>OY970799.1:22783177-23983177 GCA_963853775.1 Xanthia togata | reverse complement strand
AGCCGATGTCGACTATTCTGCCAATGTCTAAAGTGCATTGGAAAAACAAGTGTGCATGAAGAAAAAGAATATAAAAATAAGAGACAAAATTAAAAGAAAAACAATAACTGAAGACACAAGTGAAATTCTGTCAAATTCTTCTGTTGATACATTTGAACACAGTGTAGATCTTGTTGGGTTAGTACGGGACTGAAACAAACAAAAAATAAAATAAATAAATATTGTAATTGTTAAAACATAAAATATACGCATACCACACACAGAATAATTTACAGTTTTAAGTTATTGTGACGGATGAAAGTCATCAGCGCCACGAGCAGTTCTGGAGAACAATGAGTTAACAAGGAGGGAAAGTTAGTCGGAAGAGGGATTTTAAATTTAGGGAGACGGCTATAGAGATCTAGAGGTGGAATGTTGTTTGTGCACTCAAAGAAAATGTGATCCAGGGAGCCCTCCTCCAACCCACACTCGCAGAGAGAGGAGTCCCTGACCCGGATTTTTTGCAAGAACACAGGGGTACAACAAAACCCCAGGCGAATACGACAAAGGACGGATATAACTGTTTTGGAAACTTTTTTGTAACTGTAAAACCAAGGTTTTGACTTTATTATTGGTTGTACTGCATAATAAAACCTGCCCTTTTTTCTTCCAGAGTTATTCCACTGTTCCTGCCATGTCGATTGGAGCTTAGTTTGTGGGAGGCTTAGCAAGTCATACCCCTGATGAGTATTGTGGGTGAGATCAGCTACTGTTGATGAGCAAGCGTCTTTGGCCAGAGCATCAGCGCACTCATTGCCCCTAATGCCACAATGACTAGGTATCCAAACTAACTGAACCTCTTTTTGATTGCTAGTGCAAGTTAAAAGGGACTTTTTAATTTTTAAAACAAGGGAGCTGTGCAATTTACTTTTGAAGGGGTTTTGAACTAAAGCTTGCAAACAGCTAAGAGAGTCCGTGAAAATTACGGCTTTGACGATATTGTGGTGAGACTCTATAAAAAGACAAGCTTCCAATAAAGCCACACACTCGCCTGTAAACACAGAAGACTCTTTAGGACATTTGTATTGTAAAATAATACTGGAGCTTTGGTAATAAACCGCAGCACCAGTGTTACTGAGGTCGTTAAATTTTGAAGCATCTGTAAAAAACCTTTGAAAGCCAATCCATCGTTCTCCCACCACCGCATTGAAAGCCGAATTCGCTGAAGGAGACTTTTTGGAGATTCCAATGTCAAAGAAAATTTTAGGAGTGAAACATAGTACTTCATAGGAAAAGTTAAAAAGAGGTAATCTGGGAAACTGTTCTATTGGACAAACTAAATTTTGAATTTGGCGAAATGCTTTTAAAGTTAAGGGTATTTCTTTGTTTCTCCAGAAATTTGAGCTTCTACAAATGGCATCTAGCTCGATCAATCTTGCTACAAGAGGATGAGAAGATCTAGATATTAACCTAGCCACATAACGTGAGGCCAGGTACTGCCGTCTTAGGGCTAGGGGAGGTTCAGCAAACTCAACCTGCAACGCGTTCACGGGAGAAGACTTCATACAACCAGAGATGATCCGAAGGCACTTTGACTGGATTCTATCGAGACCAGCCAAAGCACCCTTGTTGCATGGAACTAGATGGAACGTACCATAGTCTAAAACGCTACGAATTAAAGCGTTATATACCAATTTCATAGTATATGGGTGGGCACCCCACCAAACACCCGCGAGAGCTTTTAAAATTGAAATATTTTTTTCACATTTTCTAATTAATAAATTTATATGTTGTTTACCACTTAATTTTGAGTCTAGAAAAACGCCTAAAAATTTTACTTTATTAACTAACGGGATATTATGACCTAAAATGTCCAATGAGATGAAGGGGATCAGTCTTTTTCGAGAGAAAATTACTGCCGAACTTTTTGGTGCTGATAACGACAAACCGTGGCTTAAAAGCCATTGATTCAAGGAGTCCAGAGAGAGGCATAGAGATGACGCAGCGTCTACGATGGAGATATCTGACACATACAAGACTAAGTCGTCGGCATACTGGAGGATGTGACAGTTATTATTCAGGCAGGAGCCAATATCCACTGTATATAAGTTATAAAGAAGGGGGCTCAGTACCGAGCCTTGTGGGAGACCCTTCCAAGTCTGCCTTTCATCGAAATCCTCGCCCTGGACCCTCAGAACCAAGGAGCGAGACACAAGAAGACCACAGATGCATTCGATCATCCTCACCGGGAGACTCAGCTGTTGCAGTTTTTGCCTGAGTACGGGAAGAAGAACGTTGTCGTATGCAGAGGAGATATCAAGAAAAGCGGCAACAACGGATTCGTTTTTGGAGAACGATAAGCGAATATCCGTAATTAAAACGCCAACACTATCCATGGTACCGAGCCCTTTCCTGAAACCAAATTGAAAGTTCGGCAGTAGATCTCTCGATTCGACTATCCATTCAAGACGATTTTTAATTAGGTGTTCCATTAGTTTGGCCAAGATAGAGGACAAAGCAATTGGTCTAAAGCCATTCGGATCATCTACATGTTTGCCTGGCTTCAATAAAGGTATAATAATCTGTGACTTCCACTGATCTGGAACCCAACCATGACTGTAACAGAAATTAATGATATCAAGGAAGTAGAGTTTAGCTTTATCTCCAGAGTGAACAATAAAAGAATATGGCACACCGTCAATACCAGGGGCTGAGTCCCGGACATATCTGAGTACCACATTCAGTTCTTCTAAAGTAAATGGCACATCAAAAGGATCCTCCGAAACCGAAACATTATGGAAGGATATATTGGGACATTCAGAAGAGAGAGGAACGTATGGTGGAGCAATTTTGTCAAAAAAAAGGTCAGCTGTTTCCCTAGAGATTGGTGAAGAGACTGATGAGGAGCACCCGCGTCTAAACCTGTTGATGCTTTTCCAGACCACCGAGACTGGAGTAGAGGGAGATAAGGAGGTACAGAACCTGACCCAACCAGTACGTTTCTTCTTGCGAAGGTGACGTTTAGTTCTGGCATTAAGCCGCAAATATTTTAATAAATTTTCGGTGCTCATATCTGCATTGTAGCACTCCTCGGCCTCATCTCTATCCCTGATTGCAGAAGTGCACTCTGGATCCCACCATGGAGGTGAAGGTATTTTGCCACGAGCACTATTTTTCAGTGGAAAGCAGGCATCCGCACTGGAGGTAATGGCAGTAACAAATCCTTCATAACAGCCTTTGGCATGGCAGTGACCAGAATGATCTAATAAATTTGAGTTTAAATTTGGAAGAACATCAATTTTCTCCTCCACTAATGAACCAAATTTTGACCAATCTGGTTTGGACAGGTTATATTTCAAAAGTGGAGGGGAAGTTTTCTCTAAAAAAGTCTTATTAACCAAAGATATGACAATAGGGTAATGGTCACTACCATGCGACAAGGTTGTACATTCCCAATGGGTTGAAGCTGCCAACTCAACCGAACAAAATGTTAGATCAACACAACTCTTTTGTTGACCGGGTGGAGATCTACGTGTTGGGCAACCATTATTCAGAATGCAGAGATCCAGATCATCCAAGATCTCAACCAAAGCTGCACCAAAGGCATCACAGCGTTCTGATCCCCACCTGTAATGGTGGCAGTTGAAGTCACCCATGACCAAAATTGGTCCATGTACATTAGATAGTAAGTTTTTTAAAATAGCAAAAAAGTCATGATGAGGGTGAGCAATGTATATTGAAAACACTGTAATGCCTTCCACACGTCCCGCTACAATACTCATGTCACCTGTGAGCGAAGGTAAAGGGAAGGGCAAAAGAGGGACCCGATTGTTGACTAGGAGAGCCGATCCTCCATAGCCATCAGATCTGTCACATCTGAGAATATTGAAGTGTGGCATACGAAAGCTAAGACTTGGGGTGAGCCAAGTCTCAGCTATGGAACAAGCCAATGGCTTGTATTTATTTAAAATAAATATGAGGTCGTGCTTTTTATGCCACACGCTCCTCACATTCCACTGAAGGAATACTTGGCGAGACGCCATTTTTAAATTGAATGAGTAGAGAAATAAGTTGATCGGCAACGTTGGACGGTGTTTGGGAATTGGAAGAAGAAGAAGAAATAACAGTAGGTAAAAGTTGTATAAGTAGATCAATAATAGAACTGGTATTATATGAAGACACATTATTGTAATTCAGAGCGCAGCCATTATGCTGTGAGGGTTGAGGAGAACTAACTATTTGCTGATGAGCAGCTTTGTCATAAGATGGGGAAAGAGGGGCATGGGTCCTGGGTTTAAGTGTCACAGTTTTGCGATATGACTGAGAGATAGGAGTCTTGGTGACATTGGCATAATTACGGGAAGCTGTAGGAATAATTTTGCTAGCCTCAATATATGGAATGCATTTTTCAGCCATTACAGTCTTAATGGCTTTCTGTCTACCATGCTCGGGGCATGACCTGCTATTAGCGAAATGATTACCCGAGCAAAGCACACAGAAGGCCTCGCCCTCAGAAATGTTGCAACCATCACCAGGGTGATCATGGCCACATTTACTGCAGCGTGGTTTAGACCTGCAAACGTTCGCCACATGTCCAAATCTGCAACACTTGCGGCATTGAATTGTCGGGTATATGTACTGCTCAACAGGGAGGGATGTGTAACAGCAGTAAATCCTATTTGGTAGAACTTGTCCGTCAAACGTCAGAACGCATGTTTCGGTGGGTTTCCACTCATTAATCCCATCTTTTTGAATTTTGCGATTAATACGTCGGACTTTCAGTATTTTACCGCAGCCTGAAGGCACAGTTAAATATGTTATGGCTTCTTCTTCCGTAATATCTGAGGGAACACCGGTAACAACACCCATCCTTGTGATATTAAAAGTAGGGATTGATGCAGAATAACTATATTTGAATAATAAATCATTAACTAAAAAAGAGTTAGCATCCTGAGGGGAAGTAAATTCTACAGATACACGGTTTCTACCAACTCTGTTAACACCACCACGAACAATGTTCGCAATGTTGTTGTTAATAAGGAACTTGCCAAAATTAACGGGATGTAGGGTGGTACCAGCATTTGGTTGAGTCTCTATACGAGAAACGTGGACAAGGTAAGGGGCCTTATCCAAAACGGAGTATTTAATACGTCCGATTTGGGTTTTTTGTTGTTTAAAGGTAGGTGTCAGGGTTTCTTCATCACTCGGACGTTTGCGTGAGATAGGCTGGGATTGTGTAACATCCATTTCCGTAACGCTACAGACAACATCTGCGAATTGAGCAAGAGGATTCGGAGAAATGGGAGTTAAGGAACTTGAAATATCTGGGGGGTCAGGATCAGGGGGTTTATTCTCATCCATCTTGGATGCTACGAGGCTTAAAAAAGGACAATCACAATACAAACCGTTACAGACACAAGAACAATACACTTAATAGTAACAAGTCCACAAAAGTATCAACAATCACTCAAAAAAACAGCTAAAAATTCTAAACACACGTGTTATCCAAGGACACCGTGGCGAGAATCAAGAATTAAGTTACACGACCTTTTAAAACATTTCAAATGACAGTTGTCTACCTAACCCTATCTAACATGAATATTGCCACAGATAAAATGAACTGAACTATTAGTACAAAACAAATACTTTTAAACTATAAACTGTAATAATACCAAAAACATAATTTATACGTAAACTAATCTCTTAGATATTCTTAACAAAATAATTTAATAAAACTTGTATCCTCAATCATTTAGTATTTAAATATAGGAACAACAAATAAATCAGTGTGACCCTACTACATAATTCAACCAAGATATTGGAGACAATAACAACAGTTGAGTCAAATCAGTGTTTGACTTATAAAAAATAAGTTTGTTATTAAATTCATTTAGTAAATTAATCATAGATAATAATTACATTTATAGGTATAACAAGTATAATTACATTTATATATCATATTATTTATTTTTAGACAATAATTACATTTATATAACACATGCAGCAAGCATGCAGCATGCAAGCGAGCATGCAACATGCAGCAGGCATGGTTTTTGTCACGGCTCCGGCGCTGCGGGGCTCCGGCTGTCCCACGCAAGCTTATCGTCGCAGATGTGTTTAACGCTCACCACCGCAGCTTCCTCAGCTCCTGTTCCTCAGCTCGCGGGCCGCCTCGACCCAACGCGATTTTAAATTACACTCTAGGGGTAGGCCGATAAAACTACGTGCGGTCGGTTTTACAGCGATTCGTTTCTGTCACTAACTTACGAGTATATAGCACAACATATTGACTTTTTAATACAATATTTTAGTTTAATTTAAGATTCAAAATTATATTTTATAGAAATGGCAATATGCCTAGTAAAATTATTCCAAATAAAATTCTGCCATCTTAAAAGTATGCCATTGTAAATTCGGACATATAAACATTCAGCCAAACAATCATTATATTAAATATGTATTTTTTATGCCTGTAAATAACAGCTTAAATATAAGACTAGAACTAGATGAATAATAGCCACATAAGCGCGTTATTTTGTGTTGTCCTTTTCCTATTAGAATCTTATTTGCCTGATGTTTAACGCTTATTACATAAGTTATGCTAAATTAATGTATTGTGTATAGACTTAACATAAAATTGTTACCTTTTTACCTTTGTGGCAAGTAAATGCCCATATATGTAACCGTTTTACCTATAAATAAATAAAGTTGCATTACACGCACATACATACATGCGTTACATCTCACACACACACACATACACAGCAAATTAGCTTCCTTTGATTGGCTGAACAAAACTGTCACTCGCTCACGCCCCCGCCGCACGCGGAGCTAGTGACAGAAGGTATAAAAACCGCACGCCCGAAAACCGCGGCGTATTACTCGTCAAAGCAAAAGGGGAATAAGAAGCCGCGATTCCCTCCGCTGGTAGTTGAGACGCTGCCCAACTGGGCCGCGCATTTCCGGGCCATCAGTGGGAAACTGGGCCGGCCCCCAAGTGCTCGTCCGTACGGGACCGGGGTGAGATTTACCCCGGAGACCGAAGACGAGTACAGGCTGGTCCAGCGGTACCTGACTGGCCTGGAGAAGAGCAGCGGCGTCAGTTGGTTCGCCTACTCGCTGCCAGCGGACAAAAACCTAAAGATCGCGATTCGGGGCCTGCCGGCGGACACGGACCCGAAGGAGATCGAGGAAGAGCTCCGGACGCTGGGATACCAGCCGGAGTACGTGCGCCATATTAAGGGCGCACAAGGAAGACCCGGCTGTGTATTCCACGCCATTTTAAGAAAGACTCCCGATGTCCGGGCTATATACGACACCACTGTATTCATGTACATGCGTGGTGTCAAGATAGAGGCCTGGAAGGGTAAGCGTGGGCCCGCGCAGTGTCACCGGTGCCAACGCTTCAGACACAGCTCGCACCAGTGTCACCGCCCGCTCGCTTGTGCGCGTCACGTGACTGCCCACGCCCGCGGGAAGAGCCGGCCACCTGCGTGAATTGCGGTGGCCCGCACCCTGCGAGCAACATAAAGTGCCCCGTGTTCGACCGCGAGATTCGAAACAAGCGGGCGGGGACCGTCGCCATCACGGCCACAAGCGGCTATGCCGCTACAGATGGCCACCATAGAAACAGAGGCTCATGGCACGACGTTGATGGCGCCGGCCAACGAGCCCACGGAGAGGACCCAGGCCTCCTCCTCACGGCGGAGGAAGAAGAAGCGTGGGGGAAAGGGGAGAAAACCCACCCCCCCGGAAACCAAAGAAGACCCCCCTACGGCCGCCCCTGCCTTACAAATTGCGCAGGTTGCACCGAAGGCGTCCAACATTGAAATGGTTGAACCCGCTAGTAGCGACAACAAGGCGCAGCGGAAGAAACGCGGTACTAGCGGGTTCACTCAGAAGCCGCCTGGCACCATCACCGTCGCAGCCGACGCCATGTTGGATCGTCGGCCAATAGAAACGCAGGGAAGCTTCCCTGCGGCGACGCGTGGTGGAGCGACCATCGCGACCACCACAGCACATAGCGCGAAGACTATCGCGCAAACGAACACAAAGGAATTCACAACCTGCGCAATTAAGCTGCTAATGGACCTCATAAGGGCTATAAGGCAGGGCCGAGATATAGAGTCGGTCATCCTTGACGGTCTGGCCACATTGCTGTCACTCTGTGATGGCTAGACCGTTAAGGATCGTTCACTGGAACGCCCGCGGCCTTAGGGAAAAGGTCGCCCCCCTCCGCCATCTCCTTCGGGATCAAGACATCGACGTGGCGCTAATCAGCGAGACGCACCTGGGAGCCGAAGATAGGGTCCGGTTCCCGGGTTACCATGTCTACCGGAAGGATGAGAAGTCGGCTCAGGATGCCCGATACCGTGATCTGGCGGTACTTGTGAGGTGGAGAGTCGTCCATCAAGAGCTCCCCTTGCCGTCGCTCAGTAGCTTCTACGCGCTGGGTGTGCAACTACACGTTGCCGGCGAGGACATCAGTATCTATGCGTGCTACAAGCCGCCCGCGTCCCGCCTTGTTATGGCTGAGATGCGGGCGCTAATTGGCACGCATAGCGACAACGCGGTCATCCTTGCCGGTGACCTTAATTGCAAGCACCCGGCGTGGAACTCTATGAAAGCGAACACCGAGGGGAGACGGCTCTTCGCGGACGCGGAAGCCTTCGGGTACTCGGTGTCCGGCCCCGAGACGCCTACCCACTACCCAGACGTAGTGAGGTACATGCCTGATGTGCTGGACATCGCAGTACACAGAGGGCTACACTGCCAGATCACTCAGCAAGTGATCGACGACGAGTTACAGTCGGACCACCAACCTGTACTCGTCGTCCTATCGGGCATGCCGACCCGACTGAAACCTGTAGCGCCACGTCGACGTATTGACTGGGATGCCTTCACAGAGAAGATGGAGACCACCACGCCAGCTCGGCCTATTGTTTCCTCCGCGGACGTAGAGCAAGCGGCGGATGACGTCACTGCTTGCATACAGAGTGCCTTGGAAGCGGTGACGACGACGCTGCCGCAGGGGGGAGGACCATTGCCCCCCTTGCCGGCGCGTCTGACAGCACTCATCGCCGCGAAGAGGCGTCTTCGCAAGCAGTGGCAACAACACAGATGCCCCACACTCAAGACCCAATTAAACCGTCTCGCGGAGAAGGTTAAGGCCGAGCTTACGGCCCATACCGCCGCGGGCTGGGAGGAGAGAATAGACGCCACTACTGATAGTTGGCTGTCTGTACATAAACTGTGCCGCCAACTATCGAAGACCCCAGCCCAGGTGCGCCCTCTGCTCAACAGCGACGGGGCGCTCAAGTATGTAGCGGAGGACCGGGCGGAGGTCTTCGCCGAACACCTGGAGCGTCAGTTCCGCCCTAACCCGACCGCCGACATCGAGCATGTCGCAGCAGTCGAGAAACACCTAGGAGACTACTTCGCATCGCCGATAGCTCCCGAGGAGGACCCTATATTCTTCTCGCCTGGCGCAGTTAGACGCGCCATCCTAAGGACGAAGCCCAGGAAGGCCCCCGGTGCCGACGGTATCACCAACGCAGCGCTGCGCCACTTGCCGTTCCGTACGGTAGCGGCACTGGCGCGCCTGTACACAGCGATACTGCGCACGGGGGTCTTTCCCACCCCGTGGAAGGAGGGGCGCGTCATAATGCTGCCCAAGGCGGGGAAGAATACAGCGAGGCCGGAGAGCTATCGGCCTATAACGTTGTTGCCGACAGTCTCCAAGGTGTTCGAAGCATTCCTGCTGCGACACCTCCTACCTCATATTGCGCCGCGCCCAGAACAATTCGGTTTCAGGGCGGAGCATAGCACGACGCTTCAGTTGTCAAGGGTACTGCACCTACTGACTTCTGCACAAGGAAAGAAGGAGTACTCGGTGGCAGTATTCCTTGACATGGAGAAGGCCTTCGACCGTGTATGGCACGAGGGCCTCATATATAAGTTGACCGTGTATGGCACGAGGGCATCATATGTAAGTGGTCTCCTCTTTTCTGTCCCACAGGACCTTCAAGGTGGTGGTCGAAGGGGCGCTATCCGGCGCCAGCCCGGTGATGGCTGGCGTGCCTCAGGGCAGCTGCATCTCGCCGGCGTGTTACTCACGTTACACCGACGACATCCCCACCACTCCCGAAGCGACGCTCGCGCTGTATGCCGACGACGCCGCGTACATTACTACCTCGCTAAATGCGAAGTACGCGGCGGTCAAAATGCAGCGCGCCCTCGACCTACTCCCCGAGTGGCTGTCAAAATGGCGGCTCTCGGTTAACGTGGGTAAGACGCAGGCGCTGCTCACTGGGTATGCGCACCTCCCACCACCTTTGAAGCTACAAGGAGCCGCCGTCGATTGGTCGCCCCAGGTCAAGTACTTGGGTGTGACCATCGACCGCCGCCTCACGATGGGGCCACACGTCCGCAAAGTCACCGCGCAGGGCGGGGTCGCCCGTCACCTGCTCAGGCCAGTGCTTACATCCCGAATCCCGGCGCGCGTCAAGCTGAGCGTGTACAAGACGTACATACGCCCAGTCTTGACGTACGCCGCGCCCGCTTGGTTCGCCCTCACGAGCGAGTCGAGCAAGAAGCAGCTCCGCACGCAACAAAACTATGCGTTGCGGACCATAGTAGCCGCTCCTCGTTTCGTGAGGAACGATGTCCTCCATCGGGATCTCGGGATCGAGAGCCTGGATGAGTTTGTGAGGCGACTCGCGACGGTGATGTTCGCGCGTGCCGACGCCTCTGCCTGGCCCCATGTCAGGCAGATAGCGCCACTGCACGCGCGCCCACTTGACGCGAGACCCCTGCCCTGCGACCTGGTAGCGGACGACTGACCCCATCCACCGGATTGACGCCTCGAGTGAGCCGCACCCAGGTTACACGCAGCCCACTCGAAATAATAAGACTCTACAGATGTACACATACATCTGTTGCGCGGCGTGTTCTAGGTTAATATAGGCACGTCGCGCAACTAATCACAGACAGCCGCAACTATACATGCATCTATACACAACACGTGCGACCGCGACGCTAGGCGTCGCGACGCACGTAGACGCCGAGCGGTGTTACATAACAACACAAACCGCTCGTATACACACGACTGTTTATCCCTCAATCCGTAAACGGCTAGATCTGTAAGCGGGGCGAGGGAAAACTACATATCTACCTGTAGGTGCGTCGGGTCGGCACCTCCGTCGCTGGTCGTCTTCATCGGGCCTCCTCCAGGTAACTGGAGGTCTCACCTGATGGGGACCGACCGCCGAGGTGTCGTGAAGAGAACGACGCTGTATGGTATAGCGTCGTGGCGCGCCTTCAGAAATATTCATAGCAACCACTACACAGACGCAGCTTTGCTGCGTCAAATGCCTAGGCCGCTATAGGCCAACCTATCGAGAGGACCCGCAGTGGCGGGCCGCCGTATAGCTTCCGCGGGCGAGGGGCGACGCGCGACGCTCCGACCCCGCTCGCCACGCCCCCTTACGGGGGCGTCGCGACGTCTTACACACCCGCGGCGTATTACTCGTCCGACCGCCACCAGAAGAAGAACAACTCAAGAAAGTATCCCGTTCACCTCTACTCTACACTCTACACGCAACTAGTTAAACTGAAGAATCGTCTAGTTATTTCTTGTCCCGAGTTATCATCCAGTACAACCTATGGTTTGCAGTCTACAAAGTCAGGCATAGCACGCAGTTGAAGATTTCTACGCTTTTCAATGGTCCTTCGAGCCGGATCACTAAGCAAGTTTTCAAGAAAGAATAAGTTCCGGTTTCATCATTCAAGAAAGAAACAAGTACGCGCGAGTGTTAGCAGTCGGCCTTGCCTAGCCGCTGTTAATTACTTGGAAGCAATCCTCATTTATCACACGTACGTGGCCACCTAGCGGTGTTAAAGGCCAATAAACGTACGGAGGCACAGTGGTGAAATCTGACGACTCCATGCACCTCTCCTGGTGTAGCAGTCAGACCTCGCCGGTAAGGTGTGGGCTCGCTCTGGGGCCACAAGTTGGCGCGCTACGACGAGTGTTGGTTTTCCCGCCACATTCTGATGCACCCGTGAGAACCTGCAACCTATGCCGGGTGGTTCCTACCTTTCCAATCCTTTACATTCCCATTCCTGGTCCGGCATCACCGCGGTAGGAGTCCGGCCAGGCTGCTAGGTAAGGTAGGCGTAAATCTAGAAAACAGTGAAGTGAAAGTGATAAAATGATAAAGTGCTAGCTATAAGTGGTAGGAGTAGGGACCCTCTCGTGCGCAATGAGCGACGCACGTGTATTGCGTTCAGGCAAAATTACGCCTGCAACAGACGTCACACCGACGTCCGGTCAGACGACTCCGACCGAAACTAATACGTGGAGTAATGGCACCGGCACAGAGGACACGAACGGTGATGGCAACACGAGCAATATCGAGCGAGTAATTGAAGCTAGGTCCGCGCAAGTCAACGATTTAGATAATACTCAAATTAGGAGTGAGCCGGGCACAGTAGTCAATGTATCCATGGATAGGGCAAGTTGCCGATTATCTATATTAAAAGCCGAATTAGAGTTACATAATTCCGAGTTAGCACGGGCTCAGGCGGCCTCCGCAGCTGCCTTAAGTCGGTTGGAAATAGCCAGAATAGAACTGGAAAGCTCCAACGACGCGGAGCGTCAGCCTAGGGTTGAAGAGTCACGTGTTGAGGGCTGGATTTCGGAACAGATTGTAGCTAAAAGGCCAGCGATATTAGATACCGCCCAAACCTCGGGACACGCGCCACAGCCACCCAGCACGAGTAGGAACGAACCGCGCGTTGGAAACGACATGCCGAATAGTAGCAGCGATATGACGATGCTGGCCAACGCGATAATGCAGGCGGTGAATCCAATAAATCAGACTCCGCGGCACCGAAGTTCATCCACGATCTACCCCATTTCGACGGGGCGATTACCGAGTGGATGGCCTTCAAATCGGTCTTTAGCGACACAGTGGACATGTTTACTGACGTACAAAACGTGGCCCGCTTAAGAAAAGCACTAAGAGGTGCAGCCCGCGAAACGGTTAGGGCGTTATTATTCACGGTATCGGACCCTTATGAAGTGATAGACACGTTAGAAAGACGTTACGGCCGACCGGAATTACTCGTCCTATCAGAACTCGAAACCATAAAACGCATGCCCCGTATGGGCGAAGACGGGCGCAATGTAGGTAGTTTCGCGAGCAACAAAACTACTTTATTGCCGCTACTGTATTTGCTACCAAATACAGTAGCGGCAATAAAGTCACTTAAATAACACCATTTTCCGTCGATTTACACACAAAAACAATAAAAAAATACCGAAATTCTTTGCCGTGCGCGCACTGACAGCCATATCCGTCACGGCCTGTTACACGTACTGAACTGTCAGTTTCAACTTTTTTTTTAAAGTATTCGCCACAGATATTTTTGTGTACACTTTTTGTGCACATTCGGAGCCAGTTGGCTTTACCGGTTAAAATGTAAATGTAGGATAGCGGCTGAGTTTTTTTTTTTTATCATGTGTATCATTTTCATAGATTTCGATGGTGCCGAGGTCAAAATTTTTATCCAAGATGGCGGCTGCAAAAATTTAGTTTTTGTTTTAAATCATACGTGAGAAGGAACTTCGTTCCTGACGGGGGTCTCCCGACCGCACACCTTTTATATTTTAGTGTGTAACGATTTATTTTACATCTAGATTAAGCACTACGACAGGACTCAGCACCTTCGTGCTAGCGTAGCCATGCTAGTGGGTCGGCTGCGCCCGCACCTCCACTTCCGCCAGGAGCGTCATTCGTCGTCCCGCCATCACGGACGCCGCTCATTATAATTTAAAAGGATAAACAGGTTCAGATCAGACTTGAATTGTTTCTGACAGACAAAGAATATATTAGGTTGTACCAGCCTACGTCCATTTATTCGAAGCCTTTCCATACATACTATACAGCGGCAACAGCCGTAACAATAATTATGATGGTCGACATTTAATATTATAGAAACACAAATTGTAATATAACAATAGAATTAAAAGTAATAAAGCTTAAGCACTGTAAAGGTAGCTCGGCGTCTATGATGAACAAGCCGGACGCGCTCATCTTCTTAAATGATGCCTTTTGTAATCGTTGAATGTTCTTGCAAATCCTTATTTCTGGGTCTGTAAGCAATAGTGTAGGTTATCTATATGTAGGCAATGTTTAAGTAAATTTAAAATGATGCGCATTATATGATCCGTTGGTTTATTTAAATAGAAAAAGTGTGTAATAATAAATAGTTCCTGTTTTTCCTTGTAACTCTCACCCTTTGGTTGAGCCGAGGCATACTCGGCACAAATATTTTTGAGTCCACATCTCACATATAGACAACTTTACGAGCCAAGTCAAGATGTGTAACAACATTCTCGACATGATAGAATAATATATTAGTCGTTCGCCCTCACCCTCGTTCCTTGGTTCTTTTAGCTTTGAATGAACTATAAGCCTAACGCTTAACTGAGATGGTACTTGGGTAGCTGCTGGGTCCGTAAGGGTTGTGGCGACGTATCGCGAGAGTCAGTCATTCGCCCGCAGACGGGTGTCAACACCCTGCAGCGCGCAGCTACCCCAGGGACCGTCTCAGTTAAATGGTATGCCCGTAGTTGAATCTGTGAATAGTTCTAAAATAAAGTTTTTAAAATTCTTGTTTGTTACATGATCATACCACTGAGAGTTTTCTTCGTTTGACCAGGCTACTGTATAATCTCAAAGTAATTTACCAGTATAATTTCTTGATTTCACTAGCATTACACCTGTATTCTGAACATTTCTCATTGCTGTATAGAATCTCTCACATTCGACACTCAAGCATATAAGAATTACGATATTCTTCATGTTACAAATCTGCATTACAATGAGTACCATAATATACTGGAATCAAAATAAAAGTTTCTGTTGGTCTAGTGGTCACAAGTACAATTTAATTAAGAATTGCTTTGTAGCAGCACAAAGTATGGTTTTATGCCTAGTTAATGGCAACAGGATCGCCCCATCACAGATTATAGCAAAATGAATTCCTTCATTGACTAAATTTTGAACAGAGACAGATCAATAATAGATATTTTTGTTCTGCAAACAAAAATTTATTTTTGTTCTGTCAAATCGGTAGATTTGACAGAACTTGTATGGTAAACATGTGAAACCGCTGTACTTATTCTTGAGATAAAACTCTATATATAACAGTAAAAAATCAGACCAACACATTAAATAATTTTAAGGAGGAACATTACAGTAGTAGTGAATGTATTATTTTAAACACGTAAAAACTAACTGCTTACTTCAATTTGTCCGCTCTCTATAAAATATCTTGAAGTTAATACCGTTGCTAGGTTCCGCAAACTAAGGTAAGCTGTCAATATCGTATAAAATGCAATCTGAAATTTATAAAATGATGTTAATAATATCTTTATTATGCTATATCCAAATACAACAAGTCAGAATCGGACAAAACTATTGTCTGAATCACTTTGAATGAATGAAAGCCACCTGCCTACTATACTTTTATAGCTAGTAAATAATAAATTTACCATGTGTCGAAACGTCTTCTCTAAAATCATGTATATCTCCTGTATATTCCGGTATGCATCGAAAATAATATCCCAGTACTCTTGTCTTTCAGTATTTCGCGAGTTAAAAACCCTTTCAGTCCACACACGAAGCATTTTTTCTATTACTTTCAATAGTGACAAAGCATAAACAACATTAATATCGAAAGCCATACAACCGTGAATAGATACAACATCGAAAAAATTAAATTCAAAAACAAAATAAAAATAAAGGTTGAAACCTATAGTAACAATATTTAGGATGATAACCCAAGTCCAGTTGCAGACGATATAACCTTTGAATTCTTTACCATTTATTTGCAGGAGACTGAGCACGTGTTGTAGTTTCAAGACCAATAAGATATTGTAGTAGCTGTGTATGATATTTGAGACGCAGTTTATTAAATCCCCGATTAAGAATACGAAGAAGTCGAGCGAAGCGCTCAAAGAATCGATGAAACTGTAATCTAATATTTTTTTAAAATAAATGATCAAAATATACAAAAAGGCAGATCGATATACTAGCATGCCAAATACTCTTGCAATATTATAAAAGTTAGTATTAGCAGTGATTATGTTGTCATGAATAGAATACTTCGCGCAGAAGAAAAGCCGTTGCATCAGATTCAACGGTCTTAGTAATGATTGCAAATCTTCATTAATCACATTGTTGAGTAATATTTCGTTCGATGAGACTGCTGGTACATTTTCGATTGTAATAACGTTTCTGTTTAATAAAAACATGACTGTTGCAAGGCGGTTGAGTATATGGATATTCTTCAGTTGATTAATGATGTCAACGAAAGTGAATCGATAAGCAAGTAAAATACTAATATTATTTTAACCTACATTTACTAGTAGTAGTAGTATCGAGTAGTGTTTAATATTAAGTATCACATGATGGGATCGGTTTCTTTTTAGGGTTTCGTAGCCAAAAGGCAAAAACGGAACCGTTACAATACGGAGACATCTGCCGATTTGAGGGTTTAAAATTAATATAGAATCCGCTTTTTATAACGTGTTTTGTCAACAAAGGTACATTCACTGTTGCTGTCATCTATAATTTAGTTTTTGAGATTCCGCAGTCAACAAGAAACCCTTATAGTTTCGTCATGTCCGTCTACCTGGCCGTCTGACCGCGGCTAACCTCTAAAAGCTGATACATGTTAATCACGCCGACAAAGTAGTAAAATGAAATCAAGTTTTTTTTAAAATATATTAACATATAATCACGCCTTGTTTCCCGAAGGGTTGGGCAGAGGTGTACCTGTAGTAGGTAAACCCATATTTCGCCAGTTATGTTTAAATCCCATGTAATAGGGCGCGAGCCTATTGTCATCAACCGGGCACAAATCCAGACTCCGGGCTGCTACTGAGAAATTCCATATAGAAAAATCCAATAACACTGCCCATCCGGGAATCGAACCCAAGACTTCATGTTCAGCAGTAGCGCTTGCGACCATTAGACCAACGAGGCAGTGAACGCAGAGAGTCGCCAAAACGCGACGCAGCATCGGTACAGTCGCAAAATCGCTGATGCTAAAAGAAGCTAGTCTGTTGTGGCTCTTAGATAGTTTGTTGCTTGTGATTTCTGACATATTGAGAAAAAAATGATCTCAAATAACTTAGAACGGACTAACTTTGGACTTGTCGCACACCCAGGCCAATAAAGGCATATTAAGAGGTATTATACTAACTTTACAAGGGAGCAAAAAATCTGTTTATCCAGCTATATATATAACACGTCGGGGTACCCTGTGCCGTTTCTGACCATTCTCCGGTGTAATTCTTCGTTGATGGTAGATATAGGTAGTTGGCTTTCAATCACACACAAGTCTTAACTCAAACTCAAAGCATTTATTTCAATTATAACATTTACAGGCACTTTTGAGTTATCACTTAGCAAGGGGTCATTCAGTTTGAGTTATTTTGTGAAGCTAGTCGCCCATTCCAAACGAAGTAGATCCTGATGGAGAAGAACGGGCAAGAAACTCCACGGACACTCTTTTTAATCAAAACATTATGTTACAGAGGTTATTTGTTCAACAATTAAAATCTCAGTCCTTTCTAACAAAACTTTTCTTTTCACGTTTATTACCCACACGCGCCATTTTCGGATGACGCTTCTCTCAGAAGTCCGGCGACGTACCTCGTATTTCAATACAATATCTCATTAGGTACTAAGTTTGTTCAATAAAACTTACTGCTAAAATGCTTATCAGTTAATTCTTTTATAATTAAACAATGCTAATATTCACTAATACAAAGGTTATTCAGATTAAAGTTGAATTCGAAGCTTTATTACATAACATAACATCACGCCTTGTTTCCCCGAAGGGTTGGGCAGAGGTGTACCTGTAGTAGGTACACCCACATTTCGCCAGCTCTCTTCATTTCGTCAGCTTTCGAAGCTTTATTACTTTCTACAATTTCAGTTTTTTCTATATTTTACGACACTTCCTGTGATTCAAAGAATTTAAACAACCAACAGGTATTCATTAGTAAATTGCAATGTAAAATAATCTTATTACTATATAGTTGGTTTTCTATTATTTGAACTTATTTAGTTCTCGTATTTAATAATTCAGTTATTGATCTTAATATTCGCAAATCGCGCCATCTTCGTGGCCTTAGGTAGGTATGTATTGCTTTTCCATAAACAAATTTACTATGTCACTTGTTAATATGACTAAAAACACAAAATCATTAAATAAATGTTCCCTTTTAATTTAAACTTTAGTTTTGGTTCCAACATCAAAATCAGTAATAGTTTCTCTTTAACTCGTTAACTCACAGTATATTGACTGAGTTCACAAGTTTTTCAATAGATGGCGTTTTGATCTCAAAGGAATCGATCATTCACAGATGCATGCAAACAGTTGTAACAGTATTCCACAGTAACCCATAGAGGGCAGGACTTTATGGTGAATAACAAATAAGCGGTTACGCATAAGATTATGTTATAATCTTTACAAGTAGACGCATTCGCGGCGACACGGCCATTCTGAACGGCGGGGCGCGCTCTGCACCTGCCGATGCCCTCACTGTAGCTGAGTAGGTGTAGGTTGTTATCTGAAATAATGGGGATAAATTTTGTCATAGGCCTCCCCCAAGCACCGCCACTTGGACCGATATATATATATATACTCGTACATAATTATATTTGAGATCATAATTTTCGCGATAGTACACCCACATTTTGCCAGTTATGTTAAAGTCCCATGTAATAGGGCACGAGCCTACAGGGTGTACATCTCTGCCCAACCCTTCTAGGAAACAAGGCGTGGCGTTATGTGTGTGTTAAATAATTTTGGTGGTTAATCAAATTATAGTAGTAGCAATATTTTTGTGACACATTCACATTTCATCAACTTGAATAATTGCTCTTAATAATAACATAACTGTCGTGTATCGTTTCAGTATTATTTCAACATACACCGAGCCGTACAGTATCGATCATGCTTTCATATATAAAAAGAAAAACTTGGAAAATAACCAATGTTATAATCAAGAATGTCCCAAGGTTTCCATTTAGAAAAGAAAGTGAAGAGATTTTTATAAATAACGCAATCGAAAAAGATTTACAATCATTGCTCCGGCCGTTAAATCTGATGCAAAGCATTTTTATCTGTGCGAAGTATTCTATTCGTGATAACATTATCACTTCAAACAGCTCTAGTTATAACTTTCTTGGACTCATCTGCGCACTTGTTTACCGGTCTCTTATGTTATATATCTTGATCTTCTACATAGTGTATTATTGGGAACATTTTATCTTTTCTCTTTGTTTGAGTAACTGTTATCAATCTATCTCTTGTACTATTGGGTACATATTAAACTTTTGTTCAAATATTATTCATTGCAATAACAATATCTTATTAGTCTTGAAAATTCAACATGTCATTAAAGTCCTTAAAATTAATAGCAAACATCTCAAAAGCTTACTTATTTCTAACTGGTTATATGTCATCATATTAAATTGTTTGTTTATTTTTGCAAAGTTTAATTTCATCTATAAGAATTTTTCTATGTTTGATGTTATGGATTTCCTGTCAAACTATGCTAGCATCTCTTTCGAGATAAATATTGTATATGCAGCATTTTTTATGAAATTACTGAGAAAAATTATAAATTTATGGATACATGAGATTCAAATATCGAGGAGAGAAGATATTATAAAAAGACAGTTTTACTGGAAAGAAATGTTTGATGTTTACTTGAATATATTGGAATCTTATAAGTTGTTTGAGAAATCTTTTCGACATATGGTGAGTAATTCCAGATTGTATAATATACAAGTTTTAAATTTAAATAACTGAACACTCTTTGTAATTGCACTAATTATTATGAACAACTTTAAATTAATTGTTTTAATTTTTTCTAGGTTTTATTTTATATAATATACACAGTTTCCTATAGCCTGGTGACTGTAGCCATTTTATTACAATTACATCAGACGTTAGACCATTTTGATACCGCTGTAAGTACTTTTTAATTTAAAAGTTTATAATTTTGGTAGCATAAAATCCGCAGAGATGGCTTTCTTAATTTAATTATTCATCCTTTTCAGTTTTTGCTATATTCAATGGTATTTCAATTGTGGATGGTAAAAAGCATATTGTTACTACTATTGTTATGTATTGAGAGTGAGAAATTCTATGCATCCATGAGAGAAGCCCAAAGTATCTGTACGCTATATATGAAATTAAAAGATTGTACAGGTAATTATAAAGCATTTTGATGGTATTCTATCTTATGTAATGGTAAGAATTTAGCTTAAAAGGAAAGGTGAGTATAATATCACAGTCTGGCCACCAGGTGGCGTTGATCAGTGCGATATATTTTTAATGCCAAAACCAAAACCCATATTAAACGCGTTCTTATCAAGAATGCATATTATAAAATTAAAGACTACGTTGAAGACAAGGAAGTTTGGCAATAATTCCTTCTGCACATGTGGCTTCCCTGGTAGCTCATTAACGGCAAATTGTATAAGAGTCTATTAACTGCTCCCAAATTACCATGTTTATATATATATATATATTTACATTTTTATTTTTACATTCTTTCTTGACATTTAAATCACGCTATTATTTGACATTATAATATACCTACAATAATTTAACTTTAAATCTTTATTAGTGGCTTTTGTGATCATGATAATTATTCAGAATTGTAATATCAATCACGTCATTTCGTTTATAATACTTTTTTATTTTTAATAATTTATTCATTTTTATATAGATTATTTTCTATTTTGTGAATGTGAGAACGCTGTAGGCTTAGTGGACTGTATATTTGCTGACCATAATTATTTTGTTAAGTACCTGGTACTTGTTGAAATACCTACACTGTCCTCCCATACCTAATAACACTGTTATTTGAAAATATTGTAAAAACCAATTATTTTTAAAAGAGTAACCGTGGAGTTTCTTGCCGGCTCTTCTCCATAGGAAACGACCAATTGGAACCGTGCATCTAGCTTCTGACGTTTCATAAGTGCCCATGTAGGTTTATGTGAAATAAAATATTTCGAATTTTGAATTTTGAATGTGTAATTTTAGATCACATGGCAATTTCATACTGCATTTATTTGTTTTAAGAGAGAACAGGGCCTGCGATTGTATTCCTCTTTTTTCTTCCTGAATTCCTCTAGAGTAATACTTTTTTTCATAAAATCAGGGTTTGCTGTAGACACGTCCCTGTTATTTCCTTTTTTTAATCAACTTATTGGTAAAGAAAATATGACCCTTCAAAAATTAACCATTTTTACCGCCGTGATTAGAGAACTACCACAAAAAAAAACTGTTTTAGATGCACAGGGGAATTCGGATGGCAATGCGACGGTCGTAGCTCCCTGTTCACAGGTGTTCAATTTAGTTTGTAGCGGTTACACCGCCACATACGAACTACGCATCAAGGACATGACGTCACACAAATCCTGCATCGCACAATTAGAGTTTACTGCGCGAACGACATATACCTAGTCTTGCCATAAATATTGACACGAAGAAAAAAATTTTTTTTATTGCAAATAATATTTATTACTTTTACAGTGTGTTAGTTTAATACATAAATATAAAACAATTTAAAATTAAAAAAGCTTATTAGAAGTGGTCTCCATTGGCTGCAATACAATCCTTTAAACGTTGAGGCCCGTTATCAGTAGAAGCACGCACTCGTTCCATGGGAAAATTCTTCACTGCCAATCGTATGGATTGTTTTAGGGACTCCAAATTATCATGGCGTTTATAGCAAGCCGTACTCTCTAAAACCGACCATAAATCATAATCCAGCGGATCAAAATCGGGACTAGATGACGGCCACGGTTTCACCAAAGGGCGTTGTACCACTGACGCCGGTGTCACCCTAATAAAGAACATTTTTAACGCTTGGGAAGAAGCACAAGATGCCATTGGAATCTTTTGCGACCTCTCGAAGGCGTTCGATTGCGTAGACCATGAGATACTTCTGCTGAAACTGGAGCACTATGGGATTAGGAATACAGCTCTTGATTTACTAAGATCATACCTGAAAGATAGAAAGGTTAAAGTTCAAGTCAACGGCACAAACTCATTAGGGTCTGAAATGGTAATGGGCGTTCCTCAAGGTTCGATATTGGGTCCATTCCTCTTTTTAGCTTATATAAATGATTTACCCCAATTATTTCAAAATCAACCAAAGATGGTGTTATTTGCAGATGACACATCATTGATATTTGAAATAAACCGACGGTCACAAAATCTTGACGACGTGAATAGCTGTATTGTTCAGGTCCAAGATTGGTTTACGGTAAATAATTTGGTACTAAATAATAAAAAAACCAAATGCATTAGATTTAAATTACCAAATGTTAGAAGCAGCGAATGTGACATCATATTGAATGGAGAAAAACTGGAATTTATTAATCAAACAGTTTTCCTAGGAATCACGCTAGACGAGAAATTACAATGGGGACCCCATATAACATCTCTCGCGGGGCGGCTAAGCTCGGCCGCTTATGCTGTTAGAAAGATAAGACAGTTAACAGATGTAGAAACCGCGCGTTTGGTCTATTTTAGTTACTTCCACAGTATTATGTCGTATGGCATTTTACTATGGGGTCGGGCTGCTAACATTGAATCCATTTTTATTTTACAAAAGAGAGCTGTCAGAGCCATTTATAATCTAAGTCGTCGCGAATCTCTCAGGGGACTATTGACGGTACCTTGCCAATTCATTTATGAAAATATTATGTATGTGAGAAAAAATCTACATCTTTTTAATAAAATAAGTGATAGACATAATTTTAATACTAGAAATAAAGATAAAATAGATCAACCATTTTTCAGACTATCTTAAGTAAATACATCTTTAATGGGGTACTGTGTTAAATGTTACAACAGAATACCTGGTGATATATTAGAATTAAATGAAAGAAAATTTAAAACTCATATAAAAAGTACACTTTGTAAACAAGCATATTACAAATTAGAGGATTATATCCAAGATAAAATGCTTGGAAACATGCTGGTCCTGCTCCATAGGACAATTTAGAATCTAGACAAAATCTAACTGGTTGCCAATTTAAATGTTTTTTTTTTTTTTTTAAACATTAATTTTATATTCTGTGATTACTTGAACTCACACACTGACTTATTATTAATAGTACTTGTTAAAATATTAAGAATATCGTATAATTTTACAATGTTTGTAAGTATGTGAGCACCATGCATCTATCACATAATTAATTTATGTCATTCCTTCATTTTTAATTTTTTTTACCTATCGTGGTATAGTAATCTTATTCTAGGTGCATCGTCTTCACATATAATTAATGTATACAGGATATTGTGAAAATATTTTAAAAGAGTAACGGTGGAGTTTCTTGCCCATTCTTCTCCATACGAAAACGACTTTTTGGAATGGGCAACTAGAATCAATTATTATATTTTTTTTTTGTTGTAAATGTTGACGTTCATAAGTGCCTTTTTTGTGCCTAAGTGAAATAAATTATTTGACTTTTGCCAGTCTTCAGCTCTGATGAAGTCCAAAACGTTCACTTCCAACAAAGACTGCGTGGACCGAGCTTTATGACCCGGCGCCGAGTCTTGTTGGAAGGACCATACTTGGTTATTGAATATGGTGTTGTTAAGGGGCTTAACTACCTTCTCAAGAATGGTATCTTGAACACTTGTGCCGATGTTTTGATACCTTTTTCACAAAAATATGGCTCTGTCACTCTTTCACAGCTAACACCCCACCAAACCATCACTGAAGTCGGATAATGCCCACGTTGCACTCTGTCGAGTAATTGGGAAGCTTCCTTAGAGCTTTGAGCAAAAATACAGTCATTTTTTTTTGTTAAAATGTTACTCAATTGTAAAGATTTTCTCATCCGTAAAAAAATTTTTTCTGTAACCTCCCTTTGCGTACCGCTTCAGTTGTTGTTTCGATTTTACCACCCTATTTTTTTTTAAATTATCAGTTAAAAAATGACCAGTGCGTCTCTTATAGGCTGCAAGTCCTAAGTCATCTTTTTAAATACGTAACATGGTTCTGGGTGCTACCTTCATCTCCCGAGATAAAATCTTTTGCTTTCGGACAGGATTTCTTTGAATTCTTTCCCTTATTGCTTTGACCACCTTTTTCGTACGAACACTACGTGGACGGCCAGATCTTTTTCTGTCACAAACAGAGGAGGTCTCATTGTACCTATTAATAGTCCGGTACACAAACATTTGACTAGTACCAAGCGTATGGAGAGTTTTAAAAATTGCATTTGGCTCCATACCAACTTTGTGTAATGCAATCACAGCGATTTGGTTCTCTTTATCACCCTACTCCATTTTAATATCGCAAAATATTTTACAATGTATTGGCGCCAAAATTAGAAAACTCAATGAACAATCGTATAAAAATGACAGATTCCAAATTCAAATGTAATATCTTTCTTATTTTTAATTGTAACAGTATTTATGGCCAGATGAAGTACAACAGTCGGGCAGTCAGCCCGCCAGATACAACACCCGTTTGGTCGAAGGATCCTCCCTTTTCTATGGTGGATGAGTGAACTTTACACACTGTTCCTCATACCCCTAAATTGGTGACCCCGAGTATGAACGTCAACGCAGCCTTCGTGCAACTACTTCAGCGTGACGTCATCATCATTACTCTCGCAAGCTTTCGTGAGGCGAGTCACACACCCAGCCACCACCCACGGCTTTAACGGGTATCCTGACCACCAGCATGCAGTGAACGCGCATTCCTGGTCATCACCGTCGGCCTCATCAGCAACCTTGGCACAGCACTTGCACTTTCGGCCGGTTTCACAAGCAAAGCTCTTTCTACCCTCTCCTGGTCGTCGCTAGCAGTCACGGCGCCACATCCGATTCACTGGATCGTGACGCAGCGCCACCCTGACTCACTGGGACAATGGGAATCACCGCAGACAGTTCCGACTCACCGCGAACTATGCGGCACCCGGTTCCGACTCACTGGAACCTCCACTGGTACTGTGAAGCATCGCAAGGTACAATACTCAGCCCACTATCGACCTCCGGTCTCCGCAGGGGAGTGATAGATGGGTAGCGGTTATACCGCTACATAAGAACTACGCATCAAAGACATGACGTCACACAAATCCTGCATCGCGCAATTTGAGTTTACCGCGCGAACGACATATATAAGACTATCCGACATCAACAGTCGGGCAGTCGGCCCGCCAGACACAACACCCGTCTGGTTGGAGGTCCTCAATTTTCTATGGTGGATGAGTACACTTTACACCCTGTTCCTCATGCCCCCTAAAAATTCAATTCTTTATTGCATATCTCACTAGTGTACAAGATCTTAAAATAATACTTACAAAGTTCACATGGACCCTGTCGGGCACAACAATTTAGTACAATATGAAAAGTAGCATTTCCCTCCCTGTGGCTTAAAGCCCTTGTTCGGCCCCTGATTAGGACACCCAACCCCTCTCTTCCTAGTCACTTTCGCCCAAATTCTAACCTTCCCTTTCTATCTAGTGTTGGAGGCCAGTGTTCATAGACAATTCTCCCACATTTACAACAACTCCCTCATCAGTCCCTTTCAATCGGGTTTCAGGCCCAAGCACAGCACCGTTTTAGCTCTTCTTAAAATGACTGACGTGGGGAATGGAAGACACTAA
This sequence comes from Xanthia togata, assembly GCA_963853775.1. Taxonomy (NCBI): domain Eukaryota; kingdom Metazoa; phylum Arthropoda; class Insecta; order Lepidoptera; family Noctuidae; genus Xanthia; species Xanthia togata. The sequence continues at coordinate 23,957,465 of OY970799.1, read as the reverse complement.
AGTTACATTCTTAGTGTTAATTGACTTCTCTAATGCTTTTAATACCGACAGTCACGAAGTCCTCTTATCCATCCTTTTCTATCTTATGGTCTCACCGCAGGTACTGGAATAGTTTCCCTCTTATCTTCGGCGGCGTCTGCAGTATGTTCATGGTGAAGACACTTCGTCGAGTTTGTGTGATCTTGCAGCTGGCGTCCCTCAAGGCGGTATATTATCTCTTCTTTTGTTCTCTATTTTTATAAGACTCATAACCACCGTGCTTCGGACTACGTATCATCTCTATGCCGACGATTTGCTCATTTACTGCTATTGATAACATTTCTGATGCGATTGAAAAGTTAAACCGTGATTTAGGTGTGGTCAGAAACTGTTCTGATCGATTTGAGGTGGGAACTAACCCTACCAAGGTAGCTGAATGGATTAACTGGGCCACCTGTAATCTTTTATGACTCATTCATTCCGTTTGGTTTCGATGTTAAGCATCTTGGTCTGCATATCGACACTTGTCTTGACGGGCGAAAGCAGGTCAACTGTCAGTAAAAAAGTTACTGGTACGTTGTGGTCACTCTATTGGTTGAAAAATCTCCGCCCATTACACATAATGCCAATGCTTATACACGGTGACATTTGAATCACAGTTTTGTTAGAACAAATGTTGTTCAGACCATGGTCTACTACCATTCCATAGCATCCAATAAAAAAAAAAACGTCATTGGTTTTTGGAAAAACACAAAAAAGACAAAGTTAAAAATGTCGGGATTATCGTTACTACCTACAACATAGACACGGCGGCGCGGCGCTCGCGTCTCAAAGTAGGTGCGTGTGATGTTTGTGTACCTACAGAGAGGTGAACACTTCGAGCAAAAGTAAAAGTACACGTAGGTAAGTAGGTACCAACAAGTTTATTTTAAACGTTGCTCTAAGCTAGGTTTTAAACTCAAATCACACACACAAAAACAGCAGACCCACAAAAATTATTTATCCGAATGTTATTAAACAACATTTAATAAGTAGGTACGATAAAAGAGTTAAACTAACTACTTGATATTACTATTTATTCAATAAAATATTTTATTGTGCCAGTTACGATTTAAAATGAATGTGAATAAAATTTAAAACTAGCAAGTAATTTATTTTAACATGAAACTGCTATGTGAATTCAATTCAGTCCTCCCAATCAGCTGTTTCGCCAAAGTTCACGCGCGGCCATCGCAGTTTAGGTACTTTACTAAACATCTGAGCGCACGTGCCGGCCGCGGCGGCGGGCTGCGGCGGCGAACTCAAAGAAACCGATGAACCGGTGTCATATTATGTTGCCCCGTGCTCCGCCATCGTGCGGTTACTACAACAGAAAGCGTATCAGCAGTCAGCCAGCAGGGCATGATACAAGGATACAGCAGACGCGTCATTCATTAGGCATTTTAAAAGTCAGTTTTGCTAGAAAATACAATTGAGATTATTAATAGCGATATTTTTTCCACACTTTAACCGACTTTAGTGCACATAACTGACAAAATAAAATGTGTCTACTGAAAAAATAAGTATGTTTGAATGATATTACAATCATCACATGTACCTAATTTGAAACTTTTTTTAACTTATTTTTTTATGAACTTTTGTTTCGAACAATTCACCAAAGATTATCCACTTTCTTCGTCATTCTTTTTTAAAACGTTCCCCACACTAGTACTTAATTACTTTTGTAGCTAATGTGGATGCGTTTACAAATTCAAATCTCACCTGCATTTTTCTGTGGGGGAATCGAATTCGCGACACGTAACGCAGCAGCCTATCGCTCAGAAACTGCGCCATCGGCATCGGTACGGACAATAATTTAGGAAATACAGAACTTATTATTGCGTGACTTTAGCTTTCTCCTATTTCATTAATTTATGAGCCGAAGAGTTTTTAACTTACTTTCTTATGGGTTATTATTCTTAGTTATTTTCGGAACTTCTTAGTGTGTGTCGACATCGAGTGCTGCGTAATAATGCATCGCGATCACAGAACATTATTACTTAAGAGCCAGTACCGCCGCGTGCTGCTCGCTCCCGCACGGGACAGCATTGTCTACAGGGAAATGGTACCTACCTTCATAAACAAAATTTAGTTAGCACTTATTTTTGTACGTCTTACTAGAAAATACCAAAGTTAAAAATTAACTTCGGTAGGTATTTTATCACTGATCATTGGCTACTTTAAAACAGATTTTTATGGCTTGCTAATCTTGCTATCTATGGCTTTGGCTATGGGTATTTTCTGGCTATGCACGGCGTGGCGAGGTGGTTGACCTCTAATAATTTTATCATTTCGTTCTAGGTGCGAACTTACTGTAGGTACTATTAGACATGGCTTTCATTCTTTCCTGTATGTACTAGGTACGGGTACCTATTGTATCTAACGTGAGATTATTAGGTATTATTTATTAATTGGGATATTACAGGAACAAGACAAAAACAAAACTTATACCACAAATCCGAGTCAGCTCCGTGTGCACCAAGACAACATTTATTTCAATTTTCCACTTTCCAATAGTTAGAACACATTTTCACAAAAAAACGCGCGATTTATGCCTGTGACGTAAGTACATCGGATGCACATGCACGCCCGCTCGAGAGATTTCGGTAGACTGAACTAGCCGCCCGGGTGGCGCGGGCGTCCCGCGGGGCCGCGGCACTGGCAGTCAACAAAAGAAATGGGCGGAACGATACTTCGCGCGTTTGCGTGTCATTGGCTAATGATTTATTTGTATTTCGGCCCGCATTGGCCGGACATCCTTGTAGTCCACGTGGACTCCTCATAACTCTTTTGAAGGCCATATTGCTACCGCTATGAGTACTTTGATGTTACGGTTAATGTTTGAACACGTTTGAGCAACATAAGACTTTTTTGAGAACGCCTAGTTTAGTTTGTTTTAATTACATGTTTGATGCAATAGAATGGTAGTAGACCATGGTCTGAACAACGTTTGTTCTAGCAAAACTGTGATTCAAATGTCACCGTGTATAGTCCCTAATCTTTCCCATAATTGATGGTGATGATTTGTGGTGATGTGTGTTACTATGACCTGAATGCAGATCTCCTCAATAAACTTGACCACCTTCTCAATAATTGCATTCGATTCGTTTTCAATCTTCGTAATTATGACCATGTATCCGCGCACCCATTGCTTTTAAAGTGGTTACTCATTCGTCAGCGCAGAGAGGTGATAGCGCTTTCTATGTTGTTCTCTATTTTCGATAAACCCACTTCTCCTTCTAGCCTAACTTCCCCTATTCAATACATATGCTGTGCCCATAATAAATTCTTCGTTCCACCAACAATAGTCTTCTACGATGTCCTTATTATCGATGTACTTACCACTCTGGTTTCAATTACTCTTCGTTCTTGGTCCAGGCAGTCTTTCTTTGGTATAAGCTACCTCTGAACACCAGGACGGCAACCAGTCGGGTGTCTTATAAACTGAAGGCACGTGAGCATATACGTAAGAAGTTTTCAGAAACATCCCAGCGCTGATTTACTGGATTCGTTTTCTCCTCTACTGATCGTTTTTCTCCTATACCGTTCGTTATTTCTCCTGACAAAGTTTATTCTGTTTATATGTATGTATGTACTGTATACAAAATTGTACAAATATTGGTTGAGGGAGCACAGCTGTTCAATAACTTACCGGAGGAGTTAAAGAAGTGTGAAATAAACAAAAATAATAATCTTATGAAACATGTATGTACCCTGTAACGTCACCAGAGGCAAATAATTATAATATAATAACTACAATTAATTAGATGTAAGCACTATTTTACTAAGTGAACTGTTATAGTTCTTACGAGAAATAAATTCTTTAAACCTAAATAATCAAAATGAAAAATTCTGAAGTCAAGTAAGAATTTCCGTAATAATGTTAAAAACCGTCCGAGGAGAGAGGCTTCTAAAATTTTGCTTTGGAACTTATTTCACGGGCCAACTTGTAAATTATTTGGAATGATGAAGAATTACTTTGTATTTTAAATCATTGCTTCTCACTACCTCAAGATTGTCAATTTAGTCGAACATGATTATTTGCAGAGGGACAAAAAATGGTCTGCAAGAATATTCAACGCTTGCAGAATGCATCTTTCAAGAAGATGAATGCTTTTGGTATGTTTGTCGTTGACGCTACTTTGCCCTTGCAATTAGCTGGAGTCATATCTACCTATACTCTAGCACAGTTACAATTTGTATTACCGCTGACTTAATAAAAATTAAAACTATGCAGTTTTTAACGTTTTGTTTTAATCGACTTCCTCTCTTTCAAACTCTGCATAAACAAAATGTAATCAAAATAACTGACTACCTCTTAAATGATCATTGTTCTCATCATTATGAACATCTTTTACTATGGCACCAAAGAGAAACGTAAAAAAAATCTGCTGTTTCCAACAATTTGTCGTATTATGTTAACAAATATATTATTATGGAGAAGCAGTTTTTTTTACAAGATTTTATGTTGGTCAATTACACCTAATTAGTAAAGAACATGCCTCACACAGTCTAGAAAAACCGTGACATTCAAACAAAGGTCGAGACAGACTAATATTCATAATGAACTATTTATCACATTGAATCTACCTATAAAATAATCTTTGGTTAAACGATTTTCTATTGATTTAATTTTTCAGTTGTGTCCGCTAAGCTTACCAAAAATGAAGTCTTTAACAGGCACAAAACATTTAAATAAAAGAAACCGCTATCGAGTGACATTCCCGTTACTTAACTTGGTTGACAAAGATGTTCAGTCAATGCTTTTGCCTTTAAATCTCATGCAAAACATTATGTTCTGTCCTAAGTATCGTATTAAGGATAATTTCATATATCCAAATAACCTAACATCCACTGTGGTGACATTCAGTGGCGCGATAATATCCATTTTATTACTCTGTCATCGAATCTATGAGCTTTATACTAACGGATTTATAAGGAAATCTTTGTATATAGCGTACATCGGCGCTTACTTCGAATTGTTCTTCTATTGCTTTGGATTCATCGTAAACTGCGTCGGCAATGTCTGGCAAACGAAAAGAAACATATCGTTTGTCTTAAAAATACAAGACGTTCACAGATGTCTTAATGAAGAGATTTATTTCAAGCGCTTCATCGTTTGGAATTGGATCAGTGTCATCATAATATGTGGATTTTACATTACCGTTGCTGCTCATATTTGTTTTGTATTTAAAATGTCTGTTTACAATTTCTTCTGTTGGTTAGTTATAATGTGTTTTGACGTAAACATGGCTTACGCTACCAGGTTTCTAAAGCTGTTAAGCAATAAAGTTGATTTATGGAACATTCAAGCTAAACGTTTGCAACAGATGGATTATAGTGACAAGGAATCTCATTGCAAAATAATGTTTCAAGCTTATGTCAATATTTTGGAGTGTTATAGGATCTACAGAACTTCCTTTCAGCATATGGTACGTACGCTTTTTCCTGTAAGAATATACTTAGCCAATGCCTTTTTTATGAGCTTATCAATGAACTTTGTAAATAGTTATTCATTCGAAATAATTATCAATTTAAGTAAAATATCCATAACTGTTCAGAAACAAGAATTTGAACAAATATCACTATTAAAGAAATAAACTCCGGTTAAGAAACCAGGTGTAAGAAATTTTGTATGAAAACGAATCATTATGATTTTTCAGATCATGTTTAACACGCTGAAGTTTCTTGTTCTAGCTTTAGTCAAAGTTCCAATGGCTATTGATATTTTTTAAATTACCTGTGGTCAGACACGAATATTTTTATGTAAGTAATTCTTCATGATTTTCAGATCGTATATCACACGCTGGAATTTCTTGTACTAGCTTTAACCAAAGTTCAAATGGCTATTGACATTTCAAAATTAGCTGTGCTCGGAGACAAATATTTTTATGTGAGTAATTCTCAATTTTAGATCCTTACATTTAATTTTAACCTTTTTCGAATAAGAATCCATAACACTTTGTCCTTGGACTGGCCTAGCCATAATACGGAGTTTCAATAGAATAAGAGGCAAGCTTATACTGTAGCCCAGGATTATTAGACATTTGACCGAAGAAAAGAACTCCCCGAACCTTGCGTCTTGAGATATACAGGGATTACAACCTGACACTGACAAATTGCACAAAAACGTAAGGAAATTCACTCCCCGCAGTTTAAATGGATGTGTATTAAAATAAAATAAACTTTTTGCAGTTCGCAGTATTATATTCCATTCTAGTCTTGTACGCCTGGGTGATAAAAAGTTTGGTGGTTGAAATTATTTTGAGCTTGTACTGTGAAATGTTCTACATAGCAATGAATGGTGTTCAAAACACGTGCGCGGATATTTTGAAATCAAGTTGTACAGGTATTTTTTTAAATCAAATTATTAAAATCTACACGTATTGTTTTTTTAAAGGTGATGTTAGTATACAGAGTATAAAATGACCTATCGTAAAGCCGCATATTCAGTTTCATCAAAGTGAGCATTAGCTTTGCAATAAAATAATTTCTGGGAAACGACTTTTAGTTTCGGTGTGAATAATCGCTGCTTACGGTAGCACGCAATCTAACACACACAAATTATTGTGCTCATGTGCGTTGCACGCAACGGAACAGTGGTCGTGGGGTTAATTAAATTTGAGTTATAGCATTCTTGTGACAAAGTCAAAAAACCTTTAAAAACCAGAAGGTTCTCAAGGTGTGGTCTGATAAAAATTGGGTTGCACTCCGGGAGTGCCGGCAGAAGTAAAAACTTGAATATTAACGTGGTGCATTTTTCCGTCTTACGAATTTTCGATCTGGTCACGTGTCCTGATGCGAATTTAACATTTTTTATCCATCACAAAAAAAGTGTACAACGCCGCTTAAGAAGTTTTCACTTCAAAAAAGATAATTTCCATCTTTTGTTTTTACTAGAAGTTACTTCTTGCTTCGTTAAGTGCCTTTTTACACTCGTTGTAGACACAGACAACAATATAATTATGTCAATAATATGTAATTGTCTATGTCTAACGACAATAATATATTGTGATTGTTGTCACTTATGCCATAATTTTAATATTGCAGATGCTGACAGAAAGTTGTGCAAAAACATTCAACGTCTCCATCGAGCGACATTCGAAAAGATGAATGTCTGTGGAATATTCAACATTAATGCTACATTTCCGTTAAAAATGCTGGCTTTACTTACTAACTATACTTTTGTATTGCTGCAGTTTGCCTTTCTATAATCAAGGTTACGTTACATCACTGACTATTTGCGTTTTGGTATGATCTCGGAGGCAGGCTATGAACGTACATCTACTTAATAAAAATCTTAAATTCAATTATTCATTCATTGATAGACAATGCACAACCTAAACCGCTGGGTCTAGAAACATTACATTTTGCACAAGAGTTTCAACTTGTATAATAGGGGATGGAAGTTTGTATGGAAGATACAAACTTTCATCCCCTATTATATAATACAAGTTGTTTTTTTCATATCTCATAACTCTAGGATATGAATAAAGACCATATCAAAGACACAACTGGGAAGTTATTTTTATTTTCTTTTAATTTTTTATTCAAAATTATTTGACAGTCATGATTATTAAAAACCCTTAGGTGAAATATAAAATATAAAAAAACATTTAATTCAGACTATTTTTGTTCATAAAAAGAAAATATGACAACGTCGCATTTTCTTAGCTTTAAATATGAATACTACCGTACTTATCAATGAACCTTAGACACATTGAGTCTAGTGGACAAATAAATAAAATAAATAAAAATTCGAAAAATATTTTATATGCTAGTTGATTCTTTGCCATGGTCTCATTAATACCCTAGAATTATAGGATATCAAAATTAACACGTTGCACAATTCGTTTCCTTTTTTGCCAGTGAGAAATCTCATCGAGGACACGGCTTGTAAATAGATAATAATAATTATTATTATTAGCATGTATTGTCCCACTGCAGGGCCTCCCTTTGCTTTTGCTACTCAACTCGTTCCTGACCCAATATGACCCAATCCCTCCCATTAGCGTCAAGTGCGTCCCGCCATCTACACCTGGGTCTTCCGCGATGCCGTTGGACGTTCTCATGTTGTGGTGTAATTAAATAAAAACAAAAAACTTCTTATAAATACAAATACTTAAACCTAATAAAATTACTTTCACGACGGAATAGCGTACTTTGAGAATCGTTGATATAGAGAAACTTGGCAATGACACGCGTCGTTACTCTCTGGCGCGAGCAAACAATACCTACTGAATTTAATTAAGAAACATGAAAACGAAGACATTGCCGTCGATTCCCTTGTGCAAAAACAAACATGTTGCAAGGAACTTATGGCGCTTGAGTAACGATGACAGGGAGGCGCTGTTGGTAAACATTTGTGCAATTGATTTGTGAAATATATTGAAAAAATCAGCCAAGGGCGTGTCGGACCACCCACAATGAAGGGGTCCGTATTTGGGATAAATTTATCCCAAAAACAAACTTAACATTGTAGTTGAAAAACATATTCTCCCATACATCGATATACGTCACGGTCAATTCTCCAACTGCAAATGTAAGTTTGTAAAAGCGTTTTTTTTTATGTAACTACAAATTAACGTTTTTTTCGGACTTGTCCTATACTTGTGTTGTGTTATGAGACCTTGCTTCCTGCCAAATTTCATGATTCTAGATCAACAGGAAGTACCCTGTAGGTTTTGATTTATTTTCGAGTATCTAAATATGTCGCATAAATGGCCGTCGTATTTTTTTATTGCGTTGACTTGGAATCTTTATTTTTTAGAGCTCCAAGGAAACATAGACCTAAATATTTGATATTAATTTCAACTTGATACTTCCACGCGTTCTTGAGAAAAATGATCTTGACAGACTGGCGGCCATAAATTTCTTATGCAGCTATATAAACTTAAATTAGTGAACTGATATCTTCTATTGACAGATAGCTTGAAAAATGATGGTGATATAATGATAAGAAATAAATTTAAACTTTGAGCTTAGTCGTATACCAGCGCTGCGACATTTAATAATATAAGTCGCAGCGCTGGTATTGCGGTACTGCGGGCCCAGTGATGTCACGGAAATATACAGAAATAAAAATAAATAAAAAATTAAATAGATGTATGAAATAGTACAATAAAACAAATAAAACATGTTTAGTCCGCGTGTCTGCATCCGACGTAATATCAGTTACTTGTCTATGCCTTTAGTGTCTGTGGCATAAGTCAATGCCATTTCAATTTGTCGTGTTACTAGTATAACCATGGCATACAACTATCAAAGCATCACCATGTTACCACATTAGGAGGAACATAGCACCCGTGCAAAGCGGTGGCGGATCACTAGTACCGCATACTCGGTTGAATGTCACATATTCTCGCTCGTAGAATGATGAGTCAATTTATTTGATTTCAGATTCCGCTCCATTTTTTCTCCAAATATACAAGAATCGTGTTTGTTATGTATGTTATGATGATATTAATATTTTATTGTACAAATAAGGTTAGTATTATTTTTATTTACTGATGATATTATTGACAGCCGTACCATCTGCTACTCTATTTTCAGCCTGTAGCAATCTTCTGCTGGATTAAGGATTTTCAATTCGCCTGTGAAGAATTTTATAGAGGAGAAGCAAGAGCCAGATGTTATGCTATTTTGATACGAGACAGTAATTTTTACACATTGGTATAGTGGTCGAAAGCACGACTGCTAGATAAATTTCTTTGTAAGAGCAAGATTCACAGGTCACACTTTGCTCAGTAAAGTAACTGTTGCATATGAATATGAAAAGTTGTGAGTATAAGCTTTAAATCCGTATGAACACTAGGCACAAACAATTGGCTACTCAGGGACAGGGATCTTATGACTATGTCAGTGAACGGAGTTGGCGTCGGTGAATGTTTGGCTAAACATAATAATTGAATTTTCACAACTTTCATAATTGCCATTGATACGTTAAGAAGAAGTGTAAAACCACGGATTGGATTTCCAACTTCCGGCGCTGAGCAGAGCCCTGAAAATTGAACAGTGACCTTTCTTAGCATTTTTCTCTATGACCTTACACATACTGACTGGAAAAAAATACCCTATAAATCTTAATAATTATATGTTTCAGTGACATCGAAAATACTGTGGAAGAACATGAAACAAATGATGTGGAGAATGCCAAGTTGTCCTTCAAGACTCTGCCAGAACCGACAAAGATGAACTATATATCATTAAAAAGGAAAATAATTATAGAATTTGATAGTATATTTAGTTTTCTATAAGAAGTACACCAAAAGTTATAGTTCTTTAAAGTTGTCCACTTATTACTTCTAATTTTAACGATAACAACAAATAAACTATTAAATTATTAATTAAATAATGATTTTTGGCACATATTATCCTCGCATAATATATTTTTTCATAGTAAATATACATAATTATATCATATTTATATTATTTTAGAATGTAGGTATGAAAAAAAACACATGGATACTTTTTAACAATTTATTATTCATCAGAATCTCTTCAGTCTCAGTTTCTAACGAGTATCGTCGCATTCGAAAGGTCCACAATTACTGCATCGAATCATGGTTAGTAGACTAAAGGTCCGTCGGTGTGAGAAAAGCCAGGTCAACAAGTAGGCAGGTTCGGATGTTTCGGTTGGGCGAGCCGGGTCAGCGAGTAATACAGGTTCAGGTTCAGTTTCAACAGTCGTATGTGGTAGAAAATCGGAGTCCAGAAACACAGCAATATACAACACAAAACTCAAAAACACGTAATCACTTTAAATAAAATATATCTATCGTATACCAACAGTTAATGAATAATATTACAGGTTTCATTCGGTGTCAAATAAATTTTCGGTATTCTTAATTGTGGAGCTGGCTTTTTTCTTCGTGATATTATTTGTGAAAATAATTGTTTTTAGTCTAAGCGCTAAGCTCAAATCAATGTCAGAGTTTGGTCACGATGTGATAAAAAGTAATAAAAAACCAGCACAGATTCCGCATATGATGGACGAGCTGCGCCTCGAGGTTTCACCCGCATACTTTTCGATCCCGTGAGAATATCGGGATAATAAAGTATCTTATGTGTTAATCCAGGTTATAAACTATCTGTGTGTCAAATTTTATCCAAATGCGTTCAGTAGTTTTAGCGTGAAGAAGAGACAAACACACACTCACAATCTTTCGCCTTTATAATATTAGTAGTATTATACAGGGTGTTTGGCACATGGACCGACACAATTATTTGGGGGATTGGGAGCGTCATTTGGGAGGTTTCACCCAAAGACCCCATGTCCTAAGTGTCACGGTTATTGAGATGTTTTTTTTGTTTTTTTCACATAATTACCCGAAATCTCGCCTTTAAATAGTCATTACTTTTTTGTTTATTGTTCTAATTGCACGAAATAACTTTTATTGTATTCTGCAATGTATTCTTATTCTAAATAAATAAAGAACTTTTTTAAATAAAACTATGTTCATAATTTTTGGAAAAAATCTAAAAAAATCATATCTTATTAACCGTGACACTTAGGACATGGGATCTTTGGGTGAAACTTCGCAAATGACCCTCTCAACTCCCCAAAAAATTGTGTCGGTCCATGCGCCAAACACCCTGTATAGTAAGATGTGTAACATGTGCAACAACTTGTGATATGCAATAAAGATATGACTTGAATTGAATTTGAACATCTGAGATATCACTTTGGTAATAAGCAGCATTAAAGGGGCGGGGCCTCTTCAAGATCTTTTTCTGATGGCCAACTCTATTATCCACGCGCTCATTGGACAAGTCAGATATCGCACCCTTCCCCGGCTTCCTGTTATACAATTCCGTCCCTTTTCACGAAATCACTCCCATAGATTGAGCTATCTAATCTGTGCAGGTTGCAGGAAAGCGAGAGGAAAGATGTTAAACATAGAAAACCTAAATTGTACTAAATAATAATTATATTACCTGAGTAAAATGCTCAATTTCAAGATTATAATTATGTAAATAATTTAAAAAAACGATTTTAAATTAGATTCTTTATAATACTCGTATATTGACCTACAATATATTTTCTTTAAAAAAAAGTGGTTGGTAGGCCGCACGGCAGTGGTAGCAAAACCAGTATAAGCTGGCCTCTATTGTATTGAAATTCCGTACTACGGTAGGTAGACCAGGTCAAGATCAAAGAGCTACCAATGACGTGAAGCCTTTCTGTACTTGGTTTTGTTCTGTAAAGTTCACTTTGAACCTCTCTAGTTAGTTCTAAGGACTAGGATTACAGAAATGCAAACTGCAACAGCACAGCAGTATAGTTGGTGAGAAGTGCCATCAAACGTAGTGGGTGACAAATGTCTATGTAGAACATGCCAAAAGCGCTCATCTTGCTGAATGACGCTCGGTGCAAACGAAGAACGTTTTTGCAATATTTCTTTTCCTCGTCTGTAAATAAAATAATTAACAATATTATTTGTATTGTTGTCAACCTTTATTTATTTCAAATAACATTTGCTCACCACTACATTTGCTGAATGCATTTTGGGAACACAAGGAATCTAACCCTTTCAAAGATACCCGTTACACAAGTTCGGCAGTTGGTTTTCAAAAAACCCTGCCCACCTAGGTAACTCAAGATAATAACCTATGAGGCCCATTTTTTCATGTTCCTCGTTACTTTCTTTGTCTGTCAGTTGGTCACTAACGGACCTCGGGCTATTCGCGGCCACTGGATTCGGCCAAGTCCGTTATGGACGTACCGACTAGCTGGTCGTATGACGTGCTGTCCGACTAGTTGCAACCAAACTTTGTTTACGTTACTATGAAAGTACGTATCTTAGTCGGAGCTTCTGGAACAAAGGTTGTGACCACAGCTATACCTACCAACATTTATTACATTCTAGTAATAAATAAGTATGTAATCAACAATTTACCTGTACAATTTGATGCCAGCACAATAGCGCATGAATCTTGAGCATTCTCCGCGGTAAGATAAAACTCTTCGAGTTGCAAACTGAGTGTAATTTGTAATATCAAGTTTTTTAATAACCAGGCGTAAAGCAGTCCTTGTACAAAACGCTGTAAAAAAGAAAAAACTATTAACATTCCTACTTGTTGGAGTGTCCCAAGTGTTTACGATACACCTGCACCTATGATGATCGAATGAATACCACCGATATTTTAATAAACGAGGTCATCTACTGGGCCTAATTGGTCTAAAAAGTAGGCATCATTGACTCCAAAAGAAGAGGCGTTTTCTTTTGCGGCGTTGTGCACTTTTTTGTGATGGGTAAAATTGTTAAACTCAACTTTTATTAATAAAAGATTTTTGTATAAATAGTTATAAATAAGTACTCACTGGCTCCTTTTTATCAAAAACAAACTTGTAAAAATCAATCAAGATCTGGCAGTTGACCAATTCGTGAAAGAAAGATTCTGCCGTCTTAAAAAGAGTCTGAAAACAGTCAAAAAAAAAAAAAAGGATTGCATTTTTAGACAGAATATCTGAAAATGGGTTCCCTATCCATTTGCATACAATTTTAAGGCCTAATATAACTTGGCATACTTTTGTTTCTCCTAATATTATTTACGCATAACAGCTTACGCATATTTTTTTAAGCATGATTTCTGTAATCATAATAATGATTTAGAATGTTGTGACATTCTAAAGCATAAATTCATTTACGCATAAAACATAAATATTTTTATACAATAATGCTCTAATGAAATTTGTAGGAACTTTACACTGTAGGTAGAAGATTTTTTTATTTGTACATACACAATTCATGCAAGCAAGCACGCAGCATGCAAGCAAGCATACACCATGCATGCAAACAAGCATGCTGCATGAATGCTGCATGCTTCATGCAACATGCAGCAGGCATGGTTTCTGTCACGGCTCCGGCGCTGCGGTGCTCCGGCGGTCCCACGCGAGCTTATCGTCGCAGATATGTTTAACGCTCACCACCGCAGCTCCTCAGCTCGCGGGCCGCCTCGCCCCTCCGCGCCTTCGCGATTTTAAATTACACTCTAGGGGTAGGGCAGATAAGACTACGTGGGGTCGGTTTTCCAGCGATTCGTTTCTGTCACCAACTTTTGTAGCACAACATACCTATTGAATTTTTAAGGCAATACTTTAATTCTAATTTAGGGTTAAAAATTAAATTTTACCAAAAATCGTTGCTGTAAATAAACATTATGCTATCTTAAAAGTATTGAATTGAGAACAGTTTTTTACATGAAATTGCTAAAAATATACACCTGAAATAAAATACACAGATAAGTTAGTAAGTAAATAAAATACACAGATACATAGTTAAGTTAGTTAACTGTTAGTTAAATATATTAGTTTTGTTGTGACATAATTAAAAAAGTATTTTATATTAATAAATAATAATAATGTTTTGAATAAGGGTTTTTTTTTAAATATTAAAAAGAAGTTTAGCAAATACAAAAAATAAAATTAAAATAGTTTATTTGCACCTTCAAGTAATATACAATGTGATTGAATATTAATAATAAATGGGAAGGGAATACTATTAATAAATTTATATTAATATTTTTTGTAATTGTATGCCTAACTACTATTAAGCTAAAAAGTCATTATGCCTAGTAATATTATGTGAGTTAAATTTATGCCAAAACAAATTAGCCTTCAAGATGATAGCCAACATAAACTGTATGCCAAAAAAAAAATGGCATAGTATTATTATGGCAAAACAAATTATACCAAAACTGTTATGCCAAAGTATATTAGGAAATTGAACATTATGTTAAAAGAAGGGATCCCCTGAAAATAGTAATCGAAAAGTGTTGTGGTTTAGGAATGGCATACAGAGGAACAAATCGCGAGAAAAGCTTTACGTATGAATGAAGATGAAAAAGATAAGAACGCTAGGCAGATGGTAAGAGAAAACTTTGAGGCAAAGGAAACTATAGATTGAGTGAAAGACGATATTGCCAGAAATATAAAAAAAGAATAAAACAAAAGTAAGAGAAAAATATTAGTCCAACAGCTAAACAACATTGAAGTGGCTAGTGGTTATTGGTTCTTACTCATCATAATGTATTGATTTATATTATGCTGAGTTACGCATAATAACTACTTTCACCCGCCTGTTTAATTAATGAAAAGTATTTTATATCAAATTTAGTGCGTTAAAAAATTGGCTAAAAAATTCCTGGCCAGACTATGATTAATTGAAAATTCAAGTGCCTTTAATAAAAAAAAACTCATTCGTTTAACGATTAATTCGTGTTAGTAACAAATGTTTCTTTTAAAAAGCACTATCCATTGATATATCACTTATAGTCATTGGGTGCCAAGAACATTTCTAAACTAAGGTGGCCAAGTAGTCATCTATTTAGGTCATTAACTCTGAATTGACTAACAATTGGCAAAAGTCGGGTTACAGTCAAACTATCCACGTTATACTCAAAACTTTCCTTACGACGTGATTTCATTCCTCCGCATCACAGATGCACCGTGAAAACCGATCTACACATATGCCTACTCACCGTTGGTTGAAAATGTTTTTGAACGATCTTGTAGCATTTAAATATTTGGGCATAGGACTGAAACATTCTCTTACAATACACTTCATTTTCACCATCTTCACGTGAATATATTGCTTGTCTATTCCAGAGGACAAGTTCTTCTGTTAATAGCCGAATTAATCGAATTGCATAAACTGTATCGGAATCGAGAGTTAACAGGATAATCATGTGAAAGAGCGTATACCATGGAGGATTTAGATATTCTATGTTGGTATAAATAGCAGAAAATATAAAAAACCCAATGACTAAACCGACATTGATCCAACTAATAATGATAAAAGTCTTACTACTGTATTTTTTTTTAAGAAACCTGTGCACTTCTTGAAAGTTCAAAACAAATATAACATTATTCTTGGTTTGAATAAAATATGTGAGATAGTTCACGATGAAACCCACACTTACGAACAGCACATCGAAAGAGGACGCGAAATATAGAAAATGTATCGGTTGGTATCGTATCATGTTGTCGTCTTGCAGTATAATAATAAAATTATAATAATGGGTTGACAAACAACATAATGTCGCACATAATGAAATGAAATTATTTATGTGGTTATTGGGAGTTATAAAGTCGTTTTTGATTTGATACTTTGGATACAAAACTAGAATTTTCATTACATTCAGAGGGAAAAGTAATGCTTGTACATCTTTGTCGACTTTATTTTTAGAATCTTCTCTGATGCGGATACTCGACGACGATAACATTTTATATTCTCCCTTTTTTTGAATGAAATTAAACGATCGATGTGGTGTGGACAAAAATATAAAACCAATGAATTCGACTGATAGTCCACACATACTACATCATATTAAAGGCCTTAATTATTTAGTAAAGTTCAGTTGTTTACGTTTAATTATTTTATTGAGTAAAAGGTGCGGACGAACAGTTACTTAGGGTAGGTATTTATTTTTCCTATAGATATAGTGATAATTAATATTTATATTCAAAAGTCATTTAGGCTGAGAATCAGCACTTCGAACGTCAAAATTATATAAGATAGTCCCCCAAAACGCCCACCCTTCACCACTTCCTAGTGCTTTAGCTGGGAAGAAGAAGTGGCGCAACAAACTCCCCAGCAGCACAGCTGTCTGTTCAGTTAGAAAAAAATGATTCTATGTAATAGTATGCAAGATAATTTACATTACGCAAAACATAATTTAAATTATAAATTAATAGCCATATGACAGCTAGCACACGCCAATATACCAACCGAAAACATCGAGAACTCAAGCAGAAATAAAATAAAACAAGAAAAAAAAAGTTATCTATTACAAGAGGCATTTCGATATATATTTTTGGATATCACTTGTTAAGCAAGGAATTGCTTGTATTAGGAGACTCCGCACTTCCACTTGTCATTTTTATGCAATTGAAATGTAGACAATGTAAATATGAAAGATTAAACAATATTAAATCAAATAAAAAATGAAATACCCTTTCATTTTTTATTTTATTTAATATTGTTTTATTTAAAAATTATACAAACAGCTCTGAAAATAAATGAGCGTTATGTAGAAGAAGGCCAGACGCACGTGTACGTGTGGTATGTGTATCATGAGTGAGTGTGAGTGTGAAAGTGAGATTTTGTGCTGTGTGATATTAATAATTCTTCTTTATTAGTCACGCTTTCACGCCTAGACGAAGAGTAGGTCCAAATGTAGGTTGTCGTTTGTTGGTTAGCCCTTTTTTTTTTTTTTTTTTTTTTTTTTTTGGGTGGGAAATCATCAAATGACGTCTCCCGCTCTGGGTGGAGCGGGAGGGCGTGCCAGACTCTTACTGACTAAAACCCACCCGTGTTCCTTCTGTTGCCTGTGCAATGCCAGGGGGCCACGGTATCCCTTTCGGACTTTCCCGCAACCCCGGCAGGCAATGGTCTCATCGGACCCCTTCACTTGCTGACATCTCTTTGAGGCGCGCATGGAACACTACGCGCCGTCGACCCGGGCCTGGTCCTTACCGGACGGCGAGCTACCCATTGCTCACCATCCGCAAGCCCGCGCCTACGGTGGCCGGGAATCGGCAATCGATTCCCGACGCCCAGGGCGTCTCCTCCTGCGGCGGCTAGGGGCGTGAGGGCGCGAAATTTGCCTCTCCCTCACGCGCTCCGCCTCCTCCTTCGCGAGCATTACTGCTTCGCAGAAGGAGGTGACGGCCTCCCATGCCCTCTCGCTCCGTACCATGGCCTGGACCAGGGCCGGACGCGAGAGATCCCCGCCACCGATCGCCTCCACGAGGACACGGCGGTGCTCTGCCCAAGCCGGGCATACCTCCACCGTATGCTCCACCGTGTCCTCCGGGCGATCCACGCAGTGATGACACCCGGGCGTTTCCTCCCGCCTTATCCGAAACAGGTACCTCCCGAAACAGCCGTGTCCGGTGAGGACCTGCGTCAGGCGGAAGGTGAGGACGCCGTGGCGCCTCTCCAGCCACTCCTCAAAGAGGGGACTTATCGCCGCAATAGTGGCGTGCCCAGCACTGGGTTGCGACAATCGCACTTTCCATGCCGCCATGAGATCCCGTCGGAGCTCTGTCCGCTGTGCCGCGATTTCTCGCGGCATCGGAGTCAAGCCCCGGCGTTTCGCCTCCTCGCGCCACTCCCAAATATGCGCGAGGACTTTTGCCTCCAGATCCCATGGCGGCAATCCGGCAAGGAGGCTTGCCGCCTCACCGGAGACCGTGCGGTATCCCCGGACCAGCCGGGTGGCCATGACCCTCTGGGACGCGTTCAACCTGCGGGCAGGCCGCCGCCTCAACGAACGCGCCCACACCGGTGCCCCGTACAGGGCCATGGACCGCACGATCCCCGCGTATAGCCTCCGGCAGGAGGCGTTTGGACCCCTTAGATTGGGCAGGAGCCGCTTCTTGTTGGTTAACCCTGCGACATTGTTTTGGGATCGAAAGAAGCTAATAAGTCTTCATTCACTAACCTTGCGCACAACGACCCAAATGTAACTAATTTGGTTATTGAAAAGTAGATATAATAGACTTAACATCGTCGTAGGTTTTAGTTTTAAGCCAATCGGTTACAACTTTTTTACAGTCCCGGAGCTTCATGGAATATATTCGTAATTCTTTAGTCAGCAAGTTGTATAGATAAGATGGATTGCCTTGAGTGTTGCCTTTTAGCAAAAGCAGATCTAACCTTGACCGTTGGAGCGACTAAGTAGCTCCTTCTACTTTTTGGCTTAGAGGGGTTTGGTTGGAGAGGTAGGGTTGGAATGTGTGTTTTTTAGTGTAAGTTGCCCGAGCCCGCCATCAATCTTCATGTTGCAGAGATTACTAATGTAGATGAGGAATAAGGTCGGCCCAAGAACACTGGGGGACTCCGAAAGTGACAGCTGCTTCGGAACTGGTGTACATCGCAGTTTGAACCGTTTGTTTGCGATTGTTGAGGTAGGATTTAAAAAGATCAAGAACGGGTTTACTTACGCCGATGCGTTCAAGCCTCTGTAAAAGTAAGAGGACAGACACTGTGTCAATTTGAGGTCAAGAAAAACAGCTAGACACTTGGCTCCACCATCCACACCGTCTACCAGAGCAGAAGTTAGTGATAGAAGTGCAACCTCAGTAGACTTTCCCTGTCTAAACCCAAATTGAGAAGGCGGCAGTATTATATATTAAGATAGAAATTTAGTTAGGCGTTATAACTAAACGTAAACAATATCTAAAAAAGAAAAAAAGCCTCCAGGCATAAAAGGCGTGCCCGCTTACATATAGCTGTAACTAGGAGTTATAATTGATAAACTAGGACCATCTAGGTAAAATAAAAAATTGACGAGGTCACTAGCTAACCACATATTGCAATACAACTCATAAAAAAACATTGTGATGAGTAGATTATGTCAACAATAAATTAAAATAAATCTATACAGGTATACAGGGATTACTGGTAATTCGACGTATATCCGTCAGGGGCTGATAAAGGGGGCCAAATGCAACAAATTGAACCCCCCATATGTATGGCCGAAATTCAATAGTATTCGAGATATTTGAATTTTAAGGGTTTTTCGATATTTACCCAAAATTTGACATTTAATTCCAAATAAAAAAAAACTACACATTTGAATGGGTACCATTAAAAATCATGTTGTATCTAGCACTTCAATTAAGCTATGGACATAGTTAAAACTACTTAATTTAACAAAATAATTAAAATAATGAACGATATAAGAATAACATCTTACCAATATTTTTATTTTACGCTTCAAAAATGTTGCCTCCTCACAAAATGTCTGTATGTTACCTTTTCATGCCTAAACCACTGAACGGATTTCGAAAAATTTTGGCAAGGAGATAAATCGCATCCTAGGCTAAGACATAGGTTAAGGGAACATAATCGTTTTCGAAACCCTATGTGTTCAAGAAACATTTATTGATGACTTATAATACAACAAACTGAAAATACAACTAAAATAAATTCAAACGAAGATAGGTTTTTTTTTTTTTTTTAACATCAACATAGGCAAGTAGTTTCATCAAATTAAAGCTCGAATTTATTTTTTTGATTTTTCCCCGGTTACCTCCGTGACGCTTTTCCGTGGTAAAGATTCTCTTATAGTACGGTGAACCTGATATTCACATATGGTGATATGTGAATATCAGGTTCACCGTACTATAAAAGACAAGAACATGTATAAAATATAGTCTGGAATTTGGTATTTAATATGGTGATATTAAATACCAAATTCCAGACTATATTTTGTACATGTTTGTTTAAACAAAATCTATTTTTTTTATAATTGGTGCCTTGAAAAAGTTGCTTAGTGTGATAGGCATTTTCTGTTGACTGAAATATAAAGATACATAGTTAGCGTTAAAAATCATTAAACTTGATATCTTCATATCCACGTGGACGAAGTCGCGGGCAACAGCTAGTTGACTTATAAAGTAAAATTATAAACAATTATATAAACTCATAAAACCTGTCAGTACGTAAGCTAATTCTGGAGAAAGAAAATTTAAAAATTGTCTTGAATTAATCACAGCGACCAATTATTCTTATCATTTAAGTAGTCGATCTATACTAATCCAACCTTTTTTCAAAGGCATACTATTCTAGTATGCCTTTGAAAAAAGGTTGGATTTTGCTTTAGTTTTAAGCGCATTAAAAGGCAAATCTACCAAAGCAGAGGGTAGCTTGTTATATAAGGTTATACCAAGCCCAAAAAATGAGTTATGAACCTTATGAAGCCGGTAGTACATTTTAGAGGTATGAGGAACAGGATGTAAAGTTCACTCATCCTCCATAGAAACGGGAGGATCCTCAGAACAGACGAGTGTTGTGTCTAGGGGGCAACTGTCCTACGATTGATGTCGGATAGGCTTGTATACGTCGTTCGCCCAATAAACTCTAATTGCGCGATGCAAGATTTGTGTGACGTCAGGACTTTAATGCGTAGTTCGCATGTGGCGATGTAGATGCCGACACAACATAAACATAAATTATTATTATATCTATGTAAGAACCGAAGTGAGATCAGTTGGTTGTGCAATCAAGACAACAACGTAGCGTGGCTACATCGACTTGTGAGGCTGAATACGTAAGACTATCTGAATGTATGAAAGAAGCAGTCTCTTTGAATGTTCTTATGAGGGAGCTAGGAATTGTGAGGTACACTCAAGTGGTTGTTCATGCCAATAACTAGGTAGCAATATCTTTGGCTCAAGACCTAATGTTCCACGCACGCAGTAAAAACATTGATAACAGGCATCATTATTTTAGGGAAGTGTGAACATTAAACCGAGACATTTATCTGTCGCAGTAAGATAGTTATAGCCGTGATTTAGTAATACATAGTAATATAGTTATATGAAAGCGTTTCTTACTAGAAATTTAACTATGATACCTATGAGCACCATCTAGTAATATAACTATTAGGGCACTCCGACCAAATAGGTTAGGTTATAACTGTGACAAACTACACGCGAGCCGAGTGCCCGAAGCGAGCGCTGCCGCGGCAGCGACCGGCGAGCGTGTGAGATTATTATATTTTGAACAGCTACAAATAATAGACGTACAAAGGGGTAAATAATTTATTTATTTATAAATACAGATATTTTAATTAATTATTAATAAATTATTATTTGTAAAGGAAATATATACAAAAATTTTACTAAGCAGTTTTAGTCTAGCTATTTATTTTATAGACATAGAAATATCATGTACTTGTATTGTACATTACAGTAGTTGAAGTAGACACATGATCAACATTGACATATACACATGATCAACATTGACGTATACACATAAATCATAAAACAAAATTATATTAGAAATTATTTACTAAGAATACACATAAAAGTTATCCAACAAGATAAGGTTACTTAACTTAGGTCCGTTCGGTGTGACTGCTCCGGAGCGAATGTGCAAATACTTTTTTTTTTGTCTAGTGCATCTCGTAGCTGACCTCTGAGGTCATGACTACTTAACCTAGCTTTAAGTTTGCCGAGTATGGCGGAGCGGCGGCTTTTATAGCCTGTGGTAAACAAGTGACGTCACATCGTACGATTTTAATACCGATTTCTTAATACTTGCATTTTAACATAAAACTATGATTAAATTACGAGTATATAAAAATAGAGTAAATATGTTGGAATTAATTAGTTTAATTACATACTTGGTCTTACAATGGCATAATTAGTAAACAAGTCACGTTAAACAGTTAAATATGATATTATACGAAACAAAAATGAAAGAACACAGTTTAAACTTATGTTATAAATTTATTTCGTTATAAAATGTTGATAAGAAAATTTTGTAGTGTGATATTTCACATGTAAACAATGTTATAATTATTTTAGGGTTGTTTTTCATTGTCCATTAAAAAAAATATGGAATAATCTATAAAGCTCTACATCTGGTCGCAGTAACAACATTAGGGCACTCCGACAGTTATGAACCGCTTTCATATATTACGATATATAGCTATATATCGTAATATATGAAATTTCGTAATAAACGATTAAGGATATAATTACATCCCTAGGGATATAATTGGTTCATAACTGTCGGAGTGCCCTAATGTTGTTACTGCGACCAGATGTAGAGCTTTATAGATTATTCCATTTTTTTATAGTTATATGAAAACGATTAAGGATATAATTATATCCCTAGCCATAACATAACACATAACTATATAACGATATATAGCTATATATCGTAATATAGGGACATAATTATAAACCTAGGGATATAATTATATCCCTAGTGATATAATTACATTCCTAGGGATATAATTATATCACAGCTATAACCATCTTACTGCGACATACCCATTGAATCCATGTTAGCTGACGTACTCACTTGACTAAACCATTGTGTAGCTGTCAAGCACTTTAAGTGCATAACCGGTTTACATGTTAAAAATTATTGAAATATGGACGTATTTTAGTATTTTTAAATTAAAATTCATAAGGGTGTATTAGAAATACAACATTTATGTGTATACAACGTGCATGTTATGTTAATTTTGAATTTAAAATGAATATAATGCTGATATAATTTTGTCAAGTGTACTTGTCTGTCACTCAAAAAAATTCTCTGAATATATTTTTGCTACGATCTATTTATCCCAGTCGTTTCTTTTATCTTACAGTACCGTACCTAATAAAACTAATTCAATTATAGTTGATGATTCTTAAGATAAAGCAATCAATTTCGTATGACCATGCTATCTACTTATTTAATTTCAAATTGCCTTTGGGATTGACATTTAATTTTCTTATTAATGACACCATGTCCAGAAAAACTATCATTATATTTATCATTTCTATAATTCCTTTATTTGTTTTTCAATACTTATTATTTACATTTTAGAAAAAAAAAACTCCAGCGTGCTCTTCGATGCTCCAGCGATGACTGCTCTGCGATGCTCCAAAGTCGATCACCGAGCATTAAAATATATACCTTATTTCAATTGGATAAGTGTTCAATTCAATTGATACATTTAAAATCCTCTACCGTCCCGCCCGCCAGTCTGCGCAGGCCATAAGAGTCCGAAATATTGCTATTAAGGCCGCAGTCTCGCACAATGCTCTCGCGGCGAATTATTTGCGCAACTTTGTATTTTTATTTTAAACAAAATAATGAAATAACATGAACTATTTTTATTGCACATAAATAACCATAATATAAGTAATAGCTACTTATTTTTTGTAAGTTCATCTAGGTGGATTATGTTAGGTAAATCAAGTGTTAAGTACAGCTCTTTCGCGCCCAACATCATTTCAACAAGGAATTTCATGGCATTTTGCGAGACTGCAGTAGTGGCAGAATTACAGAAACGCAAACTGTAGCAACACAAAAGTATAGTTAGCAAGTAACGAAATCATTCTGAGCGGTAAAGTAGAATCAACGTAGAACATCCGACAGGCATCTAGCTTGCCGAATGTCGCTCGATGTAGGCGTTTAACGTTCTTGCATAGCTTCTTTTCGGCATCTGTAAATTTATATTAGAAGTATTAGTGGTAATCTAGAATCTTATAAATATAAAATAGCTGTTGAATTCTTCGACAAAATAAAGTAAATTAAAATAAGAAAACCTGAGACATACCTGTACAATTTGAATTTAGAATAAGTGCACATGAATCTTGAACATTTGCCATAGCTATGTAGAACTTCTCACAGTGTAGGTTCAATGCGATTTGTAATGTTATACATTTTATTATCCAAGTAGCTAATATCGTTGTCTTTATGCACGATATAAACTGTAAAAAAACAACAAATTAAAGAACTTTTGCGTTTAATCTTTTGCATAATTGTGCGTTTTAATTGAGCACATTATAAAAAAAAGTTAACCCACATTTTGTATATGTTTGGATCAAAAATCATTTGGATTGTTGTGTTATACAAAGAATGAAAATAGAACGAATGGATTAAAAAAAAATAACACAGATTGTATGAATAATTAAAGATGAATGAATGGCATGTATGATTTCTATAAGGTACTTACATCAAATCGGTCAATAGATGCGGAAAATTTAAAAAAATCTATAATTGTCTGAATTTTAACGACGTACTCATAAAATAACTGCGTAGTTTGAAAAAATATCTGAAAACAGAATCATTTTGAATATATTAATAGTTTCCTCGTGTAAAAAGTAAGCGGCTTAATTTTCATCGTTATCATCATCCACAGCCTGACTACGCCCACTGCTTGGTATACACCGTTTCTTTTCTTGTGCCACTTCCCACGCTTCTATGACAGTCTCATTCAGGTTTTGTCCGCGAAGGCTTAATCTTACTAACCATTAATTGAAAAGAAACCTTGTAGATGTCAAAGCAGTAAAATATATTAACGTAAGACTGAAGCATTATTTTACAATAATTCACTCTGTCCCTTTCCTCCATGTTTTGGTATTGAAGAGCTTGAATATTCCAAAGATCAACTTTATCTTTTAAAAATTGAATGAGTCTTATAGCATAAATGATGTTTGTGTCAAAACTAAATACAATTGCGCCACTAAGTATGCTGGAAACGCCTATTTCAAGCATCGTGCAAGCAATAGTTATGACACTGATATACGATCCAACTAACAATATAACAGCAATCCAGTTAACAAAAGTGAAGCGTTTGAAACTGGCCTTATCATTGAAAAATCTGTGGATATCTTGTAATTTTAAAACAAAAAAAACGTTTTCATTTGTATAGGAAACACTAAGCTTTAAATTCATTAAGAATCCCACACTATATAAAACACAGCAAAAGATGTTCGTGATATAATACGCCATATTTTCGAAAGGAAACCAGGGTTGGATAGTTAACAAGACGGCGTTGTATAATGACATCGATGAAAATAATATCGTGGCGCAAAATGACATAATATTCGATATACGGCTATTCGAAATTATAAAATTATCCTTGATGCAATATTTTGGAAAAAACAGAATAGTTTGTAACAAATTCAAAGGTCGAAGCATCGACTGCAGATCCTTGTCAACGAAGTTCTTTAATAAAACTTCAATACGATGACTTTTAAGATTGAAATTATTTTTTCTTTTTATTGACTGCATTTTATTATAAGCTTGTAAGCACACGAATGATTCATATTCATATACCGTACCTAATAAAGCAAATTCAATTATTGTTGAATCTTGAAAGCAATCAATTTCGTATTACTTGCTATCTACTAATTGAATTATAAATTACCCTTGGAGTTGACATTTGTGATTAATGACATAATTTACAGAAAAGAAGAACCATCATTTCTCATAGCATTTCAGTTGAAAAAATATATTTTTCTATTGATCGAATCATTTTTAGGCAAAACCATTAGACAAAAGTTACTATTTAAATTATATAAAGCCCTTTACTGAATATCGCTTTTTGGTAGCAGAATTTTATTACAAAAAAGCAAGAAGCTCAAAAGTATAGTTAGCAAGTAAACCAATAATTTTGAACGGTAAAGTAGCATTAACGTAGAATATCCGATAGGCATCCAGCTTGTCGAATGTCGCTGGATGTAGACGTTTAACATTCTTGTATAGCTTCTTTTCAGCATCTGTAAAGGAGGTAGAGGTTGGAAGCTTATAAATACATATAAAAACCTGGATAGAACATGATAGATTATTCATTCGATGAAAAAAAGAAGCAATATACAAATACAAACTTAGAACGACGCATAACATGACATCACGCCTGTATCCCGCAAAGGGTGTGGCAGTGATAAATGATAATGATAAAGGATTTTATTACTGTATGTAGATTATTACAAACACTTTTACACGTCAATCATATTTTTTTAAACTACTGTAAATGAGGTGAGCGTTTCCTAATTCTGACTACTCTGAGAAGAAAGGTTGAAACAAACTCGAGGTTTGGTTCTCTTTAAAAGTCCTGGCATAATCTTGGTCTCATAAGATTAGTGTCTGAAATAGTCTTTGAAGAAAGAACCACACATATTGAGTGGATCTTCTAGTTAGTGCACGCATTTGTCAGTTATCGTGGAGCTCAACTCAGAATTTAAGGAGCTAACGAACAATACTAAAGAAACGAAATTTGGGTAGGCCGCAACATTGAGCCCAGGATCCATACAAATTGCTCTTTGTTATTTATTTGATTTCACCTTTTGTCATGAACAACCTGTCATTTCAAGGGTATTTCCTAACTAACAGGTTAATTATGATAAAACGTTTATTTTTTGACGTCATCAACAAAAGTAACAGGGTCAAGGTAAATTTAAACTCATAATTAAATATTATTATTAATTTATACCAGGACTACTCATGTGGCGACATGTCAAAACATCGAGATTTCTGTGTTGTATCTAAGTTATTAAACATTCCGGAATATATTCTGAGAGATGTTGAAAACCGCATCAAAATCAATTGTGCAGTTTAGAACGGGTTCCCTCTATCTGGCAGAATCTTGATGCTCCGAAATTTATTTGGCATAACACACATGGCATAATATTATTTAAAGGCATTGAAAGGCGTAGAAATCTTCAACTGCGTGCTATGCCTGACTTTGTAGACTGCAAACCATAGGTTGCACTGGATGATAACTCGGGACAAGAAATAACAAGACGATTCTTCAGTTAAACTAGTTGCGTGTAGAGTGTAGCGTGTAGAGTGTAGAGTAGAGGTGAACGAGATACTTTCTTGAGTTGTTCTTCTTCTGGTGGCGGTCGGACGAGTAATACGCCGCGTTTTTTTTTTTTTTTTTTTTTTAACTATGGCATCTCGCAGGTATACCACTAAGGTATTTACTGCTCAACCGAACAATCCTGTGGCTGCCTTAAGCACTACACTCAAAGCCTCCAGCCAGGAGCAAAACTATTCTAAATTAAAATTAGGCGAACGCGCGCTAAGGGCACCCCCTGTGGGGTACGAACCTCGGCTTAGGGCGTCGCTGAGGGGAGGACAGCAAGATGGGACAGGCTGGATCAAGGATATATTATTATTATACGGGGAATTTAAAGCTACGCGCTCAGCTGCGGCGCGGGCTGGCGCTTCATCGGACAAGGGTCGGGGGGGAGTATTATTTACTCGTGAGGGTCGCGATCGCGGAGGACCTCGGCGGCGAGGTCGGTACGACGGGTGTCGGGTGTGTTTGTGCACTGTACTGGTGGCCCTATTGCTCTCCTGGAGGAGAGTGGTGGGATCATCTGGATCGGAGAGGACATGCCTAGGACGGTGAAATCGACTAATACGGGAGGGGGTATAATTGGCCGCTTCAACAACCAGAAGGTTGCGGTGATTGGCGGCGGAATCAAAGTAACGCTTGGAAATGCGTTTTAGGAACTGATGGATTGTGGGGATTTTAAGATCGAGGTGGAGGTTAATATTCCTGACATACCAGGGAGCGCCCGTGGCTCTTCTGAGAAATCTATTTTGGATCACCTGCATCCTATGGATATTTCTGGGGGATGTGTGTGCAAAGACAGCACCCGCATAGGTCATGATGGGGCGGATGCACGCTGTGTAGATGCGCAATTTGCACTTGAGTGACAATTTGCTGCGTGCATTAACTATGTAGTATAATCTACTGAGAGCGAAGGCGGCCCGCGAGCGAACCGACTTTATGTGCTCTGAAAAGTTGAGGTAGTGGTCGAGGATGACTCCCAAGTACTTGGCTCGCTTCTCCCAGGGGATAGGCTTGCCTAACAAGGTGAGTGGTCGGGGAATGTGAGGGGGTCTAGATCGCGGTTTTATAAATAAAACCGCCTGACTTTTGTCGGGGTTCACCTCAATTCTCCATTTCTTAAACCAGGCGCCAAGGTTATTGACAGCCCGTTGTAAGAGAAGGTGGATCTGGGTCTGCGACCGGCCCCTGCAATATATGGCCGTGTCGTCTGCGAACAGAGCCAACTGCGCCGTATTGCTTTTGGGGATGTCGCTTGTGAACAGCGAGAACATGAGCGGGGCGAGCACGGAGCCTTGAGGGACTCCGGCGCGGATTTGGCGGGGAGAGGATAGGGCTCCCTCGATGCGATAGCGGAAAGTGCGTTTCGACAAGTAGTCCCGTAAGATGAGCATGAGACGATCGGGCACTCCGAGTTTGTAGAGCTTAAAGATTAAGCCGTTGTGCCAGACCTTGTCGAATGCTTTCGCTATGTCGAAGAAGACCGCACCTGTCGACATGCCACGGTAGAAGCCGCCGCCGATGAATTCGACGATGCGGTGGACCTGATGCACGCTAGAGTGCTGGGCTCTAAAGCCGAACTGTTCATTGGGGATGAGGCCTTTGGTTTCAGCGTAGTCCCTGAGACGCTTATAAATAAGCCTCTCATAGATTTTGCCTAATACCTTGAGCAGACTGATGGGGCGGTAGCTGGAGGGTTCGGTTTTGGGCTTGCCAGGCTTGGGGATACCTATCACTATGGCTTCTTTCCACGCTTGGGGGAAGATATTGTTGCTTAGAGCACCATTGAAGATGGTGGTCAGTAGCATAATAAGGTGGGCGGGGAAGAGTTGGATCACCCTATTGGTGATTCCATCTGAGCCGGGGGCTTTGCGGATGTGGAGACCTTTGATAATGTCATGCACTTCGTCTGGAGTGACGGGAGGCAGAGGACTTTCGGGGTCTTCGACGGGGGGCAGAGAAGCTTTACGTTCGACTTCAGCGTCTACCTCTGAGAGGTGAGCTTGGTCTACTGGTAGGGAGCTGGGAGAGCATTGAGCCTCGAGACTGTCGGCTAGGCATTCAGCTTTGTCGATGTCGTCGAAGGCTATGGTTTTGTCGGGGCGTACTAAGGGGGGCATGGCAGCTATCTGCTTGGATTTGAGTTTTCTCTGGAGTTCCCAGAAGGCCTGATGGGTGGGCTGTAACTCGCTCAACATCTTATCCCAGCTCGCGTCACGCAGCTCCGCCATGCGTGTCCTTACAGATCTCTGCAAGTAGCGCATGTGGGCTTTGTTGGCGGGACAGGGAAAGTTGCTGTATGCACGGGTGGCCGCGTTCTTCTCGGTCAACAGAGCACGCGCATCGTCCGGCAGTTTCAAGTAGCGGTTATCCGCTTCAGGAACCTCCCTTGAACAGTCGTTCAGGACGGTTTGCACATGGTCAGTGAGCGAGTCGATTGCAGCCGTCGTGTCCGCGATTGAATCAAATATGTTTGGGATGGAGTCCAATTGGGGGGATGTGTTGGTTTTCAGCTTATCGCCTACTTGCCTCCAGTCCGTCACCCTTTTGGTGGCTGGGGGTTGGTTGGGGTCAGAGGGACCTATGCGGGGAGTCAGTCGTATGACTATTGGTCGGTGGTCCGAGGTAATCTCGTGGACCGTTTCTATTGCGTCTAGTCTTAGGTTGACGTTCTTAAGGAGCGCCACGTCAAGAATGTCGGGGGCATGATTAACATTGTGGGGATAGTGGGTTGGAGTCATCGGAGCGATGACGTCAAAGTTTTGAGCGAAGGAGAGGTTGTACAGTTGATGCCCTCTGGGGTTGGTAAGGGAGCTATTCCAGGAGGGATGTTTTGCGTTGAGATCGCCTGCTATGATAACAGAGTCACTCATGCCGAATAGAATATTTAGGTCGTCCGCGATGGGTTGAAATCCCCCTGCGGGGTTGGGAGGGATGTAGGCCGATACTACGGTGACCGGCTGATGGCCAGTCATAGCTAGTCGGCAGATGGAGACTTCTAATTGTGCTAGCGGGGGAGGGTCAATAGGGATGCAGTACAGATCCTTTTTGTAATAAATTAGTGTGCCGCCCAAGTGGGCTCGCGACCTATCATTACGAATTACACGGTAATTAGCGATGGCTGGATTACGGAGACTGGGTTTTAGGAAGGATTCCTGTATGAGGAATAAGTCAATTCGATGATCACGGAGGAACTCCGATATTTCATCTCGTTGACCTTGGATGCCGTTTGCGTTGAAGACGCCGAGGTTGAGGGATCTGGGTTTAAATCTACTTAAGGCCGTGTTATTCATGATGAGATAAAAGAAAGGGCTTGGGTGATGTCCTGGTTCGCGACTAATACGGCCAGGAGAGATTGGATGTCGCCGCTTTGCTAAGCGGCGACGATATCGCTTGCCATTTGAGCCGCACGGGGCGTGCTGAATATGGCGAAGGCGCTGGCGATGATGTTGATATTTTGCGCAGCGATATTGTAGTTGATGGCGGGGTGCGGTGCTTGAAGAGCACGTACGGGTTTCGAGGCGGGCGCTATGGGTGCGGGGGGCGCGTAAGGCATGGTAGGCGCGGAGGGCGCGGGAGGCGCAGTGGGCGCGGTGGGTGGGGTGGCTGCTGAGGGCGGAGGGATACGGTTGCGCGGATCTATGAGTGAGTACATGGGGGTTTGAGGGAGCGGGGGCCTCGCGGTGGCCATGGCTGGAAAAGCCTGCTGGTGGTGAAGTTGATTCCAAGGGCTAGGTCTTTGAGGACTTAGCCGCTGGGGGATTTGGGAGGAGGGAATGAGGAAATCCCTCTGTTTGGTCTGCCGAGCGTCGAGACGCTGGGTCAGTTTGCCTGGGTTGAATTTAGGTGCCTTGGGGCATCCGCGATAATTGGCAGTATGCCCTATGTTCCCGCATAGCACGCAGCTAGGTGGGCTATCGCAAAGGTTGCGATCTTTTGGTCGTGAGCAATCAGAAGTGCCGTGGTCGCCCAGGCACTTGACGCACCTGGGTTTGGCATGGCAGTTCTTCTGCGCATGACCGTACAGCTGGCAATTATGGCATTGCCCTATAGCGCTGTTTTTCCAGGGCTTCTCGATGGTGAAGCCCATTAGGTTACATATTGATTTGACCTGGAATATGGGGTGATGCCCCTCGGTCGGGGAGCACACGACTAGAATCATGTCGTATGCCTCTCTACCACGCGAACGGTACATGCGGTGCACCTCGTCTACTGGGATTTTTTGCGACTGAAGGTCTGCAAGAATATCGGATGGGGAGATTTCCTTGGGGATCCTCTTGATCACCACACGGATCTGTCTGTCTTCTGGGAGGGAGTAGGTGTGGAATGACACACCTCTCGCTTGCAGAAGTGTATTTAAGTCCCTATAGTCACGGGACGTCGCGAGTGTTACTTTAATACCCTGTTGGGTCGACCTGGCGTTGGTGTAGCCGATCTTCTGATCGACACACCATTTGGAGATGGCCGTCCACTTCTCCTTGTCTTGGATGAAGACAGGGGGAGGAGGCGCGACCTTCTTGGGACCGGGGGTGTTTTTGGCGGGGGCATCCTGCGCGGAGGATGGCGTACTCGCGATCGGGCGGGGGGTGGGGGGGATACTACGGGGGAACCTACGGGGAGGGGGGTGGGTGAGGGTGGGGGAGCATCCCTATCTACATACTGGGTAGACGGGGTGTCGTCGATGGCGACAACTTTGTTCGCCTGAGAGGAGCTCTGTCTCTTCATCTTCCTCTTGCCGGAGGTGACAGCTGTGAAGCCGTCATCGTCCGACTGCGAGCTTGAGGAAGAGGCATGCTCTTCAGTATCGGAGGGGAAGGGAGTGGGGGCGCGCTTTGAGGAAGCGGGCTCGCTAGTATCCATCATGGTACTAGTGGACGGAACGGATTGTGATGCTGTGAGTGCATCACTGAATGCTTCAATTTGATCTGAAGGATCGGGGGGAAGATGTTTCTCAGCGATCGATTCGATCACTGGACCGAATTCTTTGCTAAGGGACGGATCGATCTTAAGGATCTTACTCAGAGCGTTTAGGAGGATCAAGTTGTCTCTCCTAAGAGCATCTAATTGGTCATTGAAAGACCTGAATTTGACCTCCATCATAAGGAGGCTCATTTTTACTGAGAATTATAAAAAGAGAATTATAAGCTCCTAACGGCCCTAATCCTATATCCCCGGGCGGACTACCGGGGATGTGTGAAACCCTCCCTGCCGGGTATAGGCAGGGAGGTTGAGTACTTAATGTGAGCCCTAAGCTTGCTTTTGCCCGTTGCCTGTCTTATTGTGCAACGGGGTCCTGACCAGTCTAGTGTGAAGGGTGTAGACACACCCAACCACTCTAGGTGTGTAGCTGTGGAAGCAAAACTGTCACCAATGCCGACTAGGAGACCCCCCAAGGCCGAACACTGGGACCCATCCAATTGATTGCCTAGCCCTGAAGGGGTTCGGCGGGTGTAATTGGGTCAACAACCCCTCGGTTTCGTTGGCACCGTATGGTATCCACCGAGGACCACGAAACTGTGGTTTTGCCCTGAAGGGGCCAGTGACGCGCTACGTTTTGACCGATCTCTGTTAACAGAAATACTTTATTAATTGTGTCTTGAAAAAGACAGCAATTAATAGCTGAAGAACTGGAGAGTCGCGAAGAACAGGAACCACCGGCTTGATAACAGGAACCACAAGCTTGAGTGAGCAGGAACACGAAGAGCAGCACGACCGTCCGCAACCGATGCCAGTTGCTGAGTGCGCCTGCACGCCGCGTTTTTCGGGCGTGCGGTTTTATACCTTCTGTCACTAGCGCCGCGTGCGGCGGGGGCGTGAGCGAGTGACAGTTTTGTTCAGCCAATCAAAGGAAGCTAATTTGCTGTGTATGTGTGCGTGTGAGAGATGTAACGCATGTATGTATGTGCGTGTAATGCAACTTTATTTATTTATAGGTAAAACGGTTACATATATGGGCATTTACTTGCCACAAAGGTAAAAAGGTAACAATTTTGTGTTAAGGCGACGTTTTCCTGGCCTGTGGGCCTTTGAAACGCTACCTCCGCCTCCCCCAAATGCAGAAAGACGTATTTATTTACGATTCACTGCCGATCATTTCGCGAAAAATCCATGCCACAGCATAAAATATTTGCAGTTGACCAACTGAACTAGTTTTTCTTAGGTTCGTTTTTTTTTAATAAGTTTACATTTTATGGGACTTAGGTACGGTGTAGTGAACTAAAATGATTACTTAAAATGTCCTGTGTACCTAATGGGCGTTTTCACATTAACAGATAACGACACCAGCCCGATACCGATAATATGTCGGCAGCTATTACACCGACATCGATATAATTATTATCGGCCCAATGATATTGGTAACCATCGCGACGCACCAAACAATGTGGTTGTTTGGTGCATCGCGATGGTTACCTACTAAGTATCGCCGTCTTGAAGTCGGCAGTGCGAAAAAATGTGTTCAAGTGATAAAATGCCGCTACTCTCACCGCACTGTGTCTTCGCCGATAGATATCGTACCTATATCGGTGTCGGTCGCTGTCTGCGACGATATAGGTGAAAATAGCAAGACATTGGTGCCGATTCTGTTGTTCACAAACTAAACTAAATTTAAGTTCAGTGCATCTTTTTCTTTCTATTTCATTAAGAAAAGGACAGAAGATACATTTTAGTTTAGTCCTGTCAAATTAATCAGCTCCTGACACTAATCCATATAAGTTTTGACATGATTAAAAACTTGCCCACTAAAATTACGTCAATTTACGTCAGGCGCTGATTAATTTGACAGGACTAAACTAAAATGTATCTTCTGTCCTTTTCTTAATGAAATAGAAAGAAAAAGATGCACTGAACTTAAATTTAGTTTAGTTTGTGAACAACAGAATCGGCACCAATGTAAAAGCGTTTGGTAGGCACTAAACGTATCCGATGATCAGACCTCCGATATCGTGTCGATGTCGGGTCGGTGTCGTTATCGGCTAATGTGCTGTGTTGTGACAGTCAATTCATTTTATTAATTAAAGAAACAACATTTTTACCTTTTGATATAGTGTTATGGGATAGTTCGTAGAACGTCCACAGAAAAACATGAAGTTTAGGCCTCTTCTGTCATCTATGGTTTTAATAAAAATCAATATTTATGGTTAGGTGACTGTTAATGAGAAATCCCGTGTACAAATTGCACACGGGATTTTTTTAGTGATAGTTAGGTAGTCATTAATAATCTGTAAGAATCCATTAGTGTATCAGTATTGTGCCATTAGGTATTATATGAAGGAACGCAGGCGTTTAATAATTCACTTAAAATGAAAAACTTCGCAAGGAATGGGAAATTTCTACTGAAGGCTGCGCGTTTAGACCTCAGGAGGAGCTGCTTCTCACACGGACAACTCTGTCGCTTTCTCGCTAGTCCAGCTAGCCAGCCAGTCGCGTCACCAGTCCTAACTCTCTGTATATTTTGGTGGGCGAGATCAAAACTACAAACCTATTGTACTTACAGTGAAGATTTATAAAATATGCCTGTTATTTTAATATATTGTGGTATCTTACGACTGCCACGAGACGACGCGAACAGAAACTACTTTCAGATAAACATGGCTTTGCGGTAGTAAGGTGAAAGTTTAAAATTGCAATGGTTCTACTGCGTATCTCAACGGTCCCGCAAAATGTAATTTTGATAGAAAATATCAAAGTCGTAATTTCGTTCGTTATAAAAGGAAATCATCTGCAAAATTGCATGCTTCTATACCCAGCGTGGTTTAGGTTGTGTATTGTATGTCAGTGAATTTAAGAAAAAAAAAAAAACATACAAACTTTCATCTTTATTTCTTCAGGATTTTTATTAAGTTGAATGGGCTAAAAATGGTCTTACTGTTTCGCTTATACTGTGATCATATTTTTTTGTTTTGGATGTTTCCCACCACTCATGAAGATTCGTAAATATTGACAGCTCTATATGAAGTAACAATTGCCGTACTTTATTGCCAAGTGACGTACCTACTGCTACAGCTATAAATTATCGAATCTATTATTTTACGACATCGACATTTTAGAACGACATTTTATCGTATACAGAAGTGTCGTATACGATATCGTAACCAGTGACTTTTTGTATTCAAAACTGAAAATGGTTCATACTGAGCCAATACGATACAATCACGGATTCAAGAAAAAATTGTGTTGCTGGCTCAGCTATTCGAAAAATATAATTACGATTTTTATCGTGTTCTATACATTTGGTCAAGTTAGTATAGCACTTTTGTTCGAACAACATTTTTTTTCTAATTTTAATTGTTCTTGCCAGAGTGAAAGTTGTTTTAAATATTTTTTATACAACCGACAACCGGACCAATTGTATATTATATGTTTATTAATATAGAATATGATATTAGCAAATACAGTTCGATGGAGAGTAAATATAGTAACATGGATGAATCTGATAAAAAAATCTTTAAAAAAAATTCTTCATATACGACGATAAAAAATTATATAAGACTCGCACTTGACTATAATTTTATCGATAATAATTTGTAGTGTGTCTAACACTATTGTAAGATGACAATTAAACGTCATCATATCGCATATAAATAATCACACTTTCGAAAACAATATTATGAATTAAAACTATATTAAAATTACGAAATATTTTTTCTGAGTTGTCGCAATTTTATATCTAATGTGTTCTTCTTTTATTTGATTTTTTTTTAACAACTGCAGAGAGAGCGTATTTTAAAAAAAATTGACACAGGGTCACCTTCGATGACGTCCCGCAGGACTCTGAGCGCGAGCCGATTTAGCCCGATTTACTATATTTGGGTTTATTTTAAGATTATATTTGCTGTTACATTAAAATAAATCCATAATCCCCTAAAGTCTTTTATGGTGAACGTATAGACGAAATTTTATTGAAATTGCTTTAATTACAATCGAATAAAACCATTTCTTCTCATAAAAACTCTACATTTTTTGGAAACTTTGCGATTTTTTGTATCGAGCCAAATTATGTTAATCGTGTTTTGGCCCTCATAATTCACTAAAAAATATCTTCAATTTTAATAATCATGAAAAAAAATAAGGCAAATTTGTAGTTTTTGAGGACAAAAATTGATTTTGCGTGCAGCCGAAATGCGTCAAAACCTCGTCTTTGGGACCCATTTCGCCTTAAGTCTATACACAATACATTAATTTAGCATAACTTATGTAATAAGCGTTAAACATCAGGCAAATAAGATTCTAATAGGAAATTAAACATTATGCAAATAAGATTCTAATAGGAAATGGACTAACAACACAAAATAACGCGCTTATGTGGCTATTATTCATCTAGTTCTAGTCTTATACACTCGAGAGCAATGAATCCGGGTCACTTAAAGAATCCTAAAAATCTCGGAAACTAAAAATGCTAGGTTAATGCAATAAATTGTATTTAATAGACAATGTAATACTCCTTAAATAAAGGTATTAAAACTTCTTAGTTATTGTAAAGTTATATCATAAAAAAATCAAATTTGAAAAAGGGCCACTTTCGAAGATGGAACTACGAAATTACAGCATTTGGTTTTGCTTTTGTTTGTAATCTGTCATTTATGTGGGTACATAAACCATGTTGATAGTGCTCTATATTCATTATTCAAGCTGAAATTATGTCGCTTACGCCTGAAGAATGCACCAGAATACTTACAATGCTGGAAACCGGCCGGAGTCAGCGCGATACAGCCAGGACTGTCGGTGTGTCGCTGTCAACAGTACAAAGAGTTCTCCGACGTTACGAAGAAACTGGTTCTAACCTACGTAGACCAGGAACGGGCAGAACCAGGTGTACCACAGCACGAGAAGACCGATACTTGGTGAACACCATGCTTCGAAATCGCTTTCTTACAGGAACTGAACTCACAAATCAGTTTCGACGCCTCGGAGGAAGTAACCCAAGTGCATGGACAGTAAGACGTCGGCTTGCTGAATCTAACTTAAAACCCCTTAGACCTGCAAACGGCCCTAAACTGGAGCGTGGGCATCGTATTTCAAGACTAAGATATGCCCAGAGCCACGTAAATTGGAGTATTGAAGATTGATCAAAAGTTATGTTCTCCGACGAATCAAAATTTATGCTCTACAAGCACGATGGAAGACACAGAGTGTATCGAAGACCAGGGGAAAGATTCAAGCAAGCATGCATCGAAGAAAAAGTAGCCTACGGTGGTGGGTCTGTACTTGTGTGGGCCCGAATTTCTTCTGAAAGTCGCACAGAGCTGGTGATCATAGAAAACGGCTCTTTAACTAGCGAAAGATATGTGGAAGAAATCCTCAATGATCACGTTGGTCCATTTATGGTCAATTTAGGTGAGGATGCTATATTTATGCATGACAATGCCCGACCTCATACAGGTAGGATTGTGAATGACTACCTTCAAGAGATGAACATTACTCGTATGGAGTGGCCAGCGCGCAGCCCGGATATCAATCCGATCGAGCATGCTTGGGACGAGCTAGGCAGATGCGTAAAACAACGAAACCCTCCCCCAATCACGCTTCGTGAGCTCAAAATTGCTCTCACAGAGGAATGGGAGAATATTCCCCAAAATCGTATAAGGAACTTGGTGTACAGCATGTCAAACCGCGTAAACGCAGTAATGGAAGCACGAGGAGGCAATACGAAGTATTAAAATTCAAGAAAATCGTAATAAAGTTCAAAAATTTCATGTTTCCTATTTTTGTTTTAAGGAGAGATCAGCAGTTTTTTTCTTTATGTAATTTTGTGTTAATAAAATGTATGGTGACTCATATTTTTTTTACTTTCATTTAAGGAGTATTACATTATCTATTAAATACAATTTATTGCATTAACCTATCATTTTTAGTTTCCGAGATTTTTAACATTCTTTAAGTGACCCGGATTCATTGCTCTCGAGTGTATTTTAAGCTGTTATTTACAATCTCCCCCTCGTGCGCAAGCACCGAAATAAAACGATTTTAGTCCGCTGTTGGGATCAAGATGAGGCGGGAGGCTGGGCGACGAAGTAAGCCGGCTGTTGTTCGTATTTCAGTCACTCGAATTCGTCCATCTGGGCCTGGGTAGACTTTCATTATCTCACCTCGAGGCCACACTCCTCTGGGCATCGTGCCATCGCATATTATGACGATGTCGCCGACCTTTAGGTTCTTGTGCTGAGGATTGGAGCTGGAACGGGGCATCAAGAGGGGCCTGTATTCTGCCGTCCATCTGGTCCAAAAGGCATCAGCCAACGCCTGGATGGCTTTCCAGGAGTGTGAGTTCATCTGTACGTCTTTGAACGAGCCAAGCGGTGACATTCCACATGAGCGCCCAATAAGGAAGTGATTGGGGGTCAGCGCTTCTTCATCTAAGTTGGGGTTCACCGGGATCAATGGCCTCGAGTTTACCATATGTTCGGCTTCTAGCAATAATGTGTGAAGTATGTCGTCAGGCGAGAACCTTTCTTTTAGGGTGACTCGTAACGCTGTTTTTACTGATCTGACCATTCTTTCCCAGGCACCGCCCATGTTTGGGGCACCGGGTGGTATCTTCTTCCAGGTGATCAGCTTCTGAGATGCGAAGGCTTTTAACTCGTGGTCGTTACTTTGTATGGCTTCGGTGATTTCTTTTTCAGCGCCCACGAAGTTGGTTCCGTTGTCGCTGTATATTATAGTTGGCGTGCCGCGGCGAGCTATCATTCTTCGCAGGCTCATGATCATGGAGGAGGCCGAGAGGGTTGTGGCCACCTCCAGGTGCACTGCTCGTGTGGTGAGGCATGTATATAGCGCGCCCCATCTCTTTTCTAGCCTTCGCCCGACATTGACGTGCATGGGCCCAAAATAATCCACCGCGGTTGCTGTGAAGGGCGGTTGGTTTTGGGCCAGCCTTTCTGCTGGTAAGTCGCCTAAGGGGATTTTTGAGGGGATCCCCCTATAGGTCCGACACCAATGGCATTTGTTGCATATATAGCGTATAACGCCGCGCAGTCCTATTATGTGGTAGCGTTGTCTCAGCTCATTCATAACAGTTTGATGGTTGCCATGATTGAAGACTGCGTGCGTGTGATGCACCAGCAGCTGAGTAAAGCCTTCTTTGGCGTGTAGGACTGGCAGGTTGTGCTTTTCTTTTATTCTGCTGTCTAGACACAGGATACGGTTGCGATCGATCTTCACGGAGAGCTTGTAGAACGGTGACTTCTTCGGTGGTCGCCGTCCGGCTTCAATCGTCGTGATGTCATCGCCGAACGATTTATACTGGCTTCTTCTTACTAGCAATAGTTCCGCTAGTTTTATATGATTTGGTGCAAGTTCTTTACTTGTGATTCTTTTGAGCATTTTGGCTTTGAATACCTCAGCGGCGAGCAGAACGGTGGCGGCAACACGTATTAATCGAGTGTATCTCGAGAAACGTTCTAATTGAGGTAAGTAATCGCTTACGTCATGCCTAATAGTCACATGGACTTGCTTTAATATTCTTTCTTCCCCTGAAGGGGGTAGCGGGGCCGCGGCTCGCTTTTCCTGCGGCCATAGTGCGGGGTCGCTTTTTATGAACTCGGGTCCAGTAAACCATCTATGGCTCGAGTTGAAATCTATAGGAATACCCTTTGTCGCGTCGTCTGCGACGTTATCGGCACTGGGCACCCATCGCCAGTTGGCTGGTAGTTAGGCTTTCGATCTCAGCTAGTCTATGGGCTACAAACGACTTGAAGGTGCGTGGGTCTGATTTAATCCAGGCTAAAACTGTTTTCGAGTCTGACCAATAATGGCATTTTAATATTTTATAATCTGACTCGCGCTTGACCGATTCAGCTAATCGACTACCTAACACTGCGGCCTGAAGTTCCAGGCGGGGTATGGAGATAGGTTTCAGCGGAGCTACTTTGGCTTTACCTGCTATCAGTCGCGATGTTTTTGTACCGTCTGGACTTGTACCTACGAAATAAATCGCGGCTGAATACACTTTCTCACTTGCGTCACAGAAAATGTGTAACTTCCCTTCGTTGGGGGGCGTAGCAGGTACGTACCTATCTATTTCTAACTTTTTTAGCAATTGTAAATTTTTAATAAATGACAACCATGTCACGTGATGCTCGGTTGTGTTGGGGTCGTCCCATCCTATCCCGCGGGCGTACTTCTTAAGTTAACGTTAAAACCTAAAGTATCGTGTGAGTGGTTCCATATGAGCCTCTCGCGACTTCGGGGTGCTGTAGGCTGTGATGGTCTGCGTTTTTATTTTTAACATAGATGGCTGTACATGGTGAGCAAGCCGCTCCGAATATCAGTGACGTCATTCGGTACTCCTGAGGCGGCCCTTTCCTATCTTCACCCCTCCATAAAAATCGCAGACTATCACGGTCTTGCTGACCGATTTTGACCTGTAAAAACATTTCCTTAATGTCGGCCACTACTGCTATTTTTCCTTCTCTAAACCTTATCAATACACCGAATAGCGACTGGAATAAATCGGGGCCTGCTAACAACGCGTCGTTTAGACTTTTCCCTTCGTACTTAGCGGCTGCATCGAACACTAAACGTATTTTACCCTTCTGCGGATGCACTACTGAAAAGTGCGGTAAATACCAGCTGCGTGGCGATGTAGACGGGGTGTCTGTCTTCTCGGCGTAGCCCGCTTTCAATAAATTGTTTATTTGTTTGCTATATTCGGATTTTAAATTTGAGTTTTTATCTAATTTATTTTCTAAACTGTACAGACGACTGAGAGCTTGTTTTTTGTTATTAGGCATTACCTCGTCGTCTGTTCGCCATAGTAATGCCGTTTCGAACCTATTACAGCTTATTTTCTTGACAGTTTTGTCTAGGATCGCTAGGGCTCGCTGATCGGGGGATCCCCCACAGCGCATACTTCCTCGTAGTATCCCCTGGGCAACGCCGTGTCTGACCACCGTAACGGAGTGGCAGACCGGTGGCTAAAGTGCGCTGTGATTCGTAGATACCAACGCGATCGTCTGCGAATAATGTCGAAAAAGATACCAAGCCGTGACGCCTCTGGGCGTTTCTGTTTTAATTTTAACCCGGATCACTCCTCACAGAGTGATTCAAACGGCCCTTTTCAGGGCCAATCCAACGGCCCTTCTCAGGGCCACCCCAAAGGCCCTTCTCAGGGCCAACCCAACGGCCCTTCTCAGGGCCAACCCAAAGGCCCGTCTCAGGGCCACGCCGGCGGCGCCTTGGCGTCGGAAGCTGACCGCGCACCATCTGCGGTCAGCTTCTTC
The DNA here is from genome assembly GCA_963853775.1 of Xanthia togata. Taxonomy (NCBI): domain Eukaryota; kingdom Metazoa; phylum Arthropoda; class Insecta; order Lepidoptera; family Noctuidae; genus Xanthia; species Xanthia togata. The sequence continues at coordinate 23,916,123 of OY970799.1, read as the reverse complement.
TGCAGGCCGGACGAGGTGTCGGACTCCGACGGATCCAACATGGACACGTCGGCGGCCGAAAGCGACCGCCCCAAGCGGAAGAGGGGCGATCTGAGGCTCGGGTCCGGGGGCTCCTCGGAGTCGGTTGGAAGTAGGGCGAAGAAGAAGTCGAAGGCAAAAAAGGCTTCGACTTCTGCTTCGGCCTCTTCTCACGATGTGGGATTGGTGGACGCCGAGCGCCAGCTAAACCTGGCAAAGAGGGCGCAATTGCAAGAAGACCTAGAGGAGAGGGTCGCTGCAAAGGAGCGGCAGGCGCAAGCCGCCAGGTCGAGGGCTGGATATGGTGCATCTAATGTACTATATGCTGACCACTCCCTGGCGGACTTGGAGCGCATGGCGCTGGAGGACAAGGAGGAGGTTCTGGAGGTCGCCTCAAGGTCTTCTAATTTGAAGGGGACCTTCCAGAAGGCCCTCAAATGCCGGGCCGCCAGCATGCACGGCATCGTGCTTGAGCTGGTGAAGCGGACGGCCACAGATGAAACGCGGCAGCTGCAGGCAAAGGTGGATCGCCTGCAGGCGGAAGTCAGCCAGCTTCACCAGAAGCTTGCTGAGGTCACGGCCCGGCCTGCTCAGTCTGCCCCAGGTGCGGTGGAAGGAGGCTCCTCCTCCCCTGCCAGCCTTGAGGCATTAATCCGCGGGGTGGTGATGGAGGAAAGGGCCTTCATCAGGGCCTGCTTTGCAGGCATTGAGGACCGGCTCTTGCCAGAAAGGCGGCTCCGGCCGCCGCTAGCGGCAGATAAGAGGCCACCGCCAATGGAGCCGGAACCTGCGCCACTGGGAGGTCAAGCATCGGGGGGGCAGCCTGAAGCCTCAAAGCCCTCCAAGGGCAAGGGCAAGGGCAAGGGGACCACGGTGGCCCCTCAAACGCCCACCACGAGCGCGGAGGGAGCTACCGGGTCGTCCGCCACCCCAGCGGCCCCCCAGAACTCGCAGGGCGAAGACGCCCTTCTTCCCTCCACCACCCCGTCCAACGGGTCGTGGACGGAAGTGGTCAGGGGGGGGAAGGCAAAAAGCCGACCCCCAAGCCCGCTGCGACTGCTCCTGCAGCCGAAAAGGGTCCAGCCGGCGGGAGGAAGCTGGTTCCTCCCAAAACCGCGGCCGTCGTGGTGACCATCACCCCGGAGGCCGCGGAGCGGCATTACGTGCCGCCGAACCCAAACCGGGGCTCGAATCTTCGAGTTCTCGGGGGAGCAGCGCGGTGCAAACGCGGACCTCTTCGCGAAAAAGCTCGAAGAGGTCATCCGGGATGCGGCAACGGTCGTCAGGCCTGTGAAGACCGCAGCCTTTGAGGTGGCCGAACTTGATGATTCGGTCACCAAAGAGGACGTGGTGGCGGCCGTTGCAGCGGCTGGAGGCTGCGACGCTGGTGCGGTGAAGGGTGGTGCTATCTGGCTCGGTCGCCGCGGCATGGGCACCATCCGCGTCGAGTGCCCAGTCGCCGCGGCTGGGGCCCTCCTCACCGCGACCAAGGGAAGGCTGCTAGTGGGGTTCAGCTCGGCGGTGGTCCGGCCACTTGAAGTCCAGCCAATGCGCTGCTTCAAGTGCTTCTCCTTCGGCCACACCCGAGCCACGTGTCCCTCCAAGTCCGACTGGGGAGACTCGTGCTTCCGATGCGGACAGGAGGGACACAAGAGTGCCACCTGCCACGCCACCACGCCACACTGCGCGGCGTGTGCAGCCAGTGGCCGCCCCGCGGACCACAAAATGACGGGCAAGGGCTGCAAGCCTCCCGCGAGGAAGGGCATAGTGCCGGCGCAGGTTCGCCCTGTTGCCACCACCGCCGTCGCCGTCGTCGCCGCTGTAGCTCCAGCGGCGGTAGCTGAGGAGGGGGATGCGATGTTGGAATAATGGTTTCCGACTACCGCATCCTCCAGGCGAACGCCAACCACTGCAGAGCGGCCCAGGACCTGGTGGTGCAGGTCATGGCCGAGTGGTTGGTGAACGTAGCGGTGGTCGCCGAGCCCTACTCAATCCCCGGCAGCTGGCTGGGTGACGAGGACGGCTCGGTGGCACTAGCGGCGCGGTCTTCCACGGACTCCCCTCCCCTCTCGCTATTAGAGAAGGGACCGGGATACGTGGCCGCCGCGTGGGGAGAATTAGTCCTTGTGGGCGTCTATTTCTCCCCAAACCGCCCTCTTCAGGACTTCGAGAACTATCTCGGAGTCCTGGCAGCTGTGGTCAGCAGGGCGGTGCCGCGTCAGGTCTCTGTACTGGGAGGCCTGAATGCCAAGTCGGTGACCTGGGGCAACCGGGCGACCAACGCTCGCGGGCGGGCAGTGGAGATGTGGGCAGCCTCCTCTGGACTCTCCCTCTTGAACAGAGGAAGCGTCCAGACATGCGTGCGGCGGCAGGGTGGCTCAATAGTGGACGTCACTTTCGCCACCCCTGCGTTGGCCGCGCGCGTGTTGAACTGGCGGGTGGACCTGGTGGAGACTATGTCGGACCACCACTACGTGCGGTTCGACATCTCCACCGGTGGCCTCGGAGAGACGCGGCCCACCTCGGTGCGATCACCGTTCCCGCGGTGGGCTCTCACCCGCCTGGACAGGGAGGCAGCGGGGGAGGCGGCGTTCATCCAGGACTGGCTTTCGCCGCCTTTCGCCAGCCTGGATGTGGACACCGTCGCGGGGCACCTGAGGGAGTCTCTCACCGAGGTATGCAACTCTAGCATGCCTCGGTCTCGCCGACCACTACCCAAACGGGCCGTGTACTGGTGGTCGGCGGAGCTGGCGGGGCTTCGGGCAGCGTGTGTGGAGGCAAGGAGGGCCTACACGCGGAGCCGGCGGCGGCGTCGACGAGACCACGCCGACGAGGACCACCTCTACGAGGTATACGTGGAGGCTAAAATGGTCCTCGATAGGGCCATCGCCGCCGCCAGAGACTCGGCGAGAGCGGAGGTGCTGGAGGGTCTTGACAACGACCCCTACGGGAGACCCTATAAGGCGGCGCGCAACAAATTGCGCCCCTTTGGTCCCCCGGTGGCCGAGACCCTGGAGCCCTCATTTCTGGATGGGGTGGTTCAGTCCCTGTTCCCGTGCAGGGACAACTTCACCCCACCAGTGATGGGCCCTCCGCCGAGGATAGCTCCGCCAGCTGAGGAGGAAGAGGAGGCCCCTCCCGTCACGGAGTCGGAACTTGGCGCGGCTATTCTCCATATCCGCGCCAAGAAGACAGCTCCGGGCCCCGACGGTGTTCCGGCAAGAGTGGTGGCGATCGCTGCCACTCAAATGGAGGAGAGGTTTCGGGACCTCTTCAGCGCATGTCTTGCGTCTGGGAGGTTCCCGAAACCGTGGAAGGAGGGGCAGTTGTGCCTCCTTCGCAAGGAGGGCCGCCCAGCAGACTCCCCCTCGGCATACCGGCCCATCGTTCTGCTCGATGAGGTCGGAAAAATGTTCGAGGGGATAGTCGCTGCCCGCTTAAAGACCCATCTGCGGAGTATCGGGCCGGACTTGTCAGACGCTCAGTTCGGTTTTCGGGCTGAGCGTTCGACGGTGGACGCGCTGGCCCGCCTAAAGGGCCAGGTGAGGGAGGCGATGGAGGTGGGGGACGGGTTGTTGGCTGTGTCATTCGACATTGCCAATGCCTTCAACTCCGTTCCCCACTCCACCATCCTAGAGGCGCTCCGATTTCACGGAGTGCCTCGATACATGCGCAGTCTGCTGGCCAGCTACCTGGAGGATCGGGCGATCGTCCTCGTGAACAGGGCTGGCCAAGTCCGGCGGTACTCCGTTGGGGCCGGCGTTCCGCAGGGGTCAGTCATAGGACCTCTCCTTTGGAACATTGCATATGATTGGCTCTTACGGGGAACTCTCCTCCGGGGCACGAGTGTCGTCTGCTATGCGGATGACACTCTCCTCACCGCCCGGGGGGAGAGTTTCAGGGAGGCGGCCAACTTGGCCTCGGCGGGCGGATCCTTGGTCGCGGGGAGGATCCGCCGCCTAGGTTTAACGGTGGCGCTGCACAAGACCGAGGCCGTGTTCTTCCACGGACCTCGGCAGCGCCCCCCACCTGACGCCCACATCTTCGTGGAGGGCGTCAGAATTGAGGTGAAGGCCCAGATGAAATATCTGGGCCTTATACTCGACAGCAGGTGGCGCTTCGGCCCGCACTTTAGCGGGCTGTCGTCGCGCCTGCTGAAGGCCGCAGGGGCGCTCTCGTGGCTGCTCCCCAACTCGGGGAGGCCCAGCGCGAGATGCCGGCAACTTTACGCCGGCATCTTGAGGAGTATGGCCCTTTACGGGGCTCCTATCTGGGAGGACTCCCTCCGAAGGAGGGAGAACACCACCGCCTTGCGGGCACCGCAAAGGGCCATAGCCCAGCGGGTGTCGCGGGCCTACCGCACAGTGGGCTTCGCGGCAGCATGTGCTCTGGCCAGCACCCCTCCTTGGGAACTCGAGGCGTGGGTGCTCGCCAGAGTATATGAATGGACGGCGGGGCGGAGAGCGAGGGGAGAACGCTCAGCCCCGGAAGAGCGGGAGGCCGTCCGGCGGGAGGCGAGGGACGCCATCGTCGTCCATTGGACGGGGGACCTCGCCACCGCAGCCTTCGGCCGCCGAACCCTCGACGCGATTGGGCCAGTCCTGCGAGACTGGCTCGAGCGGTCGCATGGGTTCCTCTCCTTCCGTCTGGTGCAGGTGCTGTCCGGACACGGTTGCTTCGGATCGTACCTGTACCGAATCGGAAGGGAGGAGACGCCGTCGTGCCACGACTGTGGCGCGGTGGAGGACACGGCGCAGCACACACTCGAGGTGTGCCCGTCGTGGTCCGAGCCGCGCCGAGGTCTCATGGCGGCGATCGGACCGGACCTCTCACTCCCCGGCCTGGTTAACGCCATGCTGGGGGATGAGAGGTCCTGGGCGGCAGTCGCCTCCTTCTGCGAACACGTCATGTCCCAGAAGGAGGCGGCGGAGCGCGCGCGGGAGGACGATCCTCACGCGGCGCCGCTCCGAAGGCGGAGGAGGGGTCGAAGAAGACGTCAGTTTGACAGTCATCTCCGACTCCTCCCAGGTGGAGGCCAGCAGGCAACGGGTGCGGGGGCACCCTTGCCTGTATTGCACAGACCTCCACCAGTGTCGGACGGGAATGGCCAGGTGTTCCCGGCCATTCCCGTAGCCCCCCAACCAGGGGGGTATGCGGGGCCCGCCAGCTAGGCGGGCATGCGCCGGGAGGGTCGTGGATGTAAAGGCTACGCCGGTTTCCCATGGCCCTCCCATCACGGCGATGCGGGAACACCGCTGAGTTTTAGTGGGTATACTGTCCTTCTGACAGGAGTCCCGCACACCCCGTCTCGTCCCCCACGAGCGGCAGTGCATAAAGCATTTCTCAGCGTAAAAAAAAAAAAAAAAAAAAAAAAAAAAAGGGCTCGCTGATCTGGGTCAGACGTCGGTCGGCGTGGCTCGATGCCTAGCGATTCTATGCTAAAATAATCTCTGATAAGTTCCAACGCGGGGTCCTCTGTCGGTTACCAACGCTATTGTGTTGCGTGGGCGTGCGTTCTGCCCGTGCAGTACCCACCCTAGCTTGGTTAACGATGCTACGGGTTGGGTCTTTTTGCCGACACGTAGCTGTCTGGTCGTGATTAAATGCCAGTTGTCCTGGCCTATTAAAATAGTCGGTTTTTCCATCTCGTAGCATAGTTCATCCTCTAATTCGACTAGGTGGCTGCATTGGCGCACTATATCTCGGCTCACTGTTTGCGGAGATAAATTTAAATTTTCTATGGTGTTCGCACTCATAGTTTATAAGTTTCTATTACATAAGCCGCGGATTGATAATTTAACGTTACACGACTCGGTTTCGTCTATACGGTTACCTCCTACCCCTTCTAGCGATAATAGTTGGCCGCGACCCCTGGGTATTACGCTGTCTGCCACGCCTCGTTCAACTAGCGTCATGGTTGAACCTTCGTCCAATAGAGCGTAAGTGGCAGTCGAACCTATGGGTCCGCTTAACTCGACCGGTACTATTTTTAATTAGGTACTAGACGAATGTACGTGATTTATCGAGCTTACGTTACCGCGGGTAGGCAGAGATGTATTATCGCTGCCATGTAACATTTTATGGTGTGACGCTTAACACCCGTTAATTCCGCATGGTACATATTTACACCTAAATGTCCGTATGTGAGAGTTATTTAGGCATCTAAAACTTAGCTTATCGCGTTTAGCCGTGCTCCATCTTTCCGTAACGGTTAATTTCGCGAAGTCCGCGCACTCTGCGGCGCTGTGATTTCCCGCGCAAATTACGCATTTTTTATTCGTTTCTGCCGGTGACTCGTTGCTCGGTCGTGATGGGCGCGGTTTCTGCGATTTCGACGCTTGTTTTCTGTTAGACGATTTGCTTACGGTAGCGACTATTTTACGGGATGAGTTGGTCTCGATTTCTGAATCGTCATTATCGCTATCTGAGTAGGTTTTATAGCTAGCGCGTTCGCGAGTCGAGTTTACCGCGCGTGGTTTTGTGCGCTTTCGTCTTTCGTCTCGAGCTGTTTCGTAGGCGAACATAGCGCCATTTATATTTTAAAATTATGCTGAGTTTTTCTACAATTCGGCTTACTAACTCGGGTGAATACAGATATTGCGGTTAGTTAACCGGTCAAGCCAACTGGCTCCGAATGTAACCCAATGCGCAAATGCCGTCAAGACCCGTGTGCCCGAAAAGGAGCCACCTCCCGCACGGCATTAAAATCTATTTCTACTATGAAATAAGGGCTAATCTGGTCTGTGAATAATTTTACTTTATGGCCTGACGGATAGAATAATCGACTAAATCATTCGTACACAAAAATATCTGTGGCGAATACTTTAAAAAAAAGTTGAAACTGACAGTTTCGTACGTGTAACAGGCCGTGACGGTGTAATGTTCGTATTTTTTTACTTACGTTTTGGCTATTTTAATTAGATATTATATGTTCTCTCCAAGTGTAGTTTAAGCAATCCTAGGCCTCTATATTCAGAGCTATTTAGATTTTCTAGTGCTCTCCGAATGTTTGTTTACTTTTTGTAATGTCAGATAATGACAAGCCTAGGTTTTATTTTTAATTTATTGCTAGAGCTGCCGGTAGGTTAGGTTGTATACGTATTAGACCTTGTTATAAATTATTATTCTTTTATGTTCTAGAATCACATTAAAACTTTGAAATGACAACCGATCCGAAAAGGAAGGGAGCCGGGGCCAGCAGACCAGTTTTACTCTTGGGCTCGCCTTGGCAGGAGGTCCTGTTGATAGCGCTCGGTGGGAGGACTGTGCCCTCTGATAGCGGGGGCTGTGCTGGAAGAAAACTCAAACTCGAAACTCAAGTCTACGCGTCTTTGTACACCGGACATCGTTCGTGGGATAACGTCGTGCAAACCTGTGACGCCGACCGCTGATAGCTCTCAGCCCTCTGCCGGTCCTCTCTACCACGGCCTGCCCCTCCGAGGTCGGCGACGTGGAGGCCTGACTCGAGGCCCTTTTCTGCACAATCTACGAGCCTCTTTTCTGCACAATCTACGAGCTTCTTTTCTGCACAATCTACGAGTCTCTTTTCTTCACAACCTGCGAGCCTCTTTTCTTCAACAACTTGGACCTTCAATTTTCTACCCCGGTTTCCCTGGCCTTATTTATTTAAAATTAAATTATTTTACCTTTTCTTTTTTTACTTTTTCTTTTAAGCCGGGACTCCTCCAGTTCTGGTGACAGTTTCCTCGTTGGCCTTACATTTTCCCCCTCCCGGGAAAATGTAACGTTACAATCTGGCGCCCAATTTTTACTAACCCCTCCCTCCTTAAACTTTTTCAGATTTCTCAAAATTCTAAAACAAACTTGCTCAAGTGATTTTTATTTGGTAAGCTTTTATTTTCATCACCTCATCCATCTCAACCTTTACAAGACTTCTTTATACTGAAACAAACACATACACACACACACACACTACTTTTACCTACTGGTAATTGTCATCCATTCTTCGCTTGCAAGTGTTCTTAAAACCATTCGTGGTCACTTACAAGTTGGGGTTTGGCTTACTCTACGACGTACTATAGGAGAATATCCTATAGTCGTTACCACCTAGGTACATTATAACTCTCTACTAATACCTCACTATACTGCATCCCACACACTTGCACACCACTGCGATTACCCTCTGGTAATCGTAACCAGTCTTCGCTAGTGAGTGTTCTTAAAACCATTCGTGGTCACTTACTAGTTGGGGGCTGGCACACTTCACGACGGCTGCAGGACAATATCCTGTGGTCGTTTATACAAAACTTAACATAAAACAACACATCTTTAAACATTACTTCATTTAGTTTGATTTGTTACCACGGCTAGTGCAACCTGTACGAAGATTACTTGAAAATATACATAAACCTAGACTAAACTAATAAACTCTTAATATTTTTAAATCTTAAACATGGAGAACCAATCTAACCCTCCTGCTCAGAACCAATCTAACCCTCCTGCTCAGAACCAATCTAACCCTCCTGCTCAGAATCAAGCTGACCTTCTCTTCGGTCCTCGAATTTCCGAACCTTCTGAGGTTCTCGCTTCTTCTCAACCGGTTTCATATCCCACTGCGGTTTGGAGTATGCCGCAATATTCCTCGGTAGACCAGAATTGTTACTCGCCGTGCAATTTTGTTAAAGATTTTAAAACGTTTTCATATGATGGTAAAACATGTCCTAGGTCTTTCCTGCAAAAGTTAGAGGAATTCCGAATTTCTAGGAATATATCAGAAGTAACTTTGGTTAAACATGCTTTTGAGATTTTTGTCAGAGATGCGCTACATTGGTTCAGGTTTCAGCATAGTCGGAATCCGTCGTTGACTTGGAACCAGATCCATATTCTACTCATTAAAGATTTTGGAATTCAGGACTATGATTACAAATTACTAGAAGCTATTAGGAATCGCACTCAAGGGGCAACTGAGACTATCATTGTCTATGTGTCTATTATGTTCGGCATGTTCAATCGTCTTTCCAAGAAACTTGTAGAAAGCGACCAATTAGAAATTTTACTTCACAACATAAAACCTTGTTATTCAGTTTTCATTGCGCTTAAAGATGTTAATTCAATCGATTCCTTGATCTCAACCTGTCAGAGCTATGAAAAGATTTCAGAAAGAGATCTGAATTTTCATGAACCCAGATATTCAGATACCCCTTCTTGCGCTGCAGAGTTCGCTTATCGTCCGTTGACTCCTAAAAATAATTCTAACCTTAGTCACTCTAACGCGATACAGAATAAGCAACCACATTTTTCTTCAAAATTGCCCTCTTCCTCGCAAACTCCTTCATGTCAAAGTCAAGATAAGCCCAAGGAAGATTTCTGTTGGCGTTGTCGTGTTAAGGGTCATTCTTTGAGAGCGTGTACTCAACCGAGGTACTTGATCTGTTTCAAGTGTGGTCTGAAAGGCGTGAAAATTTCAAATTGTCCTAAATGTACACCGGATTCTCAAGCAAAAAACTAAATAGTGACTTGAATAGTTCTAAAGCTCAAAATTTTAACCTTAGCGATTGGAATCAATGGTTAAACACTATCCGAAATTTTATGTTTTATTATAAAACAACTTCTGCGATCTATGACAAGGAAAGGGACTATAATAGACCTTTTATTAACGTATCTATTAACAACGTAAGTTTTTCAGGTCTTTTAGATAGCGGAAGCTGTTTTACTATTTTAGGAAATAATTCTCATAAGGATATTCAAAAGCTAGGGTTTAAGCTATTCAAGTCATCAGCTCAGGTTATGGTTGCTATCAAACAAAAATCATCGTCTTCTGGTTATTTCCATTTACCGTTGAGTTTTAATAATCAAACTCGTGTCATTAAAGCTTATGTTTTTACGGAGATATATCCATCTTTGATTCTTGGCTGGGACTTCTGGAAAGAATTTGATCTGTGTCCTAAGTTACTTTCGTCTAAACTTAATCTTGATAGTAGAGATTTTACGAACTGTGCTATTGAAAATAAAATCATGTCTTTCGATCACCTTTCCGATAATCAAACAAATATTGCTAGGGTTATGATTGATCGTTTTAAAGACATTTCTTTTGAACAGAAAGGTAAATTAGGTCTTACTAATCTAATTTGTCATCGGATTAATACCGGTAATGCTTTGCCTATAAAGCAACGTTGTTATCGTCTCTCTCCTGAAAAGCAAAAGATTCTTATTGACGAAGTCGATAAAATGCTCGAATTAAAGGTCATTGAAAAATGCGAAAGTCCTTGGTTATCTCCTGTTCTTATAACCCCTAAGTCGAACGGAGAATGGCGTTTCTGCGTTTATAGTAGGAAACTAAATTCAGTTACTCGTAAGGACGCTTATAGCCTTCCTTTCATTTCTGAAATACTTGATAACCTTAAAGGCTGTAAGTATTTGTCTAGCATAGATATTGCCAAAGCATTTTGGGAAATTCCTTTACATCCTGAAGATAGAGATAAAACTGGTTTCTATGTGCCTGGCAGAGGTTCTTTTAGGTTTACAGTAATGCCCTTCGGTCTAACTAACAGCCCTGCGACTCAACAAAGGCTCATGGATCACTTATTTACTCCTGAATTCGATAATAAAGTATTCTGTTACTTAGATGATATTATAATCATCAGTTCCACATTTGAGGAACATATCTCTCTGTTACTTAAAGTTCATGAAAAACTTTCTTATGCTGGGCTTACTATTAACTTTGCGAAAAGTAAGTTCTTTCGTAAAGAACTCAAATACCTTGGCTATGTAGTTGACGAGCTAGGACTACGAGCTGATCCTAGTAAAATTGAAGCTATTTTAGCTTATCCTGTTCCTACGTCTAAAAAAGAGGTAAGGCAATTCTTGGGTACATGTAGTTGGTTCCGTCGTTTCATTCCCAATTTTAGTTCTATTGCCTCGCCCCTCTGCAAATTAACTGCTGCTGGGAAGAATTCTCCAAAATTTGTTTGGAATCCGGACGCAGACTTCAGTTTTGCCAAACTGAAAGAATGTTTGACTTCGACCCCGATTCTAGCTTGCCCTGACTTTAACCTTCCTTACTTTGTTCACTGTGACGCTTCTAATTATGGTATAGGAGCTATGTTGACTCAAGAACAAAACAATGTTGAAGTGGTTATTGCTTATATGAGCAGAACTCTTAGTAAACATGAGCAAAATTATTCTACTACTGAACGCGAAACATTAGCTGTTATAGCTGCACTTGAACATTGGCGTTGTTATCTTGATAATGGTAAACGATTTACGGTTTATACTGATCATGCTGCACTGAAATGGTTTCAAAATTTATCTAATCCTTCTGGGAGATTAGCACGTTGGACTCTTCGTTTATCATGCTTTGATTTTGATCTGAAACATAAGAAAGGAAAGGATAATGTAGTCCCAGACTTACTTTCTCGTTATAAGGGCCCTGATACAGAAATTTTAGATGGGGTTGCCCCTGTGTCTAGGGACAACGCGTCTCAGTTGGAACATTTCAATAAACTTTTTACCAAATGTCGTGATAACCCTGATGATTATCCTAACTATAAAATCCGCGAAAATAAGCTATATCGTTATTCTAACTCAATCGATGATCTTAATGGAGATTTTTCATGGAAGGAAGTTCCTCCTCCCTCTGAGAGGCTCGACCTTATCAAATCTTGCCATGGCTTGGTAAATAATAATCCTCACATTGGTATCTTTAAAACTTACAAGAAGCTTTCCTTAAGATACTACTGGTCTGGTATGTTTAGAGAAGTGGCAAAAGTGTGTTCTACGTGCGAAACATGTCTTGCCTATAAACATTCGAATCATTCACCCTATGGCCTTATGGGTAATCCAAAAATTTGTTCGAGGCCTTTCCAGAATATATCATTGGATCTCATGGGTCCTTTGCCTATGACGAGGCAGCGTAATCAATATATTCTTGTGATTACGTGCTCATTTTCAAAATACTGCCTTATTTTTCCTATTAAACGAGCTACTACTACTATTATTAAACAACACCTTGAAAACTTTGTATTTTTAGTACATGGTGTACCACAAACCATTATTATGGATAATGGCTCACAATTTCAGTCTAATGAGTTCCAACGATTTTTAAATAATTATAAAGTACCCTTTATATTCTATTCGCCTAGATATTGCCCTCAAGTTAATCCAACTGAACGATATAATAGAACGATTATCACGGCACTATCGCAGTTAGTCGGGGATGATCACCGTTCATGGGACGTTCCGTTACAAAAGATTCAATTCGCTCTAAATAGCTCTGTAAATGCTGCGACAGGATTCTCCCCATCTTTTCTTGTCTATGGCCGTGAAATCATAACATGTGGTTCACTCTATTCTAGTTGCTCTAACCTAGACGAAATAATTTTCCTTCCTCGAGATGTCTATGCCGCTAATATAGGGTTATTATCTGTCATCTTCGATAAGGTACAGGTTGCACTATACAAGGCACATACAAATAATGCTTTTCATTATAATACAAGGCACAGTTTTAAAGAATTTAATATCGGTGATACCGTCTGGCGGAAAAATTACGTTCTTAGTAATGCCGGCGCCTATTTTAGTGCCAAGTTAGCTCCTAAATACGTAAAATGTACAGTTGTTGAGAAACTGTCACCACTGGTTTTTATTTTGGAGGATCAGAACGGCTTAAGAGGAAAATGGCACGTTAAAGATTTTAAAGAGTAGTTTTCTATCTCCTGTGTTTTTGTATAAAATTGTTTTATCTTAATGTCTTATAATATTTTATGCTTAAAAGTTTTTTTTTAATCTTAACATCTCAACTTCTTAATTGACTTAGTGGTTTTTTTTTTTTTTAACTTGAATGACTTAACGGTCGCTTTTCCCTTGATGTCTCTAGAAATAATTTTTACTTATAATTGTAAAAACCATTTAACATTAAGTTCATTGTAAATACTTCACAAGTTTTACTTTCTCCAAAAACTTTTGGCATTTTTAGTCACTTTTTTTTGTAGAGCGGTACACAACTCTTTAAATAAGCCATTGTGTCGAGCGGTAGCATAACTCGTAAAATAAAGCATTAGTGTCGAGCGGTACTTAACTCGTTAAATAAGCCTTGGTGTGTCCATACCTTTATCTTTTTTTTTAATACTTGAATTTAGTTACTTGAAAAGGCAATTATGCTTTGAACCTTGACTGCTTTTCTTAAGCTGGAAAGTTTTATTTCTAATACTTGAACATATTGAAACTTGAAGGCTTTTCTTAAGCAATTATGCTTTCAAACCTTGACTGCTTTTCTTAAGCTGGGAAAGCTTTGTAAATATTTATTTTAGTTTGAACGGGTTTTAAAAAAGGTGCGGATTACGACACCTAAGTAAAATAAATAAGCCTTCGTAACTCTAAAAAAAAAATCCTTGTGGAGTATGAGTCATAGAATGTGAACCATATCCCCTAAGTATGTTGGTGATGTATGATTGAGGGAGTATGAAATGTGGGTTGATGAAAGGTGTATGAAAGAGCAAGGTTTTTTTTTACAACATCGAAATTTTCTCAGTTGTTAATTTTCTGGGGTTATCGGGTAACGTAATTTTTATCTTTTGTAAAACTTTCTGTACCAATATAGTCATATAGGTTAATTTTAGCTGGTCAATGCCTTATCTTACTTAATAACAAAATTTTTTCATTGTAATCAAAAATTTTCCGGGGTTGTCGGGGAAATGTAATGTTCGTATTTTTTTACTTACGTTTTGGCTATTTTAATTAGATATTATATGTTCTCTCCAATTATCTGCATGGCCATTGTCTGTAGTTTAAGCAATCCTAGGCCTCTATATTCAGAGCTATTTAGATTTTCTAGTGCTCTCCGAATGTTTGTTTACTTTTTGTAATGTCAGATAATGACAAGCCTAGGTTTTATTTTTAATTTATTGCTAGAGCTGCCGGTAGGTTAGGTTGTATACGTATTAGACCTTGTTATAAATTATTATTCTTTTATGTTCTAGAATCACATTAAAACTTTGAAATGACAACCGATCCGAAAAGGAAGGGAGCCGGGGCCAGCAGACCAGTTTTACTCTTGGGCTCGCCTTGGCAGGAGGTCCTGTTGATAGCGCTCGGTGGGAGGACTGTGCCCTCTGATAGCGGGGGCTGTGCTGGAAGAAAACTCAAACTCGAAACTCAAGTCTACGCGTCTTTGTACACCGGACATCGTTCGTGGGATAACGTCGTGCAAACCTGTGACGCCGACCGCTGATAGCTCTCAGCCCTCTGCCGGTCCTCTCTACCACGGCCTGCCCCTCCGAGGTCGGCGAGGTGGAGGCCTGACTCGAGGCCCTTTTCTGCACAATCTACGAGCCTCTTTTCTGCACAATCTACGAGCTTCTTTTCTGCACAATCTACGAGCCTCTTTTCTTCACAACCTGCGAGCCTCTTTTCTTCAACAACTTGGACCTTCAATTTTCTACCCCGGTTTCCCTGGCCTTATTTATTTAAAATTAAATTATTTTACCTTTTCTTTTTTTACTTTTTCTTTTAAGCCGGGACTCCTCCAGTTCTGGTGACAGTTTCCTCGTTGGCCTTACATTTTCCCCCTCCCGGGAAAATGTAACGTTACAACGGACAATGGCTGTCAGTGCGCGCTTGGCAAAGAATTTTGGTATTTTTTATTGTTTTTGTGTGTAAATCGACGAAAAGTGGTGTTATTTAAATTATTAAGTAGTTTTTACATCGTGGTAAATAATATTTGCACTAAATAACATCGTGTTATACCAGTTTTTAACCAACCAAAAAAATGTAAACAAACCATTAGTGAAAAAAGTGAGTATTGTGTATAAAAGAGTTTTGTGTGTGTTTCGTGCATCTAATCGGAAGGTAAGTCATTATTATTTATTTTTATACATATATTTATAGTAGCGTTTTAGATAATATTTTAACCAAAATACACAGTAAAAACATTTTTTTGAACCAAATAATGTTACGTAATCCATCGGTTCGTACCTACTCATTATGTCGTAATTTTTTTGTGAATTTTATTTCTGTTTTTTTCTCTAAAAAACGCTATTACTTATATATTCATAATGTACCTTGTAATGTATGGGTTGTACATGAGTGTCACATGTGTTGGGAGCTTTCCCAATTTAATAAAAATGTGTAAAGATGGTGTGTTCTCCTATAAAAAAAATACAAATTAAACAATAAAATAATTTCGGGCGCCTTGGAGATGCACACAGTATGTTTTAATAAACAAACTTGCCAGATAGAACACTTCGGAGAGTCAGACTTTTAATCTGCCGGTAGGTAGCTAATTAAAGGAATAAAACAATGGAATTTCCCTTGCTAATACCTTGTTTATTTGATTGCCAGTAGCTTCAGAGTAAATATGAAAGTAAATACAAAATGTTATAGTTACTTACATTATTATTATTATTGAATTTAGATTATTATTGCATCTTTGTTGATAAAGAAAAGGTAGGTAATAAAAAAAAGATGATTAAATAAAACCTTCAGGAACGTGGCGGATAAAAATATCCCTTGTAGAAATACCGTAAAGTAGTCTTCTGCAGAAATATATCAAGTAAAGAAGACGAAAAGAAAAGAAAACGAAAAGAAAAGACGTCGGGACCAGGGTCGGTCAATCCGGCTGTAACAAAATTTACAGAGAATTAATAAATTGTTCAGGATTCCCTAACGTTGGGAAGCGTGGCGTTCCACGAGTAGTAATAACTTACCGTCTTTTCCAACAAATGGCAAATTTAAGTGCACCACAAAATTCAGGCGGGCGACAAATCACTTAGAAGCCTGGAACAATAATTTAGTATGATATCGAGCACTCGTCACGCTATCCAATTTATCAATCCGAAAGAATTCAATCTTACCAAAGAAATGAAGGATTATTCCTACGTCACCACGTCCTGAGGGATAGTTTTTGAAGTTTACGGCATCAATAGGCCGCCAATACCCAGGATTTATCCCGATTGGAAAAAATGTAGTTAAAGTTCAATACTACATCAAGAATTCTCGTCGCAAAGTGAGAACGTCAAAGTTGACAGCTTCCACCAAACACCAAAGACAATCGATGACAGCAAAAAAAACGTTCCGAAATCGACTAACTGACGAGAAGCATGTAACGATATTTTAAAGTCGTTACATTACATCCCTCCCCGAAAAAATAAAAGAAAGCAATTTCTTTTATGCTAAAAAATAAACAAGGCAAAAAAAAGATTACAAAAAAATAGGAAATATAAATTCCAAAAACAACAAAACAAAAATATACCCTAGAAAAGGATAGGATTATAAGACCGCAAGGAAGATATCCGCTAAGTCTAATAACAATTCAAAAAAAAAATAGTTTCTAAGACTATTTCTTAAAACAACATGCATATAAAAAACAAATAAGTCAAGCGAAATAGTCGCTGAACAATATTGTATATGAGCACAACAAGAGTATACTGAATTGAGTACGGTTAGGCACCATAGCCACCGACTAACATACAGTATAACTCTAGAAACAACAACAACAATAAATACCAATTTGAGTTCGGTTAGGCACCATAGCCACCGACTAACAAGTATATAACACGATAAAAATATTAATTTGAGTACAGTTAGGCGCAATTGCCGCTGTCTAATGAGAATAATTCAAAAATGTCTTTATGAGTGCAGTTAGGCACCATCGCCACTGACTAGCAAGAACAAATTATAACTGTGAGACACAGTTTAAAATCTCCACATCTCTACAGATGCAAAAAATATAAAGAAGAATGTTGTGATCGGCACAACTCCACCAATATTCCGAGCACAAACACCTTCGAAAATAAATGCATATTGTGATCGGCTCAACTCCACCAATTTCCCTAGCACAATAGCAGAACAAGAAATGCATCCTGTGATCGGCACACCACTACCAACCTTCCGAGCACAGAAGCAAAAAAAAACAACGAAATCAAGGAAAAAAAATATACCGAGATCCGTAAAAAAATTGGTTAACCTCTACAAGTGAAAACAAAGCGTACACAAGCAGTGGGTAACAACTAAGAAATTTTATACAAGAATGTATACATAAAAATCGTATACAATACTGTATAAAAGAATAATAATAATAAGATATGTATAAAAATATTAATAAAATACATACAGGATTACTGGTAATTCGACGTATATCCGTCAGGGGCTGATAAAGGGGGCCAAATGCAACAAATTGAACACCCCATATGTATGGCCGAAATTCAATAGTATTCGAGATATTTGAATTTTAAGGGTTTTTCGATATTTACCCAAAATTTGACATTTAATTCCAAATAAAAAAAAAACTACACATTTGAATGGGTACCATTAAAAATCATGTTGTAGCTAGCACTTCAATTAAGCTATGGACATAGTTAAAACTACTTAATTTAACAAAATAATTAAAATAATGAACGATATAAGAATAACATCTTACCAATATTTTTATTTTACGCTTCAAAAATGTTGCCTCCTCACAAAAATTTCTATGACATTAATCGTAAAAATAACTAGAAAAACTTGCCTATTCTGTAAGCTTTCCAAAAAGGTATAAAAATCAACTTTAAAATACATAATTCGTGGCATGGCATGTGTTTGAACCGGCGCGGGGAGAGAAATAATGTGTGTTTTAGTTTATGATCCTTGCTAAAACAACCGATTTTACTGGCGGAATTCTTCGTGATGAGGCGGGGTGTGAGGGTGGGGGAGCACACGGCGTCTGCTGTGCTCGCGTCGCCTTCCTTAGTAAGTTTCGACTCTACGCCTAGCAAGCACGTGTGTTGTTATCTTGCTATTAACCAATCTCTCATCGCGTTAATTTGTTATCGATCATTATTGTTAATTCTTGTTTCTCTTGTTATTATTTTTGTTATCATTGTTATTTCGGATAGCATGGCTTCGTATGCTAATAACGAATACGCAGACATTATGTTTTGTTATGGTTTTGCCGATGGAAACGCGGCTGCGGCTCGGCGAGAATACCAACGCCGCTTTCCCGATCGTCGACTTCCCCACGTTACTGTTTTCGGGAGCACCTATCGACGATTGTCTGAAACTGGCAGTGTTCAGAGAGCACAATTCAACGCTGGCAGACCTCGACGGTATACGGCTGACGAAGAGGACACCATTCTTCAGTGTTTTATTGATGACCCAAACATCTCAACGAACATTGTTGCAAGACAGCTCGGTATGTCCCAGTGGAAAGTGTGGTCGGTAGTACATCTATCAGGTAGACACCCGTACTACAACCTGTCCAAACATTGCACGAGGGAGATCCTGCCAGGCGACTCGAATTTTCTCGGTTTATGTTAAACGCTGACGCTGACCAGGAACATTTCCTAAGAAATATTTTGTGGACTGACGAGTCAAAGTTTGACCGGGATGGTATAACGAATTACCATAACTTACATTTTTGGGCACCTAAAGCAGGCAGGAATCCAAAAAAACTAAAAGAAACTGCGTCGCAAATGAGATTTTCCCTGAACGTATGGATGGGTGTCGTTGATAATTATTTGGTGGGCCCTCATTTCTTGCCCCAAAATTTGAACGGCGAAAATTACGAAGAGTTTTTGAGAAACAACCTAGACGATTTGTTGGCGGATGTTCCCGAAGAAATAAAAAACAACCTCATGTTTCAACATGATGGGTGCCCAGCACATTACCGGATTACTGTCCGACAGTGGCTAGATGAGAGATTTCCAAACCGATGGATTGGGAGGGGAGGGCCAATTCCGTGGCCAGCACGAAGCCCTGATATCACACCACTTGATTTTTACGTCTGGGGTCATATGAAGGAATTAGTTTATGTGACCCCAATAAATTCAGTCAAAGAACTTCGACAGCGAATAATAAACGCGGCGCAACAGATGAGAACAACGTTTTCATCAAGAGTGACGAAAACCGAAGTTAGGAAAAGAATTCGAACTTGCATTCGTAATAGAGGGGCTCATTTTGAACAAGATGTGTAAAATTTTTAATAAAATTTGACGTACATTTTTGAATGCATTTTATTTCATACAAATACAAATTCTCTCCCCGCGCCGTTTCAAACACATGCCATGCCACGAATTATGTATTTTAAAATTGACTTTTATACCTTTTTGGAAAGCTTACAGAATAGGCAAGTTTTTTTAGTTATTTTTACGATTAATGTCATAGAAATTTTTGTGAGGAGGCAACATTTTTGAAGCGTAAAATAAAAATATTGGTAAGATATTATTCTTATATCGTTAATTATTTTAATTATTTTGTTAAATTAAGTAGTTTTAACTATGTCCATAGCTTAATTGAAGTGCTAGCTACAACATGATTTTTAATGGTACCCATTCAAATGTGTAGTTTTTTTTTTATTTGGAATTAAATGTCAAATTTTGGGTAAATATCGAAAAACCCTTAAAATTCAAATATCTCGAATACTATTGAATTTCGGCCATACATATGGGGGGTTCAATTTGTTGCATTTGGCCCCCTTTATCAGCCCCTGACGGATATACGTCGAAATACCAGTAATCCTGTATACAAATATTAATAATAATAATAAGATCCTTTGATATGAGAAACGTATTAGTGTGGGTAGAAGAGTTATTAAAAGGTCCGTTTTTTTTTTTTTTTTTTTTTTTGGGTGGGAAATCATCAAATGACGTCTCCCGCTCTGGGTGGAGCGGGAGGGCGTGTCAGACTCTAACTGACTAAAACCCACCCGTGTTCCTTCTGTTGCCTGTGCAATGCCAGGGGGCCACGGTATCCCTTTCGGACTAATCCCGCAACCCCGGCAGGCAATGGTCTCATCGGACCCCTTCACTTGCTGACATCTCTTTGAGGCGCGCGTGGAACACAACGCGCCGTCGACCCGGGCCTGGTCCTTACCGGACGGCGAGCTACCCATTGCTCACCGTCCGCAAGCCCGCGCCTACGGTGGCCGGGAATCGGCAATCGATTCCCGACGCCCAGGGCGTCTCCTCCTGCGGTGGCTAGGGGCGTGAGGGCGCGAAATTTGCCTCTCCCTCACGCGTTCCGCCTCCTCCTTTGCGAGCATTACTGCTTCGCAGAAGGAGGTGACGGCCTCCCATGCCCTCTCGCTCCGTACCATGGCCTGGACCAGGGCCGGACGCGAGAGATCCCCGCCACCGATCGCCTCCACGAGGACACGGCGGTGCTCTGCCCAAGCCGGGCATACCTCCACCGTATGCTCCACCGTGTCCTCCGGGCGATCCACGCAGTGATGACACCCGGGCGTTTCCTCCCGCCTTATCCGAAACAGGTACCTCCCGAAACAGCCATGTCCGGTGAGGACCTGCGTCAGGCGGAAGGTGAGGACGCCGTGGCGCCTCTCCAGCCACTCCTCAAAGAGGGGACTTATCGCCGCAATAGTGGCGTGCCCAGCACTGGGTTGCGACAATCGTACTCTCCATGCCGCCATGAGATCCCGTCGGAGCTCTGTCCGCTGTGCCGCGATTTCTCGCGGCATCGGAGTCAAGCCCCGGCGTTTCGCCTCCCCGCGCCACTCCCAAATATGCGCGAGGACTTTTGCCTCCAGATCCCATGGCGGCAATCCGGCAAGGAGGCTCGCCGCCTCACCGGAGACCGTGCGGTATCCCCGGACCAGCCGAGTGGCCATGACCCTCTGGGACGCGTTCAACCGGCGGGCAGGCCGCCGCCTCAACGAATGCGCCCACACCGGTGCCCCGTACAGGGCCATGGACCGCACGATCCCCGCGTATAGCCTCCGGCAGGAGGCGTTTGGACCCCCTAGATTGGGCAGGAGCCGCTTCAAGGCAGCCCCGGCCCGGTCCAGTCTGGGAGCCAAACGTCGGAAATGCTCCACGAAGTTCCACCGACTGTCGAGGACGAGTCCCAAGTACTTCATCGTCGACTCGACGCCGATGTGAACCCCTCCTACCGTTATTTGGGAACCCGACGGTGGCGCATTCCGAGGACCATGAAAACACATGGCCTCGGACTTGTGCAAGGCCACCTCGAGTCCCAACTGCCGGATTCTGGCTACGATTGTCGCAACCCCGTGTGTCGCTAGTTCGACCGCCGCCTGGTGCGACCTCCCCTGCGCCAGGACCAACGTGTCGTCAGCGTAACAAACGACGCTGACGCCATTGGGGAGGTCGGCGCGCAGCACCCAGTCGTATCCGATGTCCCACAGATGCGGCCCCAGGACCGATCCCTGTGGGACACCGCACGACATCTCTCGCCGGTTCCACTCTCCCTGGTGACCGGGGTAGATGATGGCCCTGTCCGTCAAATAGGCCTCGACCACACGACAGAGGTAGGTCGGCATCCGGTGATACCGGAGTGCCTCCCTGATGCAACTCCAGGGCAGGGTATTGAAGGCGTTGGCGATGTCTAGAGACACCGCCAAGACGACCCCACCCCGAGCCACCGCATCCCCCGTCGTGAGGGCTCGCACGCGCATGATGGCGTCCACCGTGGAGCGCCCCCTGCGGAAACCAAACTGGCTCTCCGCCAAATCCGGCCCCACCCGAAAAAAAAAGGTCCTAAGTTGTATTTTAGAAAGTTAAGAAATCAAATTCAATAAATTTATAAGAAGTTAACTAACATACTCTCATTCAAACCACCGATAACTTATCATCCATCCCATCATACATCACACTATCATAAGTGGCCTTTAAACAAAATTATCAAAATCAAGACTTACTCTTGGAAACCAAATTAAAATTTAATTATATCCTTAACATGATAACGACCAGCGGTACCCTTAATAAGGTCTTTCAGATTATAAACTTTATCAGCGATTTTTTAAATTATTTTACATTTAATAAACTTAGGAGCAAGTTTTGCTAAAAAATAAGTAGGTGCATGAGATTGAACGAAACTCCTTCTCCACACGACATCACCCACATCAAAAGAAATGACTTTGCGACCTTTATTATAATAGCGAGCATTACGCTGATAAGCTTTTAGTAAATGAGTTTGAACTTTAACGAAAATTTCACTAAGTGAATTAAGAGAATCAGCATAGTGAGTTCTATGGGAAACTTCCAGTTCATCTAAATTATCTATAGAGTCACTTAAACGATGTTAAGAAGCATCAAAAATAAGTTCCCTTCCAAACGTCAAAAAATTAGGTGTGAAATCTGTGGCTAGATTCACACTATTATTCAAAGCTAGTTGAACATGAGGTAAATATTTAGACCAAGTTCTATGATCATCTTTAACAAAACAAGCTATGCAAGTTTCAACAGTTTTATTATATCTCTCAACTGTATTGTTTTGAGGCGTGTATAAAGTATTATAAAATATTTTTGTGATATTATAACCTTTCAAAAATTCTACGAAATGTTTAGAAGTAAATTGTGTACCATTATCACAAACAATTATTTTAGGACAACCAAATTTAAGAAATATTTCTTTTTCAAAAAGTTTATTTATTACTCTAGTAGTAGCATTTATCATAGGAAAAATCCAGCAGTATTTAGTGAACACATCAACAACCGAGAGAATATATTTATGTCCAGAATAAGCTTTAGGTAATATACCTATAATATCCACTGAAAGCATTAACATACTGTCGATCAACTTTTTTAGGGTTAACCATAATACCAAAAGGAGGTTGTGTGGTGTGTTTATAAGCTTTACAAGTATCACAAGCTAGAATATATTTTTGAACATCATTAAACAACCCTTTCCAAAAATAGTGTTGTTTTAATTTATTTAAAGTCTTATGGATACCAAGATGACCAGAATTAATGTCATCATGATTAGAACGAATTGTATCTAAAATATGTTCTTTAGCAATAACTATTTTCCAATTAAGATTACTATTAGGATCAAACTTGCTTTTACAAAATTTATATAAGGTTTTATTTTCTACTCTAAAGTTCTTATATCTGCAAGGAGACTTTTGACAGTTAATAAATACTTTTTTATACCAAGGATCATAAATATCATCATCTGGCAAAACTAAATTATTTGATTGAGAGATTTCTATAGCGGCGACTTCAATACGAGATAAAGCATCTGGAACTAAATGTAAAGATCCTTTTTTATGAACTATATCAAAAGTAAATTGAGAAATTCTAGCAGCCCAACGTGCTAAGCGTCCACTAGGATTCGTCCACCTAAAAGCCATTTTAAACTAGCATAATCAGTTATTACAGTAAACTTCATTCCTTCAATATAAGGTCTGAAATGTTCTATTGAAGCTAAAATAGCAAGTAATTCACGTTCTGTGGTACTATAATTGCAGAAGCTAAATTCTTTTTAATAATAATTGCAGAAGCTAAATTCTTTTGAATACCTATGTTCATTAACCAAAACATTCATAGAATTAAACGAAGACAAAGCGTGCATCCCAAAAACTGAAGAAGAGTGTACAATCCTGTCATTAAGATCAAAAGCAAGTGGTACTTCTGTCAAATTAATCATGTCAGGAGCAACAGGTGAAACATTAGGAACTGTGCAAGCACCATCAGATTCCATGTTATTCAAAGCAAGAGGCAGAGGAGATTGATCTTCTTTATGCATTATGAATAAACAATACGATAAGAAAAGCAGGGCAAAATATCACAAGTTGGAAAATATTAGAGGTTAAAGTGAAAAAATATTTTTCAAGTTACCTACAAGTTGATTTTTATGAAAAATTTCAAAGTGAAAAGATGCAGTAATAATTTACAGGATAAGCTTAGATCACTTAAACTATGATTAGGTATTACTTAAGTTAAGCCAAAGTTTGTTTAAAATCAAATATGAAACACCGCACTTAGTTTTACACCGTTGAGTCACTTATACAAAACAAAACTGTCTTACCATACAATATGTTGATTTTGCAAGAGTAAAAGGATACTGCTGTAACCATAAAAGTTAAACACACAATAGTACAATAAAGTTGTTAGTAAATATTGTTTACTTACTAGGAAACATCAAGAAAACTTAGTTGTAAATTACAACATTCCAAAAAAGTGTATTACAGAAACTATCTAATTTGTTCTGTAAACAATACTACAAAATATAAGATGCAATAATAATTTATAAGATACAAGGAAGCTACTTCAAGTCCCTGTTCGCAGAGCGACAAATGTAATGTATGGGTTGTACATGAGTGTCACATGTGTTGGGAGCTTGCCCTATTTAATAAAAATGTGTAAAGATGGTGTGTTCTCCTATAAAAAAAATACAAATTAAACAATAAAATAATTTCGGGCGCCTTGGAGATGCACACAGTATGTTTTAAATAAACAAACTTGCCAGATAGAACACTTCGGAGAGTCAGACTTTTAATCTGCCGGTAGGTAGCTAATTAAAGGAATAAAACAATGGAATTTCCCTTGCTAATACCTTGTTTATTTGATTGCCAGTAGCTTCAGAGTAAATATGAAAGTAAATACAAAATGTTATAGTTACTTACATTATTATTATTATTGAATTTAGATTATTATTGCATCTTTGTTGATACAGAAAAGGTAGGTAATAAAAAAAAGATGATTAAATAAAACCTTCAGGAACGTGGCGGATAAAAATATCCCTTGTAGAAATACCGTAAAGTAGTCTTCTGCAGAAATATATCAAGTAAAGAAGACGAAAAGAAAAGAAAACGAAAAGAAAAGACGTCGGGACCAGGGTCGGTCAATCCGGCTGTAACAAAATTTACAGAGAATTAATAAATTGTTCAGGATTCCCAAACGTTGGGAAGCGTAGCGTTCCACGAGTAGTAATAACTTACCGTCTTTTCCAACAAATGGCAAATTTAAGTGCACCACAAAATTCAGGCGGGCGACAAATCACTTAGAAGCCTGGAACAATAATTTAGTATGATATCGAGCACTCGTCACGCTATCCAATCAATCCGAAAGAATTCAATCTTACCAAAGAAATGAAGGATTATTCCTACGTCACCACGTCCTGAGGGAAAGTTTTTGAAGTTTACGGCATCAATAGGCCGCCAATACCCAGGATTTATCCCGATTGGAAAAAATGTAGTTAAAGTTCAATACTACATCAAGAATTCTCGTCGCAAAGTGAGAACGTCAAAGTTGACAGCTTCCACCAAACACCAAAGACAATCGATGACAGCAAAAAAACGTTCCGAAATCGACTCACTGACGAGAAGCATGTAACGATATTTTAAACTCGTTACAACCTTGCAAAATTTCAAGTGAATCAGTGCAGTAGTTTTATCAGAAATCGTCAAAACAGTGATCAAAAGAAATCCCGATAGCAATGTTTATTTAACAATACAAGCGTTTCGTCACGAATGTTATATTTATTCTATAGTATGCTTTGTCTAAGCTTGTGCCCAAATCAATAAACGTTAAGACGGTAGACGTATTAAAAAACCCGAGTGTTTGTTTATTTGAGTGCGGTCATAAATTTCCTACGACGCGCGGCGACCGCGGTCCTTGGCGGCCCGCGCGCGCGCGGGGGGCGTCGCTTCCTAGCGGAGGCATTAGAAAAATCATCCAATACTAGAGCAGTAACTTTGGTATCTGCAAGTCTTGGCCTTATATCACCAGTCACTTTAAGGAGGACGGAAACAGTGCTGTTTCCTGGCCTAAGCCCAGATTGAAGAGGGCTAATGAGTGAGTTATGATGAACAAAATTGGAGAATTGTTTGTGGACACAGGCCTCGTGTACTTTAGATAGGAAGGAAAGAATAGAAATTGGACGGAAGTCGGTTGGAAGAGATTAATTAGATACCTTAGGTAGTGGACGACTGTCGGGAGGACACGGCTCGGCACACGCTGGCAGAGTGTGTTGCTTGGGAGGATCCGCGCCGTGCCCTCATCTCAGGTGTCGGCAGTGACCTGTCGCTACCGGCCGTTGTCGACTCGATGGTTGGCAGCGAGCAGTCCTGGGACGCGGTGGTATCCTTCTGCGAAACAGTCATTTAGCAGAAGGAGGCTGCGGAAAGGGAGCGGGAGATTGCTTCCGCTAACCCGATCCGCAGCAGACGCACCGGGCGTCGGCGGAGGGCGGATAACGCCCTCTTCCAGCCCCCTTAAATGGGTCCAGGGGCGACTGATCTGGGGAAATCCATCGCCCCCTACTCCTTAGGACCCGAGATGGCGGCGCGTAGTGTTCCACGCGCGCCTCTCTATGATGTGAGGAGGGAGTTCAACACCTCACTCCCCCCAAACTCGAGGTGGCCCGCATAGGCGGGCCGGCACTAGCCGGGGATCGCGGAAGTCGCATTAGATCCCGTTATCCCCGGCGGAAGTGTGAGACGGAACACCGGGGTGGTTTTAGTCAGTAAGAGTCTGACAGACCCCTCTGCCCTCCCCAGGGCGGAGGACATCCATGAGGATTTCCCCCCGTAATCAAAAAAAAAAAAAAAAAGGTAGTGGACGGACAGAAAGCCTATGCTTTGCGCCACAGGGAAGGGAATACTGTACAGGGAAAAATTAATGGTATGGGTAATCGCGGTTAAGAGATGATCCAGACTGGTTATGATTACCCGTGGTACGGATGATATTTGTCTCATCCTACAGCTTTTGATTTGATAGAGAGAATGATATTCCTGATCTCTCCCGGTTCAATTGGAATGAAATTGAAAGGATTCAAATGAGGACGTTAGACCAGAGATTAGAGAAAAAGTTTGTTGCTTGGTAAGACGATCCATGGTAGGAACAGTGGAAAAATTACGGTCGAATTGAATTGAAATTGAATGAATGAAGATCGTCTAAATCAATTGAGTTAGGAAGGTTTAAATGACGCGATTTTCCGGTGTCAAGAGTCCAAAAAATTTCAAAAAATTGTCAGAAGAGGAAGAATGGTATATAAGAAATGATATATAAGAATTGATCGCAATGCTAAACGCCGCCACATTCTAAATACCAGAATGTGGCGGCGTTTAGCAATGCGGATCATCTGATTGCATCTATTTCTTGCAGCTTTGAACAATGTCCAGTTCTCACCAGTACGATTCCTTTTAAATTTATGGAACGCACGGTCCCTACGTCGCATTGCCATCTGTATTGCTCTTGTCATGCATGATGCAGATGGGCGTTTTAACTTAACCTTTTTGACAGGAGCATGGATGTCATACAGGTTGAATACAACGTCATTGAAGAACGCAAACTTGTTATCAACTGAAGTGACTTCCATCATAGGTTTCCAAACGACCACATATGCATCTTCCTTAAGCTTCTCAATATTCATCCGTGCAAAACAACGCGCGTACAGAACCTTGGGTTTAGGTTTAGGAGGATATAATATGATAGGAAAACCATGTCATGATGAAAAAGCCAGGGGCGTCATGTTGACCACGGGAGGAAACCAGTGAAGAATTTGAGGTGAGGATCAGGTCGAGCCAGGTGTCATTGCCATCAGTGTTATGAAGAGTAGGTAGGAGTGGCAACACATGCAGACTAGCCGATTCGATAAGCTGTAAAAGATTTTTTGATTTCAATACAAACCTCAACCACAACTGCCCACAACTGTGGGCAAGGAGGTTTGTGTTGAAATCACTCATGATGATGTGATGTGCATACCCCGAACCCAAGGATTTAAGTACCGATTCGATTTCAGTGAAGTAATCAACAGTGGGAGGATAGTAGACCACACCAGTAATGGTTTTGGCTCCTTTGACACATACTTCAAGAAAAATAAACTCAGCAAAAGCAGAATAGTGTGAAGACAAAGTTGCAAATATTTTATAAGGAAAGTCACTGCGAAGACATAATTATGGCCACACCACCGAGGGGGTGGTTGTGGTTAGCAATCGGATCATTCCTTATCAGAACTAAACCAGTAAGAGGTTAAGTAGTGGACAGGAGATGCGGTTTGAAACAAGTTTCGGAAATGAGGATAGCATGAATGTTGCTGTTATTAAACACGTAGTCACGAACAGCTCACTGTAGTGGCTTGGAACACTTTGAGCGTTAGTGTGACACATATTCACCAACCGATTAGACTGATCCTTGAAATTATATTGTAAAAAGTCACCAAGGGACTGAACGAACAAAAGCTTTCATCGCTTGAAGAGGCAGTAGATTCGTTTGCAGAAAAGTCAGACTCATTAATTTCTGACATAAATTATGTAAGTAGTAGTTTTATGTTGAAAGAAATATATAATTTATATAATAATAAATTATGCTATTTCAAAGAAGAAAAACTAACATGTGCAAGACACTACCCGCCAGCTTACACCAATACTAAAAGCGACTAAACAAACAAAGTATACAGAAAAAAACCTGAGTTCACATTTAATATTGTGTCTACTCTACTAGAATCAAAGTGAAAACCGTAGTTCCCAAGAATATAAAAGACAAAGTCACAAAGAAAAAAAAGAAAAAACGTTGATTATATAAAACGCATCGTTGATCGAAACCTTAGTTCTTATACACCAATATCTATCTGTTCAAAAGGTCTGTGTGTGATAATGTGTGATACTGATAACGAAACGCACTGACAAAAACATACATTTCAGAACGTTTACAAACGTCAACGTCAATTAAATACTAACGTCATTAGACAAGTTGACATTCGATAAAATAAAGGAAGTGTATAGAGTGCCGCTGGCGGCACTTTATCCGTATCGGATAAAGTAGTTCAACCGGGTTTCAGACTGGCTAAAGTAGACTCATCTTTCATGGGGTACTGTTTAAAATGTTACAATAAAATACCTTCCCATATACTACAACTAAATGAAACGAAATTTAAATCTTGTATAAAACGCACACTATGCTGCCAAGCATATTATAAGCTTGGGGATTATATCGCTGACAAAAATGCTTGGCTTAACGCTGGTCCAGCTCCACAAGGGCGCATAAACTAATTGATTAGCATTCAAAAATATTGTTGGAATTGCTGAAGATTGCAAAAACTATCTTTGAATTGTATAACTTCAATCTCTTTTTTTTATTGTATAATTGCATAGCACATGTGTGAGCACTGTGACCATGTACCTTCTATAAAGCTACCATTTACTGGGTACGTCTTTCATTGACTTGATATGCCCTGGCGGCTAAGAGTATGTCATGCTCACTCAAATGTCTCGCTGGTGGTGGCGTGTGTGTTGGATCGTTGAGTTCCCTTCAAAATGGTTGAGCTAAACGGTGCTGATCCATGCGTCATGTTCGTGAACGGGCGCCATCAGTAGGGACTGGTCATCTCTTATCTGCCACGGCTTATTTTAATTTTTGAATTGTTTTATTTTTGTTTTTTTTTTACGGACGCTTTTTACGTACACGTCTTTCTACATTGTTCTCACATGTATAATTTCAACATGAATGATGTAAACAATATTTTGTAAGAATATTTTTTTTTTTTAAAAGAGTGTCCGTGGAGTTTCTTGCCCGTTCTTCTCCATAGGAACCTACGCTTTGGAATGGGCAACTAGCTTCATATTTCTGACTGACTGACTCCTTGACAATTCAAAAGTGCCTGTAAATGGTTTAATTGAAATAAATGCTTTGAGTTTGAGTTTTGAGTTTTGAGTTTGAGTTTGCCACGATTTGCGGCATAAACTAGTGGCACTGCCTCGGCCCGGCTAAAGTGCCGTAAGCATTGCATTGTCACTGTCACTTGTTATTTTGTTTGATTGTTGAGGTTAGCTCGCCGCCCTTTGTATTGAATGATCGTATTTGTTTTAGATAATTTATAATATCAAAAGTCACTACATTTACTGAATTTACGAAAAATGAAGTAGCAAATTAAAATGGCTGAAAGATAAGATAGGTTAGGTTAGGCTACAACTGTGACCACACAACGCACGAGCCGAGCGAGCGTAGCGAGCAGTGCCGCGGTAGCGGCCGGCGAGTGCCAGGGTCAGTTTAGGTACAAGAGAATGTAGTTTTTTGGAAATGTGGTGTTTTACAGCGACCTAACCTCAACAATCAAACATAATAACAAATGACAGTGACTCAGTGACAGTAACAATGATAATGGAAATCTGACGGCACTTTAGCCGGGCCGAGGCAGTGCCACTAGTATGCCGCTAACGGCACTTTATCCGAAAGGGATAGAATGCCATTAACTCATACACTCTATACACTGCCTAAAATAAAATACTAATTACAGTAAATAAAATGTTGGGGTTGAAAAATAAACACTGGGGGGTATTGAAAAACAGAAATTACGTAAACAGTTGGGGCACAAAACAAAAGAAATATAATTATGAGACGGGACAACAACACAACAGTAAGTAAAGCTTACAAATCTAGGAAACTACAATTAACCAACAACCAAACATCAAAGTAAGAATTTACCTTTTTTTTTTCTGGTTCCCGGCAGCATCGACACTTCCTCATCTCGTTGATGGAGTCGCGGCCGGCGCCTTAGGATACTTGGCGATCAAGGGCTTCAGTTCGTCGATGGAAGTTACCTTGTGCCGACTTCCATCAGAGGTCTTTATGAAGATGACACCGTCCTGAGTCCAACACGACCGCATACTAAAATTCTCGCCCGTCATTCCGAAGACAGTTTGCCTAGCCTTAGTCAAGAACTCCTTCGTCGATATATTGGAGCCTTTCAAGCCTGTCGTTACCTTCCAATCCTAACTAAGATAAGCCTGTGACGCTTCTTGCTCTGAGCTCCAAGCCTGTGACTGGCTTTGATTGAGGAAGCTGAGAGATCCTTGAGGGCAAGCTTGGTATTGAGCACACCTAGAATTATCACTGTGCTGTCTTCGTTCTCCACTTCAGCAAGGCCTTGGAAAACCAATGCTTTCCGCCAGTGCCTGGTCTCCAAGCCATCAATTTGTTTGGCACACTCGCTGATCTGGCTTCGGGGCAGACCAAACATAGAAAATATGAGCTCACGGAAACTAAGGAACTCTTCTGCTATCTTAGCGACAGTGTGCTTGGCAGGACTGGCGCACTGGATTTGTGCTTCAAGCTCGCCCATCTTCTTCAATAACTTTCCCTAAAGAGTTTTTGTGTTTTTGACTAACCCTTGGATCTAGTAGTCCCAAATAAATATAAATTTGAATAAATTGATGAACTGTCTTAACTGTGAGATACAATCTCATAAACTAAATTGATATATTTTGTAATGTAATATGCCTAATTAATATTAACGAAGCAAGACTGTACATTTTATTATGACTATGATATGTATGACTAAAATGACATTGATGTAATTTCATGATATCATTATGCATACGTACTATAAATATTCGTCGAATATAGTGAGACTAAAATTATTCTACCATGTTATTATGTACCTATATTCTGGGAAATAAATAAATTTTATTTAATTCCATTTACACATTTTCAGTCCAAGCTGACATCTTATTGTATGGAAAGCCAAAAATAATGTGAGATCTTCTTCTTTTCGAGTCGATGGAAAATGTAAAAATATTGTATTATGTTAGATAAGTTGGTCCCAGTAGGTGGCCACGCCAATCGTGGTGCTAGTGGCGTTTTTTTAGGTCCTCAAAAGTGCAGTTGTATGGGCACTTTGGACACTCCAATATATGGAACATAGTTTTGTCAGGAGCACCGCATTCGCACTCAGTGTCATTTGGGTCAATAATCCCTTATTTCGCTTAATTGTGCTTGTAGCGGCCTACTGGATCCGTAGTCTATTGATTGGTTTCCATATAGGCCACTGCAGGTCGCGTCCGGGTGGCAGGTGATTCTGGGGCTGGATGAATTTGAGTGGTACGGGGTCCTGTTTTTCCCACAACTGTATTCTCACCTTTGGCGGTTATTATTGGATGATCTGAGGTCAGTTTAGACTGGTTTGATAATTCTCTCTTCGTGTGGGTGTGTAGCTACCTGCAACTAAGTACTACAATATCAACGTGTAGGTAAATTAGCAAAACAAATGGTAGGTTCCCACCTACTGTTCGTTTTGCTAATTTACCAACACGTTGCTACCGGTATCTACCTAGATATCGGTAAACTGAGTCTAGTCCCCTAAGCCCCAAAATATGATATAAATTT
The DNA here is from genome assembly GCA_963853775.1 of Xanthia togata. Classification (NCBI taxonomy): domain Eukaryota; kingdom Metazoa; phylum Arthropoda; class Insecta; order Lepidoptera; family Noctuidae; genus Xanthia; species Xanthia togata. Next base: position 23,884,315 of record OY970799.1, on the reverse strand, counting down.
TTGATGTAATCACAGTTTAAGGTACCGGCTACAGATTTTGATCATTGTGACATAAAGATGTAAATACTTTCTTATTAGAGACTACAAGTAACATTAAACAAATGAAAGATATGAATAGTCATAAAGCAAACACAAGGCCAAATACGTAGTACCTACTAAACATCGTTTTGTAGAATATTCAACAAAAAACTACTTAGCGTGACTAATATGTTTTTTTTGGGTTGGTGGAACAATTACAGTAGGTACATTGAGCACATTTGTATTAAACATAGTAATTTGGTTTTACTATAATCGACATCGAACATTTACTGTTGCGTTGGCATAAGCTGTAGATATTATAATGTCGTCGTATAAAAATCATCTCGTCATGGCTCCATCTTACCCAGCAGAAATATTACTCAATAATCGTCTAGGAAAAGAAGTCCAAAGAATGTTTTATCCGTTCAACTTTCTCCTGACTCTATTTTTCTCTTCAAAATACCGTATACGGGATAACTATATTACTCCAAGTGAAAAAAAGTTCTTCTTACCACGATTCCTTTGTGTTTGTTTTATAGTTGCAGTGACTATTTATCGAGTATATCGCCAAGATATCTATCGTTTTGTCCATGACGCCAATGTTCGTGTAGTGTTATTTCTTTCATTTTTCTTACCCACCTCTCGTGGTCTGGGTTTTATAATAACCTTTGTTCTTAATATCGTTTATAGCCACAACAATGTCTTGGTCATTGTGCTGATCCAGATTTTACATAATAACATCGATTTTAGTAAGAGTGTTCGTAGTTTTATTTTGTGGAATTGGATCTTGGTATCAACTGTTTTTTGCATTTCTATGTCTTTTATTATTTTTGGTGTAACGTCTCATTACTTTGACGTACTGAACTGTCTTATTGAAGTAGTATTTATTAGTTTTGAGATTGATTACATTTATGCTGTTCGAGTTCTAATATTGTTGATAAAGTATCTCGAAGGATGGATTAAAAATATCCACTTGATGAATGCACAGGAAAATAATGAAATATATTGTATGAAGTTGTTAAGAACGTATCAAAATATATTAAAAGCTTTTGATGAATACAAGACGGTATCCCAAGTATTGGTACGTTTATCAAAAAGTGTGTCAAAATTATCGCATTGTTAAGTAGTTTAATATTTAAGAGCTCTTCTTGAAAACCAGAATACTAACTAGCATAATTTTTTTTTCAGGTTCTGCTTCACACGTTTAATGCATTCTGTCGCAATTTAAGTTTTTTTGAGCTTCTGCTACAAATTATCAAAAATCAACTTCGATCACATGGCGAAGTAAGTAATTACTATACGTTTATTACTTGACTGATAGCCGATACAGCAAATTAGTTTTTGAGTGGAGGGGGCGGATTGACAAGCGTAGCATGCACCCTAGCTGGGAGAGGCTTATGTTTAGTGGACTGCAATATAGGCTGGTTTAACAATGTTCTTCTCATAATCGTGAAAATGTCAATCTAAATTGAGTCTGCCTAGAGTTATGGTTTACCAATATGTAACTATTTTAGGTTTCCGGCCCGAGTTTAGAATTCAGCATTGTGTCAATAATAGGGATTGTAAGAGACCTTCTACAAGTAACATTACATTGTGTTTATTGCGAGAAATTCAGTATCGCTGTCGAAAAAGCTGGGACGGCTTGCATAAGGCGTATGAAGAATACGAACTATACAAGTAAGCATATAAGTGCATAAAACTACTACAATACAAATGTAAAAAGTTTTCGCAAATGTGCGGTTTTTTAAGTCTAAACGTAGAATAATGTAACTATCGATAGATAGCAGATAAACTTATACCTACCAGTGTCAAAACAAGAAAAAACTATTTTGTAACGCTTACAAACAGAATATGGAATATATATTCCTAAAACTAACTTTATTAATCAACTTCTCAGTCACATTTCAAATCCTTTGTTATAAGAACTTTCCTTTCAGAACATCAAGAAAGGCTTTGCAAGAACGTTTTAAGAGAAAATCGAAGATTCACAAAGATGACCGCGTGTGGCCTGTTTTATGTAGACGCTGCTCTACCAATGTGTTTGTTGAGACTTCTTACTAATTATGCCGTAATACTATTACAGTTTGCTTTTCTATGAAATACATATACAATTATACCTACTGGCTGACTTTTAAAATATTCACAGCTGATTGAAAACAAATACTTTTAAACTATAAACTGTAATAATGCCTTTACAAAAATATAATTTATACGTAAACTAATCTCTTAGATATTCTTAACAAAATAATTTAATGGAACTTGTATCCTCAATCATTTAGTATTTAATTATAGGAACAACAAATAAATCAGTGTGACCCTACTACATAATTCAACCAAGTTATTGGAGACAATAACACAACAGTTGAGTCAAATCAGTGTTTGACTTATAAAAAATAAGTTTGTTCTTTAATAATTACATTTATAGGTATAACAAGTATAATTACATTTATATATCATATTATTTATTTTTAGACACAATAATTACATTTATATAACACGCGCATATTACGGGTCAACAGAGGGAGGAACTAACCTCACTGCGTACCGTGTTAGGATGCTGTCTCTGTTTCAGGAACTAGAGCCAACCGTCAACGTCTCGGCCCAACGACTGTCGGATCAGGTGCGGGTCATCCAACATAATCTCAGGTTGGACGATGCCGCGCTTCATAGGCTACGCTCAGAGGTGCTGAGCAACCATATCGCCTCAACTCCGGCACAAACCGCGGCACAAGCGTCTCCTACTATGAATGTAATCCCGCCGCGGTCCAATCATAGTGTCGAAGAGGGGGAAGATAGGGTTGCCACAGTAAGTAGCCAGTGCACGCCCGATTGAGGAGTGCACTGGAGGATGCGTTTCGTGAGTATAGATACAGCCCGACCGATCTTCGACCCCGATTACCACGCCTACCTATGCACAAAAAAAATAGGGCGCTGGTGTGTGCCTTGGACTCGCAGCTTGGAATTTTTTTCGAGAGCAGCGAGGATCTCGTTGATACACACTCGATCCTGTACTGCGCGGCTGCTGCGGCATGTCGTTTAGCTAACGTCAAGTTTCCAAACAATGACGAAGCTACGAGTACTCGACCAAAACCAGCCGTACCAGCCTGGCAGTGCAGGATCGAGCGACGTATCGATGGGGCCAGGGTACTCATCGGCAAACTATACTGCTTCAGGGAGGGCAATACGGAATGTATGGAATATTTTTTTTCTGAAATAAATGAATAATAATAATACACGACCACGAGTGATGCGCTTTGTAAGTCGGGCATTCTCAAGGACTGGAATCAGCCCTCGATAATACATGTCCCGTGTCACAGAGCGCATCGACTTCCCGAAACACAAAGTTTGTGCATGGGCGAGCCGTATTCGGCGGTATAAGCGGCGGGTTGATCGATACACGCAGAATCGCATGTTCCAGAGCGATGAGAGGTGGGTATATAGAGCTTGAGAGCGACCTGAACAAAATGTGACGGACGCGTGCCGCCCGGGTGATGCCGCCACGAGTGCATTCTGGCGCAGCATCTGGTCGGTGCCCGTTTGTCATGCTGAGGCTGACTGGATGCAGGATGTCAAGCGAGTGTGTGAAACTATTCCAGAAATGGAAGCCATACTGATCACGCCATTAGACGTAGCCAGAGCAGTCCGTCCGTTACCGAATTGGAAATCACCGGGACCGGACGGATTGCACAATTTTTGGTTGAAATAGCTGATTAGTTCACACACTCGCCTGGCATCTCAATTCCAGTCAACCCTAGAGTCTGGGTCGCTACCACAGTTTCTTACAACAGGCGTTACCCACCTGCTCCATAAGCTAGGTAGTCCCGCGGAACCCAAGAATTACGAGTATAGACCGATCACATGTTTGTTAACGGTCTATAAACTTCTTACATCCATTCTGAGAGCCAAAATTAACACACACATTGACAATAACTCAATTATGTCTGCCTCTCAAAATGGATGTAGGAATGGGTCCCGCGGTACTAAGGAGTTACTCCTCATCGACATGACCATAAGCCAACAGGTTTGTCGATCCCGCAAGGATCTATCGACATGCTGGATAGACTATAAGAAGGCCTACGACTCGGTGCCACATACATGGCTCATGAGGGTGCTGGAGTTATACAAGATAGATGCAACTCTGCGCTCCTTCCTGAAGTCGTGTATGGGGCAATGGAGGACGGTCCTTCGCTATCCAGGATGTCGACAGATCCAGGGGAATGATGAACCTGTATGGATTAAACGGGGAATATTTCAGGGCGATAGTCTGAGTCCACTTTGGTTCTGCTTAGCCCTGAATCCTCTAAGCACACTGCTGGAGGATTCAAGACTGGGCTATCGATTGAGGAGAGATGGTCAGGTCATATCTCACCTCCTCTACATGGATGACTTGAAACTCTTTGCCCCCAACAAATTGCGACTGATGGAGCTACTGAAGGTAACTGAAACATTCAGTAGCGCCATCAGGATGGAATTTGGTGTGGACAAATGTGCAGTCATACATGTGAAGCGAGGGGAGATTATGGAGTCCGAGGGAACTCAACTCACGGACTCCATACACCTTAGATCCCTCTCCTCAGCCGAAAGCTATAAGTATTTGGGTATGTCGGAAGCGTTAGGCATCAACGTTGCTGACATGAAGCAATCGTTGAAGGAGCGCTTCTTTGGTCGCCTGAAGAAGGTATTAATTAGTCTTCTTTCGGGCGGAAACAAGGTGCGCGCCTTCAACGGTTGGGTCATGCCGGTTTTGATGTACTCTTTCGGCATACTCAAATGGACTCAGACCGAACTCGACGCCCTGGACAGGAGGGTCCGTACACTCCTGACCGCAAACCGGATGCATTCACCCACGTTCATCGGTGATGAGACTGTACATCCCGCGGAAATGCGGGGGTCGAGGCTTTTTAAATACGAAGACCATCCATAACCGCGAGGTGTGCAGCCTCAGGGAATATTTTTAAAAAGCCGAAATGGGTATGCACCGTGATGTGGTCGCAGTGGACAAGGGGCTCACCCCGCTCTCCATGGCTAAAGAGAACTGGCGCAAACCTGTGGTACTTACTACAGATGACCGCAAGGAAGTATGGCAAAGCAAGGAGCTTCACGGGCGCTTCTACCGGGCTCTTCACGAGCCTGGTGTAGATTTCCTAGCGTCCGTATCCTGGCTACGTTTTGGTGACCTTTTCGGGGAAACTGAAGGTTTAGTCTGTGCAATTATGGACGAAGTTATCTTGACGAATAACTACCGGAGACATATTATGAAGGACGGGACGGTTGACGTGTGTCGGGCATGCCACCGTCCGGGTGAGTCCATCAGACATATTATCTCTGGTTGTTCTCGTCTGGCTAACGGCGAGTACTTGCACAGGCATAACCAAGTGGCCAGGATTATTCACCAGCAACTTGCTTTGAAATATAAACTTGTGGATTCTGAGGTACCGTACTACAAGTATGTGCCCGACCCAGTTCTCGAAAATGACCATGTCACGTTGTACTGGGATCGGTCTATCATTACTGACAGGACTATTGTTGCCAATAAGCCTGATATAGTGGTGATAGACCGATTAGCGCGCCGCGCAATGATAGTTGATGTTACCATTCCACACGACGAGAACCTCGTGAAAGCTGAGAAAGAGAAACAAATAAAATATCTCGACTTAGCACACGAGGTTGTCGACATGTGGAATGTGAGCTCGGCTATCATTGTGCCGATTGTCGTAACGGCCAATGGCCTGATGGCCGAAAGCCTCGACCAACATCTCTCGAGGCTCTCGTTAGGCGGTTGGATCAAGGGCCTGATTCAGAAGGCAGTACTTCTCGATACGGCTCGTATTGTGAGGAGGTTCCTATCTCTGCAGCCCTAACCACCGGTAGCTTGGGCCCTGCTCCCGACACCGGCTGAACACTATTTTTTATATTTTTAAATGTTTTTTATACCTTTTAAAAAAAAATATTTAAAAATGTATTTTATATGTTAGAAAAATAAATAAACGAAATAATAATTTTAACAACTATATTAATTTTGATGCATTTTTACGAGATTTTTCCACATTATTTAATACATATTAAACCTAAAACCGGGAAACCACAATAAATTTCAGTAAAAAGATCACAATCCACCAAAATGCAATAGAATTTTATTAAAAACTGTCGAATCGGGGGTAACATGACAGATGTCACCTGCGATAAAACAAGAATAAACAGGAAAATGATGATCAAATGAAGATGTTGACAAGATCGGCCGCACGCTCAGCTCCGCCTCGCCGCCGCCGCCGGTACCCAGCCCCACTATGAGCGCTGTGATGACACCTGCCGCGGTAGTTGCGTCAAGCTCGAGCGACGAGTATTTCTCCCCGCCCACGACGCCACCACCTGCTCGTCGACGGGGAGGACGCCGGCCGCCGGATGGTTTAGGACCTCGAGGCCCAACGGCCTCTGATAGGGTCCCAGCTCCCGGTGGAAGTGTGCAGCGCATGAGATGGACACGATCCATTAACGAAAACGTCATGCGCTCATACTATGGGGCTACAGAGGGGAGAAACAACCTGACCGCGTACCGTGTCCGGATGCTCTCTTTTTTTCAGGTGCTTGAACCAGCTGTCAACGTTTTGGCACAACGACTATCGGATCAGGTGCGGGTCATCCAGCGGAATAATATGTTGGATAACACTGTACTTGATCGCCTGCTAAGTGAAATGAAAAGTAGCCATGTCATCGCTCCCTCGTCGCAGACTGTTGTAGTGCCACCACAGGTCACTACAAGTCAAGCTGACGAAAGGATTGATGACAGGGCTACAAACGTAAGTACCCAGTGCAATGAGGAATTGAGGAGTGCTTTAGAGGGTGCGATTCGGGAATATCGGTTCATGTCGCCCGAACTTAGACCACGCTTACCTCGTCTGCCCATGCATAACAAAAATAGGGAGCTGGTGGCAGCTTTGGATTCGCAGCTATCAAACTATTTTGATAACTGCGAAGACCTCACCGATACTCATTCGATTCTGTACTGCGCGGCTGTAGCGGCATGTCGTGTAGCTCACGTCAAATTTGCAAATGACTCTAGAGCTACACCACCGAAACCAGCTGTACCAGCTTGGCAGTGCAGAATTGAGCGCCGTATTGGTGGGGCCAGAGCGCTCATTGGAAAACGTATCTGCTTCAGGGAGGGCAATACTCGCCCTAGAGTAATGCGTTGTGAGACGGGCGTTCTCAGGGACTGATATCGGCCCTGAGGACTATGTAATGTGTCCCGTGTCACAGAACGCATCGACTTCCTGAAGCAGAAAGTATATATTTATATTTATTTATATTTATATATACTTTATTGTACACCACAAAAACACATAACAAAAAGAAAAAAAATAACATTACAAAATATACAATGGGCGGCCTTATCGCTTTCCGCGATCTCTTCCAGGCAACCTTGTCAGTATATGCATGGGCGAACCGTATTCGTAGGTATAAGCAGCGAGTAGAGCGATACACTCAGAACCGCACCTTCCAGAGTGATGAAAGGTGGGTTTATAGGGATTGGGAGCGACCGACCCAAGGTTTGGTTGACACGCGCCTTCCTGATGATGATGCCATGTGTTCTTTCTGGCGGAGTATCTGGTCGGCGCCTGTCAGCCACACCGAAGTTGGTTGGACTCGGGAAGTCGAGCGAATCTGCGATCCAATACCAGAAATGGGGGCTATTACCATCTGCTCCCAAGATGTAGCTCGTGCAGTTCGTCCGTTTCCCAACTGGAAGTCTCCAGGGCCGGACGGGCTGCACAATTTCTGGATTAAATGGTTTATAAGGTCGCACGCTCGCTTGGCGGCTCAGTACCAGACTGCATTGGAGTCTGGTTCGCTACCCCAGTTCTTAACGACAGGATTTACCCACCTGCTCCATAAATCTGGTAGCACCGCGGAACCCAAAAATTATAGACCGATCACATGTTTACCGACGGTCTATAAAGTTCTTACATCTATTTTGAGAGCTAAAATTAACAAACATATACTGTCTTATTACAAAAAATACTTAAGTACTGGTTTAAACCAAGACTAAAAGGTCTTGGATTGTTACGGTATTAACGTTAGTACCAGGATCAAAATGTGTTTCTATTACAAAACGAAGACTATCCGAGGATCAGTTAGTACCAAAGAAAGTCCATGATTTAAATAATATCCACAGATAAGAAACAAAAATGGCATTCTTTCATTCGTTCATATGGGATTTATTTGAAGCAACGTTCTGTTTCTCTAAATATTGATATTATAATAACACTTGGGATGCTTAAATAATTATTTATCAATACAAAAATATTTTATAAATTGTTCTTTGTTTAAGTTACAATATATTGCTCAAGCACAACTTGTACTTTTGACGCGCTTTTTATAAACAAGTTGTCATATTTTCTAACACCTCTAGCGTGAAGTGGAGTGCATTAAATACGACGGCGGCGCGCGTAATTTGAGACGAATGATTTTGTTGCGTTTGCGTCCTATAATAATAAATAACTAAATGTACTTCTTATTTTTACTCATTGTTCTTAGTATTACTGTTATGTGGTTTGTTCGTGAGTTGTCGTGTCTGGTTAAATCGTGAGCTACAATTAAAATGGATCAACAAAAGAAAAAACGGGGTGAAAACTGGAGTTTTGAAGAAAAAGTTAGTAAACCATGGATTTTTAATTATTATTAGGTAAGCAATGCTTTGTTTCATCTTATTTCGACTACCTAACGCGATTTCCTTATTATTATTATAGGACATATTACGTCAACTTATTGCTCAATCAGCACATATTATAGAAGACAAGTCCACGAAAACGTCAGTAAACATGCAGAAAACAAAAGAGTGGAAGAATATACGGATTAAGTAAGTTTTTATTGCTTTTGTTATGTGTACAAGTACAATATTGTTTACGTGATATTAATTAGCATATTTATTATTTTTAGATTTAATGAGATAACGGGTAAATTTCGATCAGATGGAGAATTAAAGTTGGCTTGGAAAAGAATGAAGCTGTCCGCTAAATCCAACTTATCTACCCATAGGAGGGAACAATCAAAGACAGGCGGTGGTGAAAAACCACCATCACCTTCTCCTGAGGACTTAGCAATAATGGCTATTGCTCCTCACGACTTTGTCATTGAAGTTAATGACTACGATAGTGATGCATTGGTAGGTAAATAAAATTTCATAAATGTCATACCTTAAAACATTTAATTAAAAATGATCGATTTTGGATATTTTACATTATATAGGTAGAAAATGCTCTGTAATCTGCTTTTATAGCATACAATTTACAATATAAAATTATGTACTAAGGTTAAAAATGATAGATAATAATTTCTTTAATTACTCAAAATTTTAATGTAATAAATTCAAACACTGCATAACAAATGTACATTACTTCTACTAAGTCATTTTATAATTTTCCATGATGAAATAAACAGCTTTGTATGTATTATAATTAATTGTATTAATTATAACAAATACATAACTGTGTATTCTATCTTGATCATAATAATATTCCTTCAAAGTATAAAATACCTAATTTAATACAGCAGTCAGTGTGAAAACATGTCAAGTATATGTATTATTTTAGATTCCAGTTCCCGTGCCTACAACTACAAAATAAATGTTGACTGACCCTAACCCTGGTCCTAGTTTTGAAGAAACTGAACAATTTGAAGCAATACACGAGGAAAACCCAGAACATCATGTTGTGGAAGTGCAAGGTAAATAATAGTTATTGTAAGTTCTGCTAATATTATCATGCCTTAAAGGCTGCACTTTGGATGGAATAAGGACTTTATCCCAGCAGTTCATTCCTGTGAGATCATTTTAACGTTCTTTTCGCGGGCAATGTCGCGGGTAAATGCTATTATTATCAAAATAAAAAATCATTTATTTAACCAAGGCTGAGAATCAGCATTTTTCGAACGTCAAAATTACATAAGACAGTCCCTCAAAACGCCCACCCTTCACCGCTTCCTAGTGCTTTAGCTGGGAAGAAGTGGCGCAACAAACTCCCCAGCAGCACAGCTGCCTGTTCTGGTAGAAAAATATGATTTTATATATTAAAAAAATGTTAAACTGTAGATTGTTACACATTTTTTTTTTTAGAGATATATAACGATCCAACTACAAATATAGAAAACACCAGAATGATGATTATAACGAACAATGACAATATTAACACAACAACCGCAACAAAAAAAAAGAAAAAGAGCTTGCAAAATAGGTTTGTAGATTGCTAATTACATAGTACAATACAATGCTCCCCGTGGGAGGTTAAGAATACAATTCCCTTACAAGTCGCGTCGTTCGAACCGACGAACAACAGAACACCTCTGCCTACCCCTTCAGGGATTTTAGGCGTGATGATAATTATGTATGTATGTAGGTATTAAATAAATCATTGAAAAAAGTTTCATATTTTAAAATGTTACAAAGCAAAGTTTTAATAGTTAATATATGATTACAAATAATAATAATAAAAATATTTGCTTCAAGTGTACAAGTTGCAATACTTTAAACATTTAATGGAACAATTTTAGGTATAACATAAGTTACAATCACTGACAAAATTCGGCAGGCAAGTCAAGATATTGTGGGTTCAGTTCCCACCCTGGGCACCAAGATATTTTCAATGTCTTTTCATTTTTAGTACATACTTTTATTACTCTAATATTACTTATACATGTTAAAAATAAAATTCCTTACGTTATTCTATTTGATTTTACAGAACTGAAGAAATGCGGCAGTCAATCACACAAAGCAATACAGACTTTAAAAGAAAACAGCTAGAAATGATGGAAGTGGAACACAAATACAACATTAAAATTGCTAACTTGAAAATAAAAAAGTTAGAATTAGAAATAGCCATAATGGAAAGTAAGAAACACACCAAGACTGACGAATAAAATCTAAGTAGGTAGATTTTCTTATTTTACATCCACACACTTACTCTATCAAGAATAAAGTAAAATTCTTATATTTAAATAAATAATAGTGGGTATAATTTCATCTACGAAAGTAATTCGCTACTGTGCCCATGCACAGCTGTGCATTACTGTCATACTGTGTTAGAGTCCCTTCCCCAATTTGTAACCAAATGTTCAGTTTTAGACTATAATTATTAACATGTTTGTAAATATCCTGATATGTGAAAATATTATTTTCAGGTACTTACGTGCTGCAAATATTTTATAATAGATTATTAATTTAAATAAAATACACACTTATTAAATAGTTAAAAGAAAACATGTTCACTGAAAATGAGTTTCAATAAACTGCCTTCTCCTAATATTTCCCCTTACAGTAGTTGGAATATACCTTTGAATTATAGGTTCCCTAGATGATGACTGCTCTATGGTATCTTCTTCGCCAGGAAACAGGTCTTCCCTCATGTCAATGGCAATATTGTGGAGGACAGCACATGCAACAATTGTTTTTTTTGCTGTTTCAATATCCCCAAACATGCCTCGTAATAGACAACGAAACCGTTGCTTTAGCAAACCAAAACACCTTTCCACTGTGTTCCGGGTACGAATATGGCTGCTATTATACCTCTCTTCTTGTGATGTTGTGGGGTTTAGCAGTGGTGTAAATAAATAGGGAGTGCAAGGATAGCCACTGTCACCCAATAATATTCCAGAGAATGCGCCAGCCTCAAACCTCTGTTTTAATCTACATTCTCCCGAATATTCTGGAGTCATGTACACTGCCACGCCATCGGGTAACAATGTCCATGATTTTCAGGTCAGCATCACAAACTACCTGAAAAGTGACAAATTATTAGATCTTTACATTCCTCTCTGTTATTTTAATGTGACATTGGTAATTGTTAGCAATTTTAATATAATCAAAAATTATTCTCTATAATTGTGTCAAGCATTTTGGGATCAAATTAAAAAGTCATTATTTTGTCAATTGAGACAGTCACAACTTAAAATATTTGTTTAAAAATTACCTGTACATTGATTGAAGAAAATCCTTTTCTATTAATATATAACTGACCCCCATCAGCATTTACTTTCTTTATTCTTATATGAGTACAGTCTATTGCCCCAATTACTGTAGGAAAATGAGCAATACTGCGGAATTTCCTAATGGTTTCCTCCTGTTCGTTTAGAGTAGTAGGCATTTTTATAAATCTTCGGGATATCCGTGACAAAATTTCCGCTACCTTTTTGCATGTTTTGCTGACAACTGGTTGAGATACACCATGTAAATCAGCTGTATCATCTTGAATCTACGAACAAAACAATAATGATAGTATATTATTTTGACTTTGTCTACTGTTATACGTTAGCATTGACCAAGGTTACTTACCTCATGGCGAGCCCAGTTGCGCAGTGCGCAAACCACTTGCATTTCAGGACTCAATGGGCATCCTCGAGGGTCGTGGGATAAATCCTCACGTAAAACATCCACTATTTTTTCTCCAAAACGTTTTGTGAACCTGTACTTATACCTAAAATCTTCGTCACTCAATTCAAAAGGATTCACACGATGACGATGTCGGTAAGATCGCCGAGACGTCTCCAGCATATCCAAATCTTCCAAATCCATCAAGTCAATCATATTAATATCCATTTTTAACGATTTTGTAAATAAAAAGACACAATAATAATCAACGCTAACCTCAAATAAACCAAGTACCGAAGTTAGTCCAATAGATAAACTAGGGGTCTCGGCGGTTTAACTTTAGTACCATAGATAGTTCGTGAACTAGTGATAAACTTCATTTTATAATAACGTTTTATTTAGTCATGGTTTAAACCTAGTAATAATCCCAGTACTAAATTTAGATCGTGTTTTGTAATAAGACGGTTTGACACTAACTCCATCATGTTGCCTCTCAAAATGGATGTAGGAACGGATCCCGTGGTACTAAGGAGCTACTCCTCATTGATAAGGCCATTAGCCAACAGGTTAGTCGTTCCCGAAAGGATCTGTCGACATGTTGGATAGATTATAAGAAGGCCTATGAGTCGGTGCCACATACATGGCTCATGAGGGTGCTGGAGTTGTATAAAGTAGATGCAACTCTACGCACCTTCCTTATGTCGTGTATGGGGCAACGGAGGACGGTCATTTGCTATCCAGGATGTCGAAATATCCAGAGGAATAACGAACCGATAAGGATCGAGCGAGGCATATTTCAGGGCGATAGTTTAAGTCCACTTTTGGTTCTGCTTAGCCCTGAATCCTCTCAGCACACTGCTGGAGTAATCAGGCCTAGGCTATCGGCTGAGGAGAGGTGGTCAGGTTATATCTCACCTCCTCTACATGGATGACCTAAAACTCTTTGCCCCCAACAACTTGCAACTGATGGAGCTACTGAAAATAACTGAAACTTTCAGTAGAGCCATCAGGATGGAATTTGGTGTGGACAAATGTGCGGTCATGCATGTAAAGCGAGGGGAGATTATGGAATCCGTGGGAACCCAACTCTCAGATTCCATAAACCTTAGAGCCCTCTCCGCATCCGAAACCTATAAGTATTTGGGTATGTCGGAAGCGTTGGGCATCAATGTTACTAAAATGAAGCAATCGTTGAAGGAGCGCTTCTTTGGCCGCCTGAAGAAAGTATTTAATAGTCTTCTATCAGGCGGAAACAATGATGAGTGGTAGAAGTAGCAGTGAATAATGATGATGGTAATGATAGCTAGATTAGACAGTTAATCTGTCATGGCAAACATTAATGTATACGCTTTAATAAATTATAAATATATTTTCAGTTCCACTTAGAGTACCATTTAATATTTTAACAAACAACAATTTGAATGACATGGAACAGGATACTAAAACATAGAACGCCACTTAAGAAAATATTAGTTAGCTAATCCGATAGTCGATTAGGCGATTAACTTTCATTTTCGACATCGTTAACATCAAACTTCCGAGTGTATCCGACATGTTTTCCTATTTCGAACATTGTTAAAAATCAACCATAAATCCTATTGTTATAGTGGAGAATGCAGCTATGGCTTTATATAACAATAAATTACTTAATAACGTTATTGAAAAAGAAATACAATCAGTACTAAGGCCATTGAATTTAATGCAAAGTCTTTTCATCTGTGCGAAGTATTCTATTCGAGACAACATTATCACTGCTAATACTGATATTTACAATTTTTTAAGAGTATTTTGCACGGTCATATTTCGGTGTGTCTGTTTGCATCATACTATCGGAGTGATAATTTTTTTGTATGACGATTGGTGGGGATTTTACAGTTTATTCTTCTGCTTCAACCTTTCTTTTGACTTCATCTTGTACTTGATTGGGGATTTAATTAACTGCTTTTCAAACATCATGCAGAGTCACTACAATATCTTGATGGCCTTGAAAATCCAACACGTGTTCAGCGTGCTACAAATGAAAAGCAAAGAACTCGGAGGTTTAATTGTCTGTAACTGGACCTACGTTATTATCCTTAATATTCTTAGTATTAGTTTTGTTATTTGTTACTGTTTTACTATGGTTAGCAAAAATGTTTCTGAAATGACTACGGCTTATGCCAGCATAGCTTACGATATTAACGTCATGTATGCTTTGGTACTATTAAAGTTATTAAAGAAAATGCTTCGTGTGTGGATTGGAAAAGTTCAAAACTCAAAAAATACCGAAGAATCGGAAACAGAGGAATACTGGAATATAATGTTAGATGTATACCTTAATATATTGGACATTTATATGATCATTGAGACAACGTTTCGTCAAATGGTAAGTTAATTTCTGAATGACACACGAGCGAGGCACACTTTCCTGTTAATTTCTTACATTATACTTTTTATTTGTTTCTTTTTTTATTTGTAGTATGATTATGTTGTGTTGTGTGCTTTTTAGTATGTGCTAAATAAATGTATTTTGCTTCTTAAAACAAAAAAAAGAAACATATTTAAATAATTTTTCGTGTTACTATTTTTAACTTTCCCAAAATAACACTTTTCTCACAAACTCGACTTCAATAAAGAAATAGTGGACCTCAGAAACAGACACTCTTGTTCAACGTGTGTCTAATATCAAATAAGAAAGTTTTGGTGTCGCTTAATTTCAGAAGCGTTCATGAATGAAAATATGTACATTATATGAAACAGTCACAGGGCTTTTCTCTTAATGCATCAGCTTTTTTTTTTTTTTTGAAGCTGCATAAATAAAAAAAATAATAAACAGATACTTTATTAAATCTGATTATCAAAACGCAATTATTTGCAATACCTAAACGCAGAACGCCAGCTACGCCTGGGGCGGTGGCTATGGAGTTACCATACTCACCAGAATATGATATTTCTATAATTGCAAATTAGCAGGATTTTGGTGGTAGTGGTTTCATGTGCGGTCCATGGCCCTGTACGGGGCACCGGTGTGGGCGCGTTCGTTGAGGTGGCGGCCTGCCCGCCGGTTGAACGCGTCCCAGAGGGTCATGGCCACCCGGCTGGTCCGGGGATACCGCACGGTCTCCAGTGAGGCGGCGAGCCTCCTTGTCGGATTGCCGCCATGGGATCTGGAGGCAAAAGTCTGGAGAAAAAAGGCGAAACGCCGGGGCTTGACTCCGATGCCGCGAGAAATCGCGGCACAGCGGACAGAGCTCCGACGGGATCTCATGGCGTCATGGAGAGTGCAATTGTCGCAGCCCAGTGCTGGGCACGCCACTATTGCGGCGATAAGTCCCCTCTTTGAGGAGTGGCTGGAGAGGCGCCACGGCATCCTCACCTTCCGCCTGACGCAGGTCCTCACCGGACACGGCTGTTTCGGGAGGTACCTGTTTCGGATAAGGTGGGAGAAAACGCCCGTGTGTCATCAATGCGTGGATCGCCCGGAGGACACGGTGGAGCATACGGTGGAGGTATGCCCGGCTTGGGCAGAGCACCGCCGTGTCCTCGTGGAGGCGATCGGTGGCGGGGATCTCTCGCGTCCGGCCCTGGTCCAGGCCATGGTACGGAGCGAGAGGGCATCGGAGGCCGTCACCTCCTTCTGCGAAGCAGTAATGCTCGCGAAGGAGGAGGCGGAGCGCGTGAGGGAGAGGCAAATTTCGCGCCCTCATGCCCCTAGCCGCCGCAGGAGGAGACGCCCTGGGCGTCGGGAATCTATTGCCGATTCCCGGCCACCGTAGGCGCGGGCTTGCGGACGGTGAGCAATGGGTAGCTCGCCGTCCGGTAAGGACCAAGCCCGGGTCGACGGCGCGTTGTGTTCCACGCGCGCCTCAAAGAGTGTCAGCGAGTGAAGGGGTCCGATGAGACCATTGCCTGCCGGGGTTGCGGGAAAGTCCGAAAGGGATACCGTGGCCCCCTGGCATTGCACAGGCAACAGAAGGAACACGGATGGGTTTTAGTCAGTAAGAGTCTGACACGCCCTCCCGCTCCACCCAGAGCGGGAGACGTCATTTGATGATTTCCCACCCAAAAAAACATCCTTTAAAACTATTAAGAGACTTTTACTACCTCCTTTTGTAGAGGAGTATTACAGGACAAGACGATAATTATTATTGATAACTCAGTTCTGTTCCATCAAATCTAAGGCATTTTGGAGATGCAGACTCCTGTGTCTTGAAACACAAGAATATTATTCCAAGCTTTGGAGCCAGTGCCCATTTGTATTTGAAAAATGTTTTATATTATTAAACATGTATTAGATTATTGAGTATTACAGTTAAATGAATCCATGTTTGAATTAATCTACGTTTTTTGGAGAATTTAGCTTTCATGGCAACATTAAAATCTATTGATTTCAACTTCAAATCAGAAATGTCTTAATTATTGTCATATTTTAATGTAATTTCTATGTTTTGTCTTGATTTGTCGTTGTAAATATTTGTGGATTAGTTTGCTATTTGTTTTAAATGTTTTGTGGTGAAATATAGAATACGATTATTGTACATAATCCAGATATGTAGAGATGATCGAGTCTAATGCAATGTCATAGAACTTTAGCGACTCACTTTCGCATTTATAATTTAGTTAGGTGGACGTTTAAATTAGTAGTAAAAATAAAAGACATTTTGTCAATCATAACGTAATTATGTCTGTTTACTTTGCATATAAGTGTATACAGTACATAACGCTCTTCTAGAGGTCCAATGTGTGGTCAATTGGCTTAATATACAGTCTAGCTACTAGTGCCACTTTTCCCTTCAGTCATTATTGAAACTATTCATTTCCACCATCTTGGAATGTAATATACTGTTTACTCATTGACTTACTGCATAGTAACTCTTTGGTTTACTGTCATGGGGTCTGTTTATACGTGGCCACTTGCTTTTTAAATCACGTGTTTCTGGCAAAACCCAATATTAAAAAAATATTCTATGATTACCTTTTATCTTAGTTTGACCGAGTTTTATCCTTTGAGACAATTTTTACGAATGTAGGCGAAATCTAAGTGTGACACTCAAATTACATGGAATGTTGCCTTTCTTCTTTACGACAAACTCCATACTTAAATGTCATTATAATATAGTGGACGGTTGTTTAATCTAAACAACTGATAAACACATTTTTATGGTAGTAAAGAATATTTTTAACATTTATTTTTTCTTTCATTTGCAGATTTTATTTTATACGATATTCAGCGCCTACCTTAGTTTGCGGAACGTAGCTATAATGTTAATATTAAAAACCTTAGTAAAGAATACTGGTAATAATCATGTAAGTACCAATATTATTCCATAATACACTTCTAATGACAGTCGTTTCAATTTTGAAAATTTTACAATATCAATTGTGTTAGACGTATTAAAAGCCGCATTGACATTAAATAAAACACAGTTCATGGGATGAAATCCGGTCGTTAACGGGTTAAAGCTATATTAAACAGAATTATATCTTTCAGTCGCTGATTCTATCTATAGTATCTTATATCTGGAACTTCAAAAATATCATCGTTCTTACTTGCTTGAGCATCGAATGTGAGGGGTTCTACACAGCCATGAAGGATGTTCAGAGTACCTGTGTAATGGTCTTGCAGTCAAGAACTACTTCTGGTGCGGTACCTCCGTAGCTTACATACTTATTGCAATACTAACAATTTTGCAAAATTAATATCATTTTAATTTTCTTGCTCATAGATTCAGCAAAAAGGGTTTGCAAGAATATCCAACGTGTACAGAAGACATCATTCAAGAAGATGAGCGCGTGCGGCTTGTTCACCATAGACGCCGAGCTACCTCTACAATTGGCAAGCTTTTTATCTACGTATAGTATTGTTTTTTTACAGTTTGTGTATCTTTAATAATTGTTAGTAACTTTATGTTATGGATGGTTCGCCAATAATAACCTTCCGATATTTATGCATTTTGAGAGGTGATACATCTATTTGAAGCCGAGGTGGTATCGTATCCTATATTATAATATCCTGTTTTTAGTTTAAAAGACTTCATTTTAGTTGGTGGTGGTGTTTAATCGGTTTTTGGGTGACTACATTGTTATATTGTGTCCCGACCTGTAAAAACAAATGTAAGTGGTAATAGTTAATAAATAAATATTTTGACGTTGTGTGTCTCGTTGGAAAGATTTGGTGTTTCTTCGTTACCACATACATATATTTGCCACTAGTTGTGAAATAAATTGGCTGTCTTCTTGATTACAGATATCAATGAATGCATCATGAAATTAGATATTTTTGCCAAACTGTTCACAGTAATAATAATATGTTTATGCTTCGTAACTGTACAACAAGCGAAGTGTATCCCCGTATCCTTCTCATTCGTTTTCCATCAGACAAACAAACAAAAACATTTAGATTTGAGGCAAAGTAAAATCAAATCATTTATTTCATATAGGCCCTTATAAGAACTTTTGAACACTTTTGAACGTCAAAATTTACAACAAAAAAAAAAAATATTCTAGTCGCCCGGGAAAATTCTAGCCCCCTACCTGGTTGACTCTGAAGTGCCGTGCTTGACCAATGCGGACAACGCCTGGAAAGTGGCTTGCCCGAATACAGGTCGGCACGTGAATCCATCTTCCCAGAGGCAGTGGGATGTGCCGCTCTGCAGGTTGGTACGGAATAATCTTATTAATACGTCCACATACTGCTGCTGAGCGTGCCCGCCTGCTGGCTGTGGGTGAGTGGGAGTCAGGCCTCTGGCTTCAGGCGCTACCGTCACCCAACATAGGCACTATGCTGGGTGATACCACCTTCCAGCTCGCTACCTGTCTGCGTCTGGGCGCTCCTTGTGTGGCTCCGCATCGCTGCTAATGTTGCCTATCCTGCAGTAAAAACGCAGGCCTGATAGCTCAGCACGCCAGCATCAATGAAATCATCCGTCGTGCTCTTGTCACTACCGGAGTGCCAGCTGTTTTAGAACCCAATGGCTTGGTGCGCGACGATGGGAAGAGACCAGACGGAATGACCATAATGCCTTGGAAGGTTGGTAGGCCTTTGGTGTGGAATGCAACGTGTGTCGACACCCTTGCTCCATTCCAACTTCCTAGCGGCGGGCTGTGCTGGGGCTGCTGCTGAAAATACTCCAATCTTATTAGAACTTATATGTTTGAGCCGTTTGGGATTGAAACACTAGGCGTCATGTTCGTGAACGGGCGCCGTCAGTTGGGACTGGTCATCTCTTAGCTGCCATGGCTTATTTTAATTTATTTTAAGTTTTTGAATGATTATTTTATTTTCTTTTTATTACGGAGGCTTTTAACGTCGTTCACGTCTTTCTAGATTTTTCTCACATGCATAATTTCAAAATTAATGATATAACCAATATTTTGTATCAATTTTTTTTTTTTAAGGGTGTCCGTGGAGTTTCTTGCCCGTTCTTCTCCATAGGTACCTACTACGCTTTGGAATGGGCAACTAGCTTCATATTTTTGACTGACCGACCCCTTGACAATTCAAAAGTGCCTGTAAATGGTTTAATTGAAATAAATGCTTTGAGTTTGAGTTTAGGGCCATGGGGTCCGAGTGCCCACTTAGTTTTTCAACACATCGCCAAGCGGCTAGTCGACTCTTCACGTGACCAGAGGGCTGGCCTATTATTTGGCCAAAGAATCAGCATTGCCATACAACGTGGCAATTCTGCCAGCCTTTTGGGCACTTTTCCTATTGACAGAGATGCAGACGAATTTTTTGATGCCCTATAATTATCCCCCCCCCCCCTTTTTATAAATTAGTATATACCATTATTATTATTTTAAGTCTGTTAGTTTTTAAATCTTGTAAATACGTGTGTCAAAAATACAATTAATTTACTAAGAAATTACATACACTGTTTAAATTTAATTTAAATATAAAAGAAAGAAAAAAAGTTAATTTTAGAGTTAATTTTCATAGAATCAATCATTTTAATTGAAGTAAGAAGTATTATGATACTTGGGAATGTGGACAGAATATACTTAATAATATTGGAAATTCCTAAAGTGCCACGCCTAATAACGCTCATTAAAAAATGTTACCCTTCAGTATCGGTAAAATTACTCACCTTTCAATCTTTACGTACTGTCAAAGACTATTTAGGTTTGCTTTGTTGGTTGCTAGGCAACGGAAGAGGGTTATGATTTTGACCGGTATGTATATGTTCATCTGTTACATCATAACTTCTGAACAGCTGATTATAATTTGAAAATGAGGTATCGTATCCGCTGGTTATAGGCTCTGTGACGTCAAATTAAATTGAATATGGCGCCATCTAGAGGACATAAGGTCTTGAACTAAAAATAAACTTCTTTTTAATTATGCCAGGATGGGTATCAAATAAAAGCTTGACGAGCAAATTACAAATATGTATTTATATCATATTGTCTAAGTAAATAAATAGGTATATTTAAATTGTTAAAAACAAGCAAAAGTGAGACTGTGCTACGTACGGCGCGGTTGTAAAATTAATACCTATTATACAATATAACCTAAACAACAAAAAATTAAAGCGGCTCTGCAAATACTTTATCACGAAATTATAACCCTAAAATAATTTTAATAAAAAAATATTTAAAAAACTCAAACCCGACTACTAAAAAATCAGGCTCTAAAAAGTATGAAATAGAAAATATTTCAGACAGAAATCATAAATGGTCAAGGTAAAGCCGTCGTCGCATGCCATTATAATTTTGTAGGTGTACAGGCTTTACCTAGTCCATTTTTGTACCTATGTCTTGATTGATATTTTCTTGTTTCATACTTTTTCAGCCTGATTATTCAGTAGTTGGGTTTTAGTTTTTGAACTTACTTGTTTTATTAATTATAATTCAATTACTTTGAATAAAAAAGCCATTTTCAATAGGGTTCCTCTTATGGCTGAAAGGAATCTATATATATATATATATAAAAACTCAATGAATTGTTTTTTTCGCAAGCTACAATGCTTTCAGTTTTCATACTTGATTGACGGGAAAAAAATAAAACTACTTTGGTGTTTTTTCGTTTCTGCTGCATTGAATCAATTTTTGAAAAGTACAGAATGAATCTTTATTAAATTATATATACATGGTATATCAATTAAGTAGGTTCTGTGTACTAGCAGGAGTGTAATAATAAAAACAGTTGCAGAAAGGAGACAAAACAAATTTTTCGATCGCAGAGCACTCTCTAATGCTTCGCATTATGAGTCGTACAAAACTCTTAGTCTGCGAGTCTGTAACAGACAGAGTCGAGGTGGGGCTACGATATAGAAGCTACGAGTATATGGGCTTCCAACGGTGCGCGGTATTGCGGACGCACGCGCAGCAGCCCGTGCGACGCACCGTGGGAATAGTAGCATCCATGGTAGCGCAGACACTGTCGCGGTGCGTCCGAGATTGGACACATTCCCTTTGTGATTGCAGTGTAATCGAGCAAGTGTGAAGTAAATTAATTAATCAAAAACGTCAATCAGACGACAACAGTTTAAATCGCTATTTACGGAACTATTAGTTACCAAGTATCCTATCGATGGACCTTCATTTATCGTGTTATACTTCAATCACCAATAAACTGCATCGTTTAACAGTGATGTATAAGTATTTCAAAAACCTTTCAAATTCAGATAGAATCGTTGTCGTTATCGACGAAATATTACTTTTGCCCGTCCTAGGAAACGAACCCAGGAGTTCATGCTCAGCAGTAGCGCTTGTAACCTCTACATCAACGAGGCAGTTTCTCTACTAGTTGGGAGCCGATTTTTTTCAGTTGTCATTTTATTCACAATCCTGGTGGTACCTACCTACTTTTTTTTTCAATTTCGTCATAATTTTGATATATTCTTGCGAATTACCTACACATTCATTGCTATTGTTGAAATGGGCTTAGGTTTTCGAAATCTGTATCACTTGATAAGAAAGATTCCGGGTTCTATGAATCTTACGAAAATAGATTTGGGTGTAGGTAAGTGTTGGGTGATAATGTAGAGTAGTTTTTAACATTGAAGTGATTTTAATAATTCTATTTTGTCTGCCACAAGAGTTCTAAGGTTATCTAATTTACTTCTTCAGGTAGGTTTTATTTGTTCTCTTTCGATGTTTATATTCTGCTGAGTTATTGCATACATCACTTACGTTAATACTAAATACATTAATACACGAAACTATTTGATAAAGTTTTTCCAAATGACAAAGCAATCGATCATTAAACGTAGACTTTAGTCATGTTGGAATTGCCTTCTGAAGCTGACATGCCTTTGAATTACAAACATAAAAGAAAATTAAAGGAAAATGTAGTCGTTTCTGAAACTACCCATGAAACTACATCACTTGCTAACAATTTTCTTGAAAAAGACTTGCAGTCAGTGTTAACACCAATACATATCATGCTAGTTTTGTTTTTCCGTGCTAAGTACAAGATTTGGGATTGCAAAATAACTCCCAATGGTGTTCTCTATAACATCTTTTCAGTCTTCGCCACGTTAACAATATTGTGCAGCGGCTTTTTTTTCATGCTTGCATTCTCATTCACAGATCATTTAACAGGTTTCAAATATTTTCATTTTTTGAATAAAATCTATGTATATATTTTACTTGTCATCGGTAGCTTTTTAAACTTGTGCATTAATATTATTCAGAAGCGTAATAACGTGATCCTTGTCTTAAAAATCCAGAACGTCTTTAGAATTCTCAAGATCAACGAAATTTTCAAACGTTACATCTTTCCTAACTGGATTTGCGTCGTAACATTGAATTGTTTTCATCTAGTTTGGGTGTTTTATTCCTATTACAACTATGAACTCAATCTTGTTGGATTTGGAATAAGTATTGTGTCGTATTGTTTCGTTGCCTTTGACATGGATTTATTGTATGCTGCGAAAATTATGAAGCTCGTAACGAAGCCTCTCAAAAGTTGGGTCAAAAATATTCAGATGTTAAGTGTTGAACATTCAGAAAACGAGGTTTATTGGAATAGAATGTTCGAAGTTTATATGGAAATATTGGAAGCTTATCAAATGATCGAAAACACGTTTCATCAAATGGTATTTTTTTATTATATTCGTTTTTTCAAGCTTACTTTATTCATGAAACCTGCTTATCACTTTTCATGTTTGTTTCAGATTTTATTTTATACTATACATACAACTACCAAATCTTTGTTTGCTATAGTGATACGTATCGAAATGAAAAAAGTAACTACTGGAAGTGCAGCTACAGTAAGATAATCCAACTACTTTTGCAGTCAAAGACATAATTAGTCAAGTTGTTTTTTATTCGACCATTAAAACACTTTTGAACGTCAAAAATAACAAGAATGAAAAATAATTGATTCTAGTTTTGCCTTCCTAAAGTAGTTTCGAATAGAGAAAACTGGACAAGAAACTTAATATTTATTTTTAATTATTTATTTGTTCTGATTGTGAACTGACAGTCTGGATGCGGAAGGCGGAAAGGCGAAGACGGCGTTTTTTTTTTGCCTGTTTTTATAAGGTTTTATTTTAGATTCTTATAATATTAAAGTGGACAGCTTTTTTAAATTGACATAAAAGATTCTTTAAAGATTTTTTTTTTCTTTGTAAAGTTTTTTTTTTCCAGTTTGCTTTGCTATCATTCATATCTTTGACATGGATTATTAAGAACATGCTGCTACTGACATTTTTGAGCGTGGAAAGTGAGAGCTTCTACTCTGCTATGAGAGAAGTTCAGAGTACTTGTATACAACTTGCTAACTCAAGCAGATGCTCGGGTGAGTAAAATAAAAAACCCTGCAAAAATAATTTAAATTCTAAAGGTTTTTTGAAAGACAAAGACAAAATAGTAGCTGCGCGAATAAAATTATAGATTAATTTGTTACAGATACTCAAAAAAGAATCTGCAAGAATATCCTTCGAGTTGAAACTACGTCGTTCAAGAAGATGCACGCGTGTGGCCTGTTCATCATAGACGCTGAACTTCCCTTGAGCTTGTGTGCTCTCATCACTACTTACACTATCGTGATACTACAGTTTGAATTTCTGTAAATATGCACTTAGTTTAGATTTATGTATTTGACTTTGAGTGAGTTTGAGTTATATGACTTTATTTTTTGGGAATTTAATAAAGCAATAAAATATAACAAAATAAATCTAGCATGACAAGCTATTGCTCTGGTATCATTTATATCTCTAACATGGATTATTAAGAACATGCTCCTGCTCAAATTTTTGAGCGTGGAGTGTGAGAGATTCGTCTGGGCTATGTGAGAAGTTCAGAGTGCTTGTATACAACTAGAAAACTCAAGTAGTTGCTCAGGTAAGTAGAAGTAAATTGATGATTTTCATTTAATTATTAAATATCTGAATATGGAATAGCTTGGTATTATATGTCGCGACATCTATAGCACCTCATGCAAACTACAACCGACGTATCATACATCGCAATTTCATAGTTTTCTATCCGATTGGTATATAAACAGCTACCCGACCACAACCGTCGGGCAGTAGCCCACCAGACACAACACACGAGTTCGGAGGATTCTCCCTTTTCAATAGAGAATGAGGAATTATGAAAATAATATGATGAAGTGGCATTCAAATTGCTGTTACACTTTGCAAACGTGCCAGCTTTCAATCAGGGTATACATATTTTATCTCCAGGTGGGGCAAAATTTTATTGGATTCCCTCGTCAAAGTTTCTCAGCAGCAACCCGGAGTCCGGCTTTGCGCCCTGTATACTCGTAAGGCAATTGGATCGCTATCTTTAACATTGGACTTAAATATAACTGGTGAATGATGATATATTTTTACAGATACGCAAAAAAGAGTGTGCAAAAATATCCAACGCGTGCAAAATACCTCGCTTAAAAAGATGCATGCGTGTCTTGCTATACGGCCTGTTCATCATAGATACCGCGCTGTCATTGCACTTATGTGCTCTCATCACTACGTATACCATCTTTATACTACAGTTTGAGTTTCTGTAATACTCTAACTAAAGAATGTTTTTTTTTATCTCTCGAATGTGAAGTTTTTTTTTAAATTTGTGTATTTCTCTCTTTGGTCGAGTTTCAAGTCTAATATTGTTTTAAACCATAATAAGTAAACAAGTTTATTCCTTTCAATGATAATTAATTCATCAGTGAACTGCAATAGTCTGCCAAACATTGGTCTCTCCAATTACACGCCATTCAGCTCAATTCTTGGGAACTCTCACCCAGTAGCTACCAGCCACCCTGAGCTTGAGTCAAAGTCAAAGTCAAATAATTTATTTCAATTAGGCACAAAAAAAGCACTTTTGAACGTCAAACTTTACAAAAAATAATAAAACTGATTCTAGTCGCCCATTCCAAAAGGTAGTTTTCGTATGGAGAAGAATGGGCAAGAAACTCCACCGTTACTCTTTTAAAAAAATCATTATATCTTGTATACACTTATTATATAATTATATGTGAAGACAATGCACCTAGAATAAGATTACTATACCACGATAGGTAAAAAGAATGAAAAATGAAGGAATGACATAATTATGTGATAGATGCATGGTGCTCACATACTTACAAACATTGTAAAATTATACTATATTTCTAACATTATAATAAGTAATACTAATAATAATAAGTCAGTGTGTGAGTTCAAGTAATCACAAAAAATAAAATAAAAATAAATGTTTAAAAAAGAATTATACAATTAAATTAGCAACCAGTTCGATTTTGTCTAGATTCTGAATTGTCCTATGGAGCAGGACCAGCATGTTTCCAAGCATTTTTATCTTGGATATAATCCTCTAATTTGTAATATGGTTGTTTACAAAGTGTACTTTTTTATATATTATGATTTTTAAATTTTCTTTCATTTAATTCTAATATATCACAAGGTATTCTGTTGTAACATTTAACACAGTAGCCCATAAAAGATGTATTTACTTTTTGATCTATTTTATCTTTATTTCTAGTATTAAAATTATGTCTATCACTTATTTTATTAAAAAGATGTAGATTTTTTCTCACATACATAATATTTGAATAAATGAATTGGCAAGGTACCGTCATAATATTAATCTTTTTAAATAGTTCCCTGAGAGATTCGCGACGACGTAGATTATAAATGGCTCTGACAGCTCTTTTTTGTAAAACAAAGATAGATTCAATGTCAGCTGCCCGACCCCACAGTAAAATGCCATACGACATAATACTGTGGAAGTAGCTAAAATGAGGGCGTCGTACGCACTTTTACACTTTTTATTTTGTATTCTTTCCTTTTATTTATTTTTTTTCTTTCTACTTGTGTGCCTTTTAGTCTGTGCCAAATAAATGTATTTTCTTTCTTTCTTTCCTTACGTTTGCCAATTCGCGGTCTCCACTCATGCACACGTCTATCCCAACGATCATCTGTTCTATGGCTAATATGGCCGGCCCATTGCCACCTTACCTTGTTTATTCTATGGGCTATGTAACTACTATAACTTTAGTTCTCTATCGGATCACATCATATATACATTAGTCAATGAATTTAGTCAAATTATTTGACGCGACACACACATCCTTAGATGATTTATTGATCCAGATTCCTATCTAAAAAAAAAAAAAAAATTGAAAATTGTGCAAATACGACCTCCTTGTTAATATAATACTCTAACTTTAATCTAAAAAGATTATCCTAGTGATTCATACCTCCAAAGAATCTCTATGATTTGGGCAAGTTTTTATCATTCGTGGTCAAGTGTAACTTTTTCCCATAAAAATCGCTCGAAAATTGAGTAAAACTTTTGCTAGAGTAGACTTTGCAGTAACTGTTTTTTTTATTACTGAACACATTTTTTCTAGCTGCGTATAAGTATTAGACCCTTCTACAACGCAACGTTCTGGAAAAAAATATATATAATAGCCCTGATAGTTTTTATGATTTTTTCATTCAGCACTATGCGAAGTGATTGAAAAAAACAAAAATTGTTCATAACTTTATAGCCGTAAAAAAATGTGCCAACATTCTCAAGGTATAAAAGTTTGGAGATGACCTTGCCTATACTCCTATTCAATTTGATCCATACTTCCAGGGACAACCTGTATAAGAGACAATCCCAGCTTTCTAACCGACTTCCAAAAAGGAAGAGGTTCTACGTTCGACTTTATGTATTTTTTATTACTTAAAGAAAACACTAAAAAGTGAAAAATAACTTTAATTTCGTAAGTCAGTGGTGCCGATTCTGTTGTTCACAAACTAAACTAAATTTAAGTTCAGTGCATCTTTTTCTTTCTATTTCATTAAGAAAAGGACAGAAGATACATTTTAGTTTAGTCCTGTCAAATTAATCAGCGCCTGACGTAAATTGACGTAATTTTAGTGGGCAAGTTTTTAATCACGTCAAAATTTGTATGGATCAATGTCTTTGGTTTTAAATTTTTCACATTGAATTGTTTTTTTTAGAAGTCGGTTGTTTTATGTAAAAAGTTTTTTATTTTGTTTAATGGCTATGGTAAAATGTGAACATTTCATTTAATCAATATACTATCACGTCGTGAACTCGTGACAAAATAAACGACGACCTTTTTAATTTATTAAAATGAATTGGTACAAACATTTAGTATTTACTTGGTTAATGTAAACGGCAGTTCCATCCATCCATTCCAGTGAAATAGACATGAAGACACGATTCAAAATAAATCGTATTACCGACAATTTTTTGGACAAGAGTTTCCAAAACATACTCTTTCCGTTTCGGTGTTTACAGCACATTTTGTTCCTTTCAAGGTTCTCTATTGAATACAATTGTATAAGGCCTCATCGTGCAGGTTACTATATCGTGTCGCTCATTGGTACTCTTGGATTCATAATTTTTCACATTGAAAATCACTTGACATGGGAATTGGACGGAGTAGTCAATCCATTCCTCATCGTACTCATAAAGTTCAATGTCGTCTTGTTGGTGATTCCTTTCGTTTCTTTTTATATACTTAACATTATACAAAGGGAGGACCACGTCCAATTAATTTTGATGATTCAAAAAGCTTTTAGATTAATCGATTATAAGAATTGCAAGAAGGCTGTCTTTAGGAACTGGTTCGGAGTTTTTCGCCATTTTGCATTTTATATTGTCTGTGTGTCACTAGTTCGCAGCTTCAACCCAGCAGTATATTTATTTACATTGATCTATTTTGACGTAAATTTAACTTACGGTTTTACTATAATCGCTTCGATAAGAGATGGAATGATTTCATGGATCTCTGAGGTCGAGTACTACAGTAAATTTTGCTTGGAGCTAGAAGAAAATAAATATTATGATAAATCAAAAAAGCTTTTCCAGGCTTATATCAATTTAATGGAAGCGTATGACATTTTTAAGGAAATATTTAAGTTTACGGTAAGCGTCACCTTTTGTGGTATGTGTTTTTGTTTTTAAAGTTATTCCTTATTGTGAACGTTTTTTTTTTCCAGACTTTATTTCAAGTATCAGACACTTTTATCCATAGTTTACTGTATTTCCAAACAATAATAGAAATAGAAAAATCACCTGAAAGACATAACGGCGAGGTAAGCATAATAATCAAATTTACTAACTACTCTCGATTAGGCATGAAAATTGCCGTCAATATTGCGAAAGTTGCCAAAACTGCCGGGAATGTTTCCAAACTTGCCGGCAACATTGGCAAGAAACGTGTAAATAGAAAACGTATTTTATTTTATATAATTGATTAATAGGGTAAAATTGCGGTTTGCAGGGTGCTAGTTTTTATCCTTACCTACATTATAAAACCGAAAATTTTAGTTTTTGCATTACTTTTCTTATTGATAAACTAAAGAAAAGAAACAGGCTATCCACGATACTTCATTGGTGATGAAACCATAACTATTTTAGAGAAATCATATTTTTTTTCTACTTTCTTTTATCCAACCACACTTGTATGTAAGAAAGTATATACATGTATATGTTTATACATATACTTGTATATAAAAGAGTCAAACCTTGCAAGACGATTTGATCAGCAACAACAAGTTGACGTTTCTAACTTCAAAAAAGGAGGTTCTTTATTCGACCCGTATGTATGTATGTTTGTATGTCCGCGTTTTTCTTAAAACCTACTGATCCGATTTTGAAAATTCTTTTGAGGGCACGATTTGTCAAGTGGCTAAGCGACTAGTGTGAGGTAACGTACCAACGTAGTATTCAACATTTAAGTTATCGTAAATCAAAATAAGGGTACCTACAAGAGGTAATGTGAACAAAAAAAGTGAAGTATCTGGGTACTTCTGCATATTTCTTTAATTTTTAGATGAAAAGATTTTGATTTAAAAAAGTTCACTTATTTATTTTATTAGGGGTTAAAGTATGAAATTGCCGATTTGTACTGAAAAATTGAAATTCGTTTTTTTTTTAATTTAACTTATTTATTTAATCAAAATAATTACCATTATTATCTATACATTGCTGCCATCTAATGGGATATTATAGGAATAATAAATATATTATATAATAGGAAGGTCATTTATGCCTTAGTGATAGAACTTGGAACCGTGCACCTAGCTTCTGACGTTTCATAAGTGCCCTTGTAGGTTTATGTGAAATAAAATATTTTGAATATTTTTTTTTTTGAACTCTCGTGATCTAGATTCGACAAACTGTGTGAAAGCATTTTGTACTGCCTCCTGAGAAGAAAACTTTTTATCACGTAGAAAATTGTCCAAATCACGAAAAAAAAATGGTAGTCCGTTGGAGCAACGTCTGGCGAATACGGAGGGTGACGAATGGTTTCTAATTGCAGTTCCTGTAGAGTTAAAACGGTTTCTCGTGCTGTATGAGGTCTCGCGTTATCGTGGAGATGGTGAAGATCGATTCATGAGTCGGGGCTGTTTCACTGCTAGTTTAGCTATGAGTGTTCAGAGTTTTACTTAGCAGTCCCCCCTCTCCAAACGCAACATTGATATTGCTAGCTGTTTTTGCCGCGTTAGTTCCGCGTCGGAAATCGTATTAAAAAACTCGAATTTTCGAAGTATCCATCTTTATTGTCTAAACTGAATAAAAAAAAACAACTGAAAGTCGATAATCGAATTTTGCACATTTTTTTAAAGAAGAACTTCATAGGTAGGGTACTCGTACCATGTGAAAAAGTTTCACTCAAAAATCTCAAACCATGAAGGTTCTATGTCAATTCGAAGTACCTATTACAATAAACCGGCAATTTCATACTTTAACCCCTATTAAATCCATATTATTATAGTTTTCTGTATTTTCATCTTCCGATTCATCCATAATGTAATCGTCATCTGCTTCAGAATTTTCAACGTTCTCGCTGTCTTTTTATTTCCGTCAACGAGCCCTAAATTTTTTCGTACCATGATCAGTTTTGACAACTTTTCTGGTGTTTAAGTTTTTTCCAAATGTCTGTATTTTATTTGATTTTTAAATAATTACATTCTTAACGTTAAATTTGGTAGACAGCAGACACAATACATCTAAAACTCACGTACTCTCCTTGACCAATCAAACGACCCTAATCTCGGCAGATTTACGAATATCAGAGCGTAGATCCTATGACCACCTTCTAACTCCATCATCAGGCTGGCACAGTACTATCATAATATTGCGTTCTCACCAGACTGACATAAGTATTTATAATTTCAACACTATCAGACTTCAAGAAATAGTTGAAAATCGATGTTAATACAAACAGATGAATTTACTTAAAGTAAAGTCCAAAAAAAATACAAAAGAACACTACACAGTTGTATGATTTAAATTTATTTAATTCGGTATCAATACCCTCTGTATTTGTTTATAAAATTTATGTGATATTCTCAAAAAAACTATGGGTTCAGCTATCACGAAGTTACCAGTGTCTTATTTTAACTTTATCTTCACATATTAGCGTCGATAGTTATAAATTAAGTATAATTAACAATAAACCATACAGGCTTACTAGTAATACGTATAATTACACCATTACATAAAACCTCATGAGCCCATAAACATTAAAAATGGCATTTGAAAAAACCTATGTAATCTGGCAATTTTGGCAACTTTCCGGCAATATTGACGAATATTGCCGGCAATATTGGAAACTTTCCTGGCAAGTTTCGGAAACATTCGGCAATTTTCATCCCTACTCTCGATCCGTAAGCTAAACGGAAATATTTTTATTAAAGCTATTGTAGGTTATTGTGCGTTCTGTATGATTAAAATGTTGGATTGGCCCGTCACGAAGACGGACGAAAGAAAATGTCCATATAAATGTTTTATAAACATTTAATTTAAATAGTAATGTAATATTTACAAAACTTTGTGTCAGCTTTAATTTACACTCCTTTAATTTTCAGCACTTTTTAGCCAATTTTGAATTGGTCATCATCCTTTGGGTATTTAAGAATATTACTTTCGTCTCTATCTTCAATACTTACTGCGAGTTCTTCTACATGACTGTCTCTGATGCAGACACTGCTTGCAGTAGGATGTTGAGGAGTTTGCAAAGTACTGGTAAGACAATACAATTAGTAATACAGAACATAAGGGCAAGAAAATAAATAGATTCAGAAGGACGTACTTTATTATTATTATTTATTTTATTTATATACATTTTATTTATTTCATTCGTCATCGTCTATACATAATGTATGATATGCGTACGCCGTACAGCATACTTATAGACCGTTCCAAAAGTAGGTATCTGATGAAAATGTACACAAACCTTGTTCTACTTGAATTCTTACGTAATCACTCATTAAAGGGAATTAGTAACACATTCATAATATGTACGAGTATATGGAAGGTTTTACTTGTATTTTGAAACTTTCTATGTATTTCACAACTTTTTCCAACATTATTGTTTGGATAACATTATTCAATTGTAATTGAAAAAATACAAAAATTCTGATTATAAAATTAAGCGTAATTGACAAATGAAAAAGAAAGAAAGAAAATAGAAACGTTTTACCTACCAATAAAACGCTTATTAATTTACTTACCTTATTCGAAGCTTATTTAATGAGATAGGCTGTTCGGTTCCCGCCTTTGCTATTCCTCTCTTTTACTCCTATATTTCTATCTCTTTCTAATACGTCAGTTCCACTTGGCAGTCATGGTAAAGAGGCTTATGAGGCGAGCCTTTCCGTTTTGACATCATTGAGTCTAATTACCAAGCAGAATTTGACCATAAGCTTTGAATAAGGTAAGTAAATTAATAAGCGTTTTATTGGTAGGTAAAATGTTTCTATTAATTTGACTTGACCGTTATTCGAAGCTTATTTAATGAGACGTGTTTGTTATCGCCTGGTAGAAGTGACGGAGACGCCAATGTGAGGGAACTT
Source organism: Xanthia togata (assembly GCA_963853775.1). NCBI lineage: Eukaryota > Metazoa > Arthropoda > Insecta > Lepidoptera > Noctuidae > Xanthia > Xanthia togata. The sequence continues at coordinate 23,851,687 of OY970799.1, read as the reverse complement.
AGTGTAATTTTACCATAGTATGAATGTAACTACCTATTTAGGTAATTTAAACCAGTGAGTATTTATTATTGCAGATATGTACCTACTAGGCTATAGGTACTTATAGAATAAATAAATGAAGCTGAAATTCATATCACTGATTTCTTGAACCAAGCAACTACACATCTTCGGTTTACCAATATAAATGTATAATAATGCGATTTTTTATTAACTGGATTAACTAAAGAGGGTACCGAGAGTCGGTTAACACTGTTAACAGTGGAGGCATAATCTCACGTTTATAAAATTTGCAAAAGGTATTTTGTGAATGCCAGTTACCCATAGCAAGAATCTCATCAAGAGAGTAATTATCGAGCCAATTTTTTGAGGCCACAGCTGACCTGATACTCCCAGGAGATACCAGCTTCTACTAATAAGGACTTAATCCAGCCCGCAATTAGGGTTTTCGATGCAGGTTTAGGTTCCCTTCTGATATTAATAAACAAATTACTGGATTTTGCAACACTTCTACGACTCTCAAGAAGCGAAATTGTATGCTTAGCCCAGTAAAAAAACTTAGACCCAGTCTGTCTAAGTTTTTGTAATTTTGATTAGAAATTAACTTCCAGACGGATTGACTGTAATTCACAGAATCAGTTTTTGATCCGAACGCTGGCCAAAAAATTACAAAATTATTTTGAATAGAATAATTATTAGAATCAACTCTGATCAAAGTTAAATCATGGATTCGGCTTCCGGAGCATAGAAGAAGTAGAGTAGCAGTATGTCTCTGCACTTGAAAAATATTATTTTCATCAATGTGTTTTCCCTCTAGAAAAGCGATTTCGTCAATATTCCAAACTGGAGGCTTAGCATGGGTGATCGGTTCATGTAATGTTATAAATTTAAGAACATGTTTTACTAGGACATTCGAATTTAACTGACCGGATGTTTCTGGGCTGCTAAGGGTGGAAACTACAGACTTGTGTAACAAAATAGAACTGGACGATAATTTATGAATTTAATGGAGATCAGACAAAAATCTAGCCAAATCGCTTCCTGTTGAAATCGAAGGATTAACCTCGTGAGAGTCACACCAAGCTAGCCATCTCTTCCACGCAACGTAATAAAACTTACGTGTTGATAGACTCCATGACTTTCCAAGACGTTCTAATTGACTACTAGTCCAGGATGTTAGCATCTCAGACCACCCCCACATTTCCAAACTTCCAGAGTCATGTCGTGGACGTTCGTGTAGATGTAGATGTTGATGGTGTGAAATCGTCCGGGCTACCAGTTCAGTTAGGTGTGCCTCAAGGCTCAATACTGGGTCCATTCTTGTTTTTAGTGTATATCAATGACCTGCCATTCTATTTAAAGGGTATCTGTGAAGTTGTACTATTTGCAGATGATACTTCTCTTATTTTTAAAGTAGACAGGAACAGACAAGATTTTGACGATGTAAACAGTGCACTCTCAATGGTTACGGGTTGGTTTACGACAAATAACCTAGTTCTCAATGCCAAGAAAACGAAATGTGTAAAGTTTGCCCTTCCAAATGTTAGAAATCTAGGACCCAACATCGTCTTAGATAAAGAGGTGCTTGAAACCGTAAACTCGGCAGTGTTTCTGGGCATAACAGTAGATGCCAAACTTCAGTGGGGGCATCATATATCTAGCCTAGCGGGAAGGCTCAGTTCGGCCGCCTACGCCGTCAGGAAAGTAAGACAATACACTGACGTTGATACAGCTCGGTTAGTCTATTTTAGTTATTTCCATAGCGTTATGTCCTACGGTATTCTGCTGTGGGGCAAAGCTGCCGATATTCAAAATATATTTTTGTCCTCCAAAAACGAGCTGTTCGAGCAATTTACCAGCTGGGTGCCAGAATTTCTCTGAGAGATTTTTTTAAAGATATTGGTATCCTCACTGTTGCCTCACAATTCATTTTCACCAACATTCTATATATTAGGCAAAATATACACTTGTACACTATAAACAGTGATATTCACAATGTTAACACAAGAAATAAGGACAAACTACGAGCTCCCTTTCACCGGCTTCATAAGGTTCATAACTCATTTGTTGGGCTTGGTATAACCTTTTACAACAAGCTACCCTCTTCTTTGCTAGATTTGCCTTTTAATGCGTTTAAAACTAAAGTAAAATCCAACCTTTGTTCAAAGGCATACTATTCTATCAACGACTACTTAAATGATAAGAATAGTTGGTCGCTGTGATTGGCTCAAGACAATGTTTATGTTCTTTCTCCAGAATTAGCCTACCTACTGACAGGTTAAGCTTAGGTAAATTGTTCATTTTATTTGACTTTATAAGTCAATTTATTTTAATTTTATTAATTTTTTTGTTGACATAATCTTCTCATTAGAATGATTTTCATGAGTTGTATTGCAATTAGCTAGCGACCTCGACAAATTGATTATATAATTAAAAAAAATCCTGAAAAACTGGCAGCAAGTTCGTCATGCTCCCTTAGATGGCTGATCTTTGCGTTAAGCTCGTGAACGGATGCTGCTTGTGGTGACTGGTCGTCTTGCTGATCATGGTTTTGTTATTGTTATTAGTAATTAACTGTTTTTTTTATTTTACCTCTCTGGTCCTAGTTTATCAATTATAACTTCTAGTTACAGCTATATGTAAGCGGGCACGCCCTTTATGCCTGGAGGCTTTATTTCCTTTTTTAGATATTGTTTACGTTTAGTTTCTGCTTAAGTATAGATCTCGATGTTTTTGGTTGGTCTATTGGCGTGTGCTAGCTGTCATATGGCTATTAATTTATAATTTAATGTTTTGTGTTGCGTTATGTAAATTATATTGCATAAGTACTTATTGTATAGAATCAAGTTTTTCTAACTGAACAGACAGCTGTGCTGCTGGGGAGTTTGTTGCGCCACTTCTTCTTCCCAGCGAAAGCACTAGGAAGTGGTGAAGGGTGGGCGTTTTGTGGGACTGTCTTATGTAACTTTGACGTTCGAAAAGTGCTGATTCTCAGCCTAGTTTGAATAAATGACTTTTGAATTTTGTTCGATGGAGGTAGTCCTGTTGTCGTGTCGATCAGGACTTTGCCCAGGTGATATAGAGTGAATGGAGCTGCTAGGGCACGCAATTTGATGTCGGGTCGCCAAAAAACCCGTGCCCATCGTGGAACTACTAGTAGGTACGTTCCCTGTGCTTGATTGAGATAACTCAGGACCTTGTGAATCAAAAAGAGTGGAGGAAACACCCACGCTAGGTTTTAATTCCACATCTGAGAAAACGCTTTGTAGAACAGGGCTCGGTCGTCGTTTTGATCCAAGGACACGTAATTCGTCGCTACAATCGCTCGGTTGGACGCAAACAGGTCGATCAGTGGAACTTCCTATTTGGAGAATATTTTGTTCGTGCATTCTGGAGTGAGATGCCACTCTGGAGTCACCCGAAACCTCGACAAGTGATTGGCATGGCCGTTGTATATACCGGGTATGTGAAAGACGTTCATAGGAATGTGGTAGTTCTCTGTGATTTGGAAAACTTTGTAGGTTAAGATCAGGAGAGGAGCCCACTTGGTGCCACCCTCGTGACGGAGATATTCGACTACTGACTTGTTGTCGCTCTGAATCAAGACCGTCTTGTGTCTCAAGAGCTGACAGTGATCTTGCAAAACTCTTAGGATTGCTATCGTTTCTTTTTGGTTGCAATGGAGATCTTTCTCGGCCTCTGACCAAGACCCGAGAGTGAGAGATTGTTCAGGCGAGCTCCCTATGCGATGTCCGACGCATCTATTGTGAGGAAATGGGAAGGTGGCGGCGTATGTTTGGTCGACGGATATTGACAATTCTGGCGCCACCACGTTAGATTGTCTATAGCAGCACGAGGTAAGGTGTGTAATGTGTCCTGTGATCTGACTTCAAGATTTGGTTCAGTTCAGTTGAGTCTTCCTTTCGGAACTGCAAAGCTGGTAACATTTAGTAGACCCACGAGGCTCTGAAGTTGTGCGTTGCTCTTGCAGCATCTGACCTATTTTGTCCAAAAGTACAGGAATCTTCTCGTCGGGAAGTCGTTTGCGATTCGACCATGGATCCCAATGAATTCCTAGAAACACTAGTCTTTTCGACAGTGTGATAATCTACTATTCGTGATTGATTAGCCAGCCCAACGTTTCCAAAGTTTCAAGCACAATGCTCACATGACTTCGAAGCTTGTTTTATTCCTGATGAGCGATTAAGAAATCGTCGAGAAAAACTATTATTCTTACACTCCGTTGCCTGAGAGTCTGAGCTGCCCAGTTTGTGAGTATGGCAAAAATCTTGGATGCGATGAAAAGGCAGGCACGTCATTTCTAGCAATTCGTTGCGATAAATTAGGCGCAGAAACTTTCTGTGGCTGCGAGCTACAACAAAAGAAAATACGCTTGCGAGAGGTCGATTTTGCATAGCCAATCCTGCGGTTGTAGAAAGTCGGGTATGCGATTCACATTTATTAGATTTGACTGCACTGTAATTACAAATAAAGTATGTTACACGGTACCCAGAAATGTAATCAGGCGTGGGACTCGCGTGCTCCGCCTTTTCCACGTGAATTCATGTAAGACCAATGCCGGGGCACGAGTACCTCTTCGACGCCTTGTGGAAACTTATAACGCACACTTCATGGACATATACATTTTCTTTTTCTCTAATAAAAAATTTAAAACTCTCGCTATAACTTCATTAGCATCAGAATTATAAATTAGCTCTTAATTCAAATAACTTAACAATATTCTTAAAATCAGCTTCCGATAATAATATATAATATAATATATGAATATTTAACAATATATCTTAAGAATCTTATTGTCTCGCCTTAACATGTAACTGCTTTTTTGTCCCTTTTTTTGTGTGGAAAATCATCAAATTACTTCTCCCGCTCTGTGTGGAGCGGGAGGGCGTGTCAGACTCTTACTGACTGAAACCCACCCGTGTTCCTTCTGTTGCCTGTGCAATGCCAGGGTGCCACGGTATCCCTTTCGGACTTTCCCGCAACCCCAGCAGGCAATGGACCCCTACACTTGCTGACATCACTTTGAGGCGCGCGTGGAACACAACACGCCGTCGACCCGGGCTTGGACCTTACCGGACGGTGAGCTACCCATTGCTCACGGTCCGTAACCCCGTGCCTACGGTGGCTGGGAATTGGCAATCGATTCCCGACGCCCAGGGCGTCTCCTCCTGCGCTGCTAGGGGCGTGAGGGCGCGAATTTTGCCTCTCCCTCACGCGTTCCTTCGCGAGCATTACTGCTTCGCAGAAGGAGGTGACGGCCTTCCATGCCCTCTCGCTCCGTACCATGGCCTGGACCAGGGCCGGACGCGAGAGATCCTCGCCACCGATCGCCTCCGTAAAATCTTTATCTTCACGTGCACGGTTCAACATCAATGTTCGTAATGATTTTCATAAACACCGGACATACGAGTTAGTGAGATGACATCTTTATCATAATTATTATTATTACTACTCACGTGGTAATCACTATCGTTGTGAACCATTTGCTGCCGAGGAACACGTACTTCTTTAGTTAATTTTCGAATCTTACGATTGGAGCGATTACCCCCTTTTCTTCTTCTTATGGCGATATTTCTTCGGTTTACCTCCGCTAGACGACGAGGAACTGCTATTGGAATTCGAGCTACTGGAACTCGAGCTGCTGGAACTACTTGACCGAGCTCGTCGCTTTTACGGCGAAGGAGGGCCTGGAAGTATATCAATAATAGCCTTCTCGGCATTATTAAACGATTCTGCCATATTTAAAAACCGAAAATATTAGCTTTGTTCAACTTTTAACTCGTAGAACAAACGATTCAATTTTTTTGTTAAATAAGTAGGTAGGTCTTGCAGCCAAGTGTGGGTCAGGACGACAGTTGGACCGACCACGGCGGGAAACATGACGCCAATGAAATCAAAACGGTAAGGCTCACAAGCCTCTTTACCACTTCCAAGTGGAACTGACGTATTAGAAAGAGATAGAAATATAGGAGTAAAAGAGAGGAATAGCAAAAGCGGGATCCGAATAGCCTATCTCATTAAAAAAGCTTCGAATAACGGTCAAGTCAAATTAATATATTTATTTAGCACAGACTAAAAAGCACAGAATATACAAAAAAAAAAATGCTCAAACGTTTTTAAGGTTATTTAAAATTAGGGCTAAGTATTCAAATAATTACATCAAAGCACTCTTGTATGTGTTATTACAAATTGGCATCTACAAGTACGTTTTCTTATCCATTTGCTTATATTTTCAGCAGATACTTTTAGCACAGATAATATAATATTTGGAACAGACTAGGTGTAGACGCATACGTACGGCTACATTGGTCTGCCATTGAATGCAACTCGCGAGTACGCTTGTACTCACTGTAGGCGAAGCGTGTATAAGAGAGCGAGCGTTTTCGCTCGTAGTATAGGATCGACTGTCGGTCGGTGTGTTTTAGTTAGCCCACTAGCGCCCTGCAGTGTCGACATAGATAGCGATCACTATATGACCGAATTCGATCGCAGTCATAATGGCGTCCCACGGTCAAAATTGCTTGACAGGCACGAAAAAATCACGTGCTTGTAAAGCACGTCACGCGCGCCTACGAATGCTATTAGGACTGCGACCGAATTCGGTCATATAGTCGCTATCTATGTCGAGACTGCCACCCCAGGTCGATTTCGTTGTTGATCACGTGCTCCATGGCGATTTCAATGTATCTTTAGGGGCATGAGGAACAGGGTGTAAAGTTCACTAATCCACCATAGAAAAGGGAGGATCCTCTGACCAGACGGGTGTTGTGTCTGGCGGGCCGACTGCCCGACTGTTGATGTCGGATAGTCTTATATATGTCGTTCGCGCGGTAAACTCTAATTGCGCGATGCAGGATTTGTGTGACGTCATGTCTTTGATGCGTAGTTCGTATGTGGCGGTGTAACCGCTACATATCTATATCGCTGGCCGCTGCGACCTAGCCGCTAGTACGCTATTGCCTTTAGTTTTTCTCCCAACCTGAGAAATTGGGAAGGTCGAGCTCTTAGTAATATAATATATTGTAGCGTAACGTGTTGAAACTACCTGTAGGTTAAACGTACGAACATTTAAATACTCCGTAGGGTTTTTTCAGTATTTTTTTTTTGAGAATTAATTTGTTTATATCTTAACTGAGTTTATTGCTACATGCATCCGATGTTTTAAATAAGCAGCCGTACTCGTAGATCCTTAGCACAAATAGGTTTTTTCAACTGTGTTTTTTGTTTCTGTTACAGTGGAAGCGAAGAGACTTTGTAAGAATGTGCAGCGGTTGAACCGTGCAGCTTTCCACAAGATGACTGCTTGTCGGATGTTCACTATTGACGGATGTCTACCTCAGAAGTTTAATAGTTTGATGTTGGAGTACACTGTTGTAATACTGCAGTTTGCTATGCTGTCATGGTTAAACGATAAGAATTAATGTATTAAAGAATACAAAAACAAAAAAAAAACTTAATTATTTATAAACAAACATCACGATTGTATTCCACGAAGGGTAAAGCAGAGGTGTTCCTATAGTACTCCCACATTTTGCCAGTTATGTTTAAGTCCCTGTAATAGTGAGTGAGCCTATTGCCATCAACCGGGCACAAATCCAGACTCCGGACTGCTACTGAGAAATTCTAGATAGAAAAACACAATAATACTACTTTTTTTTTTATAAAAAACGTTGTCCCACTCTTGGAATTTCTCCTGTATTGTGGGTGCGTTTACAAACATTTAAACTCACATTCACAAACAGCCAGACCCGGAACAACTAATTGTAGGTTGTGACGGCACCTAAATTACCCTAGGCTAATAAAATTTTCGTTTTTCCTAATTATGTTAATATTAGTGTTTGGGTCGGTTCCCCCTTAGGGGGAAGGGCCGCACTCCACCCCGTACGGCCCTGTAGAGCTCGTCTCCAGACTTGTCACTCTCCCACCGACAAAAGAAATGAATTCACAAATAAGAAGTCCCATTAATAAGGCCAGGAAAGGATTGAAAGAGATTGTAAATAAAACGGGAACTAATAAGTTATGAAAATATATTAGTTGTAGTTTTGGAAAGCTAATAAATAATAGTGGGATGCAAAGTATATTATTATATAAACCTGTGAGTAACCCTTACGTAAGCGTAACAGGTATTTGGTCAGTCATTACTCACACGATACCTCACATCTGCGCTCGGAGTACTCAGAGCAACACTTCCTTAAAGTGACGCAAGCGGCTTCTCAGCGGCATTGCGTTGGAATCACGCTCTTTTAGAGGCATGGTCCCTAGCAGTTCTTTCGAACTGATAAACGTGATGGAGCGGCTTTCCCTGCGGCAACTGTGCGACCGTCCTTGTACAAGCAACAGAGCGGCTAGTTCCAGCGGCATTGCGTCGGCATCATGCTCTTTAGGAGACATGGTCCCTATCAGTCCTTGGACTGAATATAAGATAGATGTGGTCACCCAAACCCCTGGAAGTTCACCCTTCGCACAAGAAGCATATCTGCAAGACACGTGTTCATGTCAGTCTGACCGAATTATTGATCTTGAACCGTGCAGCTTTCCACAAGATGACTGCTTGTCGGATGTTCACTATTGACGGATGTCTACCTCAGAAGTTTAATAGTTTGATGTTGGAGTACACTGTTGTAATACTGCAGTTTGCTATGCTGTCATGGTTAAACGATAAGAATTAATGTATTAAAGAATACAAAAACAAAAAAAAAACTTAATTATTTATAAACAAACATCACGATTGTATTCCACGAAGGGTAAAGCAGAGGTGTTCCTATAGTACTCCCACATTTTGCCAGTTATGTTTAAGTCCCTGTAATAGTGAGTGAGCCTATTGCCATCAACCGGGCACAAATCCAGACTCCGGACTGCTACTGAGAAATTCTAGATAGAAAAACACAATAATACTACTTTTTTTTTTATAAAAAACGTTGTCCCACTCTTGGAATTTCTCCTGTATTGTGGGTGCGTTTACAAACATTTAAACTCACATTCACAAACAGCCAGACCCGGAACAACTAATTGTAGGTTGTGACGGCACCTAAATTACCCTAGGCTAATAAAATTTTCGTTTTTCCTAATTATGTTAATATTAGTGTTTGGGTCGGTTCCCCCTTAGGGGGAAGGGCCGCACTCCACCCCGTACGGCCCTGTAGAGCTCGTCTCCAGACTTGTCACTCTCCCACCGACAAAAGAAATGAATTCACAAATAAGAAGTCCCATTAATAAGGCCAGGAAAGGATTGAAAGAGATTGTAAATAAAACGGGAACTAATAAGTTATGAAAATATATTAGTTGTAGTTTTGGAAAGCTAATAAATAATAGTGGGATGCAAAGTATATTATTATATAAACCTGTGAGTAACCCTTACGTAAGCGTAACAGGTATTTGGTCAGTCATTACTCACACGATACCTCACATCTGCGCTCGGAGTACTCAGAGCAACACTTCCTTAAAGTGACGCAAGCGGCTTCTCAGCGGCATTGCGTTGGAATCACGCTCTTTTAGAGGCATGGTCCCTAGCAGTTCTTTCGAACTGATAAACGTGATGGAGCGGCTTTCCCTGCGGCAACTGTGCGACCGTCCTTGTACAAGCAACAGAGCGGCTAGTTCCAGCGGCATTGCGTCGGCATCATGCTCTTTAGGAGACATGGTCCCTATCAGTCCTTGGACTGAATATAAGATAGATGTGGTCACCCAAACCCCTGGAAGTTCACCCTTCGCACAAGAAGCATATCTGCAAGACACGTGTTCATGTCAGTCTGACCGAATTATTGATCTAATATAAAGAATACAATATTCAAGAATTACTAGCTAATAGAGTTGAGAATCAAACTCAAGAATCATTATTTATTTAATAGAGTTTTGGATAATCTCTCTTATAGCCCTATTATTGTTCAGAGGCAAAAAATAGAAAATTCAAGATTAAGGTAGGTACCTACTAAGTAATAGAGTAGAGAATCATGATTTGAGGGTCATTAATTAATAGAGTTGTTGATCAACCCTCTTGAAGGCCTATAGACAGCCCAAAGTGCCCCCTTCCTTCCCTTCACCACTTCCTAGTGTTTGAGCTGGGGAGAAGCAGTGGCGCAACAAACTCCCCAGCAACACGTCTCTGTCTGTTTAGTTACAAGAACGTTAATTACATCACCAGCCTAGGATAGTTATTATAATGAAAGACACACAGTCGCAACAACAAACACACACACATACTATGTTAAGTACTACATTAGTCTAATCCGGGCTCCAACCCAACTATATTTAACTTAGTAACTTTTTCTTTCTATTTCATTAAGAAAAAGACAGAAGATACATTTTAGTTTAGTCCTGTCAAATTAATCAGAGCCTGACGTAAATTAACGTAATTTTAGTGGGCAAAGTTTTTAATCACGTCATAACTTGTATGGATTAGTGTCAGGGGTTGATTAATTTGACAGGACTAAACTAAAATGTATCTTCTGTCCTTTTCTTAATTAACTTAAATTTAGTTTAATTTGTGAACAAGGGAATCGACACCACTAGCTGTCTTACGACAGCCTCTGGAAATAGCCTCTATGGTGTTCATCAAGTCTGCTGATATAACTCGCCTAGGTTATTACGTCCGCACCCTACCATGGTCTAAAACCAAGTCCTTCTCTCGCAGCTGAGCACCAATATCTGCAATACAACCTTGATAAGGTGAAGGGGTAAAGGGATCGTTACGCTTGCGCTTTAAATCATTATTTATAGCTACGTTAATTTGTCTGTTTACAATGTACCCACTTCAGTGAGACCGGGAACCGTTTGACAACGTTTGCCTCATTGTACGTGATCTGTTAGACCTAACGCATAAAACCTCTGAGGAACTTATACGATTCTAACGGAACACGCTCCTTAATCACAATATAAATATCTTACACAATCTTAAGACAGAGTACTGCGAAGTCCAACTGTTATTGAGGAAGATAAGTTTAGTTTAGTTATAATTGCATACTAATGTGAAAGACTCCCTTACGGCGGCCTAACCTCCTTTTACTAAGTTAACACAAGACTAGCACAAGCGCACCGTAGACTCAGTCTATAGCAGAACTCATTACGATTGTACTTGGTGAACGCCGAAGAGGAATTTTGTCTCTTCCCATTTCCTTAAACTGCCCCATTTATAGATTGCTTGCAATGTGGATCGTCCTTATCGACAACGGGGCGTTTCTATCTGGGCATCCAAATGACGTGTCTCAATACCTCGTTTGGAGCTTTGTGGAGCTGTCTTGTTAGCAAAGTTGATCTAAGACTTGTTCCAAGAAGTCTCGGAAGTATTGGGTATCCCAAAGGAAAACATACATGCTTGGACTGACTCTAGTGTTGTCCTTGCTTGGCTGAGTAGTCATCCCAGCAAGTGGAAGACGCTTGTGGCAAATAGAGTCTCCGAAATATTGACTATTATAGATAACAGTCAGTGGTCGCATGTCAAATCCGAAGAGAACCCAGCAGATTGCGCATCACGGGGTATAAATCCAAATAATATTTCTGAAATTGAATTATTGAAAAATGGCCCTAAGTGGCTACAAGAAAATACAGTCCATTACAGTAGAAGTAGATTTAAGCAAACAGATTTAGAGGAAAAGAAAAGTAAGGTTTTATGTCACCTAACAACTAAAGGCATCGACATAATTTTAAGGTTTTCAAGTCTAAAAAGACTATTATGAGTGATTTCATATTGTAGAAGGTTTCTTAATATGACAAATAGAGCAAACACAAAATCTCAAACTACACGTTGGCTAACATCTAAGGAAATAAATGATTCATTACTTACCTGTATCCGGTTGTGTCAAAGGGACGGGTTCCTGAAAGAAATTGAGAGTTTACAAGGATTTGGTAAAGTAGACAAAAGTAGTAGACTTACCTCGCTTAATCCATTTCTTGATCGCGACGGCATCCTTCGAGTTGGTGGGCGATTGCAGAAGGCTAACGTTGTAGAAGAAATGAAGCATCTAATACTGATTCCTTATAAATCACATCTAACAAATTTGATTGTTGCAGATGCCCATGAACGTACTATTCATGGAGGTCCTCAGTTAATGCTGAGCTATATAAGAACTCAGTATTGGATCGTGAACGCAAAAGGTCTCATTAGGCAGCATGTTCGTAAATGCGTTGTTTGTGTGCGTTATTCAGCTCAAACGAATCAACAGTTGATGGGCCAAATGCCCTCAGCTCGTGTCACTGCTTGCCGCCCTTTTCATCAGAGCGTTGTTGATTACGCAGGACCTATCGCGGTTAGAACCACAAAGGGACGTGGTTATCACTCCACCAAGGGCTATATTTGCTTATTCATCTGCAAGAAGATCATCTGAAGATGGTCACACGAATATCTAACACAACTCCATCACCGTTATAAATGGTCACAAATAACTCCAGAACCTAAAGTTGGAGATATAGTGCTAGTTAAAGAAGACGATCTGCCACCAGCAAGATGGTTGTATGGTATGATTACTAACAAGCATATTGGTGTGGACAATCTTACGCGCGTTGTTTCATTCAATTGTAAAGATTCTGTTATCAAGAGACCAGTGTCCAAGTATAAATAATTTTCACTCTCGTTCTGAGCTTGGTGTTTTCCTTGGCCAAGCCACAAATACCTTGCAGGCTCCTGAGAACCTTTTGGAAAATTGTACACCACCTTTTACTAAACTGGTTCAAATTGCTACATTCATGGAAATGGGAAAATCAGAAAACATGAAAATATCCGCAGACATGCACAAACGTTTGGATACAGTAAACAAGATTACAAAATCGACAAGTAGAGATAACGAATCACGATCATCATTAAGACGACAGAATATAAAGTTAACTACTTCATCATCATCTCCGTTAACTTTATGAGATTTAAAAGGAAAATGCTTCCGATGCGTTAAGACGACCACAGATCTAATGATTGCGGCGCCATCAAGTCTACCTGCCTGAAATGCAAGAAAATTGGATATCTGGCACGCGTTTGTTTGCAACGGAACTTAAAAACCAATCAACTAGATGAAACTATAAGCAACATAGAGTTGAGTTGCGACAGTATTGGAGATATCAATTTAATATATGATCACAGTAAAAATTGAGAACAAACAAGTAAGCATGGAATTTGACACGGGAGCGACCTTGTCAACAATGTCACTCAAACAATATAAAAGCCTACAGGAGTAACATACATCATAGGGACGTATAAAGACCAGACTTTCAACGGGACGCTTTACATAATCAATCAAAAGTTTTTTGATAGAAGTTGGATTAAAGAAATTAATATGAAAATTGCAGATTTAAGAGTTGTACAAACTTCAGAACAATCCAACAAACTAGATAAATTATTAGAAGAATTTTCATCAACTGTTTTTAGATCAGACCTAGGAAGAATACCCAACTACGAAGCTCATATAAATCTCAAAGAAAATATACGACCAATATTTATAAAACCACGACGTATACCGTACGCTTTAAAAGAAAAAGTCGATAAAGAAATTGAACGACTGTGTGCAGAAGGGGTGATTACCAAAGTAGAGCAATCAGACTGGGGCACACCAATAGTACCGATTGTGAAACCAAATGGGAGTATTTGACTATTTGCAGACTCCAAGGTCACCCTTAACAAAGTCATCAGAGATGAACAATACCCAATTCCTATAATTGAATATATATTTGCGGAAATGAACGGAGGCAAATACTTGTGTACTTTAGACACTACCCAAACCTATCTTAATATGGTCATGGATGAAAAAAGCGCATGGTGAATAAAGAAGGTTTACATAAGAACAAAGACAAAGTCTAGGCCATCACAAATACAGTAAGACCAAGAAACATAAACGAACTACGAATCTTCCTTGGTATGGCCAACTAATACAACAAGTTTATACCGAACCTGGCCTCTTTAAAGAGCTCTTTAAATGAGTTACTTAAGAAAGAGAAAGATTTTCACTGGACTTCTAAATGTGAAGAAAGCTTTAACAACATAAAGAGAGAGATTTTGAGCGACAGAGTTCTAATTCATTTTGACCCAGGCAAACCGCTGATACTAGCTACTGACGCCTCACCAACAGGCTTAGGAGCTGTTCTGTCTCACAAACTACCAGATGGCTCAGAAAGGCCAATTGCTTTCGCCTCAAGGTCACTCTCAAATAGCGAAAAGAAATATAGTCAAATCGACAAAGAAGCTACGGCAATCTACTGGGGCATTAAAAAGTTTTTTCACTACTGTTACGGCAGGAAATTCGTATTAGTGACTGATCATAAGCCGCTTACCTCGATTTTTCATCCACACCAGACATTACCTGCACTAAGCACAATGAGATTATTCCATTACGCACATTTTTTATCGGGATTTAACTACGACGTGGAATACAGAGCTTCGGTGAAACATTCAAATGCTGATTATCTATCAAGATTCTCAGTTGAAATAGCAAAAGAAACATCAATAGACCAACATTATGCGTATCAATTACAACAGATCAACATTTTAGAAATCCGACCAGAAGTTATAGCTAGTGAAACGAGAAAAGACAATGACTTAAATACATTACTAGAAGCAGGATAACTGCATATTGAAAGGAACCAGAGTGGTAATACCCAAAAGTTTACGTGCTCGTGTTCTTGATGAACTACATGCGGGACATATCGGTATACTTAAAATGAAATTGCACGCAGCTACATATACTGGAAAAATATAGACATGGACATTGAGAACAAGGTAAAATCTTGTAGAGCGTGCCGATTAGAACAGAATGAGTCACCAAAAGCTCCTCTATACCACTGGGAACAACCTAGCGGTCTCTAGCAACGAATTCATATACACTCGAGAGCAATGAATCCGGGTCACTTAAAGAATGTTAAAAATCTCGGAAACTAAAAATGATAGGTTAATGCAATAAATTGTATTTAATAGACAATGTAATACTCCTTAAATGAAAGTAAAAAAAATATGAGTCACCATACATTTTATTAACACAAAATTACATAAAGAAAAAAACTGCTGATCTCTCCTTAAAACAAAAATAGGAAACATGAAATTTTTGAACTTTATTACGATTTTCTTGAATTTTAATACTTCGTATTGCCTCCTCGTGCTTCCATTACTGCGTTTACGCGGTTTGGCATGCTGTACACCAAGTTCCTTATACGATTTTGGGGAATATTCTCCCATTCCTCTGTGAGAGCAATTTTGAGCTCACGAAGCGTGATTGGGGGAGGGTTTCGTTGTTTTACGCATCTGCCTAGCTCGTCCCAAGCATGCTCGATCGGGTTGATATCCGGGCTGCGCGCTGGCCACTCCATACGAGTAATGTTCATCTCTTGAAGGTAGTCATTCACAATCCTACCTGTATGAGGTCGGGCATTGTCATGCATAAATATAGCATCCTCACCTAAATTGACCATAAATGGACCAACGTGATCATTGAGGATTTCTTCCACATATCTTTCGCTAGTTAAAGAGCCGTTTTCTATGATCACCAGCTCTGTGCGACTTTCAGAAGAAATTCCGGCCCACACAAGTACAGACCCACCACCGTAGGCTACTTTTTCTTCGATGCATGCTTGCTTGAATCTTTCCCCTGGTCTTCGATACACTCTGTGTCTTCCATCGTGCTTGTAGAGCATAAATTTTGATTCGTCGGAGAACATAACTTTTGACCAATCTTCAATACTCCAATTTACGTGGCTCTGGGCATATCTTAGTCTTGAAATACGATGCCCACGCTCCAGTTTAGGGCCGTTTGCAGGTCTAAGGGGTTTTAAGTTAGATTCAGCAAGCCGACGTCTTACTGTCCATGCACTTGGGTTACTTCCTCCGAGGCGTCGAAACTAATTTGTGAGTTCAGTTCCTGTAAGAAAGCGATTTCGAAGCATGGTGTTCACCAAGTATCGGTCTTCTCGTGCTGTGGTACACCTGGTTCTGCCCGTTCCTGGTCTGCGTAGGTTAGAACCAGTTTCTTCGTAACGTCGGAGAACTCTTTGTACTGTTGACAGCGACACACCGACAGTCCTGGCTGTATCGCGCTGACTCCGGCCGGTTTCCAGCATTGTAAGTATTCTGGTGCATTCTTCAGGCGTAAGCGACATAATTTCAGCTTGAATAATGAATATAGAGCACTATCAACATGGTTTATGTACCCACATAAATGACAGATTACAAACAAAAGCAAAACCAAATGCTGTAATTTCGTAGTTCCATCTTCGAAAGTGGCCCTTTTTCAAATTTGATTTTTTTATGATATAACTTTACAATAACTAAGAAGTTTTAATACCTTCATTTAAGGAGTATTACATTGTCTATTAAATACAATTTATTGCATTAACCTAGCATTTTTAGTTTCCGAGATTTTTAGGATTCTTTAAGTGACCCGGATTCATTGCTCTCGAGTGTAGATTTTGCAGGACCTGTTCTAGGACACCAACTTTTAATAGTCGTAGATGCATTTACAAAGTGGGTTGAAGTTTTCCCCACAAAGACCACAACTAGTGCATGGTGCATTGCTAAGTTTAGGGAGTTGTTTTGCACATTTGGCACCCTGTACACACTGGTATCAGCAACGCACGCCAGTTTGTATCCCAAGAATTTAAAACCTTCCTTACCAGCTGTGGAGTAACACATTTGACGTCAGCTCCGTACCACCCAGCAACTAACGGTCAGGCCAAACGTTACATGCAAACTATCAAGAAAGCACTACGTGCAATGGAGGGGGAGAGGGGCAACCTTACAGATAAGCTCCTTGTGCTTAAAACTCGGCTCAGACGTACACCAAACCAGAATGGACATACTCCCTATGGACTGATGTTCAGAGACTCGACGACCCCGACAGTGTTCAGATCAGAGAACACACCACCTCTCGTCAGAGCTTATTCCGTAGGTGATCGAGTGCAGGCCAGAGCCTACTCCGACCAGAGACGAAGATGGGAGTTCGGCACGATAATGCGTCGTCATGGCTATCTGCACTATGAAGTGCGAAGTGACAGTGGCGTTATATGGCGCAGACACCTGGAGCATCTGCTGCCGGCCGTGGGAGTGTGACAGCTAGGAATCGCGGCGGAGGACTGTTATACAACTGGCCACCTAGAAGACTCTCCTGTCAGGTTGATGACGCGTGACAGTAATCATTCATTATTCTGTCTTATTAAATTATACAGGGTGATTGGAAGATGGGTGCAAAACTTTAAGGCGAAGATGGTACAATTTAGAACCATTTAAGCCATGGTTGTCTTAGACGAAGTCTTACCATATTTTATTTTTTTAAAGTGTATTTTAGTGAGTGTGTGACTGTTTTGTGTGCCTTCTAGTAACTGCACAACATGCCTGGGCAAGTAATACACATTTTTTAATGCGTTTTATGTGTAAATAATAAAGATTTCGGACATAAATGGTAATTTCAATAAACATCGTAAGCCGTTGCGGCGAAAAAATGGCGGCCGCAACACATTTTGCCTTATTAATATTAGTAAATATGTGAACTATAGAAACTGTCGCTATTACGTATATTTATATGTATCGTATTATTGATATTAGGCATTTAATTTAAATATCGTAAATATCGTGTATATCGTATTATATTTGCGTAAAATTGAAATGAAAAATACCTACTCGGGCCGCCAAATTCGGTTGCTGTTAGGGCTTCTAATAGGGCGTTTTTTTCGTTGATTCCCATAATGTGTTTGTAAGGCAGCATGCGTTTTTATTGTACTTATCGATTTTTAAATATCTTCAAAATATAGAATGTTAATTTGTATAAAAAAAGGAACCGAACGTAAACTGTGATCCAAAGTTTAAGAGGTAGTTTTTTTAAGGCCAAATTAAGGCATTTTTCAATCAGGGTTGGGTATCCGATATATTCTAAATAAACATTTGTAGCAGCCGAAACTCCGTCTGTGATAATAAGCATGTTAACCGGTTAAAATTTCCATTATGGGCCGTCGATTTAAGGGTCGGGGAGGGGAAGGGGGGGAGGGGGGGGGAAGGGCTAACCCCTGTCCCATTCCCACCCTACAGAACCCCATGGTTATGGAGATATCCATGGTCAAAGTTTTGAGGTTAGGTTAAAACACTAATTTCCATCAATTTGAACTCTAATTTCCAAAGATTTATGGGGCGGGGAGGGCGAGGATAGGAGGTGCCTACCCACCTGTACCAATCCCACCCCGTGGAACCTCATGGTTACGGAGATATCCGTGGTTTAAATTTTGAGGTTAGGTTAGGGTGGATAGTTAGAATAAAACACAAGGAATATTATTATTCTTATATTAATCATATAAGAATATCGAATCGTTTGGAGAAAATCTTTCTCCAGTTCCACATAGATCTGAAACAAATAAAAAAAAATATTTAAATTAGTAATTACTTCTGGGTAGTTATTTGTATATTTTTTTTGTGGATGTTGTACAGTGTACTGAGTCGGACTCCGGGTGTGCTCCCGCCAAAAGCTCTCGGTCACCCCTGAGTGTCGCTACAACACACTCGACCTTCGCATCGCTATGGAGGTCGCCGGCTCGCTACGCTCGCCACCTCCCCCCTTCGCTCTGCTCGGCCTCGTGTGGCTTGCTCCACTCAGGAGCTCCCTCCAGCTTCTGGCTCCCGCCTTTATAAATACACTCTAGGGGTAGGGACCAAAAGACTACGTGGGGTCGGGGTGCCCCGTGTCGGTTCTGAGGCTAAGTTCTGTCTATGTAGTAAGTAAAATAAAATCTTAACCTGCACTATATTTACTAACGTGAGAAAATCTGCAGATTAACAACTCACGCTAGCATATATACAATAATTAAAAACTTACCTTAACTCATCCGAGCAAAGATTCGGAGACACCATGGTAGTCATACGAACGATGACTGACACTGACGAATACACAACAAAATAGCGTCGCTTCACGTTCCGTTCCAGTGTAAAAAAAAAAAAACGTTATTTTTTATGTAAAAAAGTCAATTTAATTGCATAGTACAGCGCGTTTTTGTTCACATTAATTACGTATCAAATTTACATTATTTTTTTAAAATTTAATTTGAATTTTCTATGTGAAAATATAAATATATTTAAAGTTAGAATATGATAAAATTGAATGTTACACACCTCCACCGTCAACGGAACGTAAAACGTCAAATTTGACATCTACCATGACATTGATAACTATCTAAATTGCGTGTTATTTTTAACTTTCTAAGGAAAATTTAAAAAATTATATCTCGTAAACCGTGAGTATCTGCTACTTAAAAATTTGTGAAAAGCCTTCTGTTAATGAGTGCTATCTACAAAAAAAAAAATGAACTTCCAACTCGACGGCCCATAAAGGAAATTTTATCCAATAATGGTTCTATTTTGTAATTAGAACGACTTTTGTACAAAAAACTGAGAAAACTAAAATAGAAACTAAAAACTAGAATCTAATTAGAACCAGTATCTTATTAGAAAACAAAACTGGGCTAATCCAATATTTGATAAAGATTACAATAATATAACTGGTAGCAAGCTAACTGACGTCACTTCGGAGATATCGTCGTTTTAACAGACGCGCCGACATCGCGCGCGACCACCCGGAAGGGCCCCACATTTTTACGTTGTTGCGCACGCGCGCCCCCACATCTGAAGGGCTCAACCTGTCTATAGTTTTAAACGGTGTTATTTAGTTTGTCCTGCTATTTGTTCTTTTTGTATTAATTAAAAAAATAACCTGACTTATTTTATTTATTTTACCTTCATTTTTGAATTCAATAAGCATATCGGTATCGGTATCGCCGATATTTTTATAAGAGAATCGGTATCGTATCGGCAAGAGGGCGTATCGAGGCATCCCTTTTTTTTTTTTTTTTGGGTGGGAAATCATCAAATGACTCCTCCCGCTCTGGGTGGAGCGGGAGGGCGTGTCAGACTCTTACTGACTAAAACCCACCCGTGTTCCTTCTCTTGCCTGTGCAATGCCAGGGGGCCACGGTATCCCTTTCGGACTTTCCCGCAACCCCGGCAGGCAATGGTCTCATCGGACCCCTTCATTCGCTGACATCTCTTTGAGGCGCGCGTGGAACACATCGCGCCGTCGAGGCATCCCTACTTGTCAGCTCATAACTCATTGATGTTTAATGTTTATTTTAATTAAGAATTTATACATGGCCACTAAGGAAAATATGTGTTATTGAATTATGTTTCTGACGTTACCTTGCCTCTAAAAAAGGATTCGTCCGAAACACCACTCAAAAATATTAATAATAATGAAATTCCTGTCTCGACCGGATCGGGTGAGACTCAGCGGCCGAGTCGCCTATTAAACCCAAAAAACCAAGTTCAGCTGCTTATGCATTATACAGCTTAGTCAAGAAAAAAGTTGACGTTCAGACAGTATTGATAGCATACCACAGTCTGGTTGTTACTGTATTGAGGTTTGGTATAATATTCTGGGGCAACTGTAGCGAGAGAGAAAATATTTTTAGGACGCAAAAACGCTGTATTAGATCCATTTCTAATGTTAAAGTGACCGACAGCTGCGGGCCTGTTTAAAAAATATATAATCTTTTAACTTTTGTATGCCTATAATATATTTATTAGAAATAGCCATTTTTGTTAAAACAAATGATCACTTATTCCCGACGTTGAAAAATACTAGAAACAGGACTACAAGTTTAAGAACTCAATACGAAGATAAGTTATGCATTAGTGGATATAAAACTGCATTATTGAGAAAGAGTGTTATGTGCATGGCTCCTCTTATTTATAACCATGTACCAAAATTATCAAAGAGCAACCATTAGGAAGATTTAAAAAGTACTGTCAAAAATTATTTGTTGAAAAACGCTATTACTCTGTAACAGATTTTTTGAATGACAAGACTATTTAGCTTACAATGTTCATTTATTAATAATTTAATAGAATAATTATTGTTGTTTATATTAATAAACATTTTGCATGCCATGAGGAAGAATGTGTGGATTAAAAACATTGTTATACCTAATTGTATTAGTTAATAAAAAAATAGTTTATTTTCTCCACAATATTATTCTTAATTATTACCTTATTTCTACGGTGACATACAGGAGGGGCATTATATTGTGGGAGACTGGTGCCAAAACTAGGCTCAGGGCCTGTATTTCAGGTCACCAGGACTCCTCCATTTAAGTTTAACAAATTATGTTATGTACTTGTACAAACGGTATGCAGTTAGGACATGTTAACATTTTTTTTTTTGTTACCTACATTCTATGCAAATAAATAAATCTATCACTCTATCTATCTAACGCTTGCAACTACTAGACCAACAAGGGCAATCATACACATATTTACATCACGACTAAATAAATATTTTTGTTTATTAAGTTGTTTTTTTGTTGTATTTAATCTATCTAAAAATCTTATTCTCTTAATTGTTGCATTAAACAGTTAACTGCCCAACATAATATCAAAATGGATCGACAGATTTATTTATTATTTACAGTGGACAACCAACCTATTTTTATTTTCCAGTTTTAGGGTTCCGTAGTCAACAAGGAACCCTTATAGTTTCGCCATGTCTGTCTGTCTGTCCGCGGTTTAGCTCAAAAACCATTGGTACTAGAAAGTTGTAATTTGGCATGAGTATACAAGTTAATGACGCCAAAAAAGTGGTAAAATAAAATTTTGAAAAAACAATCATTTAGGGTACATCCCCTACATGTAAAGTGGGGATATTTTTTTTTTCGTCTTTCCCATAGTGTGGGATATCGTTAAATAGGTCTTTCAAAAATATTAGGGGTTTGCGAAGACCGTTTGTTCGATTAAGTAAACCGTTCGTGACTTATTAAGCTTTAAAATACCAATTTTCGTTAGAGTCAAGTATCCCCCCCTCTACCAACTAAACGGTTGTAGTTAGAAATTCAAATGTCACGGCATTAGTACTTGTATACAGGATTACTGGTAATTCGACGTATATCCGTCAGGGGCTGATAAAGGGGGCCAAATGCAACAAATTGAACCCCCCATATGTATGGCCGAAATTCAATAGTATTCGAGATATTTGAATTTTAAGGGTTTTTCGATATTTACCCAAAATTTGACATTTAATTCCAAATAAAAAAAAACTACTCATTTGAATGGGTACCATTAAAAATCATGTTGTAGCTAGCACTTCAATTAAGCTATGGACATAGTTAAAACTACTTAATTTAACAAAATAATTAAAATAATGAACGATATAAGAATAACATCTTACCAATATTTTTATTTTACGCTTCAAAAATGTTGCCTCCTCACAAAAAATTCTATGACATTAATCGTAAAAATAACTAGAAAAACTTGCCTATTCTGTAAGCTTTCCAAAAAGGTATAAAAATCAATTTTAAAATACATAATTCGTGGCATGGCATGTGTTTGAACCGGCGGCGCGGGGAGAGAAATGTGTGTTTTAGTTTATGATCCTTGCTAAAACAACCGATTTTACTGGCGGAATTCTTCGTGATGGGGCGGGGTGTGAGGGTGGGGGAGCACACGGCGTCTGCTGTGCTCGCGTCGCCTTCCTTAGTAAGTTTCGACTCTACGCCGCGCAAGCACGTGTGTTGTTATCTTGCTATTAACCAATCTCTCATCGCGTTAATTTGTTATCGATCATTATTGTTAATTCTTGTTTCTCTTGTTATTATTTTTGTTATCATTGTTATTTCGGATACCATGGCTTCGTATGCTAATAACGAATACGCAGACATTATGTTTTGTTATGGTTTTGCCGATGGAAACGCGGCTGCGGCTCGGCGAGAATACCAACGCCGCTTTCCCGATCGTCGACTTCCCCACGTTACTGTTTTCGGGAGCACCTATCGACGATTGTCTGAAACTGGCAGTGTTCAGAGAGCACAATTCAACGCTGGCAGACCTCGACGGTATACGGCTGACGAAGAGGACACCATTCTTCAGTGTTTTATTGATGACCCAAACATCTCAACGAACATTGTTGCAAGACAGCTCGGTATGTCCCAGTGGAAAGTGTGGTCGGTAGTACATCTATCAGGTAGACACCCGTACCATTATCAACCTGTCCAAACATTGCACGAGGGAGATCCTGCCAGGCGACTCGAATTTTCTCGGTTTATGTTAAACGCTGACGCTGACCAGGAACATTTCCTAAGAAATATTTTGTGGACTGACGAGTCAAAGTTTGACCGGGATGGTATAACGAATTACCATAACTTACATTTTTGGGCACCTAAAGCAGGCAGGAATCCAAAAAAACTAAAAGAAACTGCGTCGCAAATGAGATTTTCCCTGAACGTATGGATGGGTGTCGTTGATAATTATTTGGTGGGCCCTCATTTCTTGCCCCAAAATTTGAACGGCGAAAATTACGAGGAGTTTTTGAGAAACAACCTAGACGATTTGTTGGCGGATGTTCCCGAAGAAATAAAAAACAACCTCATGTTTCAACATGATAGGTGCCCAGCACATTACCGGATTACTGTCCGACAGTGGCTAGATGAGAGATTTCCAAACCGATGGATTGGGAGGGGAGGGCCAATTCCGTGGCCAGCACGAAGCCCTGATATCACACCACTTGATTTTTACGTCTGGGGTCATATGAAGGAATTATTTTATGTGACCCCAATAAATTCAGTCGAAGAACTTCGACAGCGAATAATAAACGCGGCGCAACAGATGAGAACAACGTTTTCATCAAGAGTGACGAAAACCGAAGTTAGGAAAAGAATTCGAACTTGCATTCGTAATAGAGGGGCTCATTTTGAACAAGATGTGTAAAATTTTTAATAAAATTTGACGTACATTTTTGAATGCATTTTATTTCATACAAATACAAATTCTCTCCCCGCGCCGTTTCAAACACATGCCATGCCACGAATTATGTATTTTAAAATTGACTTTTATACCTTTTTGGAAAGCTTACAGAATAGGCAAGTTTTTTTAGTTATTTTTACGATTAATGTCATAGAAATTTTTGTGAGGAGGCAACATTTTTGAAGCGTAAAATAAAAATATTGGTAAGATATTATTCTTATATCGTTAATTATTTTAATTATTTTGTTAAATTAAGTAGTTTTAACTATGTCCATAGCTTAATTGAAGTGCTAGCTACAACATGATTTTTAATGGTACCCATTCAAATGTGTAGTTTTTTTTTATTTGGAATTAAATGTCAAATTTTGGGTAAATATCGAAAAACCCTTAAAATTCAAATATCTCGAATACTATTGAATTTAGGCCATACATATGGGGGGTTCAATTTGTTGCATTTGGCCCCCTTTATCAGCCCCTGACGGATATACGTCGAATTGCCAGTAATCCTGTATAACGAAGTTTAAAGGAAAACTATCACGCTTAAGTGGGCTTTACAAGTTTACGAGTAATAATCGACCAGCTTAAATTTGCGGTTGCAGAAACATGTTCTCCCATATATTCCTTAAGGGAGAACATGGTTTTCAATTACAAAGTTAAGTTTTTTCTTACGATAAATTCATTCCAACTACGGAACCCTTCATTATGCGCGGTCCGACACGCACTTGGCCGGTTTTATTTTTATTTTTGTAGACTCATCTAGCCTATTTTTTAATTTTATTTTTAACCACATCGGGGAAGCTCTTGACCTGCATCTCACCTGATGGTAAGTGATGATCAGGCCGAAGGTGGAAGCGTGCTTCAACCGGAATCCTCAACCACCAATACGCTCCAAATATAGAAGCAGTTATAATAGTTAACGTTTTAAATTCAATAATTATTACACCTGACTTTATTTTAAAACTATTTACAAAATATAAATATTCATCATAATAATTATGTGTATTTCAATTAATTATCAGTATTTTATCTTTTCGGAAATACATGCGCGATGTATGTTATGTTAACATTAATGTGTTAATGCAATTAGGAATATTACCAGCTGCGCTTCATAACGTTAATGGGATCAGTACATACATTAAAAAAATATAATTAACACGTCATATCTTCATTAATTGTCAACTTCAGTTTCCGAGTTAGTAAGTTACCACGTAATAAACAAATGAAGTCGATAGTAAAAATAATGTCCCGTAAGCAAATCTCATTACAAGTGTTACTCAGTAATAAACTGGAGAAAGATATACAAAAAATAGTGCATTCTTATAACTTAGCACTTAACCTTTTTTTATTATCAAAATATAATGTGCGAAATAATCATATTTATCCAACTGGAACGACATATCACATATTTGCGTTCTGCTGTATGTTATTCAAAAATGCGTTGTATATTTATCGAATGTTTATCGTAGAAGTCACAGATCAAAATATGACAAATTTAGAAAGTGATCTATTTTGGTTCTTTGCTGTACTCTACGGAACCACCGCATTGTTCGAGTTCATGATGATGTTCATCCAGGACTTAGCGCATAAAGAAAACAACGCCTTACTTATTTTGAAGCTGCAAACTATTCATAGAAACATCGATTTTAGTAAAGATATCCGGAGTTACATTGTTTGGAACTGGATCTCAACTATAACAATTATCTTTGCTAATATAATTATCAATGCTGTATATTATGAAACATTTGGAACGTATGACATCGCTACCATACTTCAAATTGTAAGTGCCACAATGTGGGTCGCATTGGATATAAATTTTGTTATAGTCATCCGAATTATAGTTTTGTTAAAGACATATCTTGAAAAGTGGATTAAAAATGTCCTCATAATGAATGATGAATACGAAAATGATGAGTACTGTCTCAAACTGCTTGGAATATACCAGAATATTTTGAAGGCTTACAATCTGTACAAGAAAATTTTCCAGGTGTCGGTTAGTTCATTCTTACTAAATTATTCGACTCTTCACTTATTATATCGCCTAATATATTTTTGTGTTGCTATGTCTTGTGATTTAAGTGGACCATGCCGATAAAAAAATGTTATTGAGCTATAATATCTCAGTATAAGCTAACCTCTAATTGTACGGAAAGCATATACAGGGTGTTTGGCAGAACGTTGAACATACGAAAATGGTGGATAGATTGGGTCATCTCCTACTTACTCAGCCCTAATTTAATTGGCCCTGGACCCCAGGATATTAAAAAAAATTTTTTTTTGCTTTCTTCTAGTTTCACCACTTTCTTAACTTTAGAGTGTATTTTTTATCACAAATGGATAAAACAGGCATTTTTTTTTTATCGTTAATGTTGGTAGATTCTTATAAAACTATTGCTTTATTCAGATGTTAGCTAGAAAAAATGTTATAAGTCCTCAAACTTACAGAAATATGTAAAAAAATACTTGAAACTAAATTTCAACTTGCATTTAAAAAAAAAAAAAATGGGTTGAGTAAGTAGCAGATGACCCCACCTATCCACCATTTTCGTATGTTCAATGTTCTGCCAAACACCCTGTATAATGCAAGGTCAGCCTATAATGGAAATTCATCGCATGATTTATCGCCGTGTAAACGTCATATAATACTATGTTTTTTGCAGACTTTATGTCGTACATTTGGCGCATTTTGCCGCACTATATGTCTCGTTAACTACGTATTTTATATAATAAAAGTAACTGGAGAATTGGGAAAAGAAGTAAGTGTAAAACGTTTTTTAATTAAAGATTTATTTTGGAAACCGAAGACCTTATTAGCAACATGTCGAGGTTGCAGTTTAATAGATAAACAAATATAACAAAACGAGTTAGAGTTAATACAAATGTTGAGGGATGGAGAAAGAGAGGAAGACCAAAGAAAATATTGATAGATTATGTGAGGGATGATTTGGAAGAAAAAGGAGTGAATGATAGAGTGACGGCTGACAGGGAAGAATGGAAGAAATTAAATAAACGTGGTACCTCGACCCCAAGTGACCTGAGACAAGGGCAGGAAGACGATGAGTTTACTAGACCGATAAAATCCTAGATATCTTCCTCATCATCATCATCATTTAGCAAAAAATTTGCTTTCCATAATGACTAGTACTACGCTTCCCGCAACAAGCGACTGGTCACTGGAGCTTCTTCAGGGCGTAGGCATACCTAAGCTAAGCTAAGCCCTCCGGATCTATAGTCCCTTGAATTAAGCTTTATTTTTTCATGCATGTGTTTCTCTTGTTCTTTCCAAATATTAATATTAATTACATTTTCCAGACTTTGCTTCAGACTTTCGCGCTTATTTTATTGATAATAAAGGATGTTATACTAGTTATTATACATAGTATATACTGTGAGAGATTCTATATAACTGTTGAGGAAGCTGAGACGGCGTGTATACAGCTTTTGAAGAACAGGAACTGTCCAAGTAAGAACAACATAACACTATTGGTATAAGTTCCTTTGTGGGTCAATGAAAATGACTATTGCCCAAACGGGAAAACTAACAAACACTTTAAATAACTGCCTAAATAAAAGCGCGTTATTACATTTTCAAGGCTCGGTTCAGCGCTCTACCTGCCTAGCCTTTTCTCAACTATATTGGGGTCGGCTTCCAGTCTAACCGGATGCAGCTGAATACCAGTATTTTACATGAAGCGACTTCCTATCTAACCTCCACAACCCATTAACTGGGTAATACGATACCTCTTGGTAAGACTGGTTGTCAGACTTTCGGGCTTCTGACGACCCGTAACGACTGTCAAAGATCCACGAATGACAGCCGGGACCAACGGTTTAACGTGCTTTCCGAGGCACGGAGGAGTCTCGGTATGTAAAGATGGTCACCCATCCACAGACCAACCCTGGCAAGCGTAGCTTAACCTGATGGATCGACCCGTGCGGCAGTTATTACGTCGCCACGAGCTCCTCGCTTGGTTCTCGGTTCTCCTCGCTCGGTTCAGCGCTGAAAGTTGAAAATCCAACAGCGAGCTTTTATTTAGGCATTCATTTAAGTGTCGCCTAGTTTTAATGAAAATGGGCACGTGGGTGTCACGCTCGCATGTTTTTAGTGCTTAATGTACATAATTATTTCGACAATTTAATAATTTAATTAATATCATGGCTTATGTCAGGAGGGTTTGCGAACCATTGACTTTCCTTTCGAGTTCACTGGCTGTAGCGACAAGACATGTTACCTAAGTGCCCACTAATTAATAATTGACCCCTTATATGACCGAATAGTACAGGTCTTAAAAAATGCGGCTATCCTAACCAAGGGTAGAAATTATTTGAAGTGTCGGAAGAAGGTTCTATGTGGCTGGAACAAAAATGTAAGGGAAGCTCATTGGGATACCAGGCTGAGGTTTAAATCATGGGTTTCTCATAATCGACCACAAGTGGGCATAGTCTACGAGCATATGATGTGCGAATCTTGTAAAAAAATTAAAGGCAGGCTAAAACGGTGCCGAAAGAATGAAGAGCAATTGAAAATGGACGCGATAGCGAAGTGTCGATCCAGTAAAAAATTGTCCCAGTTTGGAAAGCTACCAAAAAATTGGATGTTAGGCCTGGCCTCCCGGCGAGTGTGAGCGGCTTAAGCGATCCGAGGGAGATCACTAATATGTTTAGCAACCATTTTAGAGTTCGGTCGCCTATCGGTCCTCTTACTGCGGTGGTTGACGCCGCGCCCGGCCGCCAGGGAGAGGAGCTTCTGTTGCGTTTCCCAGCAAGTCAAGTTAGTGTTCTTATTAAAGGAATGACCCAAGGCAAATCTACTGGGAATGACGGGCTCAGCGTCGAACACCTGAAATATGCTGGAGTTCACCTCCCGAGGGTTCTGTCTCTGTTGTTTACTATGTGAATCACTCATGCGTACCAGCTGATCTTATGAAAACCACAGTGGTACCCATAGTTAAGAAAAGGACAGGTGACATCTCGGATAGGGAAACTACCGCCCGATATCCCTCGCGACCGTGATAGCAAAGGTGCTGGACAGTTTGTTTGATTCTTGCTTGCAACAGTATCTAAAACTGTCCTGGCCGAAACCCGAACTGCACATCATGTAGTGTAGTTCGGGTTTCGGCCAGGACTATCTACTGAGAGCGCAATCTTAAGTCTCAAGCATACTGTCCAGTTCTACACAGATCGTAGGACGCCGGTGTATGCCTGTTTTCTGGATCTCTCCAAGGCCTTTGACCTCGTGTCTTACGAAGTGCTTTGGAGGAAGCTAGGGGACACGGATGTACCGGTGGAGATGTTAAAGCTTTATAAATATTGGTACAATAACCAGACGAGCTGTTTCAAATGGTCAGGCACTCTGGCACTCTTCCCGATTCATACAGGCTGGAGTGTGGCGTGAGGCAGGGGGTTATCATCTCCAAAGCTTTTCAGCCTGTATGTAAACCGCCTCGTAGTGGAACTCAGCAGCATGCGTGTCCGATGTCGGGTGGGTGGTATTAGAGTTAATAATATCAGCTACGCGGATGACCTGGTGCTGCTGAGTCCCACTGCTGGGGTGCTTGGAGAGATGCTGAAAGTCTATGAAGCCTATGCTGAGTCACACGAACTTACTTATAACATCAAGAAAAGTCAGTATATGGTCTTTAAAGCCGCCAGTAAGTGTCCTGAATCTGTTCCACCCATTACTTTGAATAGTGTTAACTTAGATAGGGTGTCGCAGTTTAAGTACTTCGGACTTTACCTAACCGACGACTTTAAAGATGATGTTGACATAGAGAGGGAGCGCAGAGCTCTGTCAGTCCGTGGCAATATGCTGGCCCGTAGATTCGCGCGCTGTACGGACCAAGTCAAAATTACGCTATTTTAATGCGTATTGTCAGGGTCTGTACACGGGTGGTCTATGGTTTGGTTATACTAAAAAATCCCTAGACACTGCGCGTCCAATACAATAATATTTTCAGGATGATGTTCGGACTTCCTCGTTTCTGCAGTGCCTCCGAGATGTTTGCGCAGGCTCATACTGACGATTTACATGC
Source organism: Xanthia togata (assembly GCA_963853775.1). Taxonomy (NCBI): domain Eukaryota; kingdom Metazoa; phylum Arthropoda; class Insecta; order Lepidoptera; family Noctuidae; genus Xanthia; species Xanthia togata. The sequence continues at coordinate 23,821,909 of OY970799.1, read as the reverse complement.
CGTTATAAGTCGTGTCACTTATGAGGAGGGTGTGGGGGAGTCACAACAGCATCCTGAAAACAGTAGCTGAAGATGTTCGTGCACCTGTGTTAAAGCATTTTGTTCGTCTGGTGATTTCTAGGGAGGTATCTCCCTATTGGTTATCTTGACGGGGCGGGTGTCTCAGCACAGGGGTCTTTTATTTTATAACATAACACATAACATAACATCACGCCTTGTTTCCCCGAAGGGTTGGGCAGAGGTGTACCTGTAGTAGTTACACCCACATTTCGCCAGTTATGTTTAAGTCCCATGTAATAGGGGGCGAGCCTATTGCCATCAACCGGGCACAAATCCAGACTCCGGGCTGCTACTGAGCAATTCAAGATGGAAAAACCCAATAACACTTTGCCCGACCCGGGAATCGAACCCAAGACCTCATGCTCAGCAGTAGCGCTTGCGACCACTAGACCAACGAGGCAGTCTTTTATTTTATTTTTGTGTTATAATTAGATGGATAGTTATGATGAGTGTTATCCTTTGTAATTGTATTTAAGTACTAAAAATAGTTTCTAAGTTTTGTAACCAACCCTTGAATCTAGTTGTCCCAAAAATAAATATAATTGAATAAATTTGAATAATTGATTCGTCATTTTCACTCAGTCAACTTTAGTAATTAAAATTATTTTAACTAAGTATTTAGAAACGCAAACTGTTAAATTGTCCAATGAATACTCTATCTGAATGAATCTGAGTTGTATTATTTCTTTACAGAGGGACAAAAACGACTGTACAAGAATTTAATACAGAGAAATCGAACTTTCTACAAGATGTCCGCGTGTGGTCTGTTCTATTTAGACGCTACGCTACCAATGTGTTTGGTCGGAGTTATCAGTAATTACGTCATCATCCTCATCATACAACATTTATTTATTTCTATCACCGTTTAAGCAAAACTATAGCGGCTTAAAAAAGTTAAGGTTGTTGAGGAAGTTTGGCAATAATTCCTTCTGCACATGTGACTTCCCTGGTACCTCATTAACGGCAAACTATGGAAAATGTAATTAAAAAAAATATCAATCACGTCATTTCTTTTAAAAGACGTTTTTATTTTTATTAATTTATTTATCTTTATATAGATTCTTTTCTATTTTGTGAATGTGAGAACGCTGTAGGCTTAGTGGACTGTAGGTTTGCTAACCATAATTATTCTGTTAAGTACCTGGGTACTTGAAAACCTACACTGTCCTCCCATACCTAAAAACACTGTTATTTGAAAATATTGTAAAAGAAAGTTATTTTTAAAAGAATAACCGTGGAGTTTCTTGCCGGCTCTTCTCCATAGGAAAAACGACCAATAATAAAAAAATGTGTGTGAATAAGTTTAATTTTATCACCACCTAGACAAATCTTCAAAAAATGTAGATGAATCAAGATGAATTCTCTATATCATCATCAGATTTTAAAATTCGTATATATGTGTATATTGGCTTAATGAATGTCATGGACGGCGGTAGTTCAATCTTTTGATTCAAATTCTGTTCTATAGCAATAGTTGGTCTAGTTGGTCAACGCGTAAGACATCAAAATTGACTCAACTATATAGTGTGTCCGGACATGGACTAGCGATATTCTAAATACTTAAATATAAACTATTTTTAAGTACAATTACACTCTAGGCTTGGGTCCAATACACATCCACGCTATGTGGCAGCCATTTTGTTTTTTTTGTTGAAATATGCTCTATGCTAGTACAAAAAAAATCATATATCTCAAAGTTTTAGTCATACTGAGAGAAAAATAGGCTTATTCGAAAGGCAATAATATTGTCTACCATCTGCATTACAAAGCAACGTGTTCACAATTCCATAACTTTTGAAAAAAAATGTGAAAGTCGAAAAAAAAAAGAAAAATTATGCAATTCAACCAATAATTGTTAATTACTACAAAAACATACCCGACAACTTTTTTATTTTTTTACTAGATCGACAGATTTTGAGCTAAGCTACAATACAACATAAAATTCACAACTGTATGTCTAATACTTTAAGAGTTATTGTTTATTTATTTATTTATTTATTTATTAGTTCGGGAAAACAAACAATTACACACTAGAAATAAACATAATAGTAGGTAGACATAGTACATATTATAAGTGTGTAACTCACTACGTTATCCACAGTTTAATTTTGTTTGAACATATTTTTGTCATTGTTGTTTGAACATAGCGTATGTGCAAGCACAAAAGGCCTTTGTTAACCGCTAGAGTGTCATTTATGGCATTCACTGCATTCCATCCGAGAACAGGCCAGAAATACTGTTCGTTAGTACCGTGAGTGAGCGAGATAGAACGTATTAGTCCACTACCTGGAACAAAGTCACAGTTTTAAGGACAAATGATTAGTTGGGTTAGTTATCCCTCGCCCTGCGTTGTGATCGCTACTTTCACTTACCGTCCGTTCTGTTTACGTGCTGCATTAGTGTTTTGTATTTAAAAGTGTGATAAAGTATGGCACAGCGTCAATATTCATCGCAACATATTGCTGACATACACTTTGTGTATGGGTTTTGCAATGGAAGTGCAAATCTGGCTGTACAAGAATATCGACGAAGGTACCCTAACAGGCCTACACCGAGTCGCCAAACTTTTATCGACGTGCATTCAAGATTAGCGGAAAGAAGCATTCAAAGACCTTTTAATGAACGCAATCGCTTGATATCGCCCGAAGATGAAGAAGAAGTGCTTAGACTAATAACCAATGATCCTAGACTAAGCGTTAGACGGATTGCAGTGCAACTTCAAATGTCTAAGTGGCATGTATGGAGAATTTTGAAAAGAGAAGGATTACACCCTTATCATTTTCGACGGGTTCAAGACGTGATCGAACCAGATCTTGCTGCGAGATCTGTGTTTTGTTCGTGGATAAATAGAAATTTGAGACAGATCCGTATTTTTTTACAAAGAATACTGTGGACTGATGAAGCCAAATTTACAAGAGCTGGGATTACAAACCACAGAAACGACCATCTCTGGTGCTCCGCAAATCCAAGGGCGGTGCGCCCAAGCTCATTTCAACATGAATTCTCAGTAAATGTGTGGGCTGGCATAATCAACGATAGACTGATAGGGCCATTGGAATTGCCACCTACATTAAACGGCGCTAGATTTTTAGAATTCTTAGAGACACAGTTTGCGGACAGCATCATGGACCTACCTCTATCATACCGTCGGCGTATGTGGTTCCAGCTCGATGGTGCACCCGCGCATTTTTCTCGAGCAGTGAGAGAATATTTAAATAATAATCTATCGCCGTGGATCGGTCGTGGTGGTGTAATAGCGTGGCCGCCTCGCTCACCCGATTTGACCCCTTAGATTATTTTTTGTGGGGTCATATGAAACAAAAAGTATACGCTACAGTTCCAAATACCAGGGAAGAACTTGTCGCAAAAATTATGGCAGTCGCCGAAGAAATTAGATCCGATTTGGAATTAATTAGGCGCTCATCAACCCAGGTGGCACAGAGAGCCGTAGTGTGTCTACAAGCTGGAGGTAGCCACTTTGAGTAACTGCTTTAGATATTTTAATCGTAGTTTAATATAGGAAAAAACATTAAATAAAATTCAATATGAATGTTATGTGTTTTTAATGATTTCCTGTTTAGGGTTCCGACAAAGGCCTTTTGTGCTTGCGCATACGCTATGTTCAAACAACAATAACTCTTAAAGTATTAGACATACAGTTGTGAATTTTATGTTGTATTGTAGCTTAGCTCAAAATCTGTCGATCTAGTAAAAAAAATAAAAAAGTTGTCGGGTATGTTTTCGTAGTAATTAACAATTATTGGTTGAATTGCATAATTTTTCTTTTTTTTTCGACTTTCACATTTATTTTCAAAAGTTATGGAATTGTGAACACGTTGCTTTGTAATGCAGATGGTAGACAATATTATTGCCTTTCGAATAAGCTTATTTTTCTCTCAGTATGACTAAAACTTTGAGATATATGATTTTTTTTGTACTAGCATAGAGCATATTTCAACAAAAAAAACAAAATGGCTGCCACATAGCGTGGATGTGTATTAGACCCAAGCCTAGAGTGTAATTGTACTTTAAAATAGTTTATATTTAAGTATTTAGAATATCGCTAGTCCATGTCCGGACACACTGGCACTAAATTCTATAAAGTTTTATGATGGTGATATGACTATGACATGGCTAATATGTTTTATCTACCAAAACCATTTCAAATTTAACTACGTCATTGCCTTGTCATTGTATCAATCTGATCAGTTTATTAACGCCATTTAAGCACTTCAATAAATTATCACTATACACAGTCAAGTAGGTTAAGTTAAGTAATCTTAAAGCGACGAACTGTTGAAGTAACATACTTAACAAAGTGTTCAAAACACGACAAGAGTTACTCAATAGTCATCTGGAAAAGGATATACAAAGAATAGCGTATTCTTTAAATCCTCTTAATCTTTTTTTTACTTCAAAATATTATCTGCGAAAATGACGTCTTATTTATGCAACTGGACAAAAATATCATAGATTTGCATTTTGTTAATGTTCTTTTTAAATGCGTTGTGTTTACTGAGAATTTTCACCATAGAAGACACACAAGTGAATAAGACACAATTCAAATACGATATCTTCTCACTTTCTAGTATTATCAGTTACATCACCTGTTCAATTGGGTTCTCGACGATATTCATTCTGGATATTCTGCACAAAGAAAATAATGTCTTACTTGTTTTGAAGATACAAACTGTACATAGGAGCATTAATTTCAGTAACAGAATCCGAAGTTTTATTATTTGGAACTGGATCTCAACTACAACAACTATATTTGTTCATATTTTAATAAATGTTATGGTTTTTGTACCTTTAATTCTGTGGAAATCGATTTTATTATTGCCGATATTTGCGACTTAATGTGTATCCCATGGGACCAGAATTTTGTAGTAGACATTAGAATAATAATATTGCTAAAGAAATATCTAGATACGTGGATCAATGAATGAATGATGAAAACGACAATGATGATCAGTTTCTCAAACTGTTCGGGATATATGAAAATATATTGAAAAATTACAATCTGTACAACTCAATTTTCCAAAATCCGAGAGTTAATTATACGAATGCACACATAATAAATCAATACATACTCGTGGACGACGTTTACACGATGATGCATAGATATAAGTTGAGCTATATTCAATTCTACAACCAAGCACTGCCTTTTGTGCTGTTTGACTTGACTACAGTGTTATCATCTGAATCTTAGATGATAACAGAGCCGACTACAACTTTTTTATTTTTAGGTGTTATATCACTCATTCTGCGTATTCCCACGCGGCTTATGTTATCTCACCTATATCATTTATGTTATGAAAAACTCTGCTGATTTGGGAAACGAAGTAAGTGTGGCGGTATCTACATCGCCACATGCGAACTACGCATCAAAGACCTGACGTAACACAAAACTTGCATCGCGCAATTAGAGTTTACCGCGCAAACGATATATACCTAGTCTTGCCATAAATATTGTCACGAAGTTTTTTATTTTATTTTATTGCAAATAATATTTATTACTTTTACAGTGTTAGTTTAATACATGAATATAAAACAATTTAAAATATAAAAAGCTTATTCGAAGTGGTCTCCATTGGTTGCAATACAGTCCTTTAAACGTTGAGGCCAGTTATCAATAGAAGCACGCACTCTTTCCATGGGAAAATTCTTCACTGCCAATCGTATGGATTGTTTTAGGGACTCCAAATTATCATGGCGTTTAGAGCAAGCCGTAATCTCTAAAACTGACCATAAATCATAATCCAGCGGATTAAGATCGGGACTAGACCACGGCCAGTCTTCAGCTCTGATGAAGTCCGAAACGTTTACTTCCAACCAAGACTGCGTGGACCGAGCTTTATGACCCGGCGCCGAGTCTTGTTGGAAGGACCATACTTGGTTATTGAATATGGTGTTGTTAAGGGGCTTAACTACCTTCTCAAGAATGGTATCTTGATACACTAGTGCCGATGTTTTGATATCTTTTTCACAAAAATATGGCTCTGTCACTTCTTCATAGCTAACACCCCACCAAACCATCACTGAAGTCGGATAATGCCCAAGTTGCACTCTGTTGACTAATTGGGAAGCTTCCTTAGAGCTTTGAGCATACATACGGTCATTTTGTTTGTTAAAATGTTGCACAATTGTAAAAAAAATCTCATCCGTAAACAATTTTTTTTTGTGACCTCTCTTTGCGTACCGCTTCAATATTTGTTTCGATTTTACCCCCTATTCTTTTTTAAATTATCAGTTAAAAAATGACCAGCGCATCTCTTATAGGCTGCAAGTCCTAAGTCATCTTTTAAAATACGCAACATGGTTCTGCGTGCTATCTTTATCTCCCGAGATAAAATCTTTTGCTTTCGGACAGGATTTCTTCGAATTCTTTCCCTTACTGCTTTGACCACCTTTTTCATACGAACACTACGTGAGCGGCCAGATCTTTTTCTGTCACAACCAGATGTGGGGGGGGGGAAGATTCCCACTGTGGGGAGCGCCAAACAAAAACGACGCCCCCGTTGCTAGAATGGCCTTTGCTGGGCCTTCCCTAAGGAACAAGGGATTTCACCCGGCAGGGGCCAAGTCGCAAGGGCGCCGAGAAGCACTTCGCTTCCACAAAACCACCCTATAAACACACCCCAACGCGCTGAGTGGAGGTAAACCTCTTGGCGAACAGGTGTGCATTAATGCACTCTCACCATCTCCTAGGAGGGGAAGGGGAACCCAATGACCGGCCCCCGAATTCGAGGGCCGAGAGAAAAATACATCGGGTAGATGCACGATATCCGTCTGGTCGGTGGATCCTCCCTTTTCTGTAGAGTATGAGTGAACTTTACACCCTGTTCCTCATGCCTCTAAATTGGCGACCCCGTATGAACGTCAACGCAGCCTTCATGCAACTACTTCAGCGTGACGTCATCATCATCACTCCCGCAAGCTTTCTTGAGGCGAGTCGCACAGCCATACAGCACCCACGGCTTTAACGGGTATCCTGACCACTAGCATACATTGAACGCGCATTCCTGGTCATCACCCTCAGTCTCATCAGGAACCTTAGCACAGCACCTGCACTTTCAGCTGGTTTCACAAGCAGAGCCCAATCTACCCTCTCCTGGTCGTCGCCAGCAGTCAGTCAAAACTCGGCGCTGTACTACATCCGACTCACTGGATCATCACGCAGCGCCATCCCGACTCACTGGGGAACCACCGCAATAATCATAATCACCACAACCACCACAATCACGAAGTCTTGAAGTAACATTTACTCGTAGTTAACATTTTCTTTTTTAAATTAAAGTCGGCCTACTCGGTCAAAAGTTATTAAAATTTAAAGTCATAAAATAACCTTTCTAACATGCAGGTATTGCGTAGTCAATGGCGGTACTAGATAATTTTTAACCGACTTCCCAAAAAAGGAGGAAGTATCAATTCGGTTGTATGTTTTTGTATGTTTGTTACCTCAGAACAGTATTATATAACAAATTATTTATTTATGAAGGGAAAAAATAACAAAAAAAAAAAGTTTGTACAATAATCTAAAAAGTAGTATAGTGTAATGCGTGTGTAGTGTGCAAGTGAAGTGTGAGTATAGGAAGAATGATGGTGAGGGTGTGGGTGAGTAGGGTGTATGTTACAGTCAAGAACCCGAAATTATTAGGTACTAGCTGTGCCCGCGACTTCGTTCGCGTGGATGTCGGAAAACAATAATGTGTCACTTAGAGAAGGTGTACCTTCATTTAAAAAGGGAGAATCTTTCGACCAGGCCTGGTGATTTTTCCTTGTAACTAAGATGCTGCCAAAAACTTGAACTTGAAAAAATGAAAATGCTTCTCTATATACAATATTAGACGTGGAACCACCTGGAGCGTACACAAAAAGGTTGCTAGGGTTGCTCACACGCGAAAGAGCTACATAAAGTTGGCCGTGGGAAAAGCAACCAACACTAAGATCTACCCCCGCAACGGATAATGTCTGGCCCTGAGCTTTGTTAATGGTCATGGCGTAACATAGGCTGACGGGGAATTGCACACGTTTGAAACTAAAGGGGAAATTATTGGGAATGAGGGGAATTCTGGGAATAAAAACAACATCACCGGCGCCGCAACCTGTTAAGATTTCGGCTTCGATGACGTTGTGTTGGAGATTGGTGACTCTGAGCCGAGTGCCGTTGCAAAGTTTGGGAGGACTTAAATTTCTGAGAAGAATTATTGGCACTCCGACTTTTAAACAAATTTTGTGTGCTGGAAGACCGGGTGTGTTAAGGGATTCTAAGAACTCTACTGGATAGTGTGTGGCATCTTCCTCTTCGGTAACCGTGTTTATTGAAGTATATTGTTTACTTTCCCCAGAAACGTGCCAATATTTGTGAATTTATTGCTGCCGCTTGGTCGTTGCGGGGAGTCAAAATAGCTCGCTGGCACAGCCAAGCAGCAGCGTGGTTACCGATATCAGTGGGATTCCCATACACAGAAGAAATGAGTTCCAGCTGTGAAGCAACGGAACAACATAGGTTCTCCACCAAAATTACTTTGCCATCTTGTGTAGGATATGTGCCGTTACCAATTTTCAAAAGTAAATTTGAGAACTCTTGTGCGTTTGGGTTCCCACCCAGATGTGCTCGCATATTTAAACTCAAATGAGTTGATATGACATTGCACCATAGAATCGAACTCTTTAGACAGGCACTAATTTCATCGGCTCTGGTACCTCGCGGTATTATCGGGAGTGTCTGCCTAAAATCACCACAGAAAAGTACCGTAATGCCTCCCATCGGCCGGTCATTTTGCCTAATGTCGCGCAAAGTTCGGTCTACTGCTTCAACAGCCTTGCGGTTTGCCATCGTGCACTCGTCCCAAATTATTATGTCACAATCGCGTAAAACCCTAGCTTTGTCGCTATTGCGTGACACATTGCAAACCGGGCTTTCTGTTCGTTCCAAGTCGATGGGAATTTTGAACATTGTGTGTGCGGTTTTTCCTCCGGGCAACAATGTGGCTGCTATTCCTGAGGAGGCAACAGCGAGAGCAATCTTATTTTGGCTCCTTATTCGTGCCAAAATAACTTTGGTTAGAAAAGTTTTGCCTGTTCCACCGGGCGCGTCTAAAAACAGGATTTCTCCTAATTTATTATCCACACTGCAGCATACTCGATCAAATATTTGACGCTGTTCCGTTGTCAAAATTGAGCAGCCGTTTTGCAGGGTTTCTGCTAATTCCACGGGATTGTAATTTATCTCCGAGGCGTACTCCCTGTTTATACGTTCCCCATCGACTGTCGGTGTGGGCAAGCCGTATTGAGTGAGCGGGTTCCCTCCTATACTTGTAACTATATCTTGAATGGCCAACAACGATCTATTATGACAATTTTCAACTACTCGGTCAGGAATTTCACCATCACTGTTTTGACGTACATGTCTCAAAAAATCTTCAGAAAATTTTTCTCGATATTTTTGCCACAACTGCCCAGCATCCGTTAATCCACAAAAGGTCAATAAGATGGCAAACAAATGACGCAAGCGATATGGACTATCGCTGACGCTTGCCTCGGCTAAAGCTTCATCCCAATGCTGATCTCCATCTAATAAATGACGTGCGCGGCAAGCAGCTTGGTATGTGGGATATTCAATATCATCCACCTTACGGAGCTCAGTGAAAGAAGTAGGTCCTCGCACGACGTGCAAAAGAAGGCGTAATTAGTAACACTCTGAATTATTCGGGTGCACAGTGTACACTCGTCCAATCACGTGTTCCTTGAAAACTCCAGGCTCGCCTTCCACAGCAGTTCCACGTCTTCTACGGTTAAAAACACCTTGCTGCTTGTTGTACGTGTAATAAGATGGGACCTCATTATATAGAAGGGATTTCGCGTAATTATCTGTTTGGCAGAGGCGAAAGAATGCCATCAAGGTGGTTTGTCTTGGATTGTCTAACCTTGCTGTGACATTTTCAGACTGAAAATACACTCTTTGCCCGCCCTCAAGGTGTACATCGAGATGAATGACCGGCGGATGTCTCTCATGAATCGGGAAACTTAAAATACGCCAAACTGCCTCCGAGGAGCTTATGTACCGGCCAGATTGATACCTCGTGACTTCATCATATTCATTGCGATTTCTCAGCGCGATCATTGCTTGGTCACTACCTTTATTAACATATTTGCAAATATATTTTATCGACTCTACGCTATTGCATATTTCAACATTAATGTGAGCTTGAAATGTTTTAGATAATACTGGCAAATACGGCACCACCCATCTATTATCCAAAACAATTTCTTGCCCACGGAACCTGGTAGAAGCTGTGAAACCACCTTGCGAGACTGATCTGCGCCGATACAACGGATACCCATTTTCCCTCGACATAGTCTGTGCTAAAAGTGCTCTAGGGTATTTTTTTGAGCACTTACCATCTTGCATGCACGGTGATTCCCTATTTAAAACACCACATGGCCCGTGAACCATGTGTGTCTTAATTATGTCATGCAAAATTGGATCTTCATTTTGGTCTGGAAATTCAGCACTTATGACACTGTCAATAGCATCGGAACGAATTTTGTTTTCCAGCCACAGGAGAATGTGGGCGTGGGGCAAACCACGCTTTTGCCACTCGACGCTGTACATAAAACATAGAGCTGAACCGAATAGTTTCTCTTTTGTAAGGAGATTGATCAAAACTTTGAGCTTCAAATGAAAGACCCTTGCAATTATGTCATGCCTATCGTATGACGCCTGTCCTGTAAGAAGTTCCTGACAAATTTCGGTCCACTTTGGATTTGTTGTAAACGTTACGAAAAGGTCCGGTCGGCCGTACTTACGGACGTAGCAAAAAGCATCTTGCGTTCTTTCGTGCATATATCGTGGACCGCCTGTAAAACTGGATGGCAAGATGACCAATCGCCCCAAGTTTTCGACGTTAGTATCCGTGTGCATCGCGTCCCGCAAATGAACGTATTCTTCAGCGCGTAAACGACGTTGGTTAGTGCGAATGTAAACTAAACGTTCCGTTTCTATTTTTGCATACATGTCTACAATAAATTGGCTGAACAAACCACGAAATCGTTGCAAATAGACGAAGCGATTGCGCCTTATTTGTAAAAGGTATGAATAATATTGCTGAGCCGATATCTTTTTATTAAAATTGGCTACCCTGGTAGTAGGGTTAACTTGGTAGAGCCCGAAATTGTACCCATCTTCACCATGACAATATATTAACGGATATTGCAGGGCGTCGTATGCTCGGTGTGTTTCATAAATTCGTTGAAGGCGATCGTCGCGAGTGCGCAACACGATGTCACGCCTCTCACACTCTTGGTCGACTAAAACAACTGCAACTTCATCTGTGACAGGTGCATTGTGTCTCCCGCGGTGTTCACCAACAGGACGTCTATCTGCGTTGATGATTATTTTAAAATCATTGCTGCCAGGCGGAATGGACTCCAATGCAGTTTTAAAATTATGCACATATTGATTTGCTTGATGCAGCATGTTCTGTAGTCCTGATATAAGGTCACTATTAAGCTGAGGAAAATGACGATTTCTGACACTGAGCTGTTCAGTGTAATCAGACACAAAATAAACTTGGAGAAATTTGGGCTCATTTTCTGCCAGTAACGATCCGATGAGATGGTAAACTTGGCCTTGCACTTTGAAGGTTGGCATGAACGGTCCCTCCGTTATTTGTTTTGCCCCAAAAGATGTCATCTGGAATGCGCTGTTATATGAACGGATATTATCTAAAAAATGTTTAGATTGGCGGTGATCGCCATTTAGAAGGATTTTAATAAAGTTTGGAGGATCTTGAAAATTTGTAATGACAACTTTTCCACTTGAACAGCACATTCCATTTGTCTCTTTATTCCATTTCAGAGCATCACAAAAATTGCAAATTTCGGTCATACCACCAACAGAGGCGAAATCAGCGTAGTCAATTCTAGGTGAATAAGTAAAACCTGCTTTTTCCTTATTGACCCAAGTTGTAATAACATTTGTGAAATCATATTCCAGAGACTCGTCAGCGTCCTCAGTTGTAATTCTGTTCAGATTGTACCGAGCTCGGTCAGCCTCTAAGCGAGATTGACGCTGTTGTGCTGTTTCTGCTTGTCGCAAGTCGTCTATTCTTTCCCTTTCGGACGCTAAATACCTTTCATCATTCAACCGAGCGCGTACATAGCTATCTCTGGCTGACACTAATCTTCGTTCTCTCTCTGAGAGAGATTCAGATTCGCGTGACAGTGCGTGGCGCTCTCGGTCAACCGATAACCGCGCTTCGCGATCCTCGATGGTCTCTTGAGAACGCAAAGTCGCTGTCCGAGTACTTTGTGTACTCAGGCGTGAATCCCTTTCCGTAAAAGTCTCGGACTCGCGTGACAGTGCGTGGCGCTCTCGGTCAGCCGATAACCGCGCTTCACGATCCTCAATGCTTTCTTGAGAGCGTAAAGTTGCTGTCCGAATACTTTGTGTACTCAGGCGTGACTCCCTTTCCGAAAAAGTCTCGGACTCCCGTGACAGTGCGTGACGCTCTCGGTCTAACGATAACCGCGCTTCGCGGTCCACAATGCTCTCTTGAGAGCGTAAAGTCGCGGTCCGGAGACTTTGTGTACTAAGGCGTGACTCCCTTTCCGTAAAAGTCTCGGACTCACGTGACAGTGCGTGGCGCTGTCGGTCAGACGATAACCGCGCTTCGCGTTCCACAATGCTCTCTTGAGAGCGTAAAGTCGCCTCAGACTCGAGTGACAGTGCACGGCGCTCACGCTGAGCCGATAACCGCGCTTCGCGATCCTCTGTGCTCTCCCGTGACCGAGAAGCCGCCGTAAGAGCACGCTGTATTCTTAGTCTAGACTCACGCTGGAAAGGCGTTTCAGATGCGCGAATTCTAACTTGCCGTGCTCGGACAGCATTTAACCTCGCTTCACGATCCTCTTCGGATTCTTGAGATATAATTAGTCTCAATTTTTAGGTTTTCGACTACATTGCGAAAGGTTAGATTTTTTTCTAGAAGGCATTTTCAAGAAAATATCTAAAACCAACCAACCAAAAGTTCGAGCGAATTACGAAGTAAAGTAACGACTCGTTTTTTGACCCAACGAACGAAACGAAACCAATTCGAACGAATTACGAAGTAAAGTAACGACTCGTTTCTTGACTTCGTAATTTGACCCAACGAACGAAACGAAACAACCAAAAGAACAATTTCAACGAATAAACGATCAAACCACAACAAACTTTTTCCGACAATTAAGAGACCAAGAACAAAGAAACCCAATTCTTCAAGGAGAAAGTACTATAAATGGGCTAAGGTCATTCTTCTACGGAGAATCTTAACACCGCGATTCAAAAAATTACGTTAAATGAACAACGCCATCTATCGAGCACGAAGTAATACTGTCAAAATATATTGGAAAACGTTCGAACACTCAATAAGCTAACTAAACTATGTAGAAAAGTCCAAAAGTACAAAATATTTTTGTTTTTAAGAAATTAACATTTATCACTATTGTTTCATATCATATCATATCTTAAATAATTAAGTTGTATCATGATTTGAAAGATAGGGAGCGCCACCTATCGCACTACTACTAAACTAATAAACATCGCTTTTGGAAAACTTGAATTAATCTAAGTTTAAATTGGGTCATTGGGAGTTTTATTTTATTCACAATGTAACGTGTTAAGTTACCGCGCGAAGTATGCGAAAATAATTATCCTAAAACAACATTACGAACTCACAAATCTACTTGAATTTACGTTAGTATTATTTTGCGTCAATAGATGTCGTTACGTGTATGTACATTACGTAATGACAATTTCTTCTTGAACACTTTAAATCATATATCTTTTGATATTTTGAAGCGATTGCGATGAAACAAAAACTAAATGAAACTTCAAGTTACAAACAATATTTGAGTGTAAAAGTTAACCATATTGATTTTGTACTTTTTACGTGATACTGGAAAAAACAAACCTCACAGACAAACAGACAAACAGACAAAAATTCCAAAAATGATAGAAATGGTATCTGTTAGTTATTATTGAACACTCCAAGTACTTTTTTTTTTTTTTTTTTTTAATGTACAGAAACGCTTCGACTACAGATTTATTATATGTATAGATTATGAGGGAACAATAATTCAATTTCTGTAACCAGGCTGAGAGAGTATTTTTTTGCAACGCTGTTTGTGTATAAATAGACCAATCAATCTGCCTAGCCTTTTCCCAACTATATTGGGGTCGGCTTCCAGTCTAACCGGATGCAGCTGAATACCAGTATTTTACATGGAGCGACTGCCTATCTGACCTCCACAACCCAGTAACTGGGTAATACGATACCCCTTGGTAAGACTGGTTGTCAGACTTTCGGGCTTCTGACGACCCATAACGACTGTCAAAGATCCACGAATGACAACCGGGACCAACGGCTTAACGTGCTTTCCGAGGCACGGAGGAGTCTCGGTATGTAAAGATGGTCACCCATCCACAGACCAACCCCGGCAAGCGTAGCTTAACCTGACGGATCGACCCGTGCGGCAGTTACTACTTAGCCACGAGCTCCTCCAATAAATAGACCAAATTTGTGTATAAATAGACCAAACTCAGTTAATTTGGTAATACAAGTGATTTCCAAGAAAACCGAAATGTCGACAGGAGAAAGCAGTTACAATGACATACTTATAAATGGTTTATAACCAAGTAAAACAAAAGTCTATATATTCTGATTACCATAATTGTATTTTGAATGAGGTCGTCTCGACTTATATTTTTTTAAATGCTAACATATATCAATATATCTAAAGCAATAACATAGCTAGATAAATGGTTATTCAAATTCTTATTTTTTATTCTTAGCTCGGATGCAACCCTGTTATTTATCTGAATTTACGGACATCGCGTAAATATAAATTATTGTAATATTTGCATAACACTTTTAATATTGGACTTGTATTAATCATTTAGTAACAACAATATTTTATGTTTAGTAAAAGAAATACCGAAGTAAGACCGAAAAAGCCTTTGTTTTTTATCCGACTATAGCAAACTAAAAAGTAAGTTAAATTAAGACAACAATTACGACAACAAGTAAGTTAAATTAAGAAAACAAGCCGCGCTTGCGATAACAGCAGTAAGTATCATATTTGTCCAAATTAAGTGAAATATAGATCGGAATCAGCGCAATGAGCTGTACAATTTTGATCTGAGTGCCATGTGCTAAAGTTATTAAAAACTTGTACGAGATATAAAATAGTTTTTGTCATTTAAATGTATGTAAATACATATTTAATCATTACACAAATAAATAAAAAATTACTTAGGCCACACATTTAAAAAATCAGAATTTAAATAAGTTAATAAAACAAGGCAGAAAGGGTAAAAATGTGACGAAAAAATTTGAGCGCCAATTACTCGAAAATATGCAAAACGTACTTACTGCACAATTGCACATAACGCTAGCGCGGCAGAATAAATATCCCAATCATTTATATTTACTTGACTTGAGGGGTAGTGGTAAGTAACCTACTATATTTTTTAGTAAGTTTAATATATAACTTTTTGATATCCGTTGTTGCCCACTTACACTTGCAAACGTTGCTCCATAAAAAGTAACTTCGGTATGGATGCACTATTAGCAACATCATCGTGTTTTTAATTATGGGATCCAACGATAATCCACACGCATAAGTGCATTGATTTATTTTTCATCCTTCGGTTACATGAACGGGAAGTGTCACCCCTATTGATTTCTTTCATCATTTCACCACACCATTAGTAAACGGTGCACCAAACACATTTTTTTCCTACTTTCATCGATATAGTGCCAACAGTCTCCGAGTGTGTCATCCGGATGGATGGACGAATTTGACGAAATTATAAGGGTTTCGTTTTTGCCATTTGGCTACGAACTGACTACGATAATGAACTGTTTTGATTTAGTAACATCAAAACAGTTCATTATCGTAGTCAGTTCGAGGTTGTCGACATGTGCAATGGGTGATCATTGTTGTTGAGTATTGAAATCACGAGCTTGATATTTTCCCTCGAGGCCCTGGTGGTTCGGATAATATTCGTATACTTATTTATTAGATATAACAGAAATAACTTCAGTTAAAACAATATCGTTAAATAATATTGTGAAAATCGGTCAACAGCATTAGCAGTCTATAAATTTATACAGGAAGTCCTAAGCATAATATATAATAAGAAATACGCAGTAGGATTAATGCTTGAAATGACCAAACCTTATGATAAGGTTCAATATGGTATTTTATTAAACAAACTTTATAGATTAGGGATCCACGGCAAGGCACATGAATGTTAAATCTTATCTGTAAAATAGACCACAGCTAGTAGAAATTGAATACTTCATAATCA
Organism: Xanthia togata; assembly: GCA_963853775.1. Lineage (NCBI taxonomy): Eukaryota > Metazoa > Arthropoda > Insecta > Lepidoptera > Noctuidae > Xanthia > Xanthia togata. The sequence goes on along the minus strand of OY970799.1, from coordinate 23,805,489 downwards.
TAATCATAATCATAAACTTTATTGTGCAAATATGAGACATTCATGTAACTTAAAGTAACTCACTAATAACAAATAAACAAGATGACAGAAATCGTCTTAGAGTTAGTGATAATAAAAATTTTAGACAGGTCATCAGTTGGAGAAAGTGACGTGGTAGTTTGAATGTCTTTAGTCTGATTCGCCCTATCCCCTCGTACTAGTATGAAACTGTATCGTTCGATGTTGCTAATAGTGCATCAATACCGAAGTTACTTTTTATGGAGCAACGTTTGCAAGTGTAAGTGGGCAACAACGGATATCAAAAAGTTATATATTAAACTTACTAAAAAATATAGTAGGTTACTTACCACTACCCCTCAAGTCAAGTAAATATAAATGATTGGGATATTTATTCTGCCGCGCTAGCGTTATGTGCAATTGTGCAGTAAGTACGTTTTGCATATTTTCGAGTAATTGGCGCTCAAATTTTTTCGTCACATTTTTACCCTTTCTGCCTTGTTTTATTAACTTATTTAAATTCTGATTTTTTAAATGTGTAGCCTAAGTAATTTTTTATTTATTTGTGTAATGATTAAATATGTATTTCTATTAGGATACATTTAAATGACAAAAACTATTTTATATCTCGTACAAGTTTTTAATAACTTTAGCACATGGCACTCAGATCAAAATTGTACAGCTCATTGCGCTGATTCCGATCTATATTTCACTTAATTTGGACAAATATGATACTTACTGCTGTTATCGCAAGCGCGGCTTGTTTTCTTAATTTAACTTACTTGTTGTCGTAATTGTTGTCTTAATTTAACTTACTTTTTAGTTTGCTATAGTCGGATAAAAAATAAAGGATTTTTCTGTCTTACTTCGATATTTCTTTTACTAAACATAAAATATTGTTGTTACTAAATGATTAATACAAGTCCAATATTAAAAGTGTTATGCAAATATTACAATAATTTATATTTACGAGATGTCCGTAAATTCAGATAAATAACAGGGTTGCATCCGAGCTAAGAATAAAAAATATGAATTTGAATAACCATTTATCTAGCTATGTTATTGCTTTAGATATATTGATATATGTTAGCATTTAAAAAAATATAAGTCGAGACGACCTCATTCAAAATACAATTATGGTAATCAGAATATATAGACTTTTGTTTTACTTGGTTATAAACCATTTATAAGTATGTCATTGTAACTGCTTTCTCCTGTCGACATTTCGGTTTTCTTGGAAATCACTTGTATTACCAAATTAACTGAGTTTGGTCTATTTATACACAAATTTGGTCTATTTATTGGAGGAGCTCGTGGCTAAGTAGTAACTGCCGCACGGGTCGATCCGTCAGGTTAAGCTACGCTTGCCGGGGTTGGTCTGTGGATGGGTGACCATCTTTACATACCGAGACTCCTCCGTGCCTCGGAAAGCACGTTAAGCCGTTGGTCCCGGTTGTCATTCGTGGATCTTTGACAGTCGTTATGGGTCGTCAGAAGCCCGAAAGTCTGACAACCAGTCTTACCAAGGGGTATCGTATTACCCAGTTACTGGGTTGTGGAGGTCAGATAGGCAGTCGCTCCATGTAAAATACTGGTATTCAGCTGCATCCGGTTAGACTGGAAGCCGACCCCAATATAGTTGGGAAAAGGCTAGGCAGATTGATTGGTCTATTTATACACAAACAGCGTTGCAAAAAAATACTCTCTCAGCCTGGTTACAGAAATTGAATTATTGTTCCCTCATAATACCTAATAATTTCGGGTTCTTGACTGTAACATACACCCTACTCACCCACACCCTCACCATCATTCTTCCTATACTCACACTTCACTTGCACACTACACACGCATTACACTATACTACTTTTTAGATTATTGTACAAACTTTTTTTTTTTGTTATTTTTTCCCTTCATAAATAAATAATTTGTTATATAATACTGTTCTGAGGTAACAAACATACAAAAACATACAACCGAATTGATACTTCCTCCTTTTTTGGGAAGTCGGTTAAAAATTATCTAGTACCGCCATTGACTACGCAATACCTGCATGTTAGAAAGGTTATTTTATGACTTTAAATTTTAATAACTTTTGACCGAGTAGGCCGACTTTAATTTAAAAAAGAAAATGTTAACTACGAGTAAATGTTACTTCAAGACTTCGTGATTGTGGTGGTTGTGGTGATTATGATTATTGCGGTGGTTCCCCAGTGAGTCGGGATGGCGCTGCGTGATGATCCAGTGAGTCGGATGTAGTACAGCGCCGAGTTTTGACTGACTGCTGGCGACGACCAGGAGAGGGTAGATTGGGCTCTGCTTGTGAAACCAGCTGAAAGTGCAGGTGCTGTGCTAAGGTTCCTGATGAGACTGAGGGTGATGACCAGGAATGCGCGTTCAATGTATGCTAGTGGTCAGGATACCCGTTAAAGCCGTGGGTGCTGTATGGCTGTGCGACTCGCCTCAAGAAAGCTTGCGGGAGTGATGATGATGACGTCACGCTGAAGTAGTTGCATGAAGGCTGCGTTGACGTTCATACGGGGTCGCCAATTTAGAGGCATGAGGAACAGGGTGTAAAGTTCACTCATACTCTACAGAAAAGGGAGGATCCACCGACCAGACGGATATCGTGCATCTACCCGATGTATTTTTCTCTCGGCCCTCGAATTCGGGGGCCGGTCATTGGGTTCCCCTTCCCCTCCTAGGAGATGGTGAGAGTGCATTAATGCACACCTGTTCGCCAAGAGGTTTACCTCCACTCAGCGCGTTGGGGTGTATTTATAGGGTGGTTTTGTGGAAGCGAAGTGCTTCTCGGCGCCCTTGCGACTTGGCCCCTGCCGGGTGAAATCCCTTGTTCCTTAGGGAAGGCCCAGCAAAGGCCATTCTAGCAACGGGGGCGTCGTTTTTGTTTGGCGCTCCCCACAGTGGGAATCCTGCGGCGTTAATCGCCTTTCTATCAGATCGGAACTTTTGAAATTCGTTTATACTGTTATTGAATAACAGTATAACATACGGTAGAAAAGAAATTTATCCATATTTGAGTAAATATACAACAAATAGATAGCTTTTTTTGTTTTTTTTGGGATGGGAAATCATCAAATGACTCCTCGCGCTCTGGGTGGAGCGGGAGGGCGTGTCAGACTCTTACTGACTAAAACCCACCCGTGTTCCTTCTCTTGCCTGTGCAATGCCAGGGGGCCACGGTATCCCTTTCGGACTTTCCCGCAACCCCGGCAGGCAATGGTCTCATCGGACCCCTTCATTCGCTGACATCTCTTTGAGGCGCGCGTGGAACACAACGCGCCGTCGACCCGGGCTTGGTCCTTACCGGACGGCGAGCTACCCATTGCTCACCGTCCGCAAGCCCGCGCCTACGGTGGCCGGGAATCGGCAATCGATTCCCGACACCCAGGGCGTCTCCTCCTGCGGTGGCTAGGGGCGTGAGGGCGCGAAATTTGCCTCTCCCTCACGCGCTCCGCCTCCTCCTTCGCGAGCATTACTGCTTCGCAGAAGGAGGTGACGGCCTCCCATGCCCTCTCGCTCCGTACCATGGCCTGGACCAGGGACGGACGCGAGAGATCCCCGCCACCGATCGCCTCCACGAGGACACGGCGGTGCTCTGCCCAAGCCGGGCATACCTCCACCGTATGCTCCACCGTGTCCTCCGGGCGATCCACGCAGTGATGACACCCGGGCGTTTCCTCCCGCCTTATCCGAAACAGGTACCTCCCAAAACAGCCGTGTCCAGTGAGGACCTGCGTCAGGCGGAAGGTAAGGACGCCGTGGCGCCTCTCCAGCCACTCCTCAAAGAGGGGACTTATCGCCGCAATAGTGGCGTGCCCAACAAATAGATAGCTGCAAACCCCATTTCGTAAATCTGAATATTTTAACTCTGCCTTGTTTATATATACTTGAAATATGCAAGTTCGCTTACAAACACAAAGACTTTTACACTAAACGAGAAGACATGCAAACACGACTCAACACACCAACATCCCGCTTAAAAATACACTCAACAAGCCTACTAGTTATGTCAATCAAAATTCACAATATGTTAACCGAATATAGAAGAAAAAAAACTCTATCTATTCACGGACAAATTACAAAAGTTATTAATAAGCAAATGTCATTATAGTGTCAACGAATATTTAAATGATAAATCCTTAAAACACATAAGTATATAATACTCGTATGCTAGATGTAAAATTATTTTTAATTAAAAACAATTTTTTTTGTAAAAGTGTGTTGAGCATAAGTTAGATTATAAGTTATGTAAAGTCCTCTTATCCTGTTTCCTTTGGCAAATATTTACCACCTAAGCCTACATTATGGAATGCAATAAAGAATTGAGTATTGAACTTTTGAATGTGGTTATAAGATTAGGTAAAGGCCAAAGAAAAGATGGGTAAACTGTTCAAAGATGATATGGTTTGAATGGGAGTGACTGCCAAGATGACGATTAATAGAGAAGTATGAAAAAAAAAGCCATGTTGCCCCCTGACCCCAAATACATTGGGATAAAAGCAAGAAAATAATGATGCCAGAATAAAACTACAATTTCTACATTTAATTTTTATTCAAGTGGTTTCTTAATAATTAGACCAAATAATACGCAAACTAATATGCTAATTGTAATAAGTCAAAGTCAAATAATTTATTTCAATTAGGCACAAAAAAGGCACTTTTGAACGTCTTTACAAAAAATAATAAATAAAACTGATTCTAGTCGCCCATTCCAAAAGGTAGTTTTCGTATGGAGAAGAATGGGCAAGAAACTCCACCGTTACTCTTTTAAAAAAATCATTATATCTTGTATACACTTATTATATAATTATATGTGAAGACAATGCACCTAGAATAAGATTACTATACCACGATAGGTAAAAATAATGAAAAATGAAGGAATGACATAATTATGTGATAGATGCATGGTGCTCACATACTTACAAACATTGTAAAATTATACTATATTTCTAACATTATAATAAGTAATACTAATAATAATAAGTCAGTGTGTGAGTTCAAGTAATCAGAAAAAATAAAATAAAATAAATGTTTAAAAAAAAAAAATAAAAAAAAATTATACAATTAAATTAGCAACCAGTTCGATTTTGTCTAGATTCTGAATTGTCCTATGGAGCAGGACCAGCATGTTTCCAAGCATTTTTATCTTGGATATAATCCTCTAATTTGTAATATGCTTGTTTACAAAGTGTACTTTTTATATGATTTTTAAATTTTCTTTCATTTAATTCTAATATATCACAAGGTATTCTGTTGTAACATTTAACACAGTACCCCATAAAAGATGTATTTACTTTAGATAGTCTGAAAAATGGTTGATCTATTTTATCTTTATTTCTAGTATTAAAATTATGTCTATCACTTATTTTATTAAAAAGATGTAGATTTTTTCTCATATACATAATATTTGAATAAATGAATTGGCAAGGTACCGTCATAATATTAATCTTTTTAAATAGTTCCCTGAGAGATTCGCGACGACGTAGATTATAAATGGCTCTGACAGCTCTTTTTTGTAAAACAAAGATGGATTCAATGTCAGCAGCCCGACCCCACAGTAAAATGCCATACGACATAATACTGTGGAAGTAGCTAAAATAAACCAAACGCGCGGTTTCTACATCTGTTAACTGTCTTATCTTTCTAACAGCATAAGCGGCCGAGCTTAGCCGCCCCGCGAGAGATGTTATATGGGGTCCCCATTGTAATTTCTCGTCTAGCGTGATTCCAAGGAAAACTGTTTGATTAATAAATTCCAGTTTTTCTCCATTCAATATGATGTCACATTCGCTACTTCTAACATTTGGTAATTTAAATCTAATGCATTTGGTTTTTTTATTATTTAGTACCAAATTATTTACCGTAAACCAATCTTGGACCTGAACAATAGAGCTATTCACGTCGTCAAGATTTTGTGACCGTCGGTTTATTTTAAAGATCAATGATGTGTCATCTGCAAATAACACCATCTTTGGCTGATTTAGAAATATTTGAGGTAAATCATTAATATAAACTAAAAAGAGGAATGGACCCAATATCGAACCTTGAGGAACGCCCATTACCATTTCAGACCCTAATGAGTTTGTGCCGTTGACTTGAACTTTAAACTTTCTATCTTTCAGGTATGATCTTAACAAATCATGAGCTGTATTCCTAATCCCATAGTGGTCAAGTTTCAGCAGAAGTGTCTCATGGTGTACGCAATCGAACGCCTTCGAGAGGTCGCAGAAGATTCCAATGGCATCTTGTGCTTCTTCCCAAGCGTTAAAAATGTTCTTTATTAGGGTGACACCGGCATCAGTGGTACAGCGCCCTTTGGTGAAACCGTACTGTTGGTCATGAAAGATGGAATTTTTATTAAAGTGACGTAACATTTGATTGAGTATCAACTTTTCAAACACCTTACTGAGAACTGGCAGAATTGACACAGGCCTATAATTGTTGGGTTCCTTACTATCACCGGATTTGAACAAAGGAACTACTTTACTGTGTTTCATGAGATCCGGAAAGACGCCTTGGTCTACACTAGTGTTAAATATGAAAGCTAAATAAGGCGCAATGGTTTCGATGACTGATCTACATACTTTTACCGACATTCCCCACAGATCTTCTGTTGATTTAATTTTAAGATCTTTAAAAGCTTTTATAACAGCCTGGGGGTCTGTATGCAGAAACCTAAACTCCAAAGGGCATGCCTTTACATTCTTTATAAGTAAGGCAGCAGCAAGCGCGGGTGAGGAATTTAAAGCTTCAGTGGTTTTATGGGGAATATTAGCAAAAAAGTTTTCAAATTCCTGAGCTATTTCTACATCTGAGTTGATGGGACCATGTGCCGTCTCTAAATTAAATTCAGTATTACGCTGTTTTTTCCTACCGGTTTCATTATTAATTATTTGCCAGGTAGTTTTTATTTTATCATCAGCTGATTTTATTTTATTGCTAATGTGAAGAGCCTTAGCCATTTTGCACACACTTTTAAAAGTTTTAGAATATTTTGCAACATACTGATGAAAGCTTGTATTATTCATATAATAACTCAGATAAAACTAAGGTCATAGTTGCTGATTTACAGAAACTCAAACTGTAGTATAACGATAGTGTAAGTAGTGATGAGAGCACACAAACGCAAGGGCAGCGCAGCGTCTAAGAAGAACAGGCCACACGACATCTTCTTGAAGGAGGCTACTTGAATTCGTACGATATTCTTGCAAACTCTTTTTTGAGTGTCTGAAAAACAATTTTCTACTTTTGGAGGAGGATCTAACTTAGAAACGACTTTCACTCATCAGTTTAATGGATGAAAAATAGTTTATATAAAATTTAGGTGAAATGGTTGAGCACAAATATTAACGTAGAATCAATAGATGGTTTTTATTACTTCCACCTAATCGGATGCACAATGCTCCATGCCACAAACATTTGAAAATGTTGCAGTCATAAAAAATGTTCAACAAATGCATAGAAAACCATTTAATATTCGACTGCTATTTGTCGCTGTTTATCAAAGATCCAAATGAGTCAAAAAGAGTTCGATACTCGGTTATCCATCGTATAAAAGTAATTTGGAGTCTGGTTTCCTACGAAATGTATGGGAAAGTTTACTGTACTCTAACCTCAATTGGTACAAGAGTTTTTTGATCCTTGTAAGAAACAGGATCTATTGGTATAAAAAGTGTTTAGTGAAAATGGGCCTTTTTCTTGCTGTCTGTTTTTTTTATTTTTTATTTGTATTTTTATTATCTCCTTTTCTTCCTGCAATCTGTCTTGTCGACATTAAGCTAGATTTTATGTATGTAAAAATATGGCGTGCATGGTACAGTATCCAATGATATGTTTATCTAGTATGGCTTCTTTATATTTGTGTTTAGCCTTATAAATGTGCGATTTGGTTGTTGTTCCATTAAACTTCTTATCAAATGGTTTTGATGGTTTACAATTCTCTTGCAGTAAGGTAGTAAAGAGTCCTTTATTTCATCACTTACTGTCTTGATTTTTAGATCACGGTGTAGGTCATTATTTGTAATATACCATGGTGCTCCAGTTATATGGTTTTTGATTGGAAGCGTTGTAAAATTTTAATATTTGATTTGGATGCAGTGCCCCATAGCTGCAAAATATAAGTCCAGAAAGGTTTGAGTATACACTTGTATAGAATGAGTCTACTTAGATAGACGACTAACCTGGAAAAAGCATATAAAGACTAAAAGAAGGGCGCTTGACTTACAACTAAGAAAGATCTATTGGCTCATGAGAAGAAAATCCCAAGTTACACTGGAAAATAAATCTGTGGATTTGAACGAAAATTTCTCATAAAAATAACGACAGAGGCTCTTAAGACCGTTTTTCTGTAACTACAACGATTGAGGTACCTACCCTTACTGCCCTGTATCAAAAATACACCTTGTATAGGCTTCATACTTTCGATTGGTATTAAATTTATTCGTTAAGTATATGAATGAGTGAAAAATTTAAAAAATGTTTTTTTTTATTAATCGTAGTTTGGCCAGGAATTTTTCAGCTACTAAATTTGATATAAAATACTGTACATCCATTTAAACAGATGGATGAAGGTTGTTTCTAGGTCGGATCTTAGACTTTAATATTTTTTTTGGGTTTTTTCCCCCTCTCCATCCATCTAAATAATTATAATCATCATCACATACGTTTCATAGTTCTGCAATTAATACCTACACCTCATTCATTTAATTTTTGCGGGTTTTTTTACCTGAACATTCACTTGAGTTTGTTAGTTGTATACAGGTATTTCGGACTACGCTCATAGCTGAGTATAATTTTTCACTCTCCACGCTCAATAATATGACGAGGAGCATGTTCTTGATAATCCACGATAGAGATAGACATGCATATAGAGCATACTGAAAGGGAAAAAAATATAATAATTTAAATATACCAATATTAATAGTTAAACACCTGGCACATATTTTATAATCTTACGAGTATATTAGTATCACTCCAGGAAGTTGCTTTTTTCAACTCGATACGTATCGTTATACTAATCAAAGACTTAGAGGTTGTATGTATAGCATAGAATAAAATCTGAAACAGGAAGTTAAATCAATTTTAAAAACTTCTCTGTGACTGTAATGGATAATTTAACATAATATATTTTGTATACATACCAATTGATGAGTAGTTTTCTCAAATGTTTTATAAGCTTCTAATATTGTCATGTAACCTTTGAACATTGTATTCCAATAACAATCATTTAGTGAATTTTCTACGCATCCTGACATCTGAACATTTTGAACCCAATTTTTGAGAGGCGTTGTTATGAGCTTCATTAGCCTCGTAGCATACAAAATATACATGTCAACACATATGAAACAATACGACGTAAAAATATTAGCAAAACCTATTGGTTCAAATAGGTAATAGTTATAAATCATCCAAAAAATATGGAAACAGTTCAAGGTAACAACACAAAACCAATTGGGGACGATAAAACGTTTGAAACTTTTGTTTATTTCGAGGATTCTGTAGACCTCTTGGATTCTCATTACAAATAGCACGTTGTTGTGTTTCTGAATTCTATTTACGAAGCAGTTCAACAAACTACCTATAATAAATAAAATATTGGTATACATTTTACTCAAATGTAAAAAATATTGGAAACCTTGGAAATTAATTGAAAACGTTCCAAGCGTTAAATAATAGCTGCCACAGAATAATGTAATCGCAACGACGACTGAAATGATGTCGTAGAAAGCACTATTTGTCGAGATGATATTGTTCCGTATTTTGTACTTAGCACAGAAGAACATAGCTTGCATCATATTTATTGGCTTTAATACTGATTGCAAGTCTTTTCCAAGTAAATTGTTAGTTGGTGATCTATTATTTCTATTAGTTACGGTCGGTTCTGTTTCAAGAATAAAGTCGTTTTCTTTTAATTTTCGCCCATCTCCGTCAGCTGGAGACACACACGGTGAATTTGAAGACATGTCTGCTTCGTGTCGCAATTGAATCCTAATTGGAGTGCACTTTGTCAATCGATAAATTTTTAATTTGGTTGAAATATTTACCTATTATAAGTACGTTTAATGGAATTTGTTGTAAATGATAAATTATTTTATTTCTTTAAGTAGGTTTGTAGAAACACATCTACCTACACGTCGAAAATAAATTATGTTTTAAAACTAGATGAGTTGCGTGTTTCCTATCTGAATACTCTGAGAAGAGAGACCATAAAAAACTCAGGGGTTTTTTTAAATTCCAGACAAAATCTTGGTCAGATCACTTAGATTAGTGTCTGAAATGGTCTTGAGGAAAGACACTTAAAAGATTTGAGTGGACCTGTTCGGTCAGTGCACGCATTTGTAATCGTGTAGCTCAACTCAGGAGATCTACTACCTAAGCACAAAATCCGTAGTTTCGTCTGAAGTACGGCGGGTGATTCCTACGCCGTTTCACCTACAAACATAAGATTAATTTGGGGCTCAACCTAAGAATGAATGACACCACGATTTGACAGCTGTCCCTAATAATCCCCATTTGTTTTTAGCAGTCGGAAAAAGTCAGTTATTCGGGTGTACAGTTCACTCCAAACTTTCGAATCACTTTCGGATGGGCCCATATCTTCACTGACGAACATAGAGAGTGAGCGCCTAGAACTCAAGGACCTCAACAACTCGATGAACAATTATACCAAAGAAAGGAAAACATTTGGCTTCGGGCGACTGCGAGGATCTATCTAAAAACCTCGATGATTTTGCGACTAGTTTTTTTTATAATATAGATAGAATACTCTTTATTATGTACACTATAAAAATTATAGATATAAATTCAGAAATTGAGAAAAGTGTCTCGGTAAGGAACAGTTTCTAGATGATACTTCTATATTTGTGATCGGCTTCCACTAATCGTACCCTGATAGCTTGAGACATATTGGGACCCGTTTGCATCAATATTTCGTGAAAATAACGAATAGATAACCGAGGTTTCTGTTATAAAGTTGTATGTTACTGTTTTCTTCGGCGGGACACATGCTGCTCAATTTACCAAGGTCTGGTCGGTTATCGACATTTTTCTCTCGAAGGGAAATGTAGATCGTCCAATTTATAAGAGTTTTATATCGGAGATGAGTCCTCGAGCGTTTTTCAGACTAGAATCCTCCTTGAATGTGTCAGCAGTCTCCTTTTATATCAGTCTCAGGTGTTTTTTTTCACATCATCTGTTTTTTTTCTGTTTTTTTCTTTACAGAAAGCAGATTTTATTTTCAAATTCAGTGATCGAAAGGCCAGTCATATATCATCGTACCAAAAATCTCTTTGATGAGTTCTGAGAGCGTTTCAATTATTATTTTAAATTAAAGTTAGGATACAAATATTATATAGTAAACAATTATAATTATCTATAAAATACAATATTTGAGCTAAACATATTGATAGAAATAATTTAAATTATATAAATCAAAAGTAACCTTCATGGACTAAGCCAGTAAGAAAACTATGAGAGAAAATTAGAAGAAAAAATAATGACAGCTTGACAGCCTGAAAGTGTCATAACATTGAAAAATAAAATTAAAGAAAACTAATCGTTTTAGAACGATTCGTGAAATATAGGAGTATAATACATAATATTAATGAATGCAAAATGTAAGTATATGATGTAATGTCTGTAGTATGTAGATACTATAGTAGGTATTGTGTTATCTACTTGGTCACGAATGTCTTTCTTTTAGTTCTTCAAGTACTTTATAGGTTGAACATCAGCTTACTCAGATCAACCAAGTAAACATTAAGACAAAAACTGAAACAATATACTCCTCAAGTACGAGAACAATTTCGTATGGGGTGCCACAAGGGTCTGTCCTAGGTCCATTACTTTTTATCTGTTACATAAACGATTTCCCCAAAGTAACCAGCCATCAGATGTGCTTATTTGCAGACGATAGCACTATGGTTTTCGACCAGGGTAATTTTAAAGAAATAGAATTAGATATAAACACAAGCCTGGTGTCAATTATAGAATGGTTAAATGCTAACAACCTTAACATTAATTTGACAAAAACCAAAATAATGGACTTTAAACTTCGAAAAAAAAAAACAAACACAATACCAAATTAGGTACAAAGGAGACGCAGTACTAGAAACAAACACTACAAAGTTTTTAGGATTGCACATCGACAGTGACATGTCGTGGAAAAATCAAATTGATAGTGTTTGTTTGAAACTTTACCGATTCTCGTATGCCCTATATATGCTAGGTAAAATTGCAAACAAAACAGCCCTCTTAACGGCATACCACGGTTATGTAGCCTCCACATTGAGGTATGGACTTATATTCTGGGGTAATGCCTCAAATATATCCTCCGTGCTTTTGGCACAAAAAAGATGCATCCGGGCCATCTGCAAGTTAAGAACAACAGATACATGTAAGCCACACTTTAGGGATTTAAATATTCTGACGGTACCTTCACTGTATATCTACGAGGTTCTGATGTTTGTAAAAACCAATATACACTTGTTTACTCATGTGGAAAGTCAACGTCGCTCAGATAAGTTGAAAACAATAATCACCAGAACTGCTTTTGCTTATAAAAGTGTCTATGCAATGGCACCAAAATTGTATAACAAACTACCTTGTCATATTAGAAATTGTAAGAATAATAATAAATTCAAAAGCGAGCTCTATAAGCTACTAAATGACAAGGTATATTATTCAATCAAGGAGTATATGGATGACAAATTTTGAAGAATTTTTATTAATTTTAAATATCTGTGTTTTTGAAATCTATTGACATTGTGTATTTTTCATGACATCTTCCTTACATTATTATGACAATTTTATAACTTGACATGCCTAATACTATGTTTTTTGACATTGTTAATTTTGTTTAAAACTACTGCATGAATTCTTTTTTTTTTTTTTTTTGTTTTAATTTTTATATAAGTTTACTATAACTTTAACTCGGATTTTGTATGCCTATCGGCGGAACATGGTTTGTGCACTAGACATTTTATATTGTAAAACACCTGTAATCACCTATGTTCACAAAATAAATAAATAAATAAACATGCAATATTTAAGTTCTTTTGGATGTGAGTAAAGGAACAACTGCTCATAATTATGTAGCGCGCCGAGTGCACTGCACTCATGGCGGTACAAGCTGCTTTTTATGAAACTTATTGTACAAACGGACTCTGCTGTCATGATGCATTGTAGGCAAAGAGTCCCTCTACTTGCTACAATGATTTATTTTTCGATTTGCTAATCGAAAGTTAAAATTATTCCGATCACACTCTTGTAGTACACATTACTATAGTCTTTTTGCCATAAGATAAGTTCCCTGACAATTCATTTTTTACCGTGGCACGCATACTACTTTAGACGAATAAAAAATAAGCTGGTAAAAAAATTAAAAAAGAAATGATTTAAAAAAAAATTGCCTTTCGTAAATTACTAAGTAAATTATTGTAGTTATAATTAACTGTTAATAAATTAAGTAAATAAAATAAAAAAGTATAAATCTTAAAAATGTCTAATGCGTTGAACGGAACGTCGGCCAATAGAGATTGACACTACTCAATACACTAATCGACAAAAAAATAGATGAATCGGAGCGGCCATTTTATAATCGCGATCGCGTCGCGTCAGTACGAGTGCGTCTGCCTTGTATGCTGTTTGTGTTTGCGTTACGTCTGCTCTGTTTGTTTGTTTTTAATTTTGTTACTGTTTTTGTTGAGTTTTTTTTGTTAAGTTTTTCGGTTTGTTGTTTTTGTTTGTTAAAACAATGCCGAAAAAAAACAAAAAAGACTGTTTTAAATTCCCAAAGTCGGGAGTTAGTGATACGTTTGAGGGACTACTTCGAACGATAGCGTACAAACGGGGGCCCGTTGATACCGATCGACAGAGTTATAGATCGAGTTGCGGCAGCATTGGACATTGGAAAGGCTACCGTTGCCCGTATCACTAAGGAGAAATTTGGTGAAACTGGCACCGAAGACAAGAAGTTGTCCACTCCGAAGAAGCGGAACCGGACAGACAGCGCCCTGCGCTCTCTCTCAATATCCAAATTGTCACACAAGTCGTCAGAGACCCAGTGGCCCAGGTACTTGAAATGCTGCACTCTTTTTAAAGGAATGCCGCAAAGAGTGACAGGAGGTACAGATGAGTCACATTTGGTACCGGTTTTAAATATCATGAATTCACTTTTTTTGCATTGTAACTGAGCCCATGGGCCTCCGCATATGTCTCACAAGTACGCAAAAGTTTAAGTAACGCACCGATAGATGGGCTCAGCAACACCATATCATCCGCGTAACTAATGTTGTTTATACACACTCCATCTATGGAACATCCAATATTAGTGCTGCTGAGCTCACCGATCAGCCGGTTCATGTACAGGTTAAAGAGGCGAGGGGAGGATAAACCACCTTGTCTCACCCCGTATTCCAACCCATACACGTCCGACCGCGCACCCGCCCATCTAACGGTATTCATCTGTTTACTGTATCAGTACCGCAGCAAAGATGCAATCTCATGTGGCACATCTGTTTCACATTTTAGCTTCTGCCACAGCTTGTCATAACACACCAGGTCAAAAGCTTTTGAAAGATCTAAAAAACATGCATACACTGGTGTGTTTCTGTCCGTATAGTACTGAACAGTTTGCTTGATACAAAGGATAGCACTCTCAGTTGACAAACCGGGTCTGAACCCAAACTGTGCGTCATGCAAGTAGAGGTGCTTCTCCAACTGTCGGTCAAGCAAACTATCCAGCACCTTAGTTATAACAGTCGCAAGCGAGATCGGTCTGTAATTAGACAGATCCGATGAGTCACCCGTCTTATCTTTAACGATTGGCACTACGACTGTGTGCATTAAATCATCGGGTAAATAACCATGACTAACACACAAGTTAAATAATAATGCAAGGACTCTTGGCAGGTGTACGCCCGCGTACTTCAAGTGCTCGATGCTAAGACTATCGTGACCTGGGGACTTGCCTTTCACCATCTTCTTTATAATTTGGGCCACATCCTTGGCGGAGAATCTAATGTTAACATGTTCAGGGCGATCCTCAGCATCGAACACCTGCGACGCGAACCCGAGCGGTGATACCACACTAAAATGTCGCTGAAAGGCGCAGGCTATGTCCCGCGACTCATGAGCACCACCTACACTCGCCGGAGAGCCCGACCTTGGATTCAGTTTATGGGTATTTTTCCAAAAATCACTAAACTTTTTATTCCCATGATGTTCCGCAATGATGTCCATCTTTATTTGACTTTCATTATTTTGGCAGTACTTTAATTTTTCTTTAAACAGTTTCCTAGACTCACACATATTATTATAATCATGCCCAGACCTAGGCCGCCCATAAGACACCCACGTCTGAAAACAAAGCCTGGCCCTCCGGTGAGCGTCACCAACATGCCTGTTCCACCCTGCCACATACCTAAAATTATTGCGCTTAGGTGCAATGCAGCTTCTCTTAGCGGCTTCAGTCAAAATATTTACAATATTATTATACATCCTATTTATTGTCATTTTATGGTTCTGATCACTACACATCACATCTGCACAATTACAACACTCAGATGGGAAGTCAATCTGCTTAAATCTTAAATTACAGTAACTAGTATAGTCTTGTATTTGATTATTGTCTCTAAGTCCCCATTTTATATAATTCACAGGATTTGAACTAGTTGTAACTTTAGGTTCAATCATATTCACATCACATTTAATCCTTAACGGATAGTGATCAAACCAGTATGTATCGTGTAGTACGCACACATCCACGACCGCGCGCCGCGCCGCACCTGTCACCACACAGTGATCGAGCCATCGCTGACACCTGTGCGCGTCACTCACAAACGTATACGTATCGCGAGGCAGCCACTCAATGTCTAGACACGACCACGATTGTTCCGTGCAAAAAGCTAGCAACTCATTAGCAAACAGCTCACCTGGGTGTGCGTTAAAGTCTCCGAGAATGAACACAGATTCCACATAATTACTTTCAATAATCGCGTTTAACTCACTGAGGCACTCTGTAAACTCGGACAGATTTTCGATCGAGTCAGTAGGCATGTACACTGATATCACTAGCATAGACCGGTCTTGAAGCACTACCTTTATCGCAGTAAGACGCACACTCGTACTCGCGATCACAGACACTGTTGGAAACATCGCCTTCCTCCACAGCAAAGTGACTTCACCATACGGCCTTCCTCTAAGCACTCCAGCGGATGTATCAACAGCAGACTTTCCAGTAAAGGAAAATGCGTCATCAATGCTGCCCAGGAACTGAACGTCGTGAGGCAAAAGCCATGTCTCCTGTAGTGCCACAATGTCCGCCGACTCACAGAGACCCTTCACACATTCCACCGATCTAGTGACACTCTTGCAGTTAAATGTAACAAGCTTAATTGTACTATCCATTAACTGACGATAATGCTCCATTTATATCACGATAGTTGGGTCTGTCCGCGTTGCGACTAAAATCAACATAATACGGCGATATAGTACCCCGTTGGGCCAAAAGTCATCCGTCATAAACATATCAAACTTGTATTTAGGCACAAAAACAATATATCCATTGTAATCCTTGTTTGATTTCATATTTATCTTCTCTAATTTTATGTCTAAGTTTATTTTCTTTAGGAGATAAGATTTTATATCGCTTTCAGACGTCTCTTTAGACACATTGTAAATATAGATCGGAACTTGAGTACTCGCTGCCTTGAAATTATTGTCTGAACCAACAATAGCTTTCCCTGTGATTCCTACGAAGCGGTTTCTCAATCTGTGTCTCTTTTTCTGAACCAGGGTCCATTCCTCATCAGACACTTGAGTTTTGGACCGTGGTTTCGACACTCCATCATTCACAGTAACAGAGAAACTTCTTCTATTTTCGACGCATGACTGTTGACTGGTTGGTCGGTCAGAATTTTGCGCACAGTTTACGGCAGACTTCGGTAACGCTGTGTAACTCACCGTCGCATTAGACAGAGCGAGATCCGCCGTTAACTTTTCACTCACAGGCATCGGCTTTGCTACGTTCACAACTACGCGCGATGTTTTTGCACTACCCACGTCCGACGAAATATTACATTGTTTTTTTAAGGGTGTCATCGTAGGCTGTTTTTCTGCAGACTCATATGCCGTGCCACACATAGGAGACAAACCCATAGGACCACTTTCATGCTCGAAGCTCGTCAAAGCACAGGCACCCCGTCTCACGTTAATGTTTCTACAGACACTGTTAACTATAGACGCGTTCTTAAGTGCTTCAACTTCTACTGCTAGCTCCTTAACCTGGTTCACTTTAGCGTACTCCTCGGAAATACGATCAATCTCGCTTCGCATCAGCAACAGATCCTTGAGAAGTCTTGTCACATCTACATGGTCAAACAAAACCGGGGGTGGTTTTTGTAAATCCCTAGCGACTAAGATAGGGGTTTCCTCGAGATCTGTTTCTTTTAACAGGCAGACGATATCATCTATGTCACGTAATGTTTTCCCCTGTCTTATCCTTATCTTCTTGCGCTTTGTTGTCGGAATAGAATCAAACAACAAGTTTTTGGCGTTCAAAATTTCACTTTCCGAAAATGCACTGACACAAATGCGGGCAATACTTTGCTTGTCCATCACGTCCAGTTTATTGCAGATAAATGCCAATATCTCATTTATAACGACATTGCAGCTAGCACACTTAACAACATTAGTAGCCATTGTTTACACAACGACTTCTAAAACCCGAGCAGAAGAACAACGCACAGCGCGAGTAATCGACGGCGCGTGCGACGCAACACTGTTGCGGTAATTTAATTCAATAAAAGTTGTTATATTTAAATACAATATTAGAAATGATTTTTTTTTATATGATTATTTTTGATATGATATAAAGAGAGCTAAAAAAATAAAAATGAAGTATTTGTTTGCGATTTCAAAATAACGACCTTCACTTTTATTTTTAATCTAAATAAAGTAGCATATTTGTGTTGTGTATGGACTATGAAAGTTTAGGTACCTATTTTTTTCCACTATTATGCAATAAATGGTGTTGTCTTGAATTGAACTTCTTTAGCGGCGTTGTGCACTTTTTAGTGATGGGTAAAAAAAAAACTCGCGTTAGGACACGTGACCTGATCGAAAATTCGTAAGACGGAGGGAGAGTAGACTGGTGCAAAATTATTCCCTGACCATTCCAAAATATCAAAAATGCACAACGTTAATATTCCAGTTTTCAGTTTGTGGAGTGCAACCCGTTTTTTTTTTTACTAGCCTATGTATGTTACTCGTGTGTTGGTGTGATGATGAAAGAATTCTAAAACTCAATCATCTACGAAACCATTCACTCATTTTCTCAGTCTTACTAAAGTCTGATTAAATGATTTATAAAGTTCCTATGCTACCACCAAAGAGTACCGTATCATTCTGGAAATTACCTTAACCTCTGTAAGAAATATAATTTACTGCCCCTAATATATCGTCGGGAGGACAATCGTCGTCGTCGCCTCCGACTGTGTTTTGTTACTAAAGACATTTAATATCAGACATTTATCAACAGTTCCGAAATTCTATCATTTTACTTCAACGTTCCCGGAAGGTCGAAGCGGTCCAATCCGCCGCTTCTTGTGCCATTTACTTCGACTAACTATAGACAGAACTCATCCCTTGTGCGTGCAAGCTACATGCAGAAGCTTTAATAAGTTGTGTGTACAGCATGACTTCGATCCTTTTACAACAAGCGTGTCCACGGCCAAAAAGTGCTTGAGTCTTAACTTTTTCACGTAATACTTAACTACTCCCCATATTATGTTGGCCTGAGCAGCTTGTTTACCACCTTTATTGAATTGACCTGTGTGCATAACATTACTACCGTATAATTTTGTCTTTGGCGGTTTATTGTTTTTGTCGGCAGTACTGTGTTGTTCACAGATTTCTTAAATCTTTATTGTGTTACCTGTATGTGAAGACTTGTAATTGGCTGTCTGTCACATTTTCAATCTCTTATGCTGGTTTGTTTAGCTGTAAGGCTTCCAAAGGAAATAAATAAATAAATCGTTTACACAGTCAAAGATGAAATGTTTGTTTTGCACGTACACCGTACCTAAGTAAAAGTGATGCCCATACATTGTAATCGGAGTGTGTGTGATTTTTTTTTTCACTTCAAAATTGAGCCATATGAGAATATAAATAAAAAATTAAAAAATTGCCAGTGTCACTCGGGATGATGTAAGGATTCTAACGATTTTCCATACATCCAAATCTGTTCAGGCATTTAAAAGTTATGGTGGAATAAAGAAACTCACATACATCAACCCTGAATACATTACACTCCTTTTTAGGCAGTCGTGTAAAAGACAACACGTCAGTCAAATTAAACACATGATTCATTACCTATCGCACAAATAGTATGTACACATACTATCAAATATTGCTTTACTTACAATTTTACGAGAACCCACTTTGTAGATATCATTCCAATCTTCTTCTTTTTATGTGGTTAGTGACTAACCTGGGGCCCAAGTCTGCTATTTTTATAAATTCGTCATTCCAACACGATCCCATTGTCATTTTGCTAATAGTTCGTAATCTGCTAAATTCATAATGGTAGATCATTGGTGGATCATTGCATTCCACAAACACGATACTCGTAACGAATTAAAAGCAATGACTGCACAATGATGTTCTAATGGTAGGTCACTAATCAAAGGAACTGTCAAAATTTTAGCAGATTACCGCCTAAGTCAGTCATTCATTTGTTTTTTTATGTACGAGATTACCAATAGATGCCATTTCTTTCAATGGAGTGTCAGTGGCTAACCATTGAAAAGTCATAATGGCGCCAATATATTAATAGATTACCAAACTTGTCAAATTCAACAATTATGAAATCAATGATAGACCATTCTGACACTATTGTAATAGCAGACTTGAGGCCCTGGTGTCGAGAGTTTTAAAGCCGCCCATGGGCCTCTCGTATGATTTTGTATTAGATTTGAGTGGCACACAGTAAACTAAGAACAAACTTTGATCATACAATTACTATTTTTTTCGTGTTGAGGAATGAATAGCCAATCGCTCAGTCATATCGTCAGTAGGCAATTTTCGTAATATAGGTACAATAGCTACTCAAACACAATAAATTTCAGTACAATTCAAACGTTATATTCAATTACTGAAAAAAAGCTTCAAAATCAAAATCGGCTGCAAAGTTTTTAAATATTACAAAAACGCAAACTGCAACAGTACTATAATGTAAGTGGCGACAAGGTTGCAGAAGTGTAGTAGTGTTGCCGCATCTACGACAAATACTCCATACGCACTGAGTTTCTCAAAATCTCCTTGTATTATACGATGCATATTTTTCCACACCTTTTTTGATGGCACTGTAATCAAGAAAATGCATGTTGATCTATGTTCCGTTCAAGAAGAGATTCAATTCAATTCAAAATATTTCATTTCACATAAACCTACAAGAGCACTTATGAAACGTCAGAAGCTAGGTGCACGGTTCCAATTGGTCGTTTCCTATGGAGAAGATGAGAGATGGGTTCCACGACACAACTACCACCACGACCAAGGGCGGGGAAACCACATGCTTAATTTTTAGCAATGCATTTTTTCCATTCTCTTCTTTTCAGGTCAAGCATGCTTAAAAATTTGGTAACCATCGTTATTACTAAATTCATAAGTGACGAATCTCGAGAAACCTCTGTAGTGATGGCTAAATTAGTAGCTAATGATAACGTGTTTTATTTAAGTACCACTAGAAGTTATGACTGCCTGGTTAAGAAGCAACAGCCCTCGGGTCATGAGTTCGGACCCTACCCGCTACAGTTATGGTAAGTCAAAGCAGTCATATACCTATTTCATTTTATCGTAGCATTGTGTCTTCAGAGCAATGGTGGCCCAGTGGCAATGGTGGTAACGGCCGCGACTAACGAGACGCAGGTTCCAACCCAGGCGGGCGCTTTACTTTATGTAAATTATTACATCACCACTAAAACGGTGAAGGAAAACATCGTGAGGATACCGGCATGTCCTAGAACCAAAAACTCGAAGACATGTGACATCTACTAACCCGCACTGGTCCCGCGTGGTGGATTACGGCCCACTCTCTCTCACCGGGAGGAAGCCTGTGTCCCAACAGTGGGAACATTATAAGGTGATTACGCATTTGTATCTTCTATAATAAGTACCTACTTACAGTCTTGGGATGCTTTCAAAATCACGTTAATATGAGCTCTTGTGATTTCACTGTAAAATCCTTCACAAGCAATGCACAATTGCGTTTCCACGAAAAATTCCTTGGATAGCAATAGCACCATACCAACGGCATGGCTTGCAACAATCATGTTTTCTTCTCCCTAGAAATATTTAAATTAAATTAGAGATGATGACTGTTTAAGGACACTTCGTGAGGAAAGTTTTGGGTGTGAATGTGGATGGCTTTAAAGCTATAGAAGGGGAAGATCAGAGAAATAATGAACAATTTAAAAAAAATATGGACAGAAAAGAGTTAGTGAGAGAGTAGTGAGATGATGGCTGACATAAATGTATGAAAGAAAAGATGCCAATAATAATGAACATAAAAAATATGCTTATTAAATAAAAAGTTGCTAATACTTACAAAATGCGTTTTTGACCATGTTATTATAACTTCAGCGTAAAACATAGAGTGTATGAATGTTGTAACATAATGAAAAACCATCTACAACAGAATACAATTAATTAATCTATTAATGTTTTGTCTCCTCTTGAAATAATGGCTGTAGGTAGGCTGAAATATCAAAATTAAAAATCAAACTCAGACTCAAAGCATTTATTTCAATTAAACCGTTTACAGGCACTTTTGAATTGTTAAGGGGTCAGTCAGTCAGAAATATGAAACTAGTTGGCCCATTCCAAAGCGTAGGTTCCTAAGGAGAAGAACGGGCAAGAAACTCCACGGACACTCTTTTAAATCATAATATTGTTACAAAATATTGGTTACATCATTCATGTTGAAATTATACATGTAAGAATAATGTAGAAAGACGAGCACGTAAAAAGCGTCCGCAATAAAAAGATACAAACAAAACAATTCAAAAATTTAACTAAGCCGTGGCAGACCAGAGATGACTAGTCCCTACTGACGGCGCCCGTTCACGAACATTACGCAAGGATCAGCACCGTTTATAAAACAGACAGTGAAATATAAAAGTATTATTTACTATACATCCAGAAGAATTTCTTATTAGATCCCAAGCTTCACTAACAGATTTTAATGCATTATCCATTCTTTCCAACGCCGTTTCACTGTCCACTGTTATTTCGTCATCATCAACTTTTTCAAAATGTGTATTTTCTATAATTTTATTCCAGATTCTAGTTTGGTAACTCAACATATTAACAAATATCATGATTTGTACTAATTCAATATCTAAAAGTGCAGATATTGATACAAAAATACTTCTCATGAAAGACCATTCTACGTCGTATGCCTTTTTGAAAAATACTACGACAACACAGTTGGATAAGATTATCATAATTGACACCCATGTGAATATCTTCAGTTTCCTCATATCTTTGTTGCTACAAAAGTTTTTGTTGATCTCATAAAGAACTGATAGCAAACGCACACTTTTACGACTGAAGTATAAATTGAGGACACACACAGCTCCAAAATTGAATGCATATTCAAAGTAAACAAAATAGTAGGCTAATTGGAGTGTCAGACTAAAACGGGAGAATTTTATAACTAAGCAGAAAAAACAAAGCATCAGACAGTTAATGAATATAGCACACGTGACGTTTTTTTTTGTAACAATTTCTACCCAATTTTTGTAGATATTATATTTCCGCGCACACAGTATAGTATTTATGTAATAAAAAGGGTAGAAGACACACAGGAAATCGTCATCTAACAATACTTTACTCGTAAATTTCATATTAATTATCATCAAAAAATACCAATAGAATTTTTCAGACGTCCTTCTTCAGACTAGTGAGAAATTAAAAAGCAATTATGTCAATACGCCCAGTATTGACATAATTGCTTTTAAATTTCTCATGGTTATGCTAACCAATATGTGTGATGGTGATAGATTAGTATCGTTAGTTTTTTTTTTATACTTACGAGGTAGTCGAGCCACTTTTTTAAATAAAATATAGCTCATCATCATTTCAACTGGATGTCGTCCACTGCTGGTCATAGACCTCCCCCAAGCATCGCAACTTCGACCGGTTCTGTGCTTCTGGCATTCAGCGGATTCCTGCATACTACTCATATACACTCACACACACCCCTTTTTAACCGACTCCAAAAAAGAGGTTTTCAATTCGACTATAAGTGTATTTTTTTGTATGTTTTATACGCGATTACTCCTTCAATTATGAATTCATATTGATGTTTCTTTTTTTGTTAGCAGATTTTTTTTCATCCTATGATTTTCGCGGAAAATTATGTGGCGCGTAGGTGAATCCATGGGATGTAGACTCAATAAACGAATTTCGGACCACTATAAATGAGCCATCCTATATAATTAATCGGATGAATAAAATAAAATTGATATCCAATATTGTGTAAATATTGTCAAAAATAATATTGATGACATAATCTTAATAGGATAATTAATAATATCATAGCACTTATAAAGACAACTGGTGCAGTTGTTATCCAGTTCCAAGGAATAAAAAAATACTTTTGCTAAAATCGAGCTGCGTATAGTAGATCATCAAAATAAGACGTAGTTGTTTGTATACACTAAGTCCAGAATGAACATCTTCGTGAACCCGATTTAACCTTCTGCAACTGAGGTGGATTTTTCATCAACATTCGACTGAGGTGTAGTCTGTCAGGCGTCACTATATACAGCTTGATTCGTTTATAACCTTTCGAAATAATAGAGCTCTAGTTTTATTTTACGATTAATGGGTTAATGTATAATGAAATAAAAATGTATAAGCATTCTCATAACAAAAAACGAGTTCATTATGGAATCATTTATTGAGATCGTTATTTTAATTATTTTTACGCTTAAACTTACAAAACTATTTAAAAAAAAACGAAATAATAAAACTTCTATAAAACCGTTAATATTAATCTTTTATGCGATATCGTATAGCTCTAAAACAAAAAATACAACGTGTTATCACGGTTCAATTAGGCACAAATCCGTCTCAAAGTCAACCCTAAATCTAAAACTTAAGTTTACAGTCTTGACATAGTGGAGAAGAACTTTGCAGGCAAATTGGCTTTTTGCATGCGCAACAGTGATACCTTGTTTGCCTCTTCAATTTACTGGGTCATATGCTGCATAGCTTCCTTCCAGCAGGACCTGGAAACTGAGCCACGGGTGGAGGGGGAGGCAAATCATTGCCTAAAACTCGCGTTATAGTAAGACGGAGTTGTCTGGGCAGTCTGTCATTATAAACGCGTTCTTTTAGGCTAGAAAGAACCAATTCTCTTGCCAAAGATAGTAAAACGTCCCCTCTTCGCAGCTTAGCACCTGGACAAGATTGGTATAAGACGAATGAACTAGTACCAGCTAAATCCAGAATTCTGTAAAATATCGTCATGGGCCAGCGGCATGTTTTACGACTGCTTGAATAAATTGAAGACTTTTTATCGATTTCGTCCACTCCAACTTTAGAATGATTTACATTTCCTTCCACATAATTAGGATCTTCTACCGAATCATCAAAATCGCTAAACTCGTTTTCTTCTTCTAATTCTTCAGGCCATTCCTCAATCTGCTCATAATCATTTGTATATCTTCCACTGCTGTCTCGTTTTGGTGGCCTACTATCTGTACTTTGAGTCGCCATTTAAAAAAGTATGAATGTCTCAGAGACACTATGGTAGTATTAATATGTTACTGATGAAAAAACTAACAGACACTATGAATATAAAAAGATATTTGTGAGGTGACGTCTATCAGAATCAGCCTTTATTGCTGTACTTACGTCTGTGGGACACCGGCAGTCGAAAACTCCAAACGTACACACGGCTGGGCCGCCCGCGCCTCACTGACCGTTAGCGCGAGCCGTTACAGGAAGGTACCGAGCGAGACAGAGCTACATCACGCCATGTTACGATCTGGCAACGTTTTTTGTGTTTGGTGGTGTCCGATAGACTACCACCTCAGTCGCAGAAGGTTAATAGGGGACGAAGTAGAATTTATGCAGCAAAGAGTTTCACGAGGTCACTCTCCAAATGATCCATGTATATATCCGTGACGTCTACGTTATACATCGGATAGATACACAGTGATATTTATTATTTTATTAATTACGCAAATAATTAGTAGATTCGTCCCATTGATATTCATCAATGGGAATACCTTATAATTAATACCAATACCTCCACCGTATGCTCCACCGTGTCCTCCGGGTGATCCACACAATAATGACACCCGGGTATTTCCTCCCGCCTTATCCGGAACAGGAAGCTCCCGAAACAACTGTTTCGGTGAGGACCTGCGTCAGGCGAAAGGTGAGGACGCCGTGGCACTTCTCTAGCCACTCCTCAAAGAGGGGACTAATCGCCGCAATTGTGGCGTGCCCAGCACTGGGTTGCGACAATCGCACTCTCCGTGATTCCGTGACATCCCGCCAGAGCTCTGTTTGCTGTGCCGTGATTTCTCGCGGTACCGAAGTTACTCCTCGGCGTTTCGCCTCCTCGCGTAACTCCTAAATGTGCGCGAGGACTTTTGCCTCTAGATTCCATGGCGGCAATCCGTCAAGGAAGCTCATCGACTCACCGGAGACCGTACGGGCCCCGGAATGGGGCCTGGGGCATAAATATTTAATTTTCATATTGTTATGAGATTCCATATACGTATTGATCGTTGATTTACTGTAATTGTTTTGTTCCATTACTAACATTATGTGATATTAAAGTTCTTTAGGAAAAAATACAAAACACGGGCCATATCACACTGGCGATTTGCGAGCGTGTTTCCAGCGAGGCGATTTGTAAACGTGCTCATTGACATTCAATGCGATGAGAATTATGTCATAAATGATGTTTGAAATAATATCAACGTCGGTTTAAAGCAAAGTTGCACACAGATAGATTTTTAGGTTATATTTATGCGGCCAAAATTATTTTAATTGCTATAACTATTCTAAATGACATAATTGATAATAAAAAACAACTTTCTGTTGAGATTTTAAATCTTTATTAAAGAAAATAAAATATATTATAACATATTTATGAAGAAAAAAAGTCAAAAACCTAACAACACAGACATAAAAAACACACTAATATTATAAAGGCGAAAGTATGTGAGTGTGTATGTTTTTCTCTTCTTCACGCTAAAACTACTAAACGGATTTGGGTAACAGTTGGCACACAGATAGTTTATAACCTGAATTAACACATGGGATAAGTTTTATCCCAATATTCTCACGGGGTTGAAACTTATGCGGGTGAAACCGCGGGGCGCAGCTAGTATTTCATAAATGTAAATTTTAAACGTGTGAGTAATAAATTGACGTATCCCCCCGACAGTCGACACATACTCCAAGCCAATTTGTTACTCCAGATCCTCATCGTCCGAGAATTCTGGTGAAGCGGAGTTGGTGGGTAAAAGCATATCTAATGTCTCCAGAGAAAAGAATTTAGACATTTTTTTCTCCTTCTTTTTAATACTAATACAGCTTGTACGGAACCGTACATTATTCTACCGACTTACGCGCCTTGCATTCTGCACACACAACATTTTTACCTATTATTGCAAATAATATGTAAAATATATTTCAATAAATCAGTGTTTAACGAACATTCAAAGCGGTCGGTTTTATTTCATCATCCCAATAGAATCGCCCCGTTATCATATCACTAAGTGTAAGCATCCCCTACATTTATTTTGTTCCTTCGAGCCGGACTCATTCTTTAAAAAACACACTTCATTCTTGACTTGAGCAAATATAGCTGAGGTCAACAGCACGATCGTGGTAAGCATATCACGGCGTGACATCAACATCGTCGGGCTCTGAATAGCTCATCATCGGGCGGCGCGAGGGTTCAGCATCCGTTATCAACCCTTTTGGGTGCAGCATCAGCCGCAGACAGCTACGTGGATCATCATTTAACCAAGTAAGACTGTTCCTTTAACTACATCATGGAAGCTCTTTTTGCCCGTCAATCTGAAATCATCATTAATTTCAATACAATAAAGGTGAACTTCAACAAGGACTCGGATTCTCGCAAACATGCCGAATACTTGAGGAAATGGTTAGAGACGTTAGATAACCTCTGGGGAGAGTTCGAACAAAATCACCAAAAAATATCTGAGCATAAAAATGTGGCGGTTGAGTATTTCCTTGACAACACATATCAAAAAGGTAAAGACTATTATCAATCGACTCGTAATCTAATATCATCTTACGGCAAAACATCAAAATCTACTCAACCAGATGGTAACTTAGACGAATTGTTATCACTGCAACGCACTAATTTTAGGGCTTTTATTCGGCTAAACAAGGGTATCAAAGTTGAACAAATAACAGATAAATGGGAACTAGAAAATGAGCTCAAAAACGTTCAAGCTAAGTGGACAATTATTGATGGTCAACATTTGCAAACCGATCATATACTTGCTGGTGGAGATATATCATACGACGAGGAGTTTAATCATCATGAATTGGCCTACAAAAATATCAAACGTGAGTTAAATAAGAAAATCTCATCAACGACTCATTTAGAAAAATCAACTCCGCACATTGAAATACCATCATTCAGCGGGAACTACACGCAGTGGCCAACCTTCTATGACTTGTTCACGGAGACAATTCATAACAATAACTCCATCACTAAAGCTCAGAAGATGCAGCACCTTAAGGGAAAACTTAAGGGTGAAGCAGAACGTCTCATCTATCATCTCCATATTTCATCTGAGAATTATGATACTGCGTGGGAGATCTTATTACATCGGTACAACAATTCTCAAGTTCTTTTCACGAATCAAATCGAAATGTTCCTCAATCAACCCAATATTCAGAAGCAATCATCATTTGAAATCAAAAGGTTGTATGATACCTCAACCGAATGTATTCACGCGATTCACAATCTCGGCGTTGATACGAGTACGTGGGATCCGTTATTAGTTCATTTACTATGCAAAAAACTAGATCCTGAAACTTATGCTGACTACAAGGAAGCACGTAGGACACCTCGTGAGTTACCAAGGTTGGACGAGTTAATGGCATTCCTCGAGAGTAAGTTTACCGCTCTCGAGCCTATTCATAAAAACGATAACGAACCATCACCATCAAGCAAGCGGAACCCAAATCAATCAAATAAAACAAATTACTTTAGTAAGCAAAACAATTATAAAGGTTACATTAACAAAAATTATCAAGCCATCATTACTCAAACTTCAAAATGCTCTGTATGCAATTCTAATCATGCTCGCAATTTGTTTTTGTGCAAAAAATTCATGAATTGTTCACCGGACGTGCAATTGAAGACGGTGACAAACTCAAATATTTGTCGAAATTGCCTATTCAGTCACGATGGAAGTCAATGCACTTCGAAAAAACGTTGCAAAACCTGTCAAGGTGATCATCATTCAATACTCCATGAAGCGTATATCCCATCATCAAAATCAGCTTCTCAAACTTCATCACCATCATCTGCATTGACCGCTTCGTCATCAAAATCATCAAACAAGCAACCTAATGTTAATCATGTAGCAGGAGATGACGAAGAGTTATTGTTGACTACGCTGTCAATCAATGTCAAGTGTTCTGATGGCAGCTACATGATCCTTAGGGCTCTTCAGATGAATTTTGGGTGTAAACTGTTGGGTTCATAATAACGAAATAATATTGATTGGTGATAAAGAATAAAGTTTATAATTTAAGAAAGTAAAAAATAAAATTTTCACTTTTTTTTTCAAAACTGCAGACGTTTTTAACGCAGAGAATATTAAGTGGAAATACATAAGGTTTCTGTAGAATGTGCCAAACGTATGATATAACACCTAGGAAAAACAATATTTGGTGATTAACTTGGTAATGTCACAGTATAGATAAGTACAGTATTCTATATTTATAGAAAAAGGCCGAAACGATGCGCTTCAAAATCTCAGTGTATATCGAGAAGGTTTATCTACCGAGCCCCAAAAAGCCGACCAATGGTGGGGCAAGGTGAACGGTCTAAAAAAAATCAGTGGAATTTGCCCCACTAGTTCGATTTGGCGGGGCAGATTCCACTAGTCTAAAATCTAATTTCTTAAACAAAAAAAAAAAAAAAAAAACAACTAGCCTATTATTAGGTCACAAAATTATTTCTAACGATGAATAACATCTACATTCTTTTACCCAACACAGTCCAACGCTGGACAAAGAAACTTCAAGCATACTTCAGCTTTTGTTTCCTACGACAGCGGTGGCCGCCACATATGTAACGGTCCCAGTGATGGCTGTCATGAAAATGATGGCGTCGGGGTTTGACTTTACTGTCAAAACACGCTCTCTAGGGAAACACACCACCTTATCTTATAAATTAATAACGTTTCAGTGACGTCAATCCACGGTCAATTGCGGACTCTAGACGCTATGTGGCGTTCACCGCAGTCTTAGGAAACACTAGCTTTAGTGAGCTTATTATTTTCAGCTACTTTCTGTTTTAGTTTATTTTTGTCTTTTAGTCTGTGCCAAATAAATGTATTTTCTTTCTTTTTTCTTCTTTCTTTCTTTCTATTTATTAAGTTTTATGTATATAATTACGAACTTACCAATGCTTGAAAAAATATTTTATACAAAGTTTTTAAGATACTCTGATATATGCCAAGTAATTTTAGACAATATTCATCATTTTCAAGTTTATCATTCATCATTAGGACACGTTTAATCCACTCATCGAGGTATTTTCTTAACAATATAACAACTCGGGTGACTATAACTATATTGATTTCCAAAGCAATGAAAAGTATACCACATATTTGTATTGTCAAGAATCAAGTCGATGACATCAGGGTAGTAACACGTTAAATAATACATAGTTTGTATACAAATATTAATAAAGATAATAGTCAGTATTGAGATCCAATTCCAGAAGATAACACTCAGGACGCTTTTACTAAAATCGATACTCCTGTGTATAGTTTGGATCTTCAAAATAAGTAAGACGTTT
Source organism: Xanthia togata (assembly GCA_963853775.1). Lineage (NCBI taxonomy): Eukaryota > Metazoa > Arthropoda > Insecta > Lepidoptera > Noctuidae > Xanthia > Xanthia togata. The sequence continues at coordinate 23,775,368 of OY970799.1, read as the reverse complement.
TCGTCTTTATGCACTATATCCAGAATGAACATAATCGAAAACCCGACTAAAAAAGTGATGAAATAGAGAACAGAAAACAGTGACAAGAAGTCTTTTTCTACACTTGACATATTTTTATTTATATCCCTGACATCTACGATGACTATTCGATAGATCAAAAACGCGTTCATGAGTAACATACAGCAAGGCGGAAATATATGTCTTATTTTTCCATTTGGATAAATATAAGTATTTCGTACATTATATTTCAAATTCAAAAGCTAACTAAGAACAAAGTTAAAAGAATACATTATACGCTCAACATCTTCTTCCAATCGATAGTTGAGTAACATTTTGCATGAGATTACTGTTTTTTTTTTGTTTATTGAATATGTTTTTAACTTTCAATATGAACCTGTCCACTGTTGGATGACTAATGAGTCTATTTATAATATTTATTTATGAACTGATCCAAACCAATGTTTAGAAAACAAATAATCTACCAAATATATTGATACATTAGTTATATTAAAACTCAAGGAATTATGTATATGTCGCAGGTTTTTCATAAAATTAGGTTTTTGATAAAAAACCGGAAGATGACACATTTACACTCAATTTCATCATAAACCTGAAACAATCCAGATTTTTTATCAAAAACCTGAACTAGTTTGGGTTTATGATAAAATTCTTGTCAAAATCACGGGTTTGCTTTGTTTCATGACATATAAATCAATTTAAATTAAATAAATAAAACAATCCATCATCATTTGCAACTTATTTGGAAGAAAACAATTATTTATTTATCAAAATGCCATTATGATCCAATCAATATTCTCCTCCTTCAATCCAATTTTGAATTAATAAAATGTTTCAATTTCAAGTACCTATATTAATCTGATTTAGTTATGCCGCGCAAATGAAATTTCGTAACTATTAAAAATACGGCTAAACTGAGTCAAAACTAAAAAAAAAAATAAAGAAACGTTTACCACGTACCTACTTGTTTTTTTTATAAATTGCTATTATGCTTTATTTATTGTGATAGATTGTTGACTTGTGACATCTAGAGTTGCATAATTTTTAGGGTTCCATAGTCAACTAGGAACCCTTATAGTTTCGCCATGTCTGTCTGTCCGTCCGTCCGTCCGTCCGTCCTCGCTTAATCTCTGTGACCGTTAGCACTAGAAAGCTGAAATTTGGTACTTATATGTATATCAATCACGCCGACATAGTGGTAAAATAAAAATTGGAAAAAAATGTTTTATTAGGGTAGCCCCCCTATATGTAAAGTGGGAAGTGTTTTTTTTTTTATTTCAACCCTAACGTGTGATATATTGTTGGAAAGGTATTTAAAAATGAATAGGGGTTTACTAAAATAATTTTTTGATAATGTCAATAATTTTGGAAATAATCGCTCCAAAAGTAAAAAACAATGTGTCCCCCCCTCTAACTTTTGAACCATAAGTTTAGAAAATATGAAAATAATCTGAAAAGTAGAACTTTATAAGGACTTTCTAGAAAAATCATTTTGAACTTGATGGAAACAACAGTTTTTGTACAAAAAAGACAAAAAGTTGTACAAAATAATTTCTGGAAGTTTGTAGTATAATCGTATATACAAGCATTTTTTTTAACTTCGTTTACATATTTTATTATCCTGAACGTATCTTTTTTCAAACAAAAATGAATTATTAAAATCGGTTCTCGCACTCCAAAATTACCACCGAAAACTTCTGGCACGTCTAAGTATTAATTAGTAACACAATACCCCGAGAGATGGCGCTGTAGGTACTTATTACATTGGGTCGGGTATTATCGAATTATTCGGTTGGTCTCTCCTTGGCATTGGCGGTATCTTATAACTACATAAAACTTCTATCAGGAACAATTTAGAACAAAACTAAAATTCATTTTTTTAACGCCAATAAAATGTTAAGGTAAAAACCAGTTCATAAATGGTTCGATAGATGGCGTTGCGTAATGACGTCATTTTTTTAAAAGTCGATGTTAATATTTTCCGTGCTTTCATGTGCAACTTTCTTTACCACGGTAGGTACCGTGGTAAAGAAAGTTGCACTTAAACATATTCGTAATTTTATGAGTGCACAATCTAATAGTCGTCGAATTAGATTGTGGGTAAAATTAACTTCTTTTGCGGATATTGTTCATATTAATTTTGTATGTACGCACAGTACGCAGTTACTTGATACGTACAACTCCTAGATAATTACGATTTGAAGTAGGCTAGTTTGTTAAAAACATAGTGTTGCCTATACAGTATAGTTACATTGAACACTTGTGTATAATAAAACACTTATTGTGACGGACGGGAAACTACGGAACCCTACACTGAGCGTGGCCCGACACGCTCTTGGCCGGTTTTTTTTTTTTTGCATGCACATCGATTTGTCTTGCAGCGCATTTTATGTTTTTCGCACGAGCATTTCTTTCAGCATTTCTACAAAGCAAACCCGTGATTTTGACAAGAACTTTATCATAAATCCAAACTAGTTAAGGTTTTTGATCAAAAGTCTGGATTGTTACAGGTTTATGATGAAATTGAGTTTCAAATGTGTCATCTTCCGGTTTTTTTATCAAAAACCTAGGTTTTTGATCAAAAACCTAATTTTATGAAAAACCTGCGACATATATAACAAAAAATGACGCATTCTTAAGAACATTCTATTAAAAAATTGACAGCATTATTTGGGTAATTCAACAAGATTGAACTATAAACGCTCAGTTAGGTTCATACATTTTCAAAACCAGAAATAAACCCAGTATTGGGTGAACTAATATCAATAGAGAGCTCTATTAATAATAATTAATGAGGAGCTCATAGCAAAGTAATAACACCCGCACGTGTCGATGCCGGGGTTGGTCCGTGGATGGGTTACCATTTTACATACCGAAACTCCACCGTGCCTCGAAAAGCACGTTAAGCCGTTGGTCCCGGCTGTCATTCATGGATCTTTCACAGTCGTTACGGGTCGTCAGAAGTCCGAAAGTCTAACAACCAGTCTTACCAAGGGGTATCGTAACACCCAGTTACTGGGTTGTGGAGGTCATATAGGCAGTCGCTCCATGTAAAATACTGGTATTCAGCCATATCCGGTTAGACTAGAAGCCGACCCCAACATAGTTGGGAAAAGGCTAGGTAGGTTGATTGACTTGGATGAATCAGTATTAACTGCTCTCAGTGTTTTGTATTTACTGCTCTGTATTTGCAACTCTCAAACAATCAGATCTGCATTTCATGATAATTCGAGTCTGTACGAGTATATTTAAAAAAAAACGAACTTAATGGAATGGAGGTAAAATAATACGATGAATATGAATGAATAATATGATTTAGTAATAATTAATTTATTCATTCATTAAATTATGACACAGCTCACAAAATTGATCTTTGCAAAAAAAAATTGATTGGAAAAAGTACAGTGAAGGGTAAAGGAAAGTACCAGAATACTAGCTGTGACCAGTAACATCAAAAGTTTACCATTTCTCTTTAGGGAAAGACTTTTCGCTAATGAAAGACAATTTTAGTGACAAAGTATGAAGATTTCAAAAAAATATGTGACACTGATATATGTAATTCTAAATAGGTTTTACATTGAATATTTGAATATTCCAATTAAGAGTATAAGTAAAGATAGGCTCAGTGACACTGACGATGGGATTTATTAATAATTCCGAATTTTCAAATTTAATTGTAGGCTTACTTAAATTGTAAATTTAAAACTCGAAACAACATACTGTTAGGTTCTTATCCTGCCTAAGTGATTTCAGATATTTAATTTCGCAACGAGGTATCACTCTGTTCTGTATTTAAATGAGAAGGCAGATATTTATAACGCAAGACATGTCCAATATTATAGCATTCTAAGAGATGCCACATTTATTTTTAAATCGATGGAGCATCCTATATTTTGGCGTCGCCTCGAAACTAGATAGTTTTGGTGTTCCTTTGATGTCATATATTTGTACTGCTACTTGTATATGCCTTCCATAGATGGTCAAATTGAATATTTGCCGTCATCTTGACGACAAATACTATGGATAAATCATGAAATCAGATATTATTGCTGAGCTGTCCATAGTGACATATATTTATGCTCGTGACTGTAAACTCAAGAGGTGTCCATCAGTTTTTTTTTAAATTTTTGCTTGCTTTATTTATTACCTGCAAGCAACACCAGCAAAGGCATTCCGGCAAGAGTTTCGGGCACAAGATCATAGGAACCTCCAAAATTGTAAAAGTATACTCAGTTTTGCATGGAGATGCAAAACTCTATATGTATGTAAATCTTCTGTATATGCACCTATACATACACCAAAAATTGTAATCCAGTAATCATCTGTTTCTAAATCTTCGTTGTTACTAGAGATTTGATTTTTTCAATCTATTTACGAATGAATTTCGTAATTAGTTTCAATATCAAAATAGCATATACAACGTTACTGTCGAAAGCAATTCCATAAAAAGCCACTATGTTCATAAAACTATTAAAGAGTGAAATAAATAAGGAACAAATGAGTTTACTAATAAATACAATAGTTCGTATGATAACACAAGTCCAGTTGTAGACTATTAAAGTTGTCAGTTCGTTGTCATTTATTTGTAGGACTCTGAGCACGTGTTAGATTTTCAAGACTATAAAAAAATTATTGGTAAGTTTCTCAGAGAAGCTGTTCAATATTTCTTCGATCAAGTAGATAGTTACATCAAAAGCACCGAACGGACATTAAAATACAACGTTAACATCTCACCTATTACTGTACTCGATAAATAATGTGATCAAATTATATAAACGACATATAAAAATTTACATATAAACAAACAAAAGAATCTAATGAAATTATAAAGATATGTAAAACGATGTGTAAACAGCGATAACATTCTCACGAATAGAATACTTGACGCAAAATAAAGTTCTCTGCATGAGATTCCCCTTGAATCTCATGCTTATTGCTATATGCTTATATACTATCTTAGTACTGATTGTAATTCGTCTTCAAGGAGCTAAGAAATATTTTACTAGATGAAACTGTTGGTACACTCTCGATTATAACAGCGTTTCTTTTAGATTTGAAGTATTTTTCTAAATACGAAAACATGTTTGTAGCTGTTTAGGACGAATTGAAAGCAATTAAAATCGATCTGTGAGTAAAAGTTATTACTTACTGTACACTTCTGTTCCCATTGTTTGACATTGAGTTGACGTTGAGCGGTTTTAACATTTTTCTGAGTTGCCAATTGTTATTTAACCGCACTTTTTCCCTCGTCGCCAATTGGCGACGTTTTACTTTTACTAAATTATGACTATTATCGTATGGTCTTACGGATATTCTAGTCGATTAGACCAAAAATAATTAAAAAATTACAGGTAACACCCAAAAATTCAGAAAAATGTTTAAAATGACGTAAACCGGGCGTCAATGTTAAGCAAATGGTTTTTAATATTTTAATATGATGTATGGTGTTCTATTAACATTTATGATTACCAAATACAACATGTCAGGGCCTCAAGTCTGCTATTACAATAGTGTCAGAATGGTCGATCATTGATTTCATAATTGTTGATTTGGACAAAATATTGGCGTCATTATGACTTTCCAATGTTCAGCCACTGACACTCCATTGAAAGTAATGGCATCTATTGGTAATCTCGTACATAATGAAAAATTAATGACTGACTTAGGCGGTAATCTACAAAAATTTTGACAGTTCCTTTGATCAGTGACCTACCATGAGAACGTCATTGTGCAGTCATTTCTTTTAATTCGTTACGAGTATCGTGTTTGTGGAATGCAACGATCAACCAATGATCGACCATTATGAACTTAGCAGATTACGAACTTTTAGCAAAATGACAATGGGATCGTGTTGGAATGACGAATTTATAAAAATAGCAGACTTGGGCCCCAGGTGTGATGCGCTACTTTTTCGCCAGCCATATCAAGTTTATAAAAAAAAAAAACGATAAACCTGGATACATAGTGGCGCGGGGGGGATTAGCATTAACTTATATTACAAATAAGCAAACTGGAGAAAAACAATAGTATAAGAAGTAATAAAGCTTGACAGCTGTAGAGGTAGCTCTGCGTCTATGATGAACAAGCCACACGCACTCATCTTCTTGAATGTAGCTTTCTGTACGCGTTGGATGTTCTTGGAAAACTTTCTTTGATCTGAACAAAGAAATAATAACGTAAATATCATTACGTAAAAGGTTTTGTCTGCATTACCTTAAGCGAGACAGAGACAGATAACACGTGCATCTCATTAAAAGCAATTGTTAACTTCGTTTAATCTTGTGGACTGTAGTTTTATGTAGGTTTGATTCCAATGAATTGAAACGACTTGCCTTTTTTTACACTTTTAATGCTCTCACAGTACAATGGACCGATTGAAAAAGACCGACTATATAGATAGCATAGACTAAAAATTAAACCATTTTGTGTTGCCATAAACATACTGCCGCCCCAGGCAATCAAACAAGTAACAACCCCTTATTTCTACTTACAGCAGAATCTAAAGGCAGCTAACATTTCAAGAAAACGTAAAAAATCTAGACGACAATATAGCTAACAAACATACCCACTATATAATAGAAACACACAAGATTATTAAACTATTCTAAGTTTAATGCACAAAAACACAACCTTTTCTTTCAGGTAGACATTACTCATAAGCACAGGTATGTAGGAACATAATTATAGGAACTAATTAGGCATAAGTTTACATGTAAATGAGTCCTAATATTATATAACTTATATATAACTTATTCTATTACAACCTTAGGTAGGCATGCAATATTATGCATTTATTAACACAATACCTATTATGTACACCATAATAACAGGTAAGTATTCTAAATTTTGTTGACTAAGTTACTAGTTTTTATAATTGTATATAAAAATAGAACACACATCTAGGTATATAGCTGAAATTAAAAAAAGATGTCTTTTTTTTATTAGAAAATTACTTTTCAATAGGTAATACACTTATGCTTTGTAATGACCTAGTATATAAATGACCATTAGCTGTTTTTACCTGCAAGGCTCGAACCTTGCCGTCATTTCCAGGAAATACATTCACTACACGTGCCATGGGCCACGCCAACGGAGGAGCATTCGCTTCTCTCATAAGTACTAGTGCACCTAGAGTTACATTAGGCATAGATTGACACCACTTATTTCTATTCTGCAAGGTATTTAAATAATATTTATACCAAGCCTTCCAAAATCTTTGTTGTAATTGTATACATTGTTGCCAGAACCCCAGTCTATTTGTTTTGGTTTCAGAAATATCTGCCTCAGGGTACATAGTTAGGGCTGTACCTATAAGGAAGTGGCCTGGAGTCAGGTAACAGTAATCATTGACATCTTCAGAGAGAGGTAAAATAGGGCGCGAATTAAGCACGGCCTCTATCTGACATAAAACAGTATGTAACTGTTCATAAGTTAATGCAGCATCTAATACAATTCTTTTTAAATGGTACTTCATACTTTTCACAGCCGCCTCTGCAAGCCCTGCGAATACCGGCGCATAACTAGGCGTAAAATGAAAATTAATACCCTTTTTCGCGGCATAAGCTTGCACAAGCGTCTGGTGATCAGCAGAACTATTAAGCTTGTACAGCTCAGCTAGCTGGTTCCTTGCCCCACGAAAACAACCACCGTTATCGCAGAATACGTCGCTGGGCAAGCCACGTCTACTGATGAACCTTTTGAAAGACGCTAGGAATGCATCAGTTGACAAATCTGAAGTCAACTCTAAGTGAATTGCCTTCGTGACAAAGCATACATATATGCATACATAACCTTTACTGACTATAGCTTTTCTTACACGCGAATTCTTAACTTGGATTGGCCCAGCGAAGTCTATGCCCACTTTTTGAAACGGCCTGCATGATGTCACGCGGTGTTGAGGCAAGGATCCCATTAACTGCTTCGCTGCACCAGCTTTCAGTCTAAAACAAACCAAACATTTATGAGTCACTTTTTTGACTTGTCGCATGCCATTAATTAGCCAGTATTTTTGATTTAAGTTAGCTAGGAGTGACTTAGGTCCAGCATGTAATAACCTAACATGTTCACTCTGTATAATAAGTTCAGTTACTCGCGATTTTCGAGGTAGAATGATAGGATGTTTTTGTGCAATCGGTATATCCGAATTATCTAAACGACCCCCTACTCTCATCAGGCCATCTGTATCAATGAATGGATGTAGATTTTGCAGTGGCCCTCGCACGGATTCACCCTTCCGTAATGAGTCTTTCTCTTCACAATAATGTATTGATTGCTCATGTTTAATTATTGAATGCAGCGCATGTTGCAACTCATTAGGACTGAGAGTACCCCGAAGTTTTGTTTTCTCTTTTAAGTTGCGACAAAATCTTTGCACATATGCAATTACCCTCATCACCTTTCCTATGTCTGAATAATTATTTATTATTTGAAATACATTATGCTGTATAGCTGTTGTCAAGCCAACTTTAGCCAGAGGAGTGGACGGGGACTTCGCCTTCATTTCAGGTAAGTTTTCAGGTAAAACTATTTCTTTATTATCAAATTCGTACCTCGATTGCAGAAACTTCGGTCCCTCCCACCAGAGGGCGCAAGTCTGAAGCTCCTGAGGGCTGATGCCTCTACTAATCAAATCAGCAGGGTTCACTGCGGAAGGTACATACAGCCAGCGCCACCTATCGGTTTTTTGCTGAATTACCGCCACTCTGTTCGCTACATAGGCTTGTAATCTAGTGAGCTCAGTTTGAATCCAAGCCAAAGTTATTTTGGAGTCGGTGAATAGGTACACCTCATCAATTTGAATATTTTTATGTAAGGTATCATAAACTCGCTCTATTAAAATGGAAAGAAGTAATGTAGCATTAAGCTCCAGCCTGGGTATCGTTAATGCGTTCGCACGTGGGTTTACTCGCGACTTCGAACAGAGCAAAGATAACTCAGCCTTACCTGTTTTGTCGACCACGCGTAGGTATATGCAGCACCCGTACCCCGTCGTGCTGGAGGCATCCGCAAAGCCAATCAGCTGGACTGCTGCTGCGTTGATGGTTGGGATGTGTCGGTCTAAATTGATAAGGTGCATGGCAGCTAAGCTTCTAGCAAATTGAAGCCACTCGTCAACTAGCTCATTAGGTATACGTTCATCCCATCCAATATTATATGACCATATTTTTTGCATAATACTTTTGGCCTTAATTACAATCGGACTAGCAAAACCCATGGGATCATAGAACTTTGATATATAGCTAAGAACTCCCCTTTTTGTCACTATGTTTTCATCAAATGGTTCTGGGCTGTCTATTTTAAAACAATCCTTTTGAACATCAAGTGTAAGCCCCAAAGCTTTCATATTATAGTTGCCCTTTTGAAGGTCAAGCTCGCTAAATTGCTGTTCCACCTCTGGAATGTCAGAGAGAACAGAATGTGTGTTAGAAGCCCATTTATGCAAACTAAAGCTCCCATAACCTAACAGTTCACATAACTGCCGTTTAGCTTCAAGCAATTTGTGCAAATCAGAACATGAATAAATTACGTCATCAACATACATACAATTTTTTATTATAAATGATGCTAGTGGTAGCTCATGCTCATGCCTTTGTGCAAGTTCAAGTAAACAGCGCGTTGCTAAATAGCTCGAAGACTTCACACCATAAGTGACGGTGTCAAGACGTATACATTTTATAGCCTGACTAGGGTCGTCCCGCCACAGAATGTTCTGGAGTGAAGTGTGTTCCGGGTTAATCAATATGTTGCGAAACATTTTCTTAATATCTGAACTCAAAGTGAATTCTCCAAATCGAAATAACAAAACAATATCAAATAATTCTTTCTGTACTGTAGGCCCATTTAATAAAATATCATTCAATGAGATCTTTTTACTAGTTTTCATTGACGCATCATACACAACTCTAGTACGAGTGCTCTTGCTTTGCTCGTTTATAACCGCATGATGTGGCATAAAATAGATAGGATCTTCATAGAAATTGTAAGAGCCAATATCAACAAAGTGCCCATGACCGAGCCCTATGTACTCATCTATGAACTTTTGATAATCATTAAGTAAGTTAATGTTGCTTTGCAGTCTTTTTTCCAGACTGAGAAACCTGTGCAAAGCTAGATCAAAAGAATTCCCTAAAGCCTCATTTATTTTGCAGGTTTCTAGCTTCAAAGGTAAGTCAACAGTGAATTTTTTATTTTCAAGTTTTACTGAACTTATAAAGATATTTTCAGCTAACTTTTGTTCCGAATCCCTTTCTACTAGCAATTCCGGAACGCTCTCCACCTCCCAAAGCTTCCTGACACTGTCAATTACGTCTGTTTCGCACTTAGTACAAATTAAAGATACAACCTGATTTTTTATGATGCTAGATGTCATTGCTCCGGCAATGACATGGCCAAACTTCGTGTTTATGATGCCTGGATATGAAGATTGCTGCTGGTCGTCTAGGTCACTGCATGCACGTAAGCACTGAGGTTCCTCAAGCGGCAGGAGGACCTGGCAAAAGACATCAGCACCTATTAGCATATTTATTTCCGAAGGTTGGTTAAAAGTTGTATCTGCCAACGTGATACCAGCAGGGATTTGTATGCCTTCTAGGCTGACTGGTGATTGAGGTAAGTTACAAGTGATTTTATCTACCACGTGACAGTTAACTAGAGTGCTAAATTGGGATGTCAAAGAATTTACTTTTAATGGAATACAATAGCTGACTTTGTTCTGGCTCTCTGTCACACCAATGAGGTTAATATCATTTCGCTTAGGAGTATATCCTAAGACCTTCACTGCCTTTGTAGTGATCAGGGACACCTGAGAACCTGTGTCTAGTATGCACTTTATATGCACTTCTCGCCCATCTTTTGCAAACACCTTTACCCGTGCTGTAGGAAGTAAAATATTATTAGCAGAGTCCCCAGATAGGAGGACCACTGGGCCTGGACCACCTTCGTCATTGAGATGTAGCAGCGTGTGATGACTTTTCTTGCACTGCCCACACCTAAAGTGATATTTACATTTGCCAGGGTGTGTATTTAAACATATGTTACATAAGCTTTTTGCTTTTGCAAAAGAGACTCTTTCTTCTCTGGACTGTAATTTAAATTTTGGACATGAGTATAACTTATGATCTGAACACTTACAGTAGAGGCACTCCATTGCTGTCTTGGCTGTTGCTGCTAGCGCTACCTTATTCTTGGCTGGCTGCATGGTTGCACCCTGCCGCTTTCCGCCTTCTGTTGCCTCAGCCCGGGTATCTGTGTTCTCTAGAGCGAGAACACGCTTATCCAAATAAGACAAAAAATCCTCAACCGTAGGGTCATTCTCTGGATCACGCTCCAGCTGATAAGAGCGGGAGCTGTAGAGGTCCAGCTTACGCACCAAGATGCCCAGAAGAATAGGGTCCCAGTTGTCCACCTCTGCCTTCAGGTTGCGCAGAGCGCTTAGTGTCTGTCTCACTACGGAAACAAAATTCCTAATCTCATTAGCATTAGGGAACTTGGCAAACTTGTCCAAGTCTAAGAGAGTGTTTACATGCTCATTTACAATCTTATATTTGTTATAAAATCGCTTGTCTAATAATTGCAATGCATTGTCATAACTTTCACTGACAAGAGGAAGATTATTAATTAATTCGTAAGGGGGGCCCTGGAGGAATGATCGCAGGTAATAGAGTTTTTGGACGTTGTCCAAGGATGTGTCGCCGTGGATTACAGATTTGAACATCTCTATAAAGTTTACATACTCGGAATATTTACCAGTAAAATTTGGAATATTGATATGGGGTAATCTAGTTCTAGATACGACACTGTTACCTGACTCCGAGGTTTTCCCTTCCTTGTTTCTACCCTTTAATTTTATGTTTTCATTTAAAAGAGTCAGACCGTGGAAATACTTGTTTTCCATGTCCTCAACATTTTCATTGTCTGACGAATCTAATGCCAAGATATCTTTATTATAATTTTCGTACTCTTTAAAAGCAGCTAACAATCTATCCCTCTTAGTTATCAGCGCTTCAAGAGAGCTTATAATTAACTCGTTTGACTCGGCAACAAAAGAACATAGTCTGGTGATTGTACCTTTCGAGTATCCCCTGCTCACTCGCAACTTCTTTAACACATCATCCATCTTAACAGCCTAAATTCAGCTCTTTACCCACTTGTTGAAATTACACAATAGCAAAAATGCAAAATTAATAATTATGAGAACTACAACTCGGACGCCATTGATCAGACGCCGATAGCTTAGCACGTAGGTGTGGAGGGCCGCTAGGGAGCGCGCGCGTCGCCTCGCTTCGCTGCACGCCGTACTCCAGTCGTACCAACTTAACCGCACTTTCGCACCAATGAGAGCGGACCGGTGCCTCGTTGACAGTAGCTCGCTGTTCTGCAATTGGTCGAAATTACCGCGCGCAAAATCAGCGTGGACAACACCGCGCCGCGCGCCAGCATATAAACCGGCAAAATGATGAAGTCGCGTCGTTGACTGTAGCCGTTGATAATGATGAGGCGTGAGTGCTCTCTTTCACTCTCACTCGAAAGGAATCTTGCTATCCTTCTCGCACTCGTGACTCGCAGATGATTCTTAAAATGGCCGATCGATTTTATTCCCTGTATTATTGGAATTTCTTGACGAAATATGTATGTTGGATTCTTGAAGCACGGATCTTACTGTTCTTCTCGCAGCAATCGATACTTGATTTTAATGCAAGTATATGCCGAAAATCCGTACCTATGCTCCGCCTTGGCCGCCTTCCGTGGCGTCGCGTGTCCTCGCTGTACGATTCTCGTAGTAAGTGCTTTCGCCGCAAATCGTTGATTCGGATCGTATGGACCAATGTTAACTTCGTTTAATCTTGTGGACTGTAGTTTTATGTAGGTTTGATTCCAATGAATTGAAACGACTTGCCTTTTTTTACACTTTTAATGCTCTCACAGTACAATGGACCGATTGAAAAAGACCGACTATATAGATAGCATAGACTAAAAATTAAACCATTTTGTGTTGCCATAAACAGCAATATCTGTTACACTTATACCATTAAAACAACACTTACCAGCTGAACATCTACTTGACTTCATGAGCATTACACAGGTACTCTGAACATCTCTCATTGTTGCATAGAATCTCTCACATTGCACACTCAAGCATATAAATATGATAATATTCTTCATATTCCAGGTTTGAGATACGATTATTAGAACGCAAAACTAAAATATTAACAGAATATTAAGATATCTTGAACAATCTACTTTATCTTTTAACTGAATGATACCTTTAACTAATTAAGTGATAATTACTACTTACGTTAAATATACCTACATCTATTAAACTAAGATCAAAGTCAAATTCCTTAGACTGATGTAAACTGTGAATACTGTATAATACATAATCTGTAACAAAAATTGAAACATGTATTGTGGTTACGCCACATTCTTTAACGGTAAATTATCTCGGAAATTCCTATAATACAATTTGCAGTTCTTGAAATATTGCAGAGAACAAAAGACGAACATTTATATAAGCTTAAACTTATTTCAATTCTTACTACCTAATTTAAATAAACTCACCATTTGTCCGAAAGTCATCTCCACAATAATGAAAGTCTCCTGTATATTCAAGTATACATCAAACATTGTATTCCAGTACTCTTCTGTTTCTGAATCATCGGTGTTTCTAACTTTTTCGATCCACGCACGAAGTATTTTCTCTATTAATTTCAATACTGATAAAGCATAAACAACGTTAATATTAAAAGAGACGCAAGCAAAAACGGAAACAAGCTGGATTGTTTTTATGCCCGGGAAAATAAAACTATACATAACGACGAAAATAATACAAAAAATGTTTAAGATAAGAACAGAAATCCAGTTGTACAAAATGAGACCTCGGAGTTCGATACTGTTAATTTGAAGGACCTTGAGCACATGTTGGATTTTCATGACCAACAAGACATTCAAGTTCCTGTACTTAATGTTTGTTAAGGTGTTCATTAAATCCCCTATCAGATTGATTAAGTAGTCGAATACATTGGTCGAACAATAAAACAAATTGTAATCCCAGTTTTTGCATTCCACTAGCAATATGTTCAAGTTATGCAAACAGCCACATTGATATATGAGCAAGCACAACACTCTCATAGAATAATACAGATAAGTATTAGGAGTAATAATGTTGTAACGAACAGAATACTTCGCGGACAAGAAAAGACTCTGCATCAGATTCAACGGTCTTAGTACTGATTGTAAATCTTCTTCGATCACGTTACTAAGTAATATTTTATTAGATGTTACTGTTGGTAAATTCTCGATAATAACGGCGCTTCTGTTTGATTTGAAATATTTTCCGTAATACGAAAACATGTTTGCCACACTAGGCAGTTCCTTTTTTATTGAACTAGAAACGATCGACAGGCGAGTAATTTACTAATACTTTAGTAATTATCTGTAGTATGCTATTTGTTTTCATTCAAATTCAAAGACGCAATGTCATTTATGTCAATCGATGGTCGAGTTATTCAAAAATATTATAATACCGTTTTGTTCGCGAAATAGTCTCTATTCATCACTAAATAATTAATTAATAGTAATTTAGTCAAATGCGTTTAATTTCTTCGTGCCACATAACCATATCTAAGCAAACCAATCGAGCAATCCCTTTATTTTTTTCGGTCACTGGCGTCATTATCAAACTTCCTTTCAAAAATTCAAATTCAAATTCAAAATATTTTTATTTCACATAAACCTACAAGGGCACTTATGAAACGTCAAAAGCTAGGTGCACGGTTTCAATTGGTCGTTTCCTATGGAGAAGAGCCGGCAAGAAACTGCACGGTTACTCTATTAAAAGTAAATGGTATTTACAATCTTTTCTAGTTACAGTGTTTATAGGTACTCGTATGAGAGGACACTGTAGGCCTATCAACAAGTACCAGGTACTTAGCAAGATAGAAAATGATCGACAGATCTACAAGTCTGTTATGCCTACAACGTTCTCACATTCACAAAATAAAAAAGAAGAGAATCTATATAAAAAATAAACAAATTGAAAACCTATTTAAACCAAATGACATGATTGCCACTAAAGCTGTAACAAATCTAATTTAATAAAAATATAGTATATTGAAGTTATACACAGTTGATATGACAGAGGGGCATTAAATTACACTACGTATACTATACGTGTTTAGTATTAATTCAATACGGTATAAAAATAAAAAGCATTAAAGATGAGTTTTTTTTTTTTCAAACAAAATTG
The DNA here is from genome assembly GCA_963853775.1 of Xanthia togata. Lineage (NCBI taxonomy): Eukaryota > Metazoa > Arthropoda > Insecta > Lepidoptera > Noctuidae > Xanthia > Xanthia togata. The sequence goes on along the minus strand of OY970799.1, from coordinate 23,760,106 downwards.
TTTATAAATCAGAGTAAAACGCAACCCCCCTGTGTAAATAAATTTAACTGACCTTAGATACCTAGGTAACAAAGCGGCAACGTCGCGCACACACCGGAGCGCGGCGCGTGTTATCACGTGTCAAGGCGGGCGGCCGGGGCGGTGGCGCTAGCGGTGGCTTATGCCTTCGCTCGGCTTTTATGATAGGTACGGTTTTGAAGTAAGTACGCACAACAACAATCACAAGAAAAACACTACATTTTTTAATTCTCGATGTGGCCTTCATTCACATGAATGCACAAATTATACCGACGGAGAATATTGTTATTTATTTTTCTAATTAAATCACTGTTCGTTGATAGGCACTTTAATTTGTGAAATACTAAAATAATCCTATTTTTTAGTTCATAAATTGTATTTTAACTACACTCACACACAACCAAAGTTTAATTACGTGTCCTATCACAACAAAAACAGTCAATCACAAAAAAAACACTAACATTAAATAATAATAATCCGATGTTACGTGTCCTGTCACAATAAAAAAAGAAATATTGTCTTAAACTTATTTAGTGTCCTATCACAATAACAAAACAAAATCACAATTGTCTGCGCGCGTGTTCGGCAAAACAAAACAGCCCTGGAGCTTCCGTGTTACGTAACATTCGTTCCGAATGGATAGCGTCGGCGCACTACTGAGGCCCCAATGCCCCCACTTACCGATCGCGCAAGGATCTAGGATGCAATAACAACTGACCAACTGACCAACTGACAAATGACCTATTTCTATTTCTTTTACGCGCGGGATGTTTTGCTATGATTGTCACTCTCGTAATTAAAGTGCAAGTGTGTGTATTTATTGCTTCCTTGTTTGCTTTGCCATCTTTTTAGCGAAAAATATTTGGTTGTACTTGTGACTTGCGTCAGAGCGGCAACAACGCATCGTAGGTTTATACTCAGAATTATCGTTTTAAGGTGGATGACCGCGTATAGACATAATCAGCTGTTAGGAAAGATACATCGTGTTCAAACGGGGCAAAAACTTAAAAAATCATTTGCGACTAAACTACTGCTTTAGGGGCATGAGGAACAGGGTGTAAAGTTCACTCATCCACCATAGAAAAGGGAGGATCCTCCAACCAGACGGGTGTTATGTCTGGCGGGCCGACTGCCCGACTGTTGATTTTGGATAGTCTTATCTATGTCGTTCGCGCGGTAAACTCTAATTGCGCGATGCAGGATTTGTGTGACGTCATGTCTTTTGATGCGTAGTTAGTATGTTGCGGTGTAACCGCTACATCACTCCCCTCCGGAGACCGGAGGTCGATAGTGGGCTGAGTCTTGTATCTTGCGATGCTTCACAGTGCCAGCTAAGGTTCCAGTGAGTCGGAACCGGGTGCCGCATAGTTCACGGTGAGCCGGAACTGTCTGCGGTGATTCCCCAGTAAGTCGGGGTGGCGCTGCGTCACGATCCAGTGAGTCGGATGTGGTATAGCACCGGGTTGTGGCTGACTGCTAGCGTCGACCAGGAGAGGGTAGAATGGGCTCTGCTTGTGAGACCGGCCGAAGGTGCAGGTGCTGTGCCAAGGTTGCTGATGAGGCTGAGGGTGATGACCAGGAATGCGCGTTCGCTGCATGCTGGTGGTCAGGATACCCGTTGAAGCCGTGGGTGCTGGCTGTCTGTGTGACTCGCCTCACGAAAGCTTGCGGGAGTGATGATGATGATGACGTCACGCTGAAGTAGTTGCACGAAGGCTGCGTTGACGTTCATACTCGTCGGGGTCACCAATTTAGGGGCATGAGGAACAGGGTGTAAAGTTCACTCATCCACCATAGAAAAGGGAGGATCCTCCAACCAGACGGGTGTTATGTCTGGCGGGCCGACTGCCCGACTGTTGATTTCGGATAGTCTTATCTATGTCGTTCGCGCGGTAAACTCTAATTGCGCGATGCAAGATTTGTGTGACGTCATGTCTTTTGATACGTAGTTAGTATGTTGCGGTGTAACCGCTACACTGTTACTATTTAATTGATTTTTGGTACAGAGCTTGAAAATGGTACCTAGTATAGGCAGTTTAAAGAGAAGCCCCTCTGTCGTATCAACTTTGTATAATGTCAAATAACGAAAAGATTATGTCAAAAAAGTACGTAAAAGAAAAAAAAATAGGTAAAATAAAATAATCATCTTAATTTGGGAGCAGTTAATAGACATTTACATAGTAATGCCGTTATTGAGGTACCAGGGAAGCCACATGTGCAGAAGGAATTATTGCCAAACTTCCTTGTCTTCAACGTAGTCTTTAATCTTATAATATGCTTTTTTGATCGTTTGATGTGGGTTTTGAACTTTCCATCACTAAGTTCTGTAACCGACTTTGGCAACTTGTTATAAAATCGAATACTGTTTATAACAAATGACTTACTAGTTTTAGCTAACCTAAATTTGGGTATCACAATTTCATGTTTACTACGTGTATTTATATTATGGATTTTTTTTCTTTAATTCAGATACTGCGATGGGGATTTTAAAATGCCCAAAAAAATAATTAAATCTACATTTTTCATATTTATTTAATTAAATGACAGAAATATTTATACTATCATATTACTAAGTACCTATCCACGTTTTATTTGGTGTAGTTATTTGTACGATTGGAAATAATACATTTTCATGTAAATTTTGTGTTTTTGAAGATCTTGGAGTTTTTTTTTCGCAAGTGCTGCACAAAGATAAGCTTTATGTTATACTAGCTGCGCCCCGCGGTTTCACCCGCATTAGTTTTGATCCCGTGTGAATATCGGGATAAAAAGTATCCTATGTGTTAATCCAACTATGCCAAATTTTATCCAAATCCGTTAAGTAGTTTTAGCATGAAGAAGATACAAACATACATACTCACAAACTTTCGCCTTTTAAAATTCGCGATTTGAAATCGATGGCCTTTTAAAAGGTCCGTCGTAAAATAGAGGGTTTTCTTATTAGCATGTGACCGGTAATAGCGCTCAATCTCAAACGAAATTGTTGAGGAGTTGGAGCGAGGCGATGAAAATACGTTGTTGCGGAACGAAGTTACCATTTTTCTACCTGAGTAGAGTATGCCGCTGACGATGAAAACTCAACAGTTCAGCATTGGCGGAGTTCATGACTTTACAAAATCTCATAAGTAAAGTTTAACTATAATTTATTTTAGGTGTCAATAAACGTATACTGCCTAGTTTATATTATTTATTACCACTATTTACTCGTATGTTCTTTTGTTTTCAGCCAACCAGAGGCAATGTTTTATGAGAGTTCTGACGAGGAAAATGAACAGCCTATATAAAACTTGCCTAAAAGAAGACATACGATTGACACGATCGATGATGATAGCAAAGTATCTGGGCCTTCCACATCTATTTCTCCTACAGCAGCTATGTCGACATTAGTTTATTCGAAAGTAACTCACAAAAAAGGCGTGATAGAAAAAAAAAAAAAATGTAATTCATGTACACCCAACAATAACTTTTCTGGTTTTTCAGTCAAATTGCTTAACGAAATTGCAAGAATCGCGATGCCGGATTTGTGTGACGTCATGTCTTTAATGCGTAGTTCGTATGTGGCGGTGTAACCGCTACAGTTTGATTAAAAGACCATATACAAAGTTGATACGACAGAGGGGCTTTCCTTTAAACTGCCTATACTAGGTACCATTTTCAAGCTCTATACCAAAAATCAATTAAATAGGAGCAGTAGATTAGTCGCAAATGATTTTTAAATTTTTGGCCCGTTTGAACACGATGTATCTTTCCTAACAGCTGATTATGTCTATACGCATAGGTCATCCACCTTAAAACGATAAATCTGAGTATAAACCTACGATGCGTTGTTGCCGCTCTGACGCAAGTCACAAGTACAACCAAATATTTTTCGCTAAAAAGATGGCAAAGCAAACAAGGAAGCAATAAATACACACACTTGCACTTTAATTACGAGAGTGACAATCATTGCAAAACATCCCGCGCGTAAAAGAAATAGAAATAAGTCAGTGTGTTGTTATTGCATCTTAGATCCTTGCGCGATCGGTACGTGGTGGCAGTGGGGCCTCAGTGCGCCGACGCTATCCTTTCGGAACGTATATTACGTAACACGGCAGCTCCTGCGGCTCTTTTGTTTTGCCGAACACGCGCGCAGACAATTGTGATTTTGTTTTGTTATTGTGATAGGACACTAAATAAGTTTAAGACAATATTTCTTTTTTTATTGTGACAGGACACGTAACATCGGATTATTATTATTAAGATTTAGTGTTTTTTTGTGATTGACTGTTTTTTGTTGTGAAAGGACACGTAATTAAACTTTAGTTGTGTGTGAGTGTAATTAAAATACAATTGTTGAACAAAACAATAGGATTATTTTAGCATTTTACAAATTAAAGAGCTTATCAACGAACAGTGATTTAATTAGAAAAATAATAACAATTTTCTCCATCGGTATAATTTGTGCATTCATGTGAATGGAAGACACATCGAGAATTATTTTTTTGTGTGTTTTTGTTGTGATTGTTGTTCTGTGCGTACTTACTTCAAAACCGTACCTATCATAAAAGCCGAGCGAAGGCCCAAGCCGCCGCTCGCGCCACCGCCCCGGCCGCCCACCTTAACACGAGATAACACACGCCGCGCTCCGGCGCGCGCGCGACGTTGCCGCTTTGTTACCTAGGTATCTAAGGTCAGTTAAATTTATTTACACAGGGTGGTTGCGTTTTACTCTGATTTTTAAGCTTTCGTTTGTCTGAAAAAAAAACTCATTTTTGATGCATTTTATTTTTATACCGTTATACTAAAGACGTATAGTATACGTAGTGTAATTTAATGCCCCTCTGTCATATCAACTCTGTATGTATAATGAAATGAAATGAAATCGTTTATTCTGTAAATAGAATATTGGAATCACTTTTACACATCATATTAAAAAAAAAAAAAAGCTAGATGAGTTCGGCGTTTCCTATCTGACTACTCTGAGAAGAAAGGCCGAAACAAACTCAGAGGTCACCGTCTCTATAAAAGTCCAGACATAATCTTGGTCAGGCCATATTTGAGTCTTTTGAGAAAAGAACCACACAGATTTGAGTGGACCTGTCCTGTCAGTGCAAGCATTTGTCAGTATTCGTGGAGCTCAACTCAGAACTTAAGGAGCTCAACTTGACGAACAATACCAAAGAAAGGACATTTGGGTAGGCCGCATAAACTACTCAAACTGCCAGACCGTCATTAAAACTAATTGAGAAAGAAAAAAAAAATACCCACAGTCCTCACAGTCACAAAAAATAAAATAATATAATACTTTACAAAGTTATCATGTAATCAACAATGTCAATTTTTATATAATACTAGCTGACCCGGCAAACGTTGTTTTGCTATATAAATAATTTTTAAGTAATTTCGGGGTATGAAAAATAGATGTTAGCCGATTCTCAGACCTACTCAATATGCTCACAAAATTTCATGAGGATCGGTCAAGCCGTTTCGGAGGAGTACGGGAACGAACATTGTGACACGAGAATTTTATATATAAGAAGATAATTGGAGAGCTAAAGGTACGAAAACTCTTTTCATAACAAAACTAAATAAAATAATAAGTACATACCTGGTTGTGTAGGATCCATAATAGAAATTCACAATTAATTGACTTTTCCACCACAAATTTAATATTTGAAAACAATGAAATTTTAGCGTATCGAATAATCACACGACCACGGCAAGCGAACGGTAATTTCCGACTGAGCGCATGGAGCGAGGGAAAGGCTCTAGCACTTCGGGTTCACGCTGTGGGTAGGAGGGGGTACCATAGTATTTCGAGGAATAAAAAAAAACGGCGTCTAACTAAAACAAAAAAAATGGATTTCGCCCGACTTTTAGGGCCAAATACCTGTCTGGCAGCGCCGCTTAGCGGCGCTCGACAGAGTCTACAACATAACGCTCGGACTGGCTGGTGCTAAGCAGAGTTCATCAATGGCGGTCAAGTAATGAACACGTTTAGAAACTGTCACGAATTCCGAATAGTTGTGCCGTGCACCTACAGTGTGTGAATTGCTAGTGATTAATTTGATAGTAAATCATAATTTGATCTGAACTTTAAATGGTTTTTTTATTGCGCAATAACGAACACTACCCACAGTACGCCCACAGTAGTTAAAATATGGCTGATAATAACAAAAGAGACCAATACTCTCTCCGTTATCAGAATTGGGAGACGTGTTGAGTGTTGTTCAGGCGCAAAATGAAAACGCTAAAAGTGACTGTTGGCGTGCCATATTTTTAGAGATAGTTTTGTTTTTACTGTATTCATTGTAAATCCATCTTTGCCACTTTCATCACCCAAAACTTGGACCATAACTTCCAGGCTATTTGGGTTTTCCTCAGCAAATTTGAGTAGTTTAATTTTTCTCCACCTATATTGAGATCAGATGTGGCCAATCCAGTTTGCGAAATATGTTCTCTAGAACTGCAGAAAATAACTTAGGGGACATTGGATTACACTGCCTCACCCGTCTTCTCACCTGGAACTCGGGGCCCAGTATTTCCAGTTGTTTTCTTGCTTTGCTGTTTGAATATATGGTTTTTATTATATTTATGTAAATTCCAGGTAGTCAATGAAAGCCATGTATACTGTTTTGCTCTATTCATTATATTTCTGCATTATTTGTTTCACCATGTGGATGTGGTCTATTATTGAGAAGTTTCTCCTGAAACCAGCTTGTTCCATTGGTTGTTTTTCTTCTAATGCTTGATTTATTATTTGCAAGATAACTTTTGAAAATATTTTACAGATGTTGGACATCAAACTTATAGGCCTGTAGTTTCCAATATCCTCCTTTGGACCTTTCTTATGTAATAGTATGATATGTGATGTTTCCCATTGTGTTGGTATTTATTGATTAGTCATCATTTTGTTGAACAGCTTTGTAAGTATAGGGACTAGTTCTTCCACTGTTCCTTTCAGTAAATTAGAAGCTAAGTAGACTCATCTTTCATGGGGTACTGTTTAAAATGTTACAATAAAATACCTCCCTACATACTACAACTAAATGAAACGAAATTTAAATCTTGCATAAAATGCAGACTATGCTGCACAGCATAAGCTGGGGGAGTATATCGCTCACAAAAATGCTTGGCTCAACGCTGGTCCAGCTCCACAAGGGCGCATAAACTAATTGATTAGCATTCGAAAATATTGTTGGAGCTGCTGAAGATTGCAAAAAATATCTTTGAATTGTATAACTTCAATCTCTTAATATTGTATAATTGCATAGCATATGTGTGAGCGCTGTGACCATGTACCTTCTATAAAGCTAACATTTACTGGGTACGTCTTTCATTGACTTGATGTGCCCTGGCGGCTGAGAGTATGTCATGCTCACTCAAATGTCTCGCTGGTGGTGGCGTGTGTGTTGGATCGTTAAGTTCCTTTCAAAATGGTTGAGCTAAACGGTACTGATCCATGCGTCATGTTCTTGAACGGGCGCCATCAGTAGGGACTGGTCATCTCTTATCTGCAACGGCATATTTTAATTTTTGACTTGTTTTTACATTTTTATTACGGACGCTTTTTACGTGCACGTCTTTCTACATTGTTCTCACATGTATAATTTCAACATGAATGATTTAACCAATATTTTGTATAGAATATTATGATTTAAAAGAGTGTCCGTGGAGTTTCTTGCCCGTTCTTCTTCATAGGAACCTACGCTTTGGAATGGGCAACTAGTTTCATATTTCTGACTGACTGACCCCTTGACAATTCAAAAGTGCCTGTAAATGGTTTAATTGAAATAAATGCTTTGAGTTTGAGTTTTGAGTTCGAGTAATTCATTAGAGATTTTGTCTGGACCTGGTGATTTTTCTAACTTTTGACTTCTGATTGCCAACCTCGTGTTTCGATTTTTGAAGTATGATGTGATCGGAGTCGAAGATGTGATAGATGTTCATAGAATTGTGTAGCTTTTTCTATTATCTCTTCTATTTTTGTGATGTTATTCTTTCCTCTTTAAAACTTTGGTATCCATTCCTTGTTTCTTTTACTTAATTCTTTCCAAGTTTTGCGTACACCTCGTGCTTTTGTTATATTTTTTTTCTAAAGTCTGCAGTGTTTTAATTTTGCGGTCTCTAAGTCAAAGTCAAAGTCAAATAATTTATTTCAATTAGGCACAAAAAAGGCACTTATGAACGTCAACATTTACAAAAAAAAATATATTGATTCTAGTCGCCCATTCCAAAAGGTCGTTTTCGTATGGAGAAGAATGAGCAAGAAACTCCACCGTTACTCTTATAAAATATTTTCACAATATCTTTTATACATTAATTATATAATTATATGTGAAGACGATGCACCTAGAATAAGATTACTATACCACGTTAGGTAAAAAGAATGAAAAATGAAGGAATGACATAAATTAATTATGTGATAGATGCATGGTGCTCACGCACCTGCTCTCTTCTAATGCTTTCTTTTATTTATTTTTTAATGTTTGGCATTTTTTTCAAAATTGGACTTTTTAAGTTTTCCTGGTAGTAGGTTTTCCTTTCCTCCATAAGTTGCAAAGTTTTCTCGCTTAGCTGATAATTATTTGTATTCATAATTTGAGGGCATACCCAGCTGCAGATTAAAGTAGTGACTCGAGGCAAGTGCAAATGCCGGTTATCAAAAATCGGTGTGTAACCCAAAGTCACAGAAAAATATCGTCGTTTAGGCAAATAATCAGAATCCTTAGGCAAGTCACACAGGGATAAAAGTCCATAAGCAGAAGCAGTCGATAAAGTAGAAAATCAACGAACAGAACATCAAAGAAAAACCAAGGAACGACAAGGTATCACTTTGTCAGTTATCCGGTTTGCAGAAGAAATGTCATGTTTTTTTTTTGTTGGCGGTGTTGCATTAGATATTGTACTGCGATTTCATATTCTTAACACAAACTATTATTTTTATTTTCAAATTTATATTCTGATTCAGAATTGTTTTTCATTAGTAACACATAACATAACATCACGCCTTGTTTCCCCGAAGGGTTGGGCAGAGGTGTACCTGTAGTAGGTACACCCACATTTCGCCAGTTATGTTTTAAGTCTCATGTAATAGGGGGCGAGCCTATTGCCATAAACCGGGCACAAATCCAGACTCCGGGCTACTACTGAGAGATTCCAGATAGAAAAACCCAATAATACTTTGCCCGACCCGGGAATCGAACCCAGGACCTCATGCTCAGCAGTAGCGCTTGCAACCACTAGACCAACGAGGCAGTCAGTTTCATTAGTATATTAATGCAATACGCAAAGCCAAAGCATTATATGTAACTGGACCAAGATTTTTATTACGTCATGGCAACATTAAAAGTTCAGGTTAGCCAAAATTCATGAAGACCAGAAAAAGAAAACTACGCCATGATTCTTTTTTATAATTATTAAACTAGTCAATTCAGATTTCAATTATGACGATTTTTGTTCCAGACTTCGATAGGCCTTATACTTGATTTGATAAAACTTAGTAAATTATTTCGTCGATATCTATCACGGTGTCATAAATAGACACTCAATAACTCTATCAACAATTCTGCTGCATTACTCCTTTATTAAAAAAAAAAAAAACATTTGTTTCAACTTCGGTCATTACTCGCACTATAATAATATGATTAGTAACTAATTATTTTAAGTCATTATATATATTATATATCTCTTTTGATCACTACAGATACTATTTGATAAATGACGAAAGTCGATTTGAATAATGAGAAACAAAATACTCGATATAAAATTCTATCATGGGAAAAATACTTGCCTATCGAATTTTTTAGGCATTAGTTCAGTTGACATTGAACTGTTAATTGAAACAAACATGTTTTCGTATTTCAAAGCAAACAGAAACGTAGTTTCTATCATTACAGACACAATACGTAATAATAATGAGATTGGGGAAGATGTACTATCAGTGCTAAGACCATTGAATTTGATGCAAAGTTTATTCTTGCGGTCGAAGTATTCTATTCGTGACAATATTATCACCGCGAATACTTATCGATACAATTCCATTCAAGTGTTTTGCATGCTCTTATACCGCTGTGCCTGTTTTATTGAATTGATTGTATCCATTATCCAGAATAATCATTGGGAGGTTCACGGTTTTTTATTTTGTGTGTGCATGTTTAGTGACGTCATCATCTTCTGGGTCGGGGATTTAGTAAACAGCATCTCAAATATCGTGCACAGTTACTACAATATCTTGTTGATTTTGAAAATCCAACACGTTCTCAGAGTCTTACAAGTAAATGGCAACAAACTCAGAGGTTTCATTGTCTGCAGCTGGACTTCTGTTGGCATCCTCAATATTTTTTCAATTAGTTTAATCCTTTTCTTCAGTTTTATTTTCACTTTGAATTTTTTTGATTATTCTAGGCTTTACACTAGTCTCCTTTTCGATATTAGCGTTGTTTATGCTTTAGTAGTGTTAAAATTATTACAAAATATGCTTCGTGTTTGGATTGAAAGAGTCCAGAATTCAAGAAACACCGAGGATTCAGAAAGAGAAGAGTTTTGGAAAGTAATGTTTGATGCATACTTGAATGTACATGAGTCATACAAGATTTTAGAGGTGACATTTCAAAAAATGGTAAGTTTATTTTTAAATAGAGATTTTGTGATAGCAAGACTCAACTGTACTGATGGTATTTGACTAAGTGCTGCCAGTGGCCTTTTTAAAACCGACTGGCGACAATTTCACAAGTTTCTTTCATTTATTAGTAAACAAATATCATTAAAAAATAATTTTGCTTTGTCCATACAAAAGATGTCACATAAAGGGAATTAAAAACCAAAAGGAGATGTAAAATCTGTACTATTAATTATATAAATAAAAATGAAATCCGGTTCGTTGGTAAGCGCAACACTTGAAAAAGGCTTAAGAAAGTAAGTTGGAGTTTATTTTCTACCAAAAGTATGGAAATAGTTTTTTTGCGATTTCCGACTTTTCTAGTACTCAAACCTTAGTTAATTCAGTAGATTTTTTTGATCCTCATATTGTCTCGAAGAAGCTGCGACGTTCTTTTTCATTTCAATCATCAGCTCTCTTCAAGATCTATCGATTGCGTGTAGAAAATATTTGTGTGAAATATTTATAGGAATTACAGACATTTATTATATAAGTATAGACATAAAATTTGCAAAATTATATACTAACTTAACTAAAACTATCGAAAAATTAAAATGTAGCATCGAAAAATTCATCCGCATCGCTCTGTCGACTGGTAATGTACCCAAGAGTTACTCTTGCGCCATCCCGTCTTCCTGGCTCGGCGTGCTGTGCTGGTGCTGCTGCTGCGGCTGCAGATAACCTCAAGCGGAGTAAGTATAATAACCTTACAGGTAATTATATTTTCGAGCCGTTTGGGGTTGAAACCCTCGGGCTGTGGCGTCCGAGTGATCACGGCCTCTTTCAATGGTATCTCAAAACGGCTATTTGACACTTCCCGTGACCCAAGAGCTGGTTTTTACCTTGGGCAGAGGCTATGCATTGCCATACAACGTGGCAATGCGGCCAGTCTATTGGGTACATTACCAGTCGACAGCGATGCGAATGAATTTTTCGATACTATATTTATAGGTAGTTAATAAATGGTATTAAAGTTTAAAAAAAAAATGTACTGTATAACGTCAAATTCAAATTATTTTATTTCACATAAACCTACATGGGCACTTATCAAAAGTCAGAAGCTAGGTGCACGATTCCAATTGGTCGTTTCCTATGGAGAAGAGCCGGCAAGAAACATCACGGTTACTCTTTAAAACATAATTGTCTTTTACAAAATTTGAAAATATTGTAAAAGCCAATTATAATTCAGAAGCTAATTATATTAGGTATGGGAGTCTTCAACAAGTACCAGATGGTCGTGTGGTTAGTAACCAACCTGGTATCAGAGTTTTTTTAAAGCCACCCACGGGCCTCTGACTTGGCTTTACATGCCGTCGAAAAATATCTCTCAGGCATTTTTTCAATTTCCTCATGATGTTTTCCTTCACCATTTTTGAGCAAGTGATAATTATCTTATCTGCTTTATTAAACGGCACATATACAGAAAATTTGTCCAGTTTGTCACATTTTGCCAAATATGTTGCATTGTCATTAAATAGGGTCCTGTACCCTAATTACGTAATGCAAAATCAATCCGAATCTGAATAGTTTTGAAACAGATTGCTAATCCATTGCTCCGTAAGTTCGAAACAAAAAACTGCAGAGCAACGTAAATAACGCAATGAATGTTGTTGAACTGTCAAAATGAAACAGATTTGTCTTTATCGTTTACGAAAATATGTTGCGTAATTAGAAAGCTGGTCAAATAGGTAAAAAACGTTTTTGTTTTCAGATAGTTTTTTATACGATATTTGCAGCATACCTCAATGTGCGGAATCTCTCGACGGTGTTATCTTTAAGCCGCTACACTAAAGTAAGTAGTAGAAGTACTAATAAATTATGGGACTACCAAGAACTACCAGTTATCTATATAAATACCATACAACTAAGTAATACAATAGCATAAAACTAACGTTTTTAGGGTTGCGTAGTCAACTAGGAACACCTATAGTTTCGCCATGTCCATCTGCCTGTCTGTCCACGGCAGGAATCTCCATGTTTTAACAACATAGCGGGTCGATAGCTTTGTCTAGCTTACCCATCGACTGCATTAGCAATGGCCTCGTAAAGGTCGGTCATTGTGAACATTCAATGTCTGTGGTATGGTTTCACAGCCTGGACCAGCTATGTCCGCAAATTATATACCTGTAGCGGCCTGGTTTCGTAGTCAGTTCAAGTTAGTATCTCTTCTGCAGGCTAAATAACTAACTATTACAAAATATTAAAACTTACTTAAAAGAACGCTAACGAAGATCACAAATGCTAGGTTTTTTTTTTGTCTGCCTTTAATAATTTACATATTTTGAAAGTACACATGGACCGCATTATTTTTTAATAAGGCGTCAAAGTCGAGAAAATTTTGGGCTCAGAGATATAAATATCAAGTAAGAATTAGAACGTTGGCGACGGGAAACGTACTGTGGTGGGCACCTCAGAGACATAGAGTGTACATAATCGAAGTTTATATTGATACAAAGGTAATTAACTTCCCTGATATTAATAATTCGACACGATTTCTAAGAGGTCATATCCAGTCGTATCACTCGAAGGTTTATTACGTTTATACTATGGTAGATTATTTAAAAAGTGGCAGGAGTACAATAAAAAAATATTATTGCACGTATGTTGCTGGCAGAAAACCTCGGTTGCTGTGCACATACAATGTCAGTCCATTGGTTTCTCGGTTTGACTAGGCACCTTGATAAGCCCTTACAAACACCGGCAGGTTTTTTAGATTATGTCAAAGACAAGACAAGCCGACAATGTTATGTTATGTTATGTCAAGATGACGAGCATAATATGTAAACCTGGAATAAGAATAATAAATATTTTGATACCTTTGTATGAAAATAAATATGAAAATAAATAATAAGAATGTGGAGCAAGTAAGTGAGTTTGTATACTTGGGGAGTCTGTTTACAAGGGATGGGAAGATTGATGAAGATGTGGAAAGGAGAGTAAATGCGGGAAATAAAGTGAATGGTGCTATACATGCGATTGTAACCAACCAGTTGATGTCCAAAAAGGCTCGACTGGCTGTTCACAGTGGTGTGCTGGTGCCCACGCTTATGTATGGAAGTGAATGCTGGGTGTGGCAAAAGAAGCATGAAAGTAGGATAAATGCTGTGGAAATGCGTTCCTTGCGAAGCATGTGTGGTCTAACTATGAATGATAGGCTGAGAAATGATGTGATAAGACAACGGTGTGAGTTAAAAGAAGATGTAGTGACAAAAATTGAAAAGGGTATGCTAAGATGGTTTGGTCATGTTGAGAGGATGAATGAAAGGCGACTAACAAAATGTATTTACAAGGCAGATGTGAATGGAAACGCCGGGAGGGGACGCCCTAGGAGGACATATACTGACCTTATTGGTGATGTTCTTCAGAAAGGACAGGTGCGTAGTACTCGCAACCGGCGTGCGTGTATGACCAGATGTATGAACGTAAACGAGGCAAAAGGAGTATGTAAGGATCGTAGCAGGTGGCATTCTGTAGTTTCTGCCTACCCCCATGGGAAGAAGGCGTGAGTTTATGTATGTATGATACCTTTGTTTCATTTTATTGTAATCTAATTATACGCCCATTACAAACGGGCTAGTTCAAAGTGTTGTATGTGTTAGGTGGTATCATCACTCAGCTTAAAATAGCGAAATAATAATAAAGATAATTTATTTGTCAAACATTCGTTTACATAAACTGACTCATCAGACATACAAGGTATTGAATTAATAGATGTTGTGTGCGTCCATGTTTTTCCAATAACGGCGTACAAATTTTGTAGGTATAGAAGATTACTAATAATCATACGGGATCTTACAGGAAATGGTGGGAGGAGATCAATTATTACATTTAAAGATCGTTGTTTAAATTTGTTCGCAAATTCATTACAGCGTTGTCGCCATACAAATATTTCTACTACTGCCAAAATTCAAATAAAATATAATTCAGTCCTAGCCGTCAACTTTTTTTTCATCACAAATCGCCAAACTAAATGGGTGATCTCCGATTCGAATGAATTGATTATGGATTAAGCCAATATTAGCATTTTACTATTTCAGTTTGTTAGCCGACTAATTTCAATTTATTTATGGAACATGAAGTTTATAATTTTAATCATATGGTTATGCGTAGAATGTGAGAGATTCTATGCAGCAATGAAAGATGTTCAGAGTACATGTATAATACTCATGAAGTCAAGGCAATGTTCTGGTATGTATTTTTTTTTAAACCAATAATTATGCTTCTAACTGATATCAAAGTGAGAGCCGACATAATTATCAGCGATAAGCAAGATGGAAACTTCAAAAATGTATTAGATTGACATAAGCTATCGAAATGCTTAAGTCTATAAATAAAAAGCTTAAGAGGGAACAGGGCCCGCGATTCTCCATACAAACGTATTCCCCGTTTTTCTTTCTGAATAATGCCTATAGAGCTGTATTTTATTTTTATAAAATCAGGGTCTCTATAGGCATGTCCCTGTCATTTCCTTTTTTTCAGCAATTAATGAGTAAGGAAACTATGACCCTCCAAAAATTACAAAAATGCCCCATTTTTACCGCCGTGATTAGAGGACTACCAGACGAATTCGGAAAAGTTTTTAGCATAAAATAAAATAATAGGAACCTAGACATACTTTCTTAAAATTTTAATGTAAAAAATTATTAAATCGGCTTAGTTTTCGAGGAGAAAAAATGAGAATGCCAAACGTCGTTTTCGTCAAAAAATTTGTGATATAATCGGTCTGACCTGCAGTTGTCCCTATCGCACTTTACGGGGCAGCGCGACGGCAATAATTTCTTCAAATACCTATTTTTCAAATTCCTCGCAGCCCCTGTTCCCTCTTAAAACACTGTATTCCTTGCTTGTTAAAACGCACTTTGGAAGATTAACTTTAACAACGGTGCCTTGTTTCAAACGTGTAGGTAGCAATCTTAATGCATGAAAATGGTCTTTCGCTGAAAACTTAGAAGAAATAACAAGATGGCGGTAGTCACTATGCCACTTTGATTCTATCGCTTTTTTATATTTTAGATCCAGAAAGAAGAGTTTACAAGAACATACAACGCATACAGAAGGCATCATTCAAGAAGATGAACGCGTGCGGCTTGTTCATCATAGACGCCGAGCTACCTCTACAGTTGTCAAGCTTTATTACTTCTTACATTATTGTTGTGCTACAGTTTGTGTATCTGTAATAAGTGAAAGATCATTTACTACCGCAGTGTTTTACCTGCTTGTAGTAATTAATTGTACGAAAATGAACAAATAATATATTGTACATCTGAATAACAAACATGACATTTAATATTAAACACCATTTATTTAAATATTTGTTAATTACTCACCTATCGATTGACTTTCGTTTTCTACTATAAACAATATCAAACTGCTTAGTGTAATAGACATATTTTCGTATTTCAAAAACTATTTCAAATCTAACAGAAACGCCGTTTTAATCAAGAATACACCAACTGTTTCCTCTACCAAAACATTACTTTATAATGTGATTGAAGGAGATTTACAATCAGTATTAAGGCCGTTAACACTGATGCATGGTCTTTTTCTCTGCGCGAGTATTCTGTTCGTGACGGTTATATCATAAGTTCGAGAAATATTTGACCGAATTTTATTTCACCTAAAACTTTTCAACTATTATCGTTTGGTTTTAAGTGGTCCCAGTAAGAAGCATGCAAGCAAGGATGCTTGCTTCAAGCGTGCAGCACGCAAGCAGTCATGCAGCGTGTAAGCAGGCATGTAGCATGCAAGCAGGCATGCAGCTTGCAAGCAGGCATGCAACATGCAGCAAGCATTGTTTCTGTCACGGCTTTTTTTTTTTAATGTTGCCCCACACTAGGAATTTCTCCTGTATCGTGGGTGCGTTTACAAACATTATACTCTGCTTCGTCCTCGAGATTAGCATAAACACAATGTAGTAACACGTACGGTGTTGCCTTTGCGCACTGAAAGTAAAAAGCCGGTTTAGGTGAGGGTAGACAAATTTTGTTTGCTCGATACCTACCTTGTTTGATTTCTCATTCACAGTTCAGTGCTCTGCCGGAGCGTACATAATTTTCTTAAATAATTATCAGTGTTCTTAAAGTTTTAAAAGTGTCATGGGAAACGGAAAAGTAAACACGATTACGAATATCCTATAACAAAAAAGTTAAATAAATGGGAGAAGAAACTTCAACGTGAGACAAGATCGACGTCGCATTCCAGAGGTTAGTCAAGTATAATATATTGCGGAAAATTGTTATAATAATAACGTTGTATAATCACATCAACGTTTAAACGTTGTCATAAGTCGTTCCGGTTAACTTGAAAGGGTTAACACTTCGGACTCGTAAACGTTATAAGTACCTAGTTAACTTCTTTTGTTTTATATCACGTGCAAGGCTAATATTGCGATCAGTTATAAGAACAGTTACCTTGTTAGTATACGTGAAGCTATACGGGTGATGCGGGCAGTCTTTGGGATTGTCACTTCACCCTAGATACTAAGCCGCACGCGGTACATATCTATGTCCATAGATATACCGGCCCACCTGCGTGCGATTATCTTTTGTTGTAAATTAATTATCCATAAGTCAGTTAAATTTCAATAACATGATAATATAATAATGAGGATTGATCATCTTCTTGAATAACAAAGGAAATCTACACATTACAGAGGAAACACCCTCTCCCCGATGTCGATACTACAACGAAGACTCTTTTGAGGAAGTAGTAGAATTGGAACCAGAATATCATGATGAGCCATCCATGAGCGCTGGGGATCCCATTCATTTGATCAGTGCCTTGGACCCAATTCCCTCAACTAGCGCTGCAGACCCAATTCCATCCACAAGTACTTCACAGCCACAGGTCCTTTCCTCAGAGACTGAAGTCCTTATTGCAACCTCCGAGCATCGAGCTGGACTCGATAATTTAAAGATATTTGGAGAGGATCCGTCTGTGGAAAAGATCTACGGCAAATAAATTTAGACCGACCTGGCTGTTCGGCTACATCTGGCTACTAAGGGCTTGTCCAGCGAACTTCGTAGGGAGTTGATAGACAGATACTTACCTCCTAGTAATTGCAAACTAATTGACTCGCCGGAACTTAATTTAGAAATAAAAGCAGCCATATCAGTTTAGGGGCATGAGGAACAGGGTGTAAAGTTCACTCATCCACCATAGAAAAGGGAGGATCCTCCAACCAGACGGGTGTTGTGTCTGGCGGGCCGACTGCCCGACTGTTGATTTCGGATAGTCTTATCTATGTCGTTCGCGCGGTAAACTATAATTGCGCGATGCAGGATTTGTGTGACGTCATGTCTTTGATGCGTAGTTAGTATGTGGCGGTGTAACCGCTACATCACTCCCCTCCGGAGACCGGAGGTCGATAGTGGGCTGAGTCTTGTATCTTGCGATGCTTCACAGTATCAGTGGAGGTTCCAGTGTGTCGGAACCGGGTGCCGCATAGTTCGCGGTGAGTCGGAACTGTTTTGCGGTGATTCCCCAGTGAGTCGGGGTGGCGCTGGCGTCACGATCCGGTGAGTCGGATGTGGTATAGCGCCGGGTTGTGGCTGACTGCTAGCGTCGACCAGGAGAGGGTAGAATGGGCTCTGCTTGTGAGACCGGCCGAAGGTGCAGATGCTGTGCCAAGGTTGCTGATGAGGCTGAGGGTGATGACCAGGAATGCGCGTTCGCTGCATGCTGGTGGTCAGGATACCCGTTGAAGCCGTGGGTGCTGGCTGTCTGTGTGACTCGCCTCACGAAAGCTTGCGGGAGTGATGATGATGATGACGTCACGCTGAAGTAGTTGCACGAAGGCTGCGTTGACGTTCATACTCGGGGTCACCAATTTAGGGGTGTAAGGAACAGGGTGTAAAGTTCACTCATCCACCATAGAAAAGGGAGGATCCTCCAACCAGACGGGTGTTGTGTCTGGCGGGCCGACTGCCCGACTGTTGATTTTGGATAGTCTTATCTATGTCGTTCGCGCGGTAAACTCTAATTGCGCGATGCAGGATTTATGTGACGTCATGTCTTTGATGCGTAGTTAGTATGTGGCGGTGTAACCGCTACATCACTCCCCTCCGGAGACCGGAGGTCGATAGTGGGCTGAGTCTTGTATCTTGCGATGCTTCACAGTGCCAGCTAAGGTTCTAGTGAGTCGGAACCGGGTGCCGCACAGTTCGCGGTGAGTCGGAACTGTCTGCGATGATTGCGGCGGTTGTAGTGATTGAGGTGATTGCGGTGATTGAGGTGATAGCGGTGATTGCGCTGATTGAGATGATTGCGTTGATTGAGGTGATAGCGGTGATTGCGCTGATTGAGATGATTGCGTTGATTCCCCAGTGAGTCGGGGTGATGAGGCTGAGGGTGATGACCAGGAATGCGCGTTCGCTGCATGCTGGTGGTCAGGATACCCGTTGAAGCCGAGGTTGCTGACAGTCTGCGTGACTCGCCTCACGAACGCTTGCGGGAGTGATGATGATGACGTCACGCTGAAGTAGTTGCACGAAGGCTGCGTTGACGTTCATACTCGGGGTCACCAATTTAGGGGCATGAGGAACAGGGTGTAAAGTTCACTCATCCACCATAGAAAAGGGAGGATCCTCCAACCAGACGGGTGTTGTGTCTGGCGGGCCGACTGCCCGACTGTTGATTTCGGATAGTCTTATCTATGTCGTTCGCGCGGTAAACTCTAATTGCGCGATGCAGGATTTGTGTGACGTCATGTCTTTGATGCGTAGTTAGTATGTGGCGGTGTAACCGCTACATCAGAAGTTGTCTTAAAAAGAGATAAGGGTATTGAGATGAAACAAAAACAGTTAGGTTGTGCCATTTCATGCTAACCCTTAATAGACAGGACAATAGCTTACCACCTCAGATTTTTGACCATAGATCATGAGTCGTTCTAAACAAACCTGTTCCTTATCATTATTTATAATGTCCGGAGACCCTTAAAACTTTTATTAGTACTGGCAATTACGCTAAGAGAACTTTATTTTACACCAGATTATACATAATTAAAAACTAACAGACTTAAAATAATAATATTAATAATATGTACAAGTATATATTACATAAAAAGTGGGGGGGGGGGATAAGTATAGGGCATCAAAAAATTCTTCCGCATCGCTGTCAACAGGAAAAGTGCCCAAAAGGCTGGCTTCATTGCCACGTTGAATGGCAATGCTGATTCTTTGGCCAAAGAATAGGCCAGCCCTCTGGTCACGTGAAGAGTCGACCAGCCGCTTGGCGATGTCTTGAAAAACTAAGTGGGCACTCGGACCCAATGGCCCTAGTGTTTCAACCCCAAACGGCTCAAACATATAAGTCCTAATAAGATTGGAGTATTTGCGCCGTTTGAGGTTTTCCGCACCTGCAGCAGCAGCCCCAGCACAGCCCGCCGTGCTAGGAAGATGGGATGGCGCAAGGGTGTCGACGCACGTTGCATCCCACACCAAAGGCCTACCTACCTTCCAAGGCATTATGGTCATTCCGTCTGGTCTCTTCCCATCGTCGCGTGCCAAACCATTGGGTTCTAAAACAGCTGGCACTCCGGCGGTGACAAGAGCACGACGGATGATGTCATTGATGCTGGCGTGCCGTGCTATCCGGCCTGCGCTCTTACTGCAGGATAGGCCATGGTGTCCGAGACAGTCGACACCTTCACCGCATCGGCAGCGATGCGGAGCCACACAAGGAGCGCCCAGACGCAGACAGGTAGCGAGCCGGAAGGTGGTATCACCCAGCATAGTGCCTATGTTGGGTGATGGTAGCGCCTGAATCCAGAGGCCCGACTCCCACTCACTCACAGCCAGCAGGCGGGCACGCTCAGCAGTATTGGTGGACGTATTAATAAGATTATTCCGTACCAACCTGCAGAGCGGCTCATCCCACTGTCTCTGGGAAGATGGGTTCACGGGCCGATCTGTATTCGGGCAAGCCGCTTTCCAGGCGTTAAGCTAACTGCCAAAGTTTGCGAACTATCATAATTTGAAAAAAAAAATTAACAATCTTGAAAATCGAAGGTGTTTTGTGCAAACAAATTAAAACTTTGTTCTAACAAGATTAAGGTAAGTGATTTTCTATTATTTGGTAGGATATTTGATTATATTACCCTGCATGTCTTGTAGAACAAGTTTTGAAATGAAACTAGTACTTATTGTAAAATCATCGTAAACTCGGTGGTAACACTCATACCATTGCCCAGTTAGATCAACTTAGTAGTTTTTGGTGGTAGTATAGTTACCTTTACCCATTAGCCTACTGTCTATTACAGGAGAATGTCGAAGAAAAAGAAGATAACTGACAGTTTTATCGTCAGTATTCTAGATGATGATCTCCCCGCCATTGAAAGTAGCGACGAAAGTGTCTCGGAAGAACCACTTTTAGGCGATTGCGTACTGGATTACGACGATAAGGTTTCGAGAGGCATTTCAAGAATATTTGGTAAAGATCCTGAGTTGGAGACGAGAGGATTAGATCATTTTTAAGACCCTTCTATGCCACGTGTTTCGGTAGAATATCTAGAAAGCGTTGAACCAGTGATTGAAGAACAGGTGAGGGAAGGAAGTACGCGAAATGAATATGACAAGGACAATTTTTTTGGCTCTCTTTCTGAACCTAACCCTATTACAGCTCAGCCTGATGAATCTGCGAGTACAAACATCATAAGCAGGCCTATTCGTTCGCCACTTGTTTCGATACAATATCCAGAAAGTGTTGAACCAGTGATTAAAGAATCGGTAAGTAGGCGAAATGAATATGATAGGGTCATTTTTTGGCGGTCTTTCTGAACGAATCCCTACTACAGTTCAGCATAACTCAGTGCAGCCTGATGAATCTGCGAGTGCAAACATCGTAAGTAGGCCTATTCGTGTGGCACAAAACTGGTCAGATAAGGTTCCAAAGCATACCATACCAAAGTTTGATAAACGGCTGACTGTAAACATGCGCTTCACACATAAAACACCACCTATAGAATTTTTCGACAGTTACTTTCCTCGTGATTTCGTAGAGTTGCTGGTAGAACAAACAAATATTTATGCAGCACAGAGGCAAACGCTTCACTGGAGTCCAAAATTTGTCGCTGAAATGCGTGCATATCTTGATGTCTTGATACTGATGGGTCTTCACCCCTTACCTGATGTCAATCTGTATTGGTCAACTGATACTTTTTATAGAAATGCTGATATTGCCCAAACTTTCATTCAAAAGAGATTAAAAAAACTGACTGAAAACATTCACCTGAATGATAATACCGAAGAACCTGCGAGAGATACGCCAGATCATGATAGGCTTTATAAAATACATCCTATGATAACAAAACTAAACGAAGTATTCCAAACTAAGTGTACTCAATCAAGCACCCAATCGGTGGACGAATGCATGGTAAAGATCAAGGGGAAAAGCACCCTCAAACAATACATGCCAAAAAAGCCAATAAAAAGGGGTTATACGGTATGGGCTCGGTGTGATGCTAAAACCGGATACATGTATGTCTTCGATATCTATATCGGGAAAGCAGACGAAAAAGCATCAAGTGAGGAAGGCTTAGGATATAATGTGATGATGAAACTATGTGAAGGTGTGCCACGCAATACTCTTGTAGCTTCCGACAACTTCTTCACTGGCATTTCTCTGATGAATGATTTGCTGAAAAAGAAAGGAATATATGCCGTCGGTACCGTACGTTTGAACCGAAAAGGCTTACCAGAAAATTTGTTGCCTAAAAATAAACTAAAGAAGGAAAAACTTGAAAAGCACGAATTCATGTATAAAAGCAAAGCTCCAGTTTCTGCAATACAGTGGATGGATACTCAACTGGTGAATGTTTAAACAACGGCACACAACCCAAAATCTGTGTCTACGGTCAAATAAACACAGAAGGATGGTTCCAAAAAAGATATTACTATCCCCACTGCTATCGCCGAATATACTGTGAATATGGGAGGAGTGGATCATTAAGTTCACTTCCGTGCCTCATATCCAATCGGTCGAAAATCGAGACGCGTCTGGTTGCGCCTATTTTATTTCATGTTTGATGCAGCTATCATCAATGCGTCCATATCGTACATACAAATTCACAAACAAACGGTTCACACACATAGAGATTACAGGCTTCGTTTGGCTCGCAGCCTAATAGATGGATTCACAGGAAAAAAACGGACCACTAATATTATTTTCAGGAACAAACAAGGTGGGAATTTCAGAGTACCCGCTGAAATTAGACGCTCTTCTGTGCCGCACTACCCAGAAAACCAAGGGAAATTTACTAGATGTCGATTTTGCAGCACGAAAAATACTCAAAAACGATCAAGGATCATTTGTGACGTCTGCAAAGTGGCTTTACGTGCCACACCATGCTTTAAAAGCTTCCATACTGCTCCAGAAGGAGAGGCTATGGACTATAGCAGCACTACTTCTAGTACCTT
The DNA here is from genome assembly GCA_963853775.1 of Xanthia togata. Taxonomy (NCBI): domain Eukaryota; kingdom Metazoa; phylum Arthropoda; class Insecta; order Lepidoptera; family Noctuidae; genus Xanthia; species Xanthia togata. The sequence continues at coordinate 23,737,036 of OY970799.1, read as the reverse complement.
AACGGGCTAAGGTCAAACTTAAATACACTGGACAGCAAATAAACTCAATTTTCTCAAAAACTAAAAAACCTACAATTATCAAAGTTGTACCTACAGAAAGTGCGTTTCATGGTGATTAAAATGAAAGGAAACTCATTGGGTTTAATCAATATTTCTGTGTTTATTAAGGATTTTACAAATAAGAGTCGTTTTCCAGTCGTGACAATCGCTAGTAATGACAAAGTGAAAAAATAAATAAAGCCAAAAACAAAGATAAAATAAAAAAAAAGTTTTTGATCAATATTCCGTATTCCCTCCCCTTGCTCGGATAACTGCCAGCATCCTTGTATTCATCGACCTTACGAGCTTGACGATAAAATCTTGAGGAATTGTATTCCACTCCTCTTCAATTGCGATTTGCAGCTCTGAAAGCCTTGTTGGAGCAGGTACCCGGGCTCGAACCCGACGTTTCAGCTCATCCCATATTAGTGTTCTATCGGATTCAAGTCCGGGCTTCGAGCTGGCCAGTCCATCGTACGAATGCTGACGTCGCGTAGATACTGGGTCACCACATGAGCAACATGAGGCCGTGCATTATCATGCATCAATAGCATATCCTGTCCGATATATCCTGCGTAAGGTACCACATGGTCTGCGAGGATTTCAGTAATGTAGCGATGAGAAGTCAATCCACGTATACGGCCCGTCGGTTCGATGGAAAATAACGCTGTATGTGCTGTTAACGAGATGCCGCCCCAGACCATTACAGATCCTCCTCCATAAGCAACAGTTTCCTCGATGCAACACTGAGAATAACGTTCTCCAGGGCGACTATATACTCTCTGACGTCGATCACTTCCATGTAGACTCACCCTGGTCTCATCAGTGAAGAGTACATTACTCCACTGCTCTAATGTCCAATCAATATGACTAATGTCATCAATGTTAATGCTGGGCCTGTTGCAGCTCTTTTTGGGGTCAGGTTCCGTTCAGCAAGTCTCCTTCTGACGGTTTCTGAACTTATGACCACTTGGCGTTCGTCACGCAGCCTTTGTTGGACTTGAACTGCGTTGAGGTGGCGATTTCACAGAACAGTAAGGTGGATATAACGATCATCTGCTGCTGATGTAGCCCTAGGTCTGCCCGTACCTGGACGGCGATCGAATGCTCCAGTCTCTAGGTATCGTCTGCAAACTCGTTGCACCGAAGATCTGCTGATTCGAAGCCTTCGAGTGACTTCACGTTGCGCAATGCCTTCTTGAAGTAATGCTACAGCTTGAGCTGCTTCCTGGGGCCCAAGTCTGCTATTTTTATAAATTCGTACGATTCCATTGTCATTTTGCTAAAAGTTCGTAATCTGCTAAATTCATGAAGGTCGATCATAGGTTGATCATTGTATTCCACAAACACGATACTCGTAATGAATTAAAAGAAATGACTGCACAATGACGTTCTCATGGTAGGTCACTGATCAAAGGAACTGTCAAAATTTTAGCAGATTACCGCCTTAGTCAGTAATTCATTTATCATTATGTACGAGATTACCAATAGATGCCATTTTTTTCAATGGAGTGTCAGTGGCTGACCATTGGAAAGTCATAATGACGCCAATACGTTAGTAGATTACCAAACTTGTCAAAATCAACAATTATGAAATCAATGATAGACCATTCTGACACTATTGTAATAGCAGACTTGAGGCCCTGAGGTGTTGTATCCATTATTAAATCGAAAAAAGTAGCAAAAACACACGCGTCTGAGCAAGCGATGGACAAAAACTAAAGAAATGATAAGAAATATCCGACTACCCTCATTGTAGAGAAAAAGAACGCTAATTTCAAACTCTGGTGAAAACAAAGCAAATCGTTAGCATTGTGTTTGTTGCTTGATTACAATGTGAGTTGACGGTACTTTTGAATTAATTTGTAGTCATTTTAATCACCATGAAACGCACTTTTTGTAGGTATAACTTTGATAGTTTTATACTTTTTGAGAAAATCGAATCAGAGTTCCTAGGTAGCGGGTGGCTCGGTTTATTTGCTGACCAGTGTAGTTACCACCTGCACCCAAACGTAAACGGGCAATAGTAAAATGATTACCACCGAAATTTCGCGTAGTTGTGATTATTATTTTTTATATTTTAATGGATAATGTTAAAAAGGGCCCTAATAAACATATAAATAATAATACAAAACCTGGTTTTATAATATTTTTTCCAATGTAAATCCAAGATGTTAGCTGCAAAATACGAAGTGATGAAGATTATGTATAAAAAACCTTGTCCGATCCGACAAGGGCATATGGTAGTGCAGTAACATTACCAAAGATTTTTTTTAAATTATTATTGATAGGAAAAATGTTAAGTATTGGTATTTAAAATTCACATTTTTAGTTCCAAAATTACCCTAAATCCATTAAAAATTTGCAAAACTCATAAGTTATGACTTTTAGACACCCGCTAAACGACGAAAGCCGCCCGCACCAAACGTAATAACCCGGTAAAATTCACAATCGAAAAAAAATGTGGGGTTCCTTTTTTCCTGAAAATTTCCACATAAATATGCTCACAGTACGATACCTAACAACACCCTCACGGATCGGACAGGTTTTTTTTTACATGTTGTATGTTCGCACTGCTGAGGTGAAAAGTTGTATGTGTTACCCGAGAGCAAAGTTATTTGCATTCCGTATCTTTGAATCCCTCGCAGCGCTCAGGATTCTTACCTAGAATCACTCGCTACGCTCGTGATTCAATTATAGAATCCTTCGCTTACTCGAGATTCAAAATCAACACTCGCAGCAAAAAACAACTTTGCTCTCTTGATGCACAAATAACTATTGTAGCTAATGTGGGTGCGTTTACAAATTCAAATCTCACCTGCATCTTTCTGTGGGGGAATCGAATTCGCAACACGTAACGCAGCAGTCTATCGCTCAGAAACTGCGCCATCGGTACCGACAATTATTAGGAAGCTCAGCTCAACTTATTATTGCGTGAGTTTTGCCTTCTCCTATTTCATTAATTTATGCGCCCAAGAGTTTTAAACTTACTTTCTTATGGGTGCTAGTGTGCTTCGGGGATTTTTTGTCATGATTTTAGTTATTTTCGGAACTTCTTAGTGTGTATATGTGTGTCGTTAAATGTTTTAAATTGCGTCAAGGACCTACAAATTTAATTTGAGTACTAGTTAAAGTTTATTTCCGAACATCGAAGCTGCTTCTGCCTAATAATGCATCGCAATCACAGAATATTATTACCTAGGAACCGGTACCGCCGCGTGCGGCTCGCTCCCGCACGGGACAGCAATGTCTACAGGGAAATGTACCTCCATAAACGAAATTTAGTAAGCACTAATTTTTGTACGTCTTACTAGAAAGAAGATATCAAGGTTAAAAATTAATTTCAGTAGGTATTTTATCACTGATAATTGGCTTCTTTAAAACAGATTTTTATGGCTAGCTATAGCTTTGGCTATGGTAAACTTTGGTAGGTATTTTCTGGCTATGCAAGATTGCACGACGCAAAGCACCGCACCGATGGCGCGGCAAGGTGGTTGACCTCTAATAATTTTATCATTTCGTTCTAAGTGCGAACTTACGGTAGGTACTATCAGACATGGCTTTCATTCTTTCCTGTAGGTACTAGGTACGGGTACCTATTGTATCTAACGTGAGATTATTAGGTATTATTTATTTATTGGGATATTACAGGAACAAGACAAAAACATTACTTATACCACAAAACCGAGTTAGCTCCATGTGCACCGTGACAACATTGATTCCAATTTTCCACATTTCAATAGTTAGAACTCATTTTCACAAAAAAACGCGTGCCTGATGCCTGTGACGCAAGTGCATCGGATGCACATGCGTCACCCGCTCGAGAGATTTCGGTAGACTGGTAAGCCAAATAAATAATAATAAAAATAATAAAAATCTTTATTGAAATAATTTAAGTTACAAAACCTATGAAGCCTCTGAAACCCAAACTAGGTAAAAACCTGTATGTCAGATTTCAGCTCCTTCTCCCAAATTAATTACATTATATTTTTTTATACAAATTTAGGATTTTTAAATGATAATTTTGAGCATGCAGAAATTACAAATAGTACTTTAGGGTATTGAAAATGAATTGTGAAAGTAGTGTGTGGATGTGTAGTATGGGTGTGTGTGTGGGTGTGTGAGGGTGTGTTCACTTTACCGAATAAAATATTTTTCTGTTTCTTCGTAGTTAAGAGTAAGAAGCCAGTTCTTAACCTTAGACTTGCATTCATGAAAAGAGAGCGGGTAAATTTTTAAGAATTTATTAATTTTATTGTAAATATGTACAGAAAGAAAACGCCTTTGACGTCAGGCTAATGCAGTACGTGTTCTTACGGAGTCAAATACATTAGTAATAGTACGTTTGTTGCTTAATTTATCAGGATCGTAATACGTAGACACATGAAGTTTGATAATAACCCGATAAACAAAAAGCTGCCTCACAGTAAGAACCTGACACAGCTCATAAAGCGATCTAGTGGGGAATCTGTAGGGTTTAAATGTCATAGTTTTTAGCAAGGATCGCTGAGCTCTTTCTAGTTGTATGATATGCGTTTTGCATGCACCTCCCCATACTCCAATGCAGTATCCGATGACAGATTGAACAAGGGCATAGTAAACAGTACGAAGAAGTTCCAGGTCAGCTACATGCCTAAGATTTTTGAAAACCCATATTAATTTTCTAACACGTGACGAAATCATGTCTATATGTGGCTTCCAAGTTATGTTTTCGTCTAGAAGCACTCCAAGATACTTAATTGTCTGAGTTTTATTAATATATGGACAAGAACAGTGCTGATTTAATGCCTCGCATGTGTGAAAACGAATCGCCATGTTTTTCTGTTTCACGTGACAATTCGTAAACTGAACCAATAGAGTTTTGGAAACGTTTAAAGTCAAAAGATTTTGCTTCAGCCACAAATGCACCCTACGCAGTTCCTTTTCAGCAGTTTGTTGTACTTCGTCCCAAGTATCTCCCTTGAAAACTAGAGCGGTGTCATCGGCATATGTGAAAATTTTTCCGTTGTGGAGTGACAATTGACAGAGGTCGTTTATGTATATAATAAATAAACTGGGACCAAGAATACTGCCCTGTGGGACGCCGCAGGTGACAGATGCATCTGAGCTGGTATAACTATTTATTTTAACCTTTTGCTGACGACCCGAAAGAAAATCTTCGAAAATTCTAAGCACGTTCCCTCTTATACCGTATCTTTCTAACTTGTCCACAAGAATAGGGATCGAGACAGTATCAAATGCCTTCGCGAGGTCAATAAACACTCCTAGACATTTTTTTTTATCATCGAGATTTTGTGTAACATATTCTACCAAAGAGCTGACAGCTCCATCTGTACTTTTACCCGCTCTGAAACCAAACTGTGAATCGGAAAGCATGTTATTATGCTCTAAAAAATTAATAAGTTGCTTATTCAAGACTTTTTCTAACACTTTAGAGAGCGCTGGAAGGACAGATATAGGTCTATAATTTGTAACACTGTCAGGCTCCCCACTCTTGTGGACAGGTGTTATGAGAGCTCTTTTAAAGACACTGGGGAAAACACCCTGTTCAACGCATAACTTAACAATCATGGTGAAGTGTGGAACTATAACGTGTTTTGACATTTTAAGAAATTTGTTTGAGACAGAGTCCCAACCAATGGCACTGTTGGTCTTCAAGTTCATGATTAGAGATTCGATTTCAGTTTCATCAGGTGCAAGCAGAACCATCGACTGTGAGATACGAGATATATTATAATTACCAGAATTATCTTGAGCGGTAACGGAACGTAAGATATTATCAGCTAGCAACTTTCCGGCAGCTAGCCGTCCGGGTGGCACGGGCGGCCCGCGGCAGTCATCAAAAGAAATGGGCGGAACGATACTTCGCGCGTTTGCATGTCATTGGCTAATGATTTATTTAGATTTTGGCCCGCATTGGCCGGACATTTTTGTTTATTCACGTGGACTCCTCATAACTCTCTTGAATGCCATATTGCTACTGCGATGAGTACTTTGATGTTACGGTTAATGTTTGAACACGTTTGAGCAACATAAGAATTATTTGAGAACGCCTAGTTTAGTTTGTTTTAATTACATATTTTATGCAATAGAATGGTATGGTAGACCATGGTCTGAACAACGTTTTTTCTAGCAAAACTGTGATTCAAATGTCACCGTGTATATGTAAATGATAAAGTTTTTTTCGCTTTCAAGATAATTATTCACTTAATATGTTTCAATGATAAGGTCAGTTTCAAAAACTTCACTGTCATTAACTGGTTTGCTGTTATCTTGTTCGCAGCATCGTATAGCAGGGTCGTAATTAATTTTTGCACGATGCTTGAAATAACCGTTTTATGGTGCATCATATTTATGGTGCAAGCGGTGGTGTGCCTCCCCACCACAAGTTTTGACTCTAACATAATTTTAGCTTTAAGACTCATTCAACTGCTAAAAGTAAAGCTCTTCAATATCAAAGCATGGGAAATAGGACAGAGAGGATTATTGTAACAGAATGTTTCAGGCTTACGTTAATGTACTGGACTTCTTTGACATCTACAAGGTATTGTTTCAACAAACGGTAAAAATGAGTTTGATAATGTAGATAAATTTATAATTGTTAGTTGTTACATTTTTGTACAATGTGGACACTATTATATCTAATGAAGTCCCCAGTCTGCATATAACATTTTAATCAAATATACAGGCTGTGGCGTAAATAGTGGTCCTCCGTTAAGGATTCGATGGACCAGATAATTAACCATCACGATTTTAAAAAAATACCATTTTTAACCAAGGATTCCTAAAATATTTCCTTTTTGTCTTTTATTTACGAAATTTCTACCTTTTATTAAAAATTTGGTTGTAGTTTCAACAAAAATAATTAATTTTTCATTTTAATTTCTGTTAATTACTGCTGAATACTAGAACTATCATGATAAATTATGATTTTTTATGTAAATTCAGATCTTTCGAAAAAAGAGTTGGGATCTGTTATAGTGATATTATCTGTTATAGGATCTGGTATATGCATATTATTATTAAATGGATGGGCACTGACAGTGTAGTACGTTTTTTTTTTACAAACAATTACTCTTGAACTTGGATGGTGTGTTAAAAATTAGGGTTAAAATTAGAAAAGAACCAACTTTTTCTTCAAAAGATCTGAATTTACATAAAAAAATATAATTTATCAAGATAGCTATTCAGCAGTAATTAACAGAAATCAAAATAAAAAATAACGATTTTTGTTGAAACTACAACCAAATTTGTAATAAAAGGTAGAAATTTCGTAAATAAAAGACAAAATGGAAATATTTTCGGAACCCTTGGGTAAAAATGGTTACATTTTTGAATAGTTTTAGTTAATTATCTGGTTCATCGAATTCGTAACGGTGGACCACTATTTACGCCACGCCCTGTATATAATCCAATAGTTTAGTCACTAAAGCTAGCCGACTGATCGGCAGAACTCATAGTCGGCCCATCACTACTATTTCATTTTTTATAGAAAAACATACTCGTTTGATATCGATGTAATCATTTATTTAATTGTTTCATATTTTACTCGTATGAAATATTGACAATGTTTTAATTTATTGTCGTCTCCATATTATATAGTTAGCACGTTTTTACGCTTTTTAGAAGTCTCTCAGAAATAAAAACTTTTTCACAAAAAATAAAACCGACTTCCAAAAAAAACACTACAAAGTGAAAAATAACTTTGATTTCGGAAGTCGGTGTCTGGGGTTTTATTTTCGTTTTTTTGCCACCGACTTCCGAAATCAAAGTTATTTTTCACTTTGTAGTGTTTTTTTTGGAAGTCGGTTTTATTTTTTGTGAAAAAGTTTTTATTTTTCACTTTTTAGTTGTGGTACCTACACAAAACCCCCACAACAATTTGAATACCCATTACCTGCTATGTAAATTACAGTGACAGGAACTATTAGAATATCGTCCACATATACTAGATGGGAAAAATACGTATTATTGAAGCTAACTCAAAAACCCCTCATCAGATCTTGACCAAATTTATATGGGACTATTTCGGAAGTATGCCCTACCAAACAAAAAAAGAATCATCAAAATCAATGCATAATTGGAGGAGTAATCGCGTAACAAACATACAAAAAAAAAAAAAAAAAAAAACATACAACCGAATTGAGAACCTCCTCCTTTTTGAAGTCGGTTGAAAAGGCAAGTCAACATCAAATCAAGAATCTAGTTGTTTATAAAAACTTCATCACTTTAAATAAATAAATAAATAAATTCTTTATTTCACCAAAAGCCATCACAGAACAAGAACTAAAAACTAAGAGCATATAAGGCTTATAACTAGGTCACAATAACTTTAATTCCCTGACTCCTAAACTAGGTGTATGTGCCTGTGTCTTAGGAGTCAGTGATTCTCCGTAGCAAACAAGACAAGCTACAGTATAATAGAACGGGACGTTACAACAATAAGCAAATGGCGTAAAAGAAAACAGAAAATGAAAAACGTTTAACTGTGTGGTGAGGTGAATAAATGTAGGGTCCGAGTGTGTGTGTAGTGAGTAAGTGTAGGATGTGTGTGAGTGTGTATGTGGTGTGTAGGTGTAGGGTGTGTGTAGTGAGAAAGAGAGGGATGTAACCAGTACACATCCGTTTATGGTTAGATATAGACTTATATTTATATGTATGTGTATATTTATATGTGTGTTTTACCTTATCAATGTAAATTACCCAGCAGGAGATCCTCAGTGTCATCATAACTTAAAGTTTGGAGATAATCTCTAAGTAAGTTTTTACATTTATATTTAGGGCACGAAAAAATTTTAAACTTTTTATTTAGACGGTGGTACATATGAATGCTATTAACGTAGAATTGGCGTTTGGCAAAGGCAGTTCTATGGCGTTCGCGGGGAAAAACGTTATGCTTAAGTCTGCCAGTCGGTTCCTTTGGAGGGCGGGCAGAGTGTTTGCGTAGGGTCGACAGGAGCACATAGAGTTGTCTGACTGTGAGTACCTTGCAATCGGAATAGAGCTGCACAGTGGGATACCTAAGTGGAAGAGAGAGCATTACCTTAAGGACAGCTCTCTAGGCTCTCTCGAGGCGGATAAATACATTTTGGGTGGCACCACCCCAGACAGGCAAGCAGTACGTTAAGACAGATAGGGCAAAATATACTAATTTTAGCGTTTCATTATCAGCAGAGTTTCGTAACTTCTTGAAAACATATATTAGCTTCCGTATGCGGGACGTGACTTTGGCTATATGGGGGTGCCAGTTGAGATGCTGATGAAGCCTGACAGTAAAAGTAAACTTGATTTTTAGAATTATACTAGAATTTACAAAAAAAATATACAACTGACACAGAAAAATAACCATTTCATAAACACTTCTCAAAATAAATCAAAAGCTGCATGGCAAGTTATTAATAAGTCTAAATATCGCCTACCACAACAACTAATACCGTCCCTAAAGAAAGATGATGTCACAATCACACATCCCAAGGAGATTGCAAACGAATTTAATAACTTTTTTGTAGATGTGATTGAAAATAATATAAAAGGTAACGTTTCCCCACCAACTAAAAATATTTTTAACAACTTAACTTCACAATCTTTATATATGCAACCAGTTTTACCCATTGATCTAATCAAAATAATTAATAATCTAAAAAACACAAATACTGTAGGCTATGATGGAATATGCACACAAGTCGTAAAATATACCAAAGATGCTATAGCACCACCACTAACTCATATTATTAATTTGTGCATAACAAATGATGTTTTTCCTAATAGTCTTAAGAAAGTAATTATCAAGCCCTTATTTAAAAAAGATGATAAATATGAAAATTATAGACCCATAGCAAAAATCCCTATTTTTTCAAAGATTTTAGAAAAAGTTATCTACAATTCTATTTATAATTATTTTGAAAAATATAAATTATTTTGCAATGAACAAAAAGGATTTCGCAAAAATATTAATATCAACATGGCACTGTTTAACCTCCTTTCTCATATTATGATGTCTGTCGATGAAAGAGCTCCGGTATGTGCTCTATACACCGACATGACGAAAGCGTTTGACAGCGTGAGTCAAAAAATTTTGTTAAAAAAACGAAATGGGTATGGAATACGAGGAAATATTTTGAAACTTTTGGAGTCATATCTGGAAAATAGAACGCAATGCACAGAAGTATCACAACTCTGTCCAAAAAGCAATGTATTAACCATTTACACATCTGAACCAAGAGTTCTAAAATACGGGGTACCTCAAGGTAGCGTGCTAGGGCCGTTGCTTTTTTTAATTTATTTCAATGATCTCCCAAAAGTCGTATCTCAAATTATGGTACTGTTTGCCGATGACAGTACGGCTATTGTGAAGTGTAATAATCTTGCCTGTTACGAGAGAGATATTAATGATTGTCTAAGAAAAATTATTGAATGGCTTATTAGCAATAACCTTGTCATTAATTTTAATAAAACTAAAGTAATGCACTTTCATCAAAGGTGTGAAAAACCTCCCGTTCACATTGAATATGATAAGTACAAAATAGAAGAGACAAACGAGGCTAAATTTTTAGGTGTAAGGATTGACAGTAAAATAACATGGAAACCGCATATCGAAGAAATTTGTATAAAATTAAATAAATCTGCATATGCACTATTTCAGTTATCAAAAAAAGTAAATACACAAACACTTTTAACAGCATATCACGGATTGGTTGCATCAGTTCTGAGGTATGCTATTATTTTTTGGGGGCAATCTACTGAAAGAGAGACTGTTTTTAAAGCGCAAAAACGATGTACTCGATCCATGTGTGGCTTAAAAACTACTGAATCTTGCGCACCCCATTTTAAATCTTTAAAATTACTAACATTACCAGCTATGTACATCTACGAAACTGCTTTGTTTGTTAAAATGAATTTACACCTTTTCACAAAAAATTCTGATGTAAAAAAAACTCCAATGCGCTCTCAGTACATAAATCATTTGTGCGGTATAAAATGCAGAACCGCTTTGATGAAAAAAAGTTTCTTTGGAATGGCTTCGAAAATTAACAACAAAATACCTGATAGTATTAAAAACATGCCATTAACAAAATTTAAGAAAGTTCTTGCCGCTCTATTAAGAGAAAAATGTTATTATACTGTTCAAGATTTTATAAATGATAATTTTTAATTTAATTTGTTTGTTTAATTTTAGTCTTGTTGTTTATTGATTGTTTTATTTAGCTTTTAAGTATTTGTGTTTTATTTTGATTTTAAAATTTGTATGCCTACACGGCAAAACATAGCGCTCAAATATGTTAAACTAACACCAATATGTAAATACCTATGTTTAACAAATAAAGATTCTGATTCTGATTCTGATCGATGAGTACTCCTAGATACCTTAAACAAGTGGATTTGGCGAGGAAGAGGCAGCTACACTGTGTTAAGGATCCGCAAGCATGCGCTTTTATGGTAAAGGAGATTGAGGGACACTGATTGGACCGAATGGAGAATACAACATATACCGATTTATCGACATTTAAGGTAAGCAGGTTGTCGGCCAAACATTTCATTATGGCGGACAGCGCAGCCTCGGCGTTTTGGTATGTCTGGGGCCAGTCATCACCATCTACAACAAGGGCAGTGTCATCCGCGTACGTAAATATTTTACAATTTTTGAGAGGCAGTTTGCAGAGTTCATTAATATAAATGAGAAAGAGAGTAGGCCCCAGAATGCTGCCTTGTGGAACGCCGTATGTGATTGAAAGCTCATCACTTTCGTGTGTGCCGATTTTCACTATTTGGGTACGAGAGCTGAGATAATCTGCGAAGATTTTCAAAGCATGTCCATGTATACCAATGTTTTCCATTTTACTCAATAAAGCTTGGGCAGAAACGGTGTCGAATGCCTTTGACAGATCAAGGAAAATTCCCAGACACTTGTGTTTTCTATCAAGCGTTCTAGCGACGTGACTAGACAAATCCATGACTGCGTCTTCGGTGCTAACTCCATTTCTGGAACCATATTGGTTATTCGCTAAGATGTTGTTTGCGTCGAGAAAACTGGTCAGGTTCTTATTCAGTATTCGTTCCAGGATCTTTGACATCGCTGTTAAAATCGAGATTGGACGGTAGTTATTAACGTCATCTCTGCGCCCAGATTTGTTAATGGGTGTACTACTGCTTTTTTAAACGCCGTTGGAAAGACACCTGCCATTATAGACAAATTACATACGAGTATATGTGTAATAACCGGGACTAATACGTATCTCGAAGCCTTTATTATTTTAGACGGTATACAGTCTAACCCAGTAGCACAATCAGACCTAAGACCCAAAATAATGGAGTTAACATCATCTTCTTCAGCTATACGAATTTGAATTTGACACAGAATTGGGCACCAATGAGGGTGATTTGAATTTCGACGCCAGCCTTCTGCCTACAGTAGCAAAAAAGTTGTTGACATGATTAAGCGACGATTTAGGATTATCAAGTAAATGTAACAGGTCAAAAGAGGCAGAAGACTGAGTTTGAAGATCTGAGACTCTCTTAATTAATAACATTCCATGTAGCTTTAATATTATTTTTTGCATTACGAAACTGTTCTTTTTCATACGAGCGTTTAAGTTTTCTCAGCAAGGAGTTACCGAAATTGCGATAGCGAATATAGGCGATTTTTAATATTAAATTATCATCCGACTTTTTGAGTTTGTCATGCATGCGGTCACGGTGTCGTATACAGCGGAGTAGGCCCGGCGTAATCCAGGGCTTCAGATTCCGTTCTCTTCTTGGAACAGTTTGTTTCTGGGTGTGCTTTAGGACAATAGAGGAGAGATTACCTATTAACGCATCTGCAGCATCATTAGGGTCTGAGATTGACAGCATTGGAGACCAGTCATGTGTTTTGATATTCTCTATAGCGGCTTCGTAGTTTATTTTTGATCTAGTGCAGGTCACTTCTGAGTTGGCACTCCTGGTTTGTAGAAACAATAGCAGTGGTTCGTGATCTGTAATAGATGATTCAATAACGAAAGTCATAGCGGATTTATTAGTTTTAAGTAAATTGTGGTCTAAACAGTTTGTGAGCCGTGTCGGAAACTGATGAGCTGGGATAAGTCCATTAGAGGCAGCACAGGTTAAATACTCATCTGAGTGACTATCGATGTTGTCAGCCTTAATATCAATGTTGATATCACCAATCAGGAACACAGAAGGAGTTGTTAATTTGAGTACGTTATCGAGACTGTCAATAAAATTGTTAATTATTTTAAAAGAAGGAGGGCGATAGATAGCAACTATTGTAACATCCTCTATGCGACAAATAAGGCAGTTCGCGTCAACAAAATGTGGTTCCGTAACGTCAGCATTAAGGGAAAATTTTACGTAGATAGCACACCCGTCATTTTGGTTGTATGTGTTTTTAGTATATTATGACGTGAAGCCATCCAAGGTCGGCAAGTGTGAAAGTTTGCTTAACCAACACTCAGAGAGAACGAGCACGTTGGCCTGGAAACCCAATAATCGCATAAGCACCGAAACTTCATCGAAATTTTTACATATGCTTCGTATGTTAAGATGTAGTACTTTTAAACCTTTTGCTGGGTCTTTCATAAACTGCGCTTTGGTTCTTACAAACTCGTAGTTAAGGTGATAATTAATGTTTATATAGGAAAAACAAATACCTACATATGTAACTCTCTTCGTCCACACCTTATACTCAATAATATAATTGAAAGCAAACAATGGAATTTTACTAAATAATTAAGGCATTCAATATGATAGAGTATGTGTGGACTATCAGTCGAATTCATTGGTTTTCTATTTATGTCCACACTACATCGACCGTTTAATTTCATACAAAAAAAAGAGAATATAAAATGATAACGTCGTCGAGTATCCGCATCAGAGAAGATCCTAAAAACAAAGTCGACAAAGATGTACAAGCATTACTTTTCCCTCTGAATCTAATGAAAATTCTAGTTTTTCATCCAAAGTATCGAATCAAAAACGACTTTATAACTCCTAATAATCGTATAAATCATTTCATTTCATTATGTGCGACATTATGTTGTGTGTCAACCCGTTATTATAATTTTATTATTGTTCTGCAAGACGACACCATGATACGATACCAACCGATACATTTTCTTTATTTCGCGTCCTCGTTCATTGTGCTGTTTGAAAGTGTGGGTTTCATCATGAACTATATCACATATTTCATTCAAACCAAAAAGAATGTTACATTCGTTCTGACCTTTCAAGAAGTGCACAGGTTTCTTAACAAGAAGCACAGTAGAAAGACTCTTATCATTATTAGTTGGTTCAGTGTCGCTTTAGTCATCGGGTTTTATATCGGTTCTGCAATTTATACGAATATAGAGTATCTAAGTCCTCCATGGTATACGCTCTTTCACGTGATTAATCTGTTAACTCTCGACTCTGATACAGTTTATGCAATTCAATTAATTCGGCTGTTAACAGAAGAACTTGTCCTCTGGAATAGAAAAGCAATATGTTCACGCGAAGATGGTCAAGATAAAGCGTATTGTAAAAGAATGTTTCAGTCCTATGCTCAAATATTTAAATGCTACAAGATCGTTCAAAAGCATTTTCAACCAACGGTGAGTATACATATGTGTGGATCGGTTGTCATGGTATGGGTCTGTGATGCGTCGTAAGGAAAGTTTTGAGTGTGAACGTGAGTAGTTACTCGTATCATCGTCGTCGTGTTTTTTGTTGGTTGAATACGAGGTTTTGGCTACTTTTGTATTTCTGTATTATTATTTTTTCTTTTAATTTGCGTTTTGTTTGTGCAGAATAAACATATTGTTCGATTTTTAATCGAACACTCAGCGAAAATGCATAATTGCATCGAACGCAAGTATGCACATTCGCTCGTTCACCAAAATGTGGGCCAGTTCGCGTTCAGATCTCATTAGAGACACCACGTTCTCATAACCATTACCATTTTACCAAATATTTTCAAATCTACTTCCATTATGGATTCCGATTCTCTGTTCATCAACCAAACGGAGCTCTATGAAATCCTGAATCAAATTCCAAATTCAAATTCAAAATATTTTATTTCACATAAACCTACAAGGGCACTTATGAAACGTCAGAAGCTAGGTGCACGGTTCCAATTGGTCGTTTCCTATGGAGAAGAGCCGGCAAACAAACTCCACGGTTACTCTTTTAAAAGTAAATGGTATTTACAATCTTTTCAAGTTACAGTGTTTAAAGGTATGAGAGGACAACAGTGTCCTCTCATACCTTTAAAGGCCTATCAACAAGTACCAGGTACTTAGCAAGATAGAAAACGATCGACAGATCTAAAAGTCGGTTATGCCTACAACGTTCTCACATTCACAAAATATAAAAGAGAATCTATATAATAAAAACAATTAAAAACCTATTTAAACCAACTGGCATGACTGCCACTAAAGCTGTAACAAATCTATAAAAAATATAGTATAGTGAAGTTATATAATGTCAAATGACGAAAAGATTATGTCAAAAAAGTACGTAAAAGAAAAAAAAAGAAAAATAGGTAAAATCAAATAATCATCTTAATTTGGGAGCAGTTAATAGACAGAATTACATAGTAATGCCGTTATTGAGGTACCAGGGAAGCCACATGTGCAGAAGGAATTATTGCCAAACTTCCTTGTCTTCAACGTAGTCTTTAATCTTGTAATATGCTTTTTTGATCGTTTGATGTGGGTTTTGAACTTTCCATCACTAAGTTCTGTAACCGACTTTGGCAACTTGTTATAAAATCGAATACTGTTTATAACAAATGACTTACTAGTTTTAGCTAACCTAAATTTGGGTATCACAATTTCATGTTTACTACGTGTATTTATATTATGGAAATCGCTTCTAATTTTGAAAAGTCCTAAGTTTTTCCGAACATACAAAATACTTTCTAAGATATAAAGAGAAGGCTGAGTTAGTATATCAATTTCTTTGAATTTATTTCTAAGGGACTCACGAGGACCCATTTTATAGATAGCGCGAATAGCCCTCTTTTGTAAAATAAAAATGGAATCTACGTCAGCTGCCGATCCCCACAGCAAAACGCCATAAGACATAATACTGTGGAAATAAGCAAAGTATACTAACCTAGCTGTGGCTACATCAGTCATCTGCCTTATTTTTCTTACTGCATATTATGCAGCCGAACTTAATCTACCTGAAAGAACTCTAATGTGGGCGCCCCATTGCAATCTCGAATCTAAAGTAATTCCTAGAAATACGGTTTCCGTAATAGCTTCTATTTTCTTACCATCAAGTTTTAAATTTAAGTTAAAATTAGGTTCGGTTTGGTTTAGAATAAGTTTTTAATCAACATAAAGAAGGATGGATCCGAGAGGAAGACCATCGATAATTACAAGCGCAAGGCTAATATGTTGGAAGCATCCTGGCACGATTACCAAGAAAACCATAAGAAAATGTGTCAGTTTTCGAATTTTGACCACATTTACTTCAAAAAGGGTTGTTTCGATACAGTCCAGGAATTATATTTGAAAATAAAGGAGATTATTGATCAAACCCTGGGCAGTTAGGCACAACGCAGCTGCCGGAAGAAAGCCCCCGTAGAACAAAAGCGGAAGAGGTACAACCATTACCAGGTTTCAGGGCAAGGCAACAGCTAAGCACTGACCATCGACGGCCGGCGGATATATCAACTTGGGATCCACTTTTAGTACACCTATTAACGCAAAAACTGGATAACGAGACTTTCGCAGAATACATAGAATCGGTCAAGAATCCTAGAGAGCTATCCGATCTGCAGGAGTTCCTGGAGTTCTTGGAGACGAAATTTACAGCACTTGAAGCGTCTCGTCGCAAGCAAGAACCAGCCAACCAAAAAACCATGCCACATCAACAATATCAAAACCAGATATAAACCAACAAACAAATTAATAGAAAGGAAAAGAGAACCGAGATCAAAAATCGCAACTGTAGTA
Source organism: Xanthia togata (assembly GCA_963853775.1). Classification (NCBI taxonomy): domain Eukaryota; kingdom Metazoa; phylum Arthropoda; class Insecta; order Lepidoptera; family Noctuidae; genus Xanthia; species Xanthia togata. The sequence continues at coordinate 23,720,060 of OY970799.1, read as the reverse complement.
ACTGTTGTACTGAGTTTTTTCATGCTGATTTTTCCATCTTACGGTTTAGACGATGTCAAACCATTTCCAAGCAACCAGACACTTTATTTTGACCCTATCTCAAAAGTACAATTAATCAGGGATAAATGGACATTAGTCATGTACATGGGACCCTATTGGACAGGCATAAATACTTATAATAAAATAGCAAATTATCAAGAACAATTGTGCACCACCATTGAAACACAAAGCCATTGTAATACGATCGTGCAGCAAGCCCGGCACGATTACCAAGAACTCGAATACTCGGATATCTAGCGAATGACTTATTCGGAGTATTGGACTCACGTTTCGCAGACCAGTACGAAAAGGACATTGAAACCATACAACGCAATGAGAAACACCTTTCTAATTTATAGAAAAACCAAACTTTCATAATTGAAGCAGAGTTCAACCTTATGAAAAGAATGGAGATCACTGTAAACAAACAACATAAGTTAATAAACAGGAAGCTCATGGATTTGCATGAAAACGCAAGCACTCTCCAATGCGTAATCAAAAATATTTCAAACGTCAATGACTTCACATTGTCAGCGATGTCTGGAAACAGCTTGCTGCAAGGATTAAGACACCTTCAAGACACGTTGCCCGATGCATTAACAGACATCTACCACGGTCAAATTAGCATACATTTACTGCCACCAACGCAACTTAAGCGTGAGCTCCAGACCATAATATATGGCCAGATGCCAAGCGAACTCACACTACCAATCACTAAATTAGACACTGATCTTCAGTATCTTTACAAACTTCTGAAGGTCAAGGCCAGAGCAACGCAAAAATTTGTTATAATTGAAGTTACTTTTCCGCTAGTATCCAGGGAAAGTTTCAAACTATACAAGATAATACCTGTACCGCACCAAACAAACACCATTATGATCACAATAATACCAATCTCCGAATATGTGGCAGTCAACCTAAAGAAAGATTCTTTCTTTAGCATGTCCACACAAGAACTAACGGCATGCCTACACCATGGACCAATTTACATGTGTCAGCTACTAAAACCAATTAGAGACCTGCAAAATGACGAAAGTTTTTGTGACAAGAACTTGGCAACCAAAAACTGTAACGTAGAAAAAACCAACTGCACCAACGTATGGCATGAATTACATTTGACTTCTCAGCACTTTTACTTTTGTTGTGACACCTACACAAGAAAAATAATATGCGGCGATCATGTAACAGTTCGTCAGCTGAGCCAAGCCGACGTCATTGGCATAGGTCAAGAGTGCGTCATCAAAGGAAAGGACTTCTCATTATACTCAATACGTCATCAGAACAACCAAATGAACATTTCACCAACCATTTACACGCCTGAATTCGATCAGATTAATCACTTGATTAAAATAAAAATCCCTGACGAAAGAAAGACAGATGACGGAAACCTAACCATTTCTATGACCAGTCTGGGGGAGGCGATAGAAAAACTGAAGAAAAGCGATTCGAAAATAGACGATATATTACCCCATGACATCCACCAATACGTAATTTGTTACGTGTTGATGTCCATCGCTCTATGCGCGGCAGCAGTCTGGATGTGGCAGACAGCCCGATGTCGCCTGTGCCGGAAGGCAGCCGCTGGGCACCGGGGCGAGAGATCCCGCCGGCAGCAGTCCGCAGTGACCCCGCCGTCTCCGAGACCTCGACGCCGCAGTGAGTGTCACGGTCAACAGGAGCTAGCAGCGGCTCCGCTGACACCGAAACCAACCAGACGTCACGAATCATATAGTGAAGTGCTCAGTGCCAGGGATCTAAAGGATAAAAGTGAAATCGGTTTTCGTTTACACAATTATGTCAGACGCTGGCCTAGTGCGAACTATACTGCGATTAAACGGGACAAAAATACGGACACAGGCAATCAAAATATTGCTTTTACTGTGGAAGACTACATAATGTAACGTTAAATCGCCGTTCATGTTTTTAATAATTATAATTATTTAAGTAAACCAATATGCTTTCATGTTTTGCTTAAATTTTACTATGCATTATCAATGTTTTTATATTTACTAGTTCGTTTACCTTTTTTACCAAGTAGTTTAATGTTTTTGTATACACCATCATGTAGTTTTAGCTATCATCCCGCATTTCTTCTCGCTCTCGGGAATATGATCGAGTTTTAATCGAACACTCAGCGAAAATGCATAATTGCATCGAACGCAAGTATGCACATTCACTCGTTCACCAAAATGTGGGCCAGTTCACGTTCAAATCTCATTAGAGACACCACGTTCTCATAACCATTACCATTTTACCATATATTTTACCAATAAGTTAGTTATTTAGTTTACCATTTCTTTTACCATTTTTTACCATTTCTTGTAAACTCAGTGTTAATACAGTGATTTCCCCTGTAACTCGAGACTTTAACTTCTACCATATAAACCATATTATCCTATCAATACGAGAAAGGAGTGTTAGGTCACCATAGCGCCGAGCAAAACTTTCTACATTCTTTCTTTTCTTTCTTTTTCTTTATAAGAGTAGAGGAAAACCAAAGAAACGATAAATTGAATTTCAATTATTCTATTCATCGTTACCAAGTGTTGTTTCAGTTTTCACTATAGCTACAGCTGGGCAAAATAGAGTTATGAAAAAATGAGCGCGCCACCTAAGTAGGTCACTACAAATGCGAAATGAGTAAAATAATTTAAACAAATTGTTAAAAATAAATGTGCAACAAAAATCGTTGCTAGTGGGTGACTCAAAACCTAACTTAATTCAGACTGTTTTGGGTCTGCATTAAGTAAAATATTTAGTATCATTCACCGCATCATACTCTTTTTTGACAAGCTGTATATCATCTTATACTTAATTCATCGTTTCCTGCTTTCATAGCTTTCATACGATACCTAAAATTTCTTATCATTTCCATTAATACTTTAAACTTTTTGCGCGACTTGTCCCTAGTTCCTCCATCTACCATCCCCAAACAATGACAAGCGATTTCCACAAAACTGCTAATTTACCGCTTTCCAATTTTTTCTTCAGCCATGCGATTCTTTTAATGAAATTATTGACGTTTTTCAGACTCTTTTTAAGACGGCAGAATTTTTCTTCCATGAATTGGTCAGCTGTCAGATCTTGATAGATTTTTCCAAGATTGTTTTTAATAGAAATGAGCCAGTGAGTACAAATTTACCACTTTTTATTTAATAATCTTTTTTGTTACTAAAACATAAGAATACTTACATTATGAACATACATAAGAGAAGTGATCACGAAGGCGATGGATAGATGAATAGGATGGATTCTCTAAAGACTGAATGAAGAAATTGAAAACATGGAGAAAGAATGGGCTTACAAAAATACGTAAAATAATGGGTCTTTTTCTTTTCAAGTTGATGGTACCTACTTTTAAAATAAGTTGGGCCTAGTAGATGACTACGTGAATTACATCATCAGTAATGTACATAGGATTCATAAGTGCAGGTGTATGGGAAATACTTGGGACACTCCAACAAGTAGGATTGGAAAGAATTAAAAACTTTCGATTATTTTTCGTTTTTACAGCGTTATGTACAAGGATTGCTTTACGCTTGGATAGTAAAAAACTTGATATTGCAAATTACACTCAGTTTGCAACTCGAAGAGTTCTATCTTACAGTAGAGAATGCTCAGGATTCATGCGCGATTGTGTTGGCATCACATTGCACAGGTACTTTAACTATATTTATGTATTATTCTAACGTTAATCATTGCAATAGTCTTTTAGATCTTAAAATAGAAGTAGTAGTACAGTTGGTAAAGGAGCTCTCCCAGGAAAGTACATCATTACAGTTTTCTTCTATACATGTACCCGTTGGGATTTCCTATCGTCGACTTTTCAGAAGCCTTTTACTTATAAACACAAGTGGAAGTCCCAAATTCCCCGATTCTATCTTCAAAAATGACAAAGTTTCAGATAAACTTTCACCCCCTAATTAACCCCACCAATTTTCAAAAATCCTATCCTAGTGCTTTTGATTTATGAGCAACTCTTGTGCAAAATTGTATGCTTTTAGACCCAGCGGTTTTTTATAAATAAATAAATAAAATAAATTTATTTCAGGTACCACATATACCCTTATCAGAAATCTTTAAATCGAACAATAATAAATACAACATGAAAACAAATTAAATAATTCAAATTCAATCATCATAATTAGCTCATATTCATTAATTACAGTAGTCTCTTACGTGCGACACTATAATGTCACTTGTTTGTCACATCAGTGTCACTCATAAGGACAGTTCAACCTATTTCTTCTAATACAGGCATTGTTTGCTTAAAGGAAGGCTCCAATCACAAACTAATTGTTGTAATCTTGTGGAAGAAATAAACAATTTTGAATTTTTGATTTTTTTTTGAATTTGAATTTGCTATCATATTCAGAACGATATTGGAGCTGGCCCGCACTCTGCGCACAAGAGACGCGCACGTGTAAGAGTATATTATTTAGACGTTTATGTGGTACATAGTCGGGGCATATAGCACCGCCAGCGTCGAGACCATGTACTGACTTTTCTTAATATTATAAACAAGTCCTCGTTTAACAGCGTAATCCTCACACGTCGCTATCAACCTCCTTAAACCACAAATCGACGCGCTCAGCAGAACCATGTCATCTGCATAGCTTATATTGTTGATAAACACGTCATCTACATGACAGCCAACGTGCTGACTGCTCAGCGGGATGATCAGCGCGTCCATGTAAAGGTTGAATAACGAGGGTGAGGTCAGTCCACCCTGCCTTACACCGCATTGTAATCGATATGGCTCCCACATTGCCCCTGACCATCTGACGATGCTGATTTGGTGCGTATACAAATACTTGAAGATGGTAACAAGTTCTGGTGATAGGTTGATACTCTAAAGTTTTTCCCACAAGAGATCATACGCCACCAGATCAAAGGCCCTGGACAAGTCGAGAAAACATTTCGCGTGTTTTCATTTTACGGTCATTAGAGTATCTGACGGTATGCTTAAGACACAGTATGGCACTTTCTGTTGATAATCGAGGTCTAAATCCAAACTGATCATCGTGCAGAGATATACACTGGATCGCTAAAAATTCGGGTCGCTAATAAAAACCGTGATATCTCCATAAATTAGATCTTAGATCGCTAGAATAAACAATAATAGCAGGTTACTAATGCTTGTTCCAAATCTCTAAAGAAGTTTCATTTGTACAAGAAACAGATTAAAAAAAAAACAGATCTATGAATATTTTTAAAATTTAAAATTAGGAAAATAATATTTTTTCTGCTTTTGTAATCGAAACCAGGACCTCATGCTCAGTAGTAGCGCTTGCAAACACTAGACCAACGAGGCAGTATGTAGGTATATTCAAGACGTCGGTATTACCTGCATGGAGTGGCCAGCTCGCAGTCCAGACTTAAATCCCATAGAACATGCATGGAACGAGCTCGGGAGATACGTGAGACAACGCTCTCCTGCTCTCGTTACCTTACACGAGTCAAGGAATGCGCTAGTGGAAGAATGGGCAAACATAGACCAAAATCGTATTAAACATTTGGTTTACAGCATGTCACATCGTCATAATGAAGTGATACGGAAATACAAAACATTAAATTGACAAAAAAATCTTTCTTTTTTTTCGTATTTAATTAAAGTTAATAATTTGCGAAACTATAGTATAATGTACTATAGTTTTGCAAATTAGTCTTAGTTATTTAAGAAACTATCACGCCATTTTTTAGAGACCCGGAATTGTATATTGACTTAACTGTGTATAATGAATTCGCGGGAATATGCTAGTTGCAATTAATAAAGCTTGACAACAGTATACTGATCTGATAATAATTTTGTTTACAGACGAGGAAAAGAAGTTTTGCAAAAACGTTCTCCGTTTGCACCGAGCGTCATTTAGCAAGATGAGCGCCTTTGGCATGTTCTACATAGACATTTGTCACCCACTACGTTTGATGGCACTTCTCACTAACTATACTGTTGTGCTGTTGCAGTTTGCATTTCTGTAATCCTAGTAATTGAAAGGAACTGGAGAGAGGTTCGAAGGGACATTTAGTGTTCTTACAATATAATATAAGCACACACAGAACAAATCCACGTACAGGAGGCCGCACGTAATTGGTAACACTTTGACCTTGAGCTGGTCTAGCGTAGTACGGAATTTCAATAAAATAAGAGGCCAGCTTGTACTGGTTTTACTACCACTGACGTGGCCTACCTTCCATTATGTTTTAGAAGAAAATATAATAAAGGTCAATAATGTAGGTACTGAATGCAATCAAATACACAAAATATAATTTTGATCGTTGTTAAAATAATGATGATAATAATAATGATTATAGTATATCCCGGGAAAGTGTGGAGGTCGAGGCTTTTAAACACTAAGACCCTCCACAATCGCAAGATATGCAGTCTCAGGGAATATTTCCTAGAAACCGACGTGGGGATGCATCGAGATGTGGTCGTGGTGGACAAGGGCCTTACCCCGCTCTCCTTGGCTAAAAAGAACTGGTGCAAACCTATAGTATTAGATACTAATGATCGTAGGGAGATATGGCAGAGTAAAGAACTTCACGGACGCTTTTACCGGGCCTTAAATGAACCCGATGTAGACCTGTTAGCGTCTGTATCCTGGTTGCAAATTCGGTGATCTCTTTGGGGAAGCCGAAGGTTTGGTCTTTACGATTATGGACCAAGCTATAATGACGAACAACTACCGGTACCGCATGACGAGAACCTCGTGAAAGCTGAAAACGATAAGCAGATTAAGTATCTTGACCTGGCTCGCGAGGTTCTCGACATGTGGGATGTAAATACAGCAGTCATTGTGCCGATAGTCGTGACTGCCAATGGCATAATAGCCAAGAGCCTTGACCAACACCTGAGGAGGCTCTCGTTAGGCAGATGGATCAAGGCTTTGATCCAGAAAGCAGTACTTCTGGACACGGCGCGCGTATCGTATCGAGATTCCTCTCTCAGGAGCCCTGACCACCGGTAGCTTGGACCTTGTTCCCGATAACGGTGGGCTGCTATTTTTAAATGTTTTTTTTTTTAAATAAAAATATTTAAAAATAAAATTATATGTATACATATATATTAAATAGAGGAAAATATAATATTGTTGTTGTTGTATAATTGTTAAAATTACATTTCACAATTATAATTTGACCTTGAACAATTTACTTAGTATCAGGTAACATATTTATAATAATTTAGGTATTTTTATTAGTTTTTATCACATCGTGACCATAATTTGACATTGATTATAAGCTTAGCTAATTGAATCAATAAGAAAAAAAAACATGTAAATCCACAATTTAGAATAGCGAAACTTTATTTTACGTCGACTAAAAACTGTATTTTTTCATAAACTGTTGGTTGGATATATTTTATTAAAATCTTGCGTAGCCGTGGGAGTTTTAAGGCCATTAGATGTAACATAATAAAGATCATAAAAAATTGGAAATACTTAACTGATTCTCTAAAAACTTATTGACCTTCTAATGATGTACTTACCTACGCTTTTTTGTATTTAAGAACTTCTTAAATAAAAATTGGGCATTTAATGATGTACATTCTTTTTAAAATAAATGAGCCTTTTTTCTCTCTCTGACCTTTTTTCACAGTTGGTCACAGTAACTAAGTTAGGGTACTCCGACCAAACGGGTTATGTTAGGTATGAATCGTGAACAACCACGCGCGAGCTGAATTTGTCACAGTAACTAAGATACCGCAGTTACTACATGCAAGTTGAACGCAGTTACTTGGCTATTTAGGACCCCAAAATAGGAATCATATTTGAGTGTTCAATAATATTTTTGAGAAAGCAAAATGGGATTTATTTGAGTTCATGCCAATATCATAAAAAAAAAACAACGGGTTGCACTCCGGGAGTGCCGGCAGAAGTGAAAAGTTGAATTTTAACAATGTGCATTTTTCCATCTTACGAATTTTTGATCAGGTCACGTGTCCTGACGTAAGTTTAACATTTTTTTGCCCATCACAAAAAAGTGCACAACGCCGCTTGAGTTACTAACGCCATCTGTTTGACGTTATTCGAACCAGGTTCTACCAGAGGTTTCCGTTGAGCTCAAGCTTTAGTGTATACATTGTTAGATGGCGTTGTTAAATAATTTTGCACCGTCTTACTTATTTTCGATCAGGGTCACGGGTCCTGACACGAGTTTAACATTTTATATGGATCACAAAAAAAGTGCACAACGCCGCTAAAGAAGTTTTCACTTCAAAAATGGGAATTCATCCATGTATGAATGCGTTGTTACAGAAAAACAAATTGCAGTAATATAATAATGTGACTTGTGATAATAGAACAAAAATGTATCATTGTCACTGCGTCGATAGTAAATAGTCCGGACGCATTCATTTTTACTATATTCACATCCATCATTCGTTTCATGTTCTTCCAGAGTCTTTTCGATGTCACTGAAACAGATAATTATTAATATATAATAGGGTGCTTTTTTTCTAGCCAGTATGTGTAAGGTCATAGAGAAAAACTAACAAAGGGCACTGTTCAATTTTCAAGGCTCTGCTCAATGCAGAAAGTTGAAAATCCAACAGTGCAGTTTTATTATTCTTCTAAGCGTGTCGATGGTAATTATGAAAGTTGTGAAAATTCAAATATTATGCTAAGCCAAAAATTCAGCCAGAAGAACTCCGTTCGCTGATGCAGTCATAAAATCCCTGTCACTGTGTAGCAAATTCTCTGTGACTAGTGTTCATACGGACTTAAAGCTTATTCTCAAATGTATGATGTTTACGTTCGTATGCTACACTTACTTTATCTAGCAGTCATGCTTGCGACTAGACCAACAAAGAAGTGAACGATAAAAACGTTTAATTACTGTGAAAAAACTCACAGTCTCGTGATGATTTCAAAATAGCATTACATCTGGCTCCTTTTGCTCCTCTATAAAATTCTTCACAGACGTAACACATTGTCCCTTCTACTATGATTAACTTGCACAGGCACATGGTTACACCGAATGTGTGGCTGATTATGATATTTCTATCCATCTAAAATAGTAAATTATGAGGCAAGCGTGCAAAGTTTGTCATTGCACTCGGAGGATTGGCGAGGAATAAAAAAGAATAAGATTTCACAAATTTTGGTAATATTTTGTGTGCTGGTAGTAGCTGGATGAACCTGCGCATATATAGCCCATAATCCAGCAGTAAATTGCTACAGGCTGATAATAATCTGAGTAGCAAAATGTACGGTTGTAGGTAATATTATCAGTAAATAAAATGAATACTAACCTTATTTGTACACGAAAATATTAAAATCATCATAATATACATGACAAACATGATAAATGTAGAAATGAAATGGAGCAGAATCTGAAATCAAATAAATTGACTGAACATGTCTATGAACGAACACTTTAACTCTTGAACTTGGAACGCTTGAACTTATATTATTATAATATTATTATTATGCCAAGTTCAAGTGAGTATGCAGTACTAGCGCTTCGCCACTGCTTCGCACGCACTTAAACTCTTGAACTTGGACCTTGAACTTGAACTTGGAACGCTTGAACATATATTATTATAATATTATTATTATGCCAAGTTCAAGCGAGTATGCGGTACTAGCGCTTCGCCACTGCTTCGCACGGATACTATGTTTCTCCTAATATGGTGTCGAAACATCAAAGGTTTTTGTTATATAGTATTTATAAAATATATCTAAATATATCTTTTCGCTCGTGAAAAGTATTTTTGCTCGCAGTACGGTTAGGAAGTTTCATTATTTCTGATCATCAAAAACATAAGATTTCAATCGCTAATAACTACAAGACTTTTGATGCTAGAGTAATGGTTGAGCACGGAAAAGTTAAGTCATATATTTTATAAAAACAAAGCACATCGCGAGGGCAGGGGCATGCGCACGACCCTCTATTTTTCACTATATGTCGAAATTCCGAATCATATAGTGTAAAAAACGTGTTCAGCTAGAACGGCGATTCTGATGTTGAGTTGACAAAAGACTATCAGGACCTAAAGAGATTCAACAAAAATATTTCGTAAAATAGGGGTAAAAATGCATTTTACAATATCAAGAATTAAAAAAAACCCAATCGAAGAAAGCTTACATCATAAGGAATGCAATGAGCCAAAAAAATCGAGTGCCGACAATAGCAACGGCAGTATGAGAAACCGTAAGAAAATCTGTTGCTTTAAGATGTCGTCTCATATCGGCCGTAAATCTCAGAACTGAAAAATATCACAATGGGTGAAAGCTTGCATCATTAGGAATGTAACAAACTTATTTTTTTTAATTCATTGCAAATAGTTAAGAAATTTGTTATCATTTCAACACACGTTTTCACGAAACTCTGCGCCGCGGGCTCGAACTGCGCCTAACTTAATGTTTTTGATCATCATTTAACTATAATAATAAAAATGTTACTTACTTGGAATCCAGATATTTCGTTCAACATTTTCCAAGCTTTGCAGGTTAGCTTTATAACTTGATGCTTATTCTTCACTTTTGCTTCTCTGTCTGTTATTGATTCTTCGTGTTCATTGCCAAAATTATTTTCTACGATACTGTTCCATTTTTCAAGTTTGCGAGTCAAAATATAAATGACCATTAGTGTATGAGCCATCCCTAAATCAAAAATGATTGATAAAGATCCATAAAAGACTCTGATCCACGTCCAGTGTAAATCAAAAACCATTTTTCCAGTCACATTAGTTAGCCAAAGAAATATTATTAAACAAAAATACGCCCAAAAAAATATCTTGACATTTTTCAAATCGCTGGTGCTGTAAAGGCAATTATTGATTTCTTGGAGTGACGATGTTATGCGCAAAATTGAATAGCACCTGTATAAGTTTTTATAACACAAAGCAGCTAAGTTAAAACAAAATAAGAAAAAAATAAATAAGTAGAACATTTTGAACAAGAAGGAACGAAAAGGATTATATATGATTGTTGCCCACAACAAACAAAAATATACACCGTTACCGATCACAGCATACATGATTTTCATTTTACAAACTTTTTCTTTAATCTTATCACTGATATTAAATTCTGGCTCGCACACGATTATTCCGATAAAGTATAAGGGAAAGAAAATGCTCATAAAATCATGTATGAATTTTGTTTTTGCTTTTTCCAAATATTTATTGAAGGAAATCATTTTTTTTAAATATTTATTTATGTCCTTCTATCGAAGACGTTATGATGTAAAAGACTTTAATAGTTTCTGAGTGGTTGGTAAAGTATGTGAAATATGGATATCGAATTTGAATATTATTCATTATGTTTCTGTCACTAACGCTAGATTGATGAATCGATAATGAACAATAAACTTAATTGAAATCGTTAGTAGTTCTCCACAGAGCGAATATTTCATAACTTTTATAGCTATTTGCGACGCTGCCAACTTTCAGAATGCACCCTTAACTTAATTATGAGTCTAGTTTATACTGCCATGTCCTTCATGGTCTTCCGCGAGGTCGTTTACTGCTTTTTGGGTCCCACTTGGTGTTGGTTTTCAAATAGCTTATTGTACAATCGAGAACAACTTAGCTTAGGCTAATTCCATTTGTTCTCTCTAATAAACCAAGAAAAGGACAGACAAATTAGAACTGTAAATTTAGTTGAGCTTAAAGTTCCATACATGTAAAGTCAGGTAACAATGTGGCTATAACTCGATTTTTATAACTGTGTGGTTGGAGCTATCAAAATCGTAGGTTGTTAGTATTGAATTCATTCGCTCGGTTACCTACTCAGTCTCATTTCAACACACCTTTTCACGAAACTGCGGCGCGGGCTGGAACTGTGCCTAACAAAATTTTTTTGATCATCATTTAACTATAATAATAAAAATGTTACTTGCTTGGAATCCAGATATTTCGTTCAACAGTTTCCAAGCTTTGCAGATTAGCTTTATAACTTGATGGTTATTCTTCACTTTTACTTCTCTGTCTATTGTTGTTTCTTCGTGTTCATTGCCAAAATTCATGTTTTCTGCAATACTGTTCCATTTTTAAGTTTGCGAGTCAAAATATAAATGACCTCATATAGTGTATGAGCCATCTCTAAATCAAAAATTATGGATGAACATCCATAAAAGGCCCTGATCCACATCCAGTGTAAGTCGAAAACCATTTTTCCAGTCACTAATAATTTTTTTAAGTATTTTATTATGTCGTTTTTTAAAGTATTTCACAAATCAATTGCACAAATGCTCACCAACAGCGCCTCTTTGACATCCTCACTCATGCGCCACAAGATCCTTGCAACAGTTCTGTTTGTGAACAAGGGAATCGACGGCAAAGTCTTCGTTTTCATGTTCCTTAATTAAATTCAGTTATGATTGCTTGCGACACAGATAACCGATGCGTGTTATTGCCATTTTCATTGTCAAAGATTCTCAAAGTACGCTATTCTGTCGTGAAAGTAACTACAAATTAGGTTTAAGTATTTGTGTTTAAAAATTTAGTTTTTTGTTTTTATTTATTTACACCACAACTTGGGTTCCTGAAAATGTCCAACGGCATCGCGGAAGTCCTAGGCGTAGATGGCGGTACGAACATGACCCTTATAAGAGGGATTGGTCCATATTGGATCAGGACCGAGTTGAGTGGAAAAAGGAAAAGGAGGCTTTTGCCAGTGGGACAGTACGGGCTAAAACCGTTTATTAGGAGATAATAACAGAGAATTTTGATGAAATTGTGACCTCTGAATTAAGAAAATGAAACAGAATTAGAAAAAACTAATCAGCGCATTTTGAAGACGAGAATGTTGAGCTAATTATGTGCTGAACAGATTTGTAAATTAATTATTCATTGCCATGAACTAAGCGCACAAACAGAACTCAAAAAGATGTTGGGCGCGAAAGAGTTGTATTTAACATTTGATTTACCTAACTTAATCCACCTAGATGAACTTACAAAAAATAACTAGCTATTACTTATATTATGGTTATTTATGTGCAATAAAAATATTTCATGTTATTTCATTATTTTGTTAAAAATAAAAAATAATTCGCCACGAGTGCATTTTGCGAGCCTGCAGCCTTCAGGAGTTGTATTAAAATCATCATTTGAATCAACATTCAAACTGATACTGACCAGCAAATTGCAATATACGTAAGATTTTATTTTAATATACGAGCTTCTCTGGCGCTTTCGCCTTAAGATACATACAAGTCCGTAGCTGACTGCAGGCAGCAGCAGCAGGCGACGTGTCGTCGCGACACTATTGATTTCTAGTATTGCATTCTTATTCGCAAAAGGTTAAAATTCAATGTAATGATCTAAAATGCAGAATTACTCACATATATTATAGGAAGTCTATAGAGTGCCGCTGGCGGCACTTAATCTGTATCGGATAAAGTGCCGCAATTTGCGGTATACTAGTAGCACTGCCTCGGACCGGCTAAAGTGCCGTAAGCATTGCATTTTCATTGTCACTGTCACTTACACACTGTTTGTTTAATTCTTGAGGTTAGCTCGCCGCCCTTTGTATTGATTGATCGTATTTGTTTTAGATAATTTATAATTTTGGTATTCAAATATATACAGGGTGTAACAGAAACCCTATAGCTATCCTTAAGCACTAAAGATAACAGCTGGTATAGAATCACTATACATAGTTTCAACTCAAAATAATGTACTCTAAGAATTGATACCAAATTTTCGGTTTCATATGTTTTTTAAATTCAAATCATAACAAAGGTGTCACCGCACTACGTAGGTCAATAACTTTCCACGTTACTTGCCATTATCAGGATAAATCTCTTCCGTAATTCTGCGCGCCTAGTACCGTAGTAGCCTACCGCAGGCGGTGTTCTTTGTCGGCGTGAACTGATAAAATAAAACATGTCGCCGCCGCCGCGCTTCCAAGAAAATGGCGCGCGCGCGCAATAAACCATACTTACCTACTTTACCGTGATGTAAAAATTAACGCGTAATTATTGATTTACAGTTTACTCGTTAATATCAAGCCAGAAATTGGGTGCACGTAAAAACAGGTAACAAAACTTACGTAAAAAATCGAAACAAAGTTTAGGTAGGTTAACTACATAGTTTCATCTCTTATTATTACTTATTACCGAGTAAACAGTAAAATCTTAAAGCTTTGCTTAATTTAGTAAATTGACTTACATTTTTAAAGATGTGGTGACCTTGGTATTGTATTGCACAAGGCCGCTCGCTTGTTCATGGACACCTGAACATTGCGTAGCATGTCTGGTGTTATGGTCCTGAAAGCGGCCTCAATCCGCACTTTCATTAGGTCCATTGTATCACACTGCACTACGTACACTTGTACCCCCACAAAAAAAAGTCTAAGGGGGTTAGGTCTGGGGTTCGCGGAGGCCAAGCCACGCTTCTACTACCACGCTCAACCCACTGGGAAAAGCGCGCATCTAAATAATGGCGCACATCACATCTCGAGCAGTGTGCCGGGGCACCGTCGCGTCGCGTCGTTTTGAAAAATTTAATTATTATCCATCACAAGATTAACATAACTCAACACTGGTAGCACTGTGAGGACATCGTCTAATTCATTCCTCAGAATCCTCAGGAAGTTTTAATAATTTACGACCGGTCACAGGGATAGAAACGAGTGCACCAGACGGAGACGCGGCGGAAAAGACGTCGACTGACGTGCAAAGCATTACCAAAATTTGCTAAATAAAGCTCCTATTCCCTGCTATTCTGGTACCTAAATATTATTTCGTTAAATTTAGATACCTATGGGGTAGCTGTCCTATTAGTGTTCACTACTATTCAAAAATATTGATCAAGAATTCAAGATTATTTTACATCCTAATAATAATTTCAACTAAACTCCGTCAAACTTTTAAGTAAATCTAACACACCAGAGCAGACTAATTACGTAATGCATTTTTTTTTTTACTCAGCTCCCACCCTTGTTGGGGCGGAAGAAAGTGTTAGACTCTTACTGACTAAAAACCATCCTGTTCCTTCAGTTGCCCTTGCATTCTGGGGCCGTGTTATCTCGTTAGAACATTCCCGCAACCCCGGAAATTCCCGCAACTCCGGAAAAATATTCATTTCAATCCATTAAAGATCATAATAATTATGGGGCCGCGATATCTCGTTAGAAGTCTGAATTAAAAGTTTTATTTACCAGGAGTAATTTAAACTACCTACACGGACTGCAATTGGTTCACGTACCCTAAGACCCTAACCCTAGGTTTACACACATTATGATGCTTAGTGTGTGCATAACGACGTAATCAGGGTTCTGTGAGCAAACGATTTTCAATTCGGCAATAACAATTCCTGTTTTTCTTGCGGTCTTAGTACTTTTATTACTTTCTTTCTACAGTTAGATAGGTAACGTACCTATCTCTGTAGAAAGAAAGTTTGCGACATTTTTTATTGACTTCGTTTAAAAACTACCTACACGTGCTCAAACTAGTGAACGAAGTTTATTTTCGTTCACTGGCTTAAACCAATAAAACCAATATAGGTAACACTCAAACAGCACCGACCGTGAAACTTCCGATAATTCTTTCGGTTAGTCCTACAGACAAAAAATATGCGTTGCGTGCTATTATTTTGTAATAAAAAAAACTAATAACTTGTTGATAATAATTTTCGTCGTAATTATAATTTACTTATTTTAAAAATTATGAACGGAACCCTCTGTGATTTTATTTGTACTAGGAGAAGCATAAGTGGCGAAAAAATTAATAGCAATGATTTTTTGGGTTCAGTTGGACAAAAATTGTTACTAAATCTTCAAGCAAATCGATTCAATAAGGTGAATCGAATTTCCTGGATCGTATGTGTAATAGTTATTTGTTATACAAGAGTGCAAAGTTGCTTTTTAACCGCGTGTTCAATTTTGATGACCGAGCAAGCGAAGGATTCTAAAATTGAATCACGAGCGCAGCGAGTGATTCAAAATTAGAATCCTGAGCGTTAGCGAGGGAATCAAAAGAGCACGAGGTGAAAAATCTTTGCACTCGAGTGCAACACGTAACTTTTCATTCCACCTCAGCGAGGAAATGACTAAATGCAAAAAAAAAAACGTTTGCGCATTATTAACAGTTTCAGTCAATTCTGTTGGCGTCAAGCAAACTTCCTCGTCGCTAGAATCACTCATTTTAGTTTTTTCACTTGTTTTCAAGTTTCTTGTTTTTAATATACCTAAGGTTTAACAATGACGTGAAAAAATGCCGCGTAAAGAACCGCGTACAAAGCAAATTGAAAAAAGAACACCAAGAAGGTTCCGAGTCTGAGTTTTTAACAAATTAAAAAAAAGTTGTATGATATATTCGGCACCATAGAGGTAGCAGTAAATAGGTTTAATGTTTTTTTTAATTCACAAACTTAGTGCACACGATGTTCTAAATTCAATTTACTTTATCCTCTAGAGAATAAAAACGGCTTTTCCACTCAGATACTGAAGATTAAAAATACTCTTTCCGAGATGGTGGGATGAAAAAAATATTATGATAAGGGCTCATAGTCATAATAGTTCAAGTTCATATTTGCCTAAAGTATTTTGCTGACAATCATACGAGTAAACAGCGAATAGGTAGGTTTATCTATTTCAAACAAGATCAATTACATACTTTTTAACTTGTCCGCATTGTTTATGTTAGCACTAAGCGAAGATTGAAACATGACGGTTTGATAGAAGTTCTCATTTCGAATGACATAGCTGTGTTTTATAAATTAAAGCCATAGGTTGAAACAGCCCACAGATGAAAATAGCCATTATTTAGTAGTAAAAAAAGTGATTTTAGCCGCGACTGTAATTGTAATATCTCACAATTCCAATTGGTCGCAGTGGGGTTTTGTTAAAATAAAAGGTTAGGAATAAAGTTAGGAAATTTACAGGAATATTGTTTTTGAATTAGATATTTACTGTGTTGTAGGTACGATGGTAAGGTGGGTGGTGGGTGGAAGATTACTATGTCGATAATAATGATCTACAAAGTAATCTTCAACAAAAGGACAACTACGTAAAAAAACAACATGTGTGTAATGTATCCAAATATTATTTCGTTAAATTTTGATACCTAGACCAATAAAATTAATTGTATTGTAGCTAGTTCGCAAACTTATTCAGTTTAGGAAAAGTCAGTAACCTAATAATATTTTGTAAAAAAAAGAAACATGCGGAACCGTTTATTCAGAAATACCAGGAGTAAGAGGTTGATTTTTACTTACAAATAGTTCGCTGACACCGATCAGCTGACTTAGTGCTAGTGATGTGTTTATTTTAATTTGAAAAGTTCGGTTTCTGGTATCAATGTATTAAAAAAAATCATAACTTCCGAACATGTAGAGATAGATTTTAAAAACCCTTCCAATATCGTTTGTTATCATCCAAAGAAGCCGTGTCCTTGGTATGTATATACCCTTTCCGTTACACGTTGTATATCAGAAGTCACTACATTGACTGAATTTACGACTAAAAATGAAGTAGCAAATTAAAATGGCTGAAAGATAAGATTGGTTAGATTCGGTTAGAACTGTGACCACACAACGGTCAGTTTAGGCACAAGAGAATGTAATGTTTTGGAAATATGGTGTTTTACAGCGACCTAACCTCAACAATCAAACAAAATAATAAGTGACAGTGACAATGACAATGGAAATCTGACGGCACTTTAGCCGGACGAAGGCAGTGCCACTATTATGCCGCTAACGGTACTTTAGTGCCACTAACGGCACTCTATATACTGCCTGTATTATATTTGTCTCCGAGCACAGTTAATTTTAAAATGTCAATAGCCATTTCACCTTTGACTAAAGCTAGAACAAGAAATTCCAGCGTGTGATACACGATCTGAAAATCGTAATGTTTGCTTAAGAATTCGTTATCATACAAAATTTCTTACCACCGGTTTCTAGGATTTCTCCGGAGTTTATTTTTCGAGAGTGCTACTGATTCGATCTCTTCTTTCGGAATAGATAAGTTAGATATTTTGAATACCTAAATTGTCGATTTTGTCGATAGAATAATAATTAATAAAGTTAGTTACAAGCATTGGTTATGTTGTTTCTTACAAGAAAAAGCGTTCGAACTTCCATCAGCATATATTATGTACAGCTGTAGATCATTCATCATTCCTTGTCACTATGATCCCCACTTTTTACGTCGTCATCACTCGTCAACATCGTGGGATGTGTTTATAAGGTTATAAAAAAAGAAAGAATTAAACTTCCACGTCAAATTAAAAAAAAAATTAAAAAAACTTGCTGATCAATGCCGCGTGAAGGTAGCCAGTGACTGAAATTATGACCTGTGTTATACTTGCCTTTCCGTTTAAGCTAAACATCTACCAGTAGATACAACAAAATGCTTTATAATTACCTGAACAATCTTTTAATTACAGCGTACAGATACTTTAGGCTTCTGTCATGGTTGCGTAGAATTTCTCATTCTCAATGCATAACAATAGTAGTAAGAATATGATATTTACCACCCACAATTCAAATATTAATGACTATAGCAAAAACTGAAAAATAAAGAATTATTAAATTAAGAATAGCCATTTCCATGCCGTATCTACGGTTTTGAAAAATGTACAAAAATATAAACATTAAAATTAAAAAATATTAATATGATGCAAACTTTTTAACACATGGTTGTCTAGATACCGAAGGGGAGGTTTCTTTATAAATGGAATGCGGACAGTTGATTAATTTCAAAATGTAATCGTTTGCTTCCTGTTGTTGCCATAAATGGGCATGGTCTATTAGACAACCCCCTCTGAACGAAAAAAAATTAAAACCTCGTTTGATAATCAGTTGTGTTATTGGTGTCGGGGGGGTGTGGTATTTGTTGTGTAACTTTTACGAAAGGGCTGATTCTTTTTAATGTTTGGTTATGTTTCTTCTCTACCTTGTAATCTTGTTTTGAACATGAGATGTGATGTAAGTTTTTTTCTCCCTAATGTAACACTCCAGGTATTAAGCCAAACCTGAGATCCACCTAAAGAAGCTATGATAGGATGCAAAGCCTCTCGGCTAAACAGATAATCTTGACTTGGTGGAACATTATGTAAATATGGAATTATAATTTCGGCATTGCAGTTTCTGAATTTTTATATGACGGGGACACTGGACTAAAAGTACCAGAAATCTTTTCAAGTAATGTGTTAGTATTTACATTATTAGGGTTTGCCGATGCCCAAATCTGCCTCAAGCAAATTTTGTAATCCTGACATTAATTGTATAAGATAAGCGACCGGTAGGCACACAAGTGCGCAGATGAGTCCAAGAAAGTTATAACTAGAGCTGTTTGAAGTGATAATGTTCTCACGAATACTTCGCACAGTTGAAATCTTTTTCGATTGCTTCATAAAAATCTCTTCACTTTCTTCTCTAAATGGAAATCTTGCGAGATTCTTACGCCATTTCTAATTTTTTTCTTTTTAAATATGAAATCATGATTGATATTCTATTGGGCTTGGTGTATGTTGAAAAGATATTGAAGCGATACACGACAGTTAAGTTACTATTACGAGCAATTATTCAAATTGATATAATGTGAATATGTCACAAAAATATTGTTACAGGAACTATTATTTGTTTATTTTTACTGTTGACAGGTGGCTGCCTCAATAACCATATTATTGTCATAAATTATTTAAGACTATGTTTTTTAGTTTTGAATATAAAAAAATAGAAATATATTTCTTCAGAATAAATCAGATGTAAACGTTGCTTATGCTAATATACTTATGGAGTTTCTAAGAGGGTACCGAGTTTTTTTTTTACAAACAAACATGTTTTTATTAAGCTTGTTTGAAGTAGTAAACCATTAAATTAAAATGTAATATTATTATATTGGTATTATTGGGGATAATTACTAGACATTATGCGCGATGGAAACACGAGTTGATAAAGTTGCCTCGATAGAATAAATAGGCAAAGTTACCTCTTATCGAGTAATTTTTTCCTCTATTTTACTACTTTTTTATATAAATAAGTGTTCATGCGTTATGCGTCTTCCTCTTCGAATTTGTGGTTGCGGTTGAGTGAAATGATAACTTCTTGATTTCTTTAGTAATATAAATGGTTTATTGCATAAAGGTTAGTGACTTGTACAGTAGGAACTCGTCTTGACTTGAGATTTTAGAAAAGCAGTTATACAGAGCAAGGTCGATTCAAATTGTGTGTTAGGTGAAGAAAAAACGAGCGGTTTTAACGTTCCGCGAAGAAGCATTCGGAAGTCTTCGTAAATTGCTCCTATTGGTGTTTCTTCGAAGACATTCCTCGAGGACCTCTCATTGGCTGTCCGAAGGTGACTTGATAATTTTGATTATCGATGCGTAAGTAGTAAAAGTGTCCATAAGTAGGTAGGTAGATAGGTGGAAGAGCGCCTAAAGGTTATATGATTGCAACACGCAGGTTGACAACATCATGCGTGAACATCCTCCCGGCCTTGAAAGATGTTCTTTCAACGTGTTCACTCAGCTTCATTATCCCACAGAGGACAAATCTTGGAGAATGCTCTTCTTATGACGCCCTTTTCGGTCTGGATATCCGCCACTCGTGCAACTCCGTCGCTGCCTGGAACAGTGCTGATGATACGGCCAAGACACCATTTCAGCGGCGGTGCGTGATCATCCTTAATGAGTACCAGTGTGTCTGGTTTTAGATCAGCTTGCCTTGCCTTCCACTTCGTCCTGGTCTGCATCTCGGAAACGTACTCTGTGGACCATCTGCTCCAGAAGTGTTGACGAATCTGCTCCACTCGTTGATAGCGTGAGAGACGATGTGTAGTTTTGTCGATCAGGTCCTCGCAGACCGGCGCTGTCAGCGGACGGCCAACCAAGAAGTGAGCTGGGCATAGGGGTTGAAAATCATGGGGATCTGTGGACGTAGGACTAAGAGGACGGGAGTTCAGGACTGCTTCCACTTGTGTCAAAACAGTGTGGAACTCCTCGTACGTTAAGTGCAAATTGCCTACAACACGGCGCAAATGATGTTTGCATGATTTTACCCCAGCTTCCCATAATCCACCAAAATGCGGGGCGTAAGGGGGAATAAAACTGAATTTAATATCCTGTGAAGTAGCGTAATCTATAATATTTTGTGAACATTCGGAAAGGAATTTTGAAAATAAATTCATTAAGCCAACGAAATTCTTTCCGTTGTCTGAATAAATGTGTGACGGTTTGCCTCTGCGCGAGACAAAACGTTTGAGAGCTAATAGATATGCGTCTGTTGACAAATCACCTACAAGCTCCAAGCTAACCGCTCGAGTAGTGAAACATATAAATATGCATATGTATGCCTTCACGGTTCTAGCGCCCCTACCTTTACGGTTCAATATGAGAACTGGTCCCGCATAGTCCACACCTGTGGTCATAAAAGGGAACCCTGGAGACAAGCGTTGCGCAGGTAAGTTACCCATAATAGGTGTAATAGGCTTGGCACGGAATCTAGCGCATCGAACACAACTATGCACAACTTGTTTGGCGAGATTTCTCCCTCCCACCGGCCACCACGTCTCTCTGAGTGTGTACAGGAGGGCCTGCGGCGCGGCGTGCATTAGTCGCTCATGCTCAGCGTGAAACAGCAACCGTGTGAATGTGTGCTTGCTGCATAATAGTATTGGATGCTTCTTACTATACGAAAACTCATATGAATTACACAAACGTCCCCCGACTCTAATCAAATTTTGTTCATCTGTAAATGGATTTAATTTAATTAATTTGTGTGAGTGATTTAAAGTTTTGTGTTTTGTTAAGCTATCTAAAGTGTCGGGGAATGATTGTGACTGTGACGCCTTTGTTAGAATAGTTAGTGCCTCGTTTAACTCGCTGACGTTCAATGAGCTAGTACGTTTAGCAGCTTTATTTCGCACATTATGCACAAAACGTAACATATAGGCACAAACACGTCTCATGTGACTGAACCGAGTGAAACGATGGAATGGAAACCCGCTATCCCTATCAGAGATTTGATGAATATGTGCTTGAGACCTAACCTCTGGTAAATCAAGTGTTGTATTGCCTGTGGGATCAAAACTATTGTGATCGGCTAGATTAAATGACGGATCCGAAAGAAAAGACGGCCCTTCCCACCAAAGCGTGCATGAACTAAGTACGTTCATAGTCGTACCACGTGATACTAGATCTGCTGGGTTTTCCCTACCAGATACGTGGTTCCAGGGCATATCCTTTGTTAATTCGTGTAGTTCCGCGACCCTATTTTGCACAAAAGGCTTTAGAGAGTTAGGATTCATGCGTAACCAACCTATCACAATAGTGGAATCTGTCCAAAATGTGACACTATCAAATGTGCAACGAAGTGACTTTGCGATTCTTTCATACAACTGCGCGCCTAATAGGGCACCGCACAATTCCAATCGTGGTATACTTACGGGTTGCAACCTTTCCTTTAGAGCACAGTAGCTTCGTTGTAACTATGGACTTGCCTGTGATGGAACGAATGTAAGCACACGCGCCGTAAGCTGTTTGTGAAGCATCGGTAAATAAATGGAGTTCTATACGAGTAGCATCGATACCTATAGCGTGTCGCGGTATTCGTAATGCACTCAGCAACGCTATACCGTTTGCGAACTGAACCCAACTGTGTGTGACGTCATCAGGTAACTTATCGTCCCAACCTAATTTTAATAGCCATAGTTTTTGAAGTAAAATCTTCGCAGTCATGACACAGGGACTAAGTAATCCTAACGGATCGAAAATTTTAGAGACTTCCGACAATATGATGCGTTTCGTTAATGGCCGGTTGTCATTTGTGTATTCAGTGTGAAAATGTAAAGTGTCAGACTGATTATACCAGCCTAAACCTAGGGTTTTGTGATGTGCGTTTTCCCCGAGTGAAAGTTCCTTGGAATGAGACGGGAACTCTTGTGTGTCATGATCAAAATTGAAGATCCATTTCCGAAGTGGGAAACAACCACCCTGTAGGACCTTTGTTGTTTCCTTAGCTATATGTTTTACAATCTCAATGCTGTCAGCACCGGTCACCAGATCGTCGACAAAAAAATCATCCTGTATGACTGTGCGAATCAATGGCTCAGAACATTCCAATGCCAGCTGTTTTAAACAACGTACGCTAGTAAACGGTGCGGACGCGGTACCGTACGTGACAGTATTGAGCCTGTAAATTTCTAATGGGTCTATGGGATTGTCACGCCATAGAATTAATAGTAAATTTCGCTGATTCGGATCTTTCTGAACTTGGCGAAACATTTTTTCGACGTCTGCACATCCTACCCAACGGTGTTGTCTAAACCGAAGCAAAATAGCAAACAAGTCACCCTGTATTGCTGGGCCCACGCGTTGTATGTCGTTGAGTGATTTACTGGTAGTGGTTTTTGCACTTGCATCGAAAACGACTCGTAGTTTAGTGGTAGTACTGTGCTCGCGGAATACACCGTGGTGTGGTAAGACGTAGTGTGGTTTATCGTATACATAGATGCGTGACATGTGACCCAATGCGATGTATTCATGGATGAATTGCATGTATAATTGTTTATAGGCAGGTGTGCGTTGCAGGCGTTTCTCTAGTGCGTAGAAACGACGTTCTGCCTGAGAAAATGAGTCACCCAATGCGTCAGGGGACTCCTTCAAAGGCATGGAAACGCAAAACCTACCGTCAGAATCACGTGTGGTGGTCTTTATAAAATAATCCTCACAAGCCTGCTCCTCATTACTGCGGACATCAGTCGATCTGCCTATCTCTTCGAGCTCCCAAAATTTCCTTAATTGTTCATCCAATGACGATGTGACGTTACATGAAACATGAGAACTATGTATGTGAGTATTCAAAGACCCTGAAATGATCCACCCTAATTTAGTGTTTTGTAGATATGGACCATGTTTCAACCGGAATCTTCCATTTTCCAGAAGATCCCAGAAGAGGTCAGCACCAATCAATATGTCTATGGGTTGAGACTCGAAGAAATAGGGATCGGCTAACTGAATGTTCACAGGAATGTTAAGACCATCTTTAGATAAAGACACGGCTGGTAATTGTGAAGTTATGGAAGGTAAAATTAAACAGTATATGTGTGTAGTGTAGGAACCTACCAGGGACCTAATTGTAACATTACAGGTCTGTGTGCACTGGGAAACTGAGTTACCTACACCTGTTATATTGTAAGTGGACTGTATTTTTTGTGTGTGTAACTGATTACATAACGCATCTGTGATAAAACATCGTGTACTACCGCTATCGAGAAGTGCGCGTGCCGTGTGATAATTATTATGAATATCGGCTATCTCGACTAACACGGTGGACAACAGAACTGGTTTGGCGGCTAGCCCTAGCGTGGTGGGGTTGCCGTCGCATTTCGCATTATGTGTGTGTGATTCTAATGCGGGTTGCGAAAACTGTCCTAATGCCACTAATGAGAGAGGTTGATTTCGCGTGTTATCCTCTGACTCATTACGATGTAGTAGTGTGTTATGTTTCTTAGAACATTTCCTACACGGTCCGAATGGGCAGTCGTTCACTGCGTGCCCTGAGCGCAAACAGTTTGTACATAATTTATTTTGCGTGACTAAATTATATCTGTCTGCTATGGACAGATCAAGGAATTTCTGGCATGAAAATAACGGATGTTTTTCCTTACACATAGGGCAAGGTTTGTATTGTGTTTTGTGTGACAGTGGTTTCGTAGTGCCGGACGAAGAAGCGTTGCAGTGTACTTTAGAAGTGACCGCATTAGTGTATTTCTTACTATCGTGTGTACCTTTACTATGCGTCCCTAATAGCTTATCTAACATATCTGCTTTCTGTCCGAGAAAACGAATTAAATCCTCGACCTTTATCTCAAACTTTGCGCCGATGGGACAGTGTACCATTTGTGTGGTTACAAATTGTTCCCATTCTCGCTCGGTAGCAGGGTCCACCTTACACACAATCATGTAAATTATGAGCGTATCCCAGGAGTCGGTCGGCTCACCGAGTATTTTTAGTGCGCGTAGATGTTTTAACATCGTATCGACGAGCTTTCGCAATAACACGGGTGACTCTTTAGTTAAAGCTTGTATAGAAAAAAGAGCTTTTACATGATTGTGTATAAGTAGACGGCTGTTGTTAAACCTATTAGTGAGTAACTCCCAAGCAACACAGTAATTGTTGGCTGATAATTCCAGTGAATCGATTACTAATTCAGCACTACCCTTCAAAGCTGACTTTAAATAGTGGAACTTCTGAATCGAACTTATTTGTGTGGAATTATGCACTAAGGATAAAAAGGTATCCCTAAACTCTAACCAACTCTCATAAGAACCGTCAAAGGTTGGTAAATGTATAGTGGGTAACTTCACTAGTTGCAGCGGATCAGAGTTATTGGAACTTTTAGGTATTTTGCCATCCTCAGACAACATAGACTTAGCTTGCGCGATGACCCTAAAGTACCTTTGTTCGAATTGTTCCCTATATTCCAGATGTTCATCCAAACTATCACACGATTCTTCAATTTGCGATTGAAGGTCGTTAAAGTCAGATAACAGAGAGGTAGCACTATCTATGCGTAATTTAAATTCAAAACTCTTACTTGCATCTAACGGCTGTTGGAATGATTCAACATATTTTTGCAAATAGGACAATCGACCTTTAATTACTCCCCTTTTGCGCGTGAGGGCGTCAATCTGTGTAATTAACGGAGATTTAGGAATAGTAACCTTTAGATGAGTAGAACCTGGTTCAGACATTTTGGTGGATATAGAAATCTGGAGTACTCACGGTTTTGCGAACCCGATTTCAGCGTCTGGAGCGCAGAGGCTGTAGCCGCTGCGACTCTTGTCTGATCTTACACTGAAATTCGAGAGGAAAAACACTGTTAACACAAGAGAAGAGGAAGTTGGTTAGGAGTCTTGGCTGGCACGTCTTACCGAGCTGCGCGTCTCTCGTTCGTGTCCACGACGACTCTCCACTTGATGGGCTAGTTCGCTGACTGAATGCGGCATGAAGGACCAAATTATGTTCATGCGTTATGCGTCTTCCTCTTCGAATTTGTGGTTGCGGTTGAGTGAAATGATAACTTCTTGATTTCTTTAGTAATATAAATGGTTTATTGCATAAAGGTTAGTGACTTGTACAGTAGGAACTCGTCTTGACTTGAGATTTTAGAAAAGCAGTTATACAGAGCAAGGTCGATTCAAATTGTGTGTTAGGTGAAGAAAAAACGAGCGGTTTTAACGTTCCGCGAAGAAGCATTCGGAAGTCTTCGTAAATTGCTCCTATTGGTGTTTCTTCGAAGACATTCCTCGAGGACCTCTCATTGGCTGTCCGAAGGTGACTTGATAATTTTGATTATCGATGCGTAAGTAGTAAAAGTGTCCATAAGTAGGTAGGTAGATAGGTGGAAGAGCGCCTAAAGGTTATATGATTGCAACACGCAGGTTGACAACATCATGCGTGAACAATAAGTAATTTTATATTATGATTAATTTACTAAAATAAAGTTCATAGTTGATTGGAGCTTTTATACGTGATAGTTTTTTTTTAATTTAAGAGCAATATCATGAAACAAGCAACGAAGAGCATTGAAAAAGTACAAAAGTGTGGTTATTTTCTTTACTCTACACGTAAAGAAAAAGACAGAGACAAAGGCAAATGGTCGATACGCTCTTAAGAAATAATAAAACCGGCCAATTGCGAGTCGGACTCGCACATGAAGGTACCACCGTACATTACTTATCAAATAAATGGAAAATACTAAAAGAAGAATATTATTATTTGTCATCTTAAATTTTCAAAATCCTAAAGATAAAATTGTATTTCACAATGATACTATGAATTACAAAGTTATTTTTGCAGTTGCAGAAAATCATATTTGTTATCTAATCGATGAGCTCTAGACAATGACACCCCATACGGCAGGGTTAGATTATTTTTTTCAATACAAAAGTTTATTGTATGGAATAATTTAAACTAAAAGGCGTCTCTCCTTTATTTTAAATTTTTATTATTTATTGTGATAGCGGCAATAGAAATGCATTATCTGTGAAATTTTTAACTGTTTACCTAATACGGTTCATGAGGGACAGCTCACTGACAGACAGACAGACCGACAGCAGAGTCTTCGTAATAGGATTTCGTTTGGAACCCTTCGGGTATGGAACCCTAAATATGGTTTAACGAACATACAAAAAGCTGTTATTCCAGTTTGCTTATCATACGACACTGTCCTAAACAGAACTTGTCATCACGCGTTTTGTTGTTTTTATAATATTTTGGTATTGGTGTAGTCACACCAATATTCTTAATGGACTCTTCGTTACCTTTCAAATTTGCCTACCTTATTTGTACGGTATAATGTATTTGTACGGATACAATCGCTTATATTGTGTAGCATAGTTTCAACGAAATGAAGTCCATAATAGGAAAAAAACATTTGAACAAAAGAAAAAGTTTTCGTGTAACATTTCCGCTAAACGACTCGGTTGACAAAGATATTCAATCGATGCTTTTGCCTTTAAACTTCGTGCAAAATATTTTGTTCTGTCCTAAATATCGTATTAAGGATAACTTCATATATCCTAATAGCCGTACATCGAATTTGGTGTCATTGTGTGGCATGATAATGTTCATTTCTATATTCTGTTATCGCGAGTACGAGCAGTATTTGGACAAAATCGTAGGCAAATATTTTCAAGTCTACATTTACTCTTACTTCGACTTGTTCTTATACTGCATCGGATTCGTCATAAATTTTACCGTCAATATTTCACAATCGAAAAGGAATATAACCTGTGTCTTAAAAATTCAAAATGTTCATAGATTTCTCAACGAAAACGTTAATTTCAAGCGGTTTATTATTTGGAATTGGATCAGTGTCATCTTAATCTTTGGGTTTTATATTACCGTTATCACTTCTGCTTTTGTAGGATTCAATATTACTATTAACGGTTTAATCTGTGGTTTAGTGACCATTAGTATTGACTTTAACATTATTTACGCTAACAGACTTCTGAAATTGTTGAGTAATAAAGTTTATTTATGGAATATTCAAGCTCAACGTTTGCAACAGATGGTTCATAGTAACAATGAAGCTCATTGCAAAAGAATGTTTGAAGTTTACGGAAATATTTTGGAGTGTTATAATATCTACAGAACTTCATTCCAGCATATGGTACGTACGCTTATTATTTTTATAATCAAATATAGTTATGAGATCCAAGAAAATCATCTAATCCGATGCAAACATTTTTATTTTCAGATTTTTTATCATTCTCTGGAGTTTTTTTTTCGCGTTTTAATCAAATTGCAATTGACACTTGGCATTTTAAAATCAAACGCACAATTAAGTAATATTCATTTAGTGAGTATGACTGTTTTTTTTTTAATTTACATGTAATTCCTGCATGCATTACATAGTTTTGAGAGGTAAGTTACCGCAATAGCATGGGTTACATTGAGGGTTGAAATTAAGTACAAGTGTATGTATGTGAAACAAATTAAGTATTTGCTCCTCGTTTACCTAAGGGTAACTATTTATTAAGATATTGCTCAAGTGTAAAAGTAAATCACCAAAAAAGATGTCTAGATTATGTATGTAGGTATGTATTTCTTACAGATTGCAGCCTGGATTTTTATTATATTTTTAGACATCTGGGCGATTAAGAGTTTTGTGATTGAAATCATTTTGAGTTTGTACTGTGAAAAGTTCTACATAGCGATGAATAATGTTCAAAACTCATGCTCGCTTATTTTGAAATCAAATTGTTCAGGTAAAAACTATTTTGTTACTATAATTAATGCGTTTCATTTGCATCATCACTTTGATAGGCAAAGGCCTCCCCCGTGACTTCCAGCTATTTCGATCCTCCGATTTATTCATTTTGTCAAGCTCGTCCCGTCATCTTCAACATAGTCTACAGCGACGCCTTCTAGTTCAGTCAAGGAAAGACGCGCTATAAAAAAATATCTGACCATGACCTTTCCACATTATTTTTTCTTCGTATTAATCAATCAATCGAGTAAGTGGTTTATGTAAATATTACAGATGCAGAGAGGAAGTTGTGCAAGAATATTCGACGCCTACATCGAGCGACATTCGACAAAGTAAATGTTTGTGGTATGTTCTATGTCGATGCTACTTTCTCGATTAAAATGATGGCTTTACTTACTCACTATTCCCTCGTTCTGCTGCAGTTCGCGTTTCTGTAATCCTGGTTACATTAATTATTGTGTTTCATTTGCTTTTTACTCCTGAAGTTATAAAATGATGTATAAATATGAGCAATTTCATCACTGGTTTATTTATATCTTGTATAACTTGATCTTCATCTTTATATTATTGGAACAATATTGAATGGTCGATATGTCATTTTTAACAATCTGTGTAGATTCAGTGCTTATTCTTCCCATTTATCTTAGAGTGATTATTTTGTCAAATTGCTGTAATTATTGATGTATTGTGATGTATCAATTTATTTTAGTAAAGTAAGCCTGCAAAAATAAGTACCACTTTTTTTTTAAATTTCTATTTTTTATAAACTATAGAAGTTAGAGATTTAAAATAAAAACATTTTTATTTCCATTTTTATCAGCTTTCTTTGAAACTATAGTAAATTATACATTAGGAACATTTTTATAATATATAAAAAAGATAAAACAATAAAAATAGCCATTTTTAGCTTAGTGTCTTAAAAAACTCAATTAATATTTACAAGTATGTTTTACGTGTTATTTGCCTCCTCGGGCTCTGCTTACAGCTTCGACTCAATTTGGTATACTGAACACGAGGTTTCGGAGCCGATGTTGGGGAATATTCTCCCATTCTTTTATCAGGGCCCGTTTTAGTGCCCTGAGGGTGGTAGGTGGTGGTCTGCGGCTTCTGACTAGCCTCCTTGGCTCATCCCAGGCGTGCTCAATCGGGTTGAGATCAGGACTTCTTGATGGCCAAGCCATCACGCTGATACCAACCTCCTGAATATATTCTTGCACGACCCGAGCCGTGTGTGGCCGGGCATTATCATGCATCAGCATCGATCCATCACCCATATTTACTAAATACGGCCCTGCATACTCATTGAGAATCTCCTGGGGATATCTTTCCACAGTCAGAGTGTCATTTTCTATTGCCACTAACTCTGTGCGACCTTCTGAAGATATGCCAGCCCATACATGTACCCTGCCTCCACCGTACTGGACTCTTTTTGAGAAGCAAGCTTGAAGGTATCTCTCACCACGTCGCCTGTAGACAATTCGCCTTCCATCAGAAGTGTAAAGTGAGAATTGAGGCTCATCTGTAAACAAAATTCTTGGCCATTCTTCTTGATCCCACTGTGTGTGTTCACAGTGGGATCAAGAAGAATGGCCAAGAATATTGTTTGGTGTGTATCGCAGTCTCGCTAATCGATGCTCTCTCTCAAGTTTGGGACCACTCGCTGATCTTCAGGGTTTCAGGTTTGCTTCAGCCAGTCTTCTTCTCACAGTACTGTCACTAATGTAGTCCCTTCGGGTCTAAAGAAGCTGTTGCTGGACTTCAACTGCGTTTAGATGGCGATTTCTTAACACAGTGTTACTACTAAACTCTGTCATTTCATCTGCGACCAGCACTATGTAGTCTGTGGCGACCAGCTATTCTATCAGACAATCCTCTAATATATATTATGCGCCCCGAATCTACAGTGAGTTCAGCATTATATTATACTATGTGCAATGTGTATAAGCTATTTAGTGTGCCATCTGCTATGATCATTGTTATCTTGTGTTTTATGCTCGCATGTCACATACTTAACCTCATTTACATCTGTCATGGTGCCACGCTGTCTTTGCACTCTCTCTCTTTGCCTGTCTGCGGCGATGTGTTAAGCTACCACCTACTCTGCTTCCCATACCGTACTTTGGCAGCTAAAAAGGAGAAGAAGCTGTTACATTGCATGCGGCCTGCTGCTACTCGCACCGCATCTAACATGCGCTCTCTAACGCGCCTTCCAGGGCTCTCGTACGGGCTAAGGGTAGGACCCCTTACCCATTCCTGCATGCGTAGTTATTCTGCACGCTACGTCTTGACCTGATCTACCTGCGGCCTACCGCCGCGAGCCTGTGCTGACAGGTGGCCTCTACGTGCTACCGACGCACACTACCTGTTGTCTTACGAGGGCCGTCCGGCCTACTGCTGAGCCTGTGCTGAACAGGCCCCCACGTCTGCCACGTGCTACCAAGAACGTTACCCTTCCTAACTTATATGTGCGAGTGCTCAGTGTTAAGCGACTTTACCCGCGACCTAGCCGTGTTATATACTACCTACCTAAAATATTTGTATTAATCAATCCAGCTGTTTATATTTCTTCCTATCCGTTAACGGCTTGCCCAGCCTGCTTTGTGGAGCCCTTTTTTTTTTTTTTTTTTTTTTTGGCTGGGAAATCATCAAATGACGTCTCCCGCTCTGGGTGGAGCGGGAGGGCGTGTCAGACTCTTACTGACTAAAACCCACCCGTGTTCCTTCTCTTGCCTGTGCAATGCCAGGGGGCCACGGTATCCCTTTCGGACTTTCCCGCAACCCCGGCAGGCAATGGTCTCATCGGACCCCTTCACTCGCTGACACTCTTTGAGGCGCGCGTGGAACACAACGCGCCGTCGACCCGGGCCTGGTCCTTACCAGACGGCGAGCTACCCATTGCTCACCGTCCGCAAGCCCGCGCCTACGGTGGCCGGGAATCGGCAATAGATTCCCGACGCCCAGGGCGTCTCCTCCTGCGGCGGCTAGGGGCGTGAGGGCGCGAAATTTGCCTCTCCCTCACGCGTTCCGCCGCCTCCTTTGCGAGCATTACTGCTTCGCAGAAGGAGGTGACGGCCTCCCATGCCCTCTCGCTCCGTACCATGGCCTGGACCAGGGCCGGACGCGAGAGATCCCCGCCACCGATCGCCTCCACGAGGACACGGCGGTGCTCTGCCCAAGCCGGGCATACCTCCACCGTATGCTCCACCGTGTCCTCCGGGCGATCCACGCAGTGATGACACCCGGGCGTTTCCTCCCGCCTTATCCGAAACAGGTACCTCCCGAAACAGCCGTGTCCGGTGAGGACCTGCGTCAGGCGGAAGGTGAGGACGCCGTGGCGCCTCTCCAGCCACTCCTCAAAGAGGGGACTTATCGCCGCAATAGTGGCGTGCCCAGCACTGGGTTGCGACAATCGCACTCTCCATGCCGCCATGAGATCCCGTCGGAGCTCTGTCCGCTGTGCCGCGATTTCTCGCGGCATCGGAGTCAAGCCCCGGCGTTTCGCCTCCTCGCGCCACTCCCAAATATGCGCGAGGACTTTTGCCTCCAGATCCCATGGCGGCAATCCAGCAAGGAGGCTTGCCGCCTCACCGGAGACCGTGCGGTATCCCCGGACCAGCCGGGTGGCCATGACCCTCTGGGACGCGTTCAACCTGCGGGCAGGCCGCCGCCTCAACGAACGCGCCCACACCGGTGCCCCGTACAGGGCCATGGACCGCACGATTTGTGGAGCCCTTGCCGTTACAATATAATCATCTATGTATACAAAGACAGATTACACGTATAGTAAAGAATTATTAAGGAAACACTACCTCCACCCCGCGGTTTCACCCGCATAATTCCGTGTTCTGCAGTGCTATTCTGTAACCATCTCACCGTGAAAACTTAGGTGAAGTGAGCTCGGAGTGAGCTGTCAGTCCCTAGCAGAAGGTGGAATGGCAACTCACTTCACGCTCACTTCACCTAAGTTTTCACCGTGAGATTATTACAGAATAGACCGGCTGTACTGAGCTCACGCAACGCGTCGTACGTCCAGTCAGGACTCGCCCATCAAGGAGCGCTGTCCCAAATTAGACGCATTATTTTACCACACATAAACAAAAGGTATTTTAAAACACGTATCTTAAGAGATCAATAATTAAATTATCTTTAAAATGGTGAAGCTTTCAGCAAAATACGCTTGATAGTTTTTGCGTGATTCTCAGTTTTTTTTCCGCGTTAGACATAAAGAACAATGGCAAAGTTTGGTCTGGACTTTTTTTTGGCGTCCATGGTTTTCATATATATGAATCGAATTTAATTAATTTTCTATGATTTTTCAATTATTCACTCCTTCTCGTAAAGGCTGGAATTATTTTATGTTTTTAAAAGCTTATCAAATGATGTTCAAATTAAGTACATTCGAAACGTTACCATTAAAATAGTGGTGTGAGTACAAATAGTATGAATGCAATTTATCTGTATCAATAATTAAACGAATGATCGATTTTATAATCAACCGATCGATCGACCCATGTAGAGTGGTTGGTTTTGTTTTTAACATAATTATTAAAATGCTCTATTCTTTCGTTCAACTGATATCTTTGAAGACTTAAATCCAATTAATAATGAATCAAAATATCTCAGGATAGTTTCAGTGTTGTATCGATTCTGAAGAAAACCGAATCGATACGTGCAGCACTACTTTTGTCTTTGACAGTGACATGTTGTCTGTCTTTGGTTGTCTGTCGAGACGCTACAGAATCCTACCGCGTTTTTCATCTCGGTTGTGTTTTTGTGTTTTTATTTGACTTTCTATTTATTTTTACCTGACCTGGACTGTTTATGAACTGATTGATACTGCCCTGTGTGACTAGTATGCACTAGTCACACAGGGCACACCCCAACCGACCCCAGGATCGGAGTCCTAAGGGCATGCGCCCTTAGGACTCCGATATGCTTTTGCGTGACCTTAAGCTAATCTTACTGTGCCCCGATTGTGCCCAGTGAATTGGATTTTTGTTGTAAACCCGGAACAATCATAATGGCAGAGTACGATAGAGGTCATCGTCGCACGCGCATTTTATGTAAAAACTGCAATATATGCGTGAACACACTGCGCCGATATCAAGTCTTAGCACTTGACCCGAGAGTTGCTGGCTTACTTTGTAGCTGGGTATGCCCACGAGTTGTAAGTACCTATCTTTTCTATATTGGAAGTTACCTAAGAAGATCTGGATAGGCAGCGGTAGTATCTAAAATACAATTCATGTTTTTTAAAGGTTTTACAAGAAGACGTTGTTTGTGAAGCATGTGGAGATCTAGCAATGTGTGCAGTAAATGAGAATTTGCAGCAAGATGTTTCTGGCAATACTGATCAACAAGCTGGATCAAGTCACCAAGGCCACACTAATGTGTGTCTTTTATGTGGATTATCGACTTTAAGAAGACGGAGTGATAAAATATTAAGAAGCTATCCATCTCAGTTGCAACAATCCATGATTGCTATTACCTATAGAAAGCAGAGTAGCACCACGAGAGGTATGAATGATTCTAAAGTTATTTTTTAGATGTTGGCCAAATTAATTTGTTTAGAATAATATATTTGTATAATATAACTCGTCAATTTCTATAATTTCTATTTTTTTTTATATAGAACAATACATTTCAAGCATATTGATTATTAAAAAGAATTGTATATTTTTTTTCAGATTTCACAGCATGATGTTGTATGCCATACTTGCTGACTTCGGATACAAAGAGAAGCTCTTCGCATATCTACGGTTGATGCTACAAGATCCCAGTTGAGTGCATCACCACCGCAGGAGGAGCCCCAAGTGTTAGAGGAGCTCCAGGTGTCACAGTCAAAACAAGCAACACACTCAATTGATGAAGTAACATTACCCGATTACATAAGAGCAGCCAACACTAATCATCACTGTGTATTTCCAAACTGTGAAAGCACTGCATTGCACAGTATTTCAGATAAATTAATGGCAGAACCGGCGGCATAGTTGAATATTGCTGTAGTTGTTTAGTTGGCCGGCGCACTGTAGGCTGCTCACTACACACTATAAACGTAGTGTGTTATCTAGGATGGGCCAGACATCAAGAACATATCTCAGCACCAGCAGGTTTTCTTGATGAGATAATTATACGAGATGAAGATGAGGAATAAAATAAATATGTTTAACAAAATGTGTTTTTTAATTTGCCCTAACATTCCCTCAGTTTTAGTGTTTAAGGGGCCAGTTCATTTTTTAAAAAATACGCGCCCAGCTTTTGTAAACATACAATTGAGTACTATATGGTAGTATATGTGGAACATTATTAGTGTAAGATCTCAAAATACCATATACTTGGAAATAAATACATTATTTTATTTATTTATTTAGTACTCTACACCGAAGGTTAGAATTTATTTGGGGTTTTCTCATTTTATCCGTAAATACTCTTATCCTAACTTAGACCACAACACATTATCCATTTCTTTATGATTTAATTTCAATCTGCGATGTTTTATCTAATTGTTGTTAGACGTTCATTCATAACCTAAAAATTCAAACACCGAAATCTTTTTTTTCCGGCTTTCTCAAATGAAAATATTCGCATTTATAGATTTTGGAGCTAACGCGAAATCTTTTCACATATTTTTCATTAAGAGTCCTATTACATTTTTTTTACGGAAATTCATGATTTTTGACCATGTAATTTTCAGCAGCAGTAAGATATTTTAATTATTTGATTATAATAACTATAGTACCATTCTCTTTCTTGTAAGTTGGAGTTACACATTATTTTCGTGTAATTTGCTGAATTGTACTTTAATTTAATTTATTGTAATTTTGACTTATTATATTGAGAAACAAAAACTAATGAAACGTATTCACTGTAGATCGAAGTTTTATATCATATTAGTTTAATTGATTTAATTGTGTTTATTTGGAATATAATGGACATGAAAATCAAGACAATTATTGGTTTTCTTTACGACTTTTCCCTGAAAACTCAAGGAATTTAAAGAAATTCTAGAACTCCAATAAACAAGTAAAACATTCAAATTATCGTTTAGTAACTTTCGCTTTTATTAGAACTGAATGAAACAATGTGAATTTGGGCGTCAAAGTTCCATTGTAGACGTTTTTCCTTGAAAACTGAGTTTGTAAAATATTCATAGTAAATTACACGACAAGAAAAGTTAAAATGTGTAATTCCAACTTACAATAAAGAGAATGGCACTATCGTTATTCATAATCAAATAATTCAAATATCTTACTGCTGCTGAAAATTACAACGTCAAAAATCATGAATTTGCGTCAAAAATGTAATAGGACTCTTAAGGGACGCTTCAATTTGATCCCAGACTATTCTTAGTATGGAGACCTGCCATTGTTCTTTACAAATTAATTTCACTATGTAATATAAACATAGCCTAAAATATTCCTTTATTATTAATTTATTTATAAAAGGCTCTTATTTAACATAGTATATTTTTTCCAAATTATTAACACTACTCGTTTAAACGTGATCTTCAGTATAAAATCATTAAAAATTATCGTCGCCTTAATCATCAATATCAATAAAAAAAAAACACAAAAAATAAAACCGACTTCCAAAAAAAACACTACAAAGTGAAAAATAACTTTGATTTCGGAAGTCGGTGTCTTTGGTTTTTATTTTCGTTTTAATGCCAAAAAAAATAATTGATAAAAACAAAAAAATTGAATACCACACTACCTGCTATGTAAATTACAGTGACAGAAACTATTAGAACATCGTCCACATATACTAGGTGGAAAAAATACGTATTATTGACGCTAACTAAAAACTCCTCATCAGATCTTCACCAAATTTATATGGGACCACTTCTGAAGGTTGCCCTACCAAACAAAAAAAGAATCATCTAAATCAATTCATAATTGGCGGAGTAATAGCGTAATTGTATTTTATTTAAATCAGGGTGATTTTCTGGAACTGCAAAAAAATACATTCACAGTACCTATCATTATGAAATACGAAAAGATGAAAAATATTCTTCGTTTAGTATTTTCATATTATATCTGAACTGACAAAAAGATACGCTATGGTACGGACCTTTCGTGTGCGAGTCCGACTCGCACTTGGCCGGTTTTATTTATAATATAGGTCGATAAAGACTAATATTCTTAATGGACTATATACATTTAATTTAGTCAACTTATTATTTTCTTGGCGATGACAAATTTCTGTTTCCGCATTTATGTCCACACAATCAAAATAAAATGAAGTCCGTAAGAGGAAAGAAAAATTTAAACAAAACACAAAGTTATCGTGTGACTTATCCGTTGGATAACTTAGTCGACAAAGATGTTCAGTCAATGTTTTTACCTTTAAATCTCTTGCAAAACATTTTGTTCTGCCCAAAATATCTAATTAAGGATAACTTTATATATCCAAACAGCTTTGCATCGAAGTTGGTGTCACTGTGTGCTATGATACTATCAATACTTTTATACACTCATCACATCTACGAGCTACATTTCACCGAAAATATAAGAAAGCATTTTAATATAGCGTACATCAGCGCTTACTTTGATTTGTTAGTATATTCCATCGGATTCGTCGTCAATTACGTCATTAATGTGTTACATACGAAAAAAAACATATATTTTGTCTTGAAAATTCAGGATATTCACAGATTTCTTAATGAAAAGTCTCGTTTCAAGCGCTACACCTTTTGCAATTGGATCAGTGTCATCATAATCTACGGTTGTTTTATTTCTGCTGCTACTATTGGATGTGTTAAATTTAGTATTCCCATTTATTATTTGTTGCTTGAGTATTGTATCATATGTTTTGACTTAAACATTGCTTACGCTATCAGACTTATAGAGTTGTTATGCAATAAAGTTGATTTATGGAACACTAAAGCTCAAAGTTTACAACAGACAGATCATAGCGACAGTGAAACTCATTGCAAAAGAATGTATCAAGCTTACGTTAATATTTTGGAATGTTACGAGATCTACAAGAATTCTTTCCAGTATATGGTATGTCTAATTACTCTTGAAGACGATAGCTAATAGATCCACGATCAATGTAGTTTTAATAGCATGTGAACATTTTATTTCCAGATCGTGTATCAAACTATTGAGTTTTTTGGACACGCCTTGAGCAAATTGCAAATATCAATTGAAATGTTAAAATCAACTGCTAATGGAGATGAAAGCACATTTGTAAGTATCTGTTAATTTCTAATTCAATTTTTTTTTTAGCTAACTTAGCTTGTCCCACTGCTAGGCAAAGGTCCCTTATACTTTACCAGTCTTCCTTAAGTTGTGCCTTCTCCGGCCAATTGGTCAGGAACGAGTCCAAATCGTCATGCCAGTGTGTTTAGGCCGGCCCCGGTTACGACGCCTGACATCAGGCACCCACTGTGTGACGATCCTGGCTCATCTGTTTTGATGCATCCTATAGGTGTGAACCGCTCAGTCCCATTTCAGCCTCGAAGACTTACAAACCAACTTACCGACTTATCGACCAACATCGGCGACACCTGTCTTCGAGCGTGATTATGGTCGAAGATTATGGTGTTGCGAATTTAATCGGTGTGTTTGATTTTTTAAATGCTTCGCTCCATTACTCTTTGGGAATCCATGAGTTTGGACTCCTGATCCTCGGTTAAAGACCAAGTCTGAATGCAGTTAATCTGCCGTAGACGCAAAAAGAACGATATCGTCCGCAAAAATAAGGTTTGTTAGCATTTTATCACCGATCGGTATGCCCTTGGTTGCGTCTGCGATTTATAATTTATATCGTTTTAATTTGTCCAGTAATTTTTTCAAAGTCTTTCATTACAAAGATTCAAAAGATTCGTTTTCAAATTATCTGTAATATTGACGACTTGAATCTTTCTGCAGGATTTTGCAGTTTTTATCATCATCAAGTTGTACGCCTGGGTGATAAAGACACTGATATATGAAATTAAATTAAGCTCGTGCTGTGAAAAGTTCTACATAGCTATGAATGATGTCCTAAGCTCTTGCGAGCTCATTCTGAAATCTACAGGTAATTTTATTGAAAAACGTATTTTGGTTTCAACCGCGTAAGTCTCGATTTTAAAGTATTCTATGTCCTTCTTCAGGTCAAGGTCTACCCCTGTGCCAAATTTCATTCAAACCCGTTCATCTGTTTTAACATGTAACAAACAAACACAAACTTACTTTCACATTTAGGATATTAGTTAGGATAATAAGTGAAGTATAGTCATAATATTATACTAGTACAGACATAGACGTTCACTCTGTCTCAAATAACGCATATCGTTGTTAATCATATAGTGGCGTTTCTATGTTCTGGTTGAGAGGGACAATTTGTATTTGGCTTTTTGATACTAAAGATTATTTTTATTTTTTATTTACTTGGTCAGATTAGTGGATGGACAAAAGTTTTAGGAACTAGTGTATTTGAATAAATAAGGTACATTTTTTGTAGCCTTCAACTCGTAAAATTTTGTTTCTCAATGAATACGGGACTTGAGTCGCTTATGTTAATATTGCAGATGCTGAGAAAAAAATGTGCAACAATATTAAACGTCTACATCGAGTGAAATTCGCCAAGATGAATATCTGTAGAATGTTCTACGTTGATGCTGCTTTTCCATTAAAAATGATGGCTTTAGTGACTAACTATACAATCGTTATTTTGCAGTTCGCGTTTCTATAATTCTGATTAAATCGACTTTGCTTTTGGTCTCAACCTTATGTTTATGAATAAATATTGCTTACTTATACCGACTTTCATTCCTTAAGAAGTGTAGCAGCACCGGTTAGGTTTGGTGAAAGCAAGGTGTTTGATCCATTGTGTTATTTAAAAAAAAAATGCATTAGTTTAACGAACAAGTAATTTTTGCCATCTTGTTTAAAAAAGTCAAGGAGAGGGGTGGGTTTCAGATAAGGCGGGAGGAAACGCCCGGGTGTCATCACTGCGTGGATCGCCCGGAGGACACGGTGGAGCATACGGTGGAGGTCTGTCCGGCTTGGGCAGAGCACCGCCGTGTCCTCGTGGAGGCGATCGGTGGCGGGGATCTCTCGCGTCCGGCCCTGGTCCAGGCCACGGTACGGAGCGAGAGGGCATGGGAGGCCATCACCTCCTTCTGCGTTAATGGTCGCGAAGGAGGAGGTGGAGCGCGTGAGGGAGAGGCAAATTTCGCGCCTCTAGCCGCCGCAGGAGGAGACGCCTTGGGCGTCGGGAATCACTTGCCGATTCCCAGCCACCAAGAGACCAAGCCCGGGTCGCTGGCGCGTTGTGTTCCACGCACGCCTTAAAGAAATGTCAGCGAGTGAAGGAGTCCGATGGGACCATTGCCTGCCGGGGTTGCGGGAAAGTCCGAAAGGGATACCGTGGCCCCCTGGCATTGCACAGGCAACAGAAGGAACACGGGTGGGCCACTCAAAAAAAAGAAAGCGTAAAAAACAAACAAACTCAATTCCACATTTATAATATTAGTTAGGATGACGTTCTAATTAGTAATAATAACAAAATACATTTTGTCAATCATAACGTAATTAAGCCCGCTTGCTTTGCATAGAAGTGCATGGAGTACAATAGGACGTGACGCTCTTCTAGGTATCCAATGTGTAGAGGGCTTAATATGCAAAGTCAGCTACTATACTGTTTGTGGTGTAGCATGGTGCGGGTGACAGG
This sequence comes from Xanthia togata, assembly GCA_963853775.1. Taxonomy (NCBI): domain Eukaryota; kingdom Metazoa; phylum Arthropoda; class Insecta; order Lepidoptera; family Noctuidae; genus Xanthia; species Xanthia togata. The sequence continues at coordinate 23,679,690 of OY970799.1, read as the reverse complement.
TGACAGAAAGGGTTTTATTTAATGTACTACAGTTATTACTGAGTCCGTATTATGTACACAATCTATATGTAGGTACGGATCATAGTCGTAAAATACAGAATCAGTAAAAACAAGTAAATTATAACATATTTTACACTTTCTGTCACCTGTCACCCGCACCATGCTACACCGCAAACAGTATAGTGCCACTTTTCCCTTCAATAGCCATTATTGGAACTACGAGTATTCATTTCCGCCATCTTTGAATGTCATATACTGTTGACTGTTTCTGTGTTGACTGTCACAATAAATTTAAATAAAAAGATCACTCCACCAAAATGCAATAGAGTTTTATTAAAAACTGCCGAATAATCGAATCCGATAAAACAAGAATAAACAGGAAAATGATGATCAAAAAAATGAAGATGTTGACAAGTTCGGCCGCACGCCTAGCACGCCTACCACCTCCGGACTCTTCGCTCAGCTCCGCCTCGCCGCCGCCGGTACCCAGCCCTTTTTTTTTTTTTTTTTTTTTTTGTTGCTTCGCACGGTTTGTGCATTTAGCCAATGTCAAGTTAAATTTCGGAGCAACAAAGGTAGGGAAACGAAAATAATATTAAATTAAAACGGGATTTAGGAAAGGACGGATTATATAGGATCAGTATATTTATAATGAATAATGAGCAAATTACAATGACTAAAATTTACAACTTAATATTATTAGGATCAGTATATTTATAATGAATAATGAGCAAATTACAATGACTAAAATTTACAACTTAATATTATTTAATGTAATGAATGAGACTATACATTTATATACAGGAAAGCTATTTGTACAAAGTAAATAAAGTATTGAGGTAGGAAAAGGAGTACGGAGGGACAAGAGATTACCGAGAAAAGAAGAACGGTCATAAAAGGGACAGGAGAAAAAAATGTGATTTATGTCGCCTACGTCTGTACCACAAAAACAAATGGGGTCGTCGATGATATGAAGTTTGGCAAGATGGGCTGGGGAACAAACATGACCCAGTCTCAACCGTATAAGAACGGATGTCTCCATCTTGCCAAACTTCGCCCTGTTAAACCACGGGTTTTTCGGAATGTCGGGTTGAATAAGCGAAAAATATCGGCCCTTTGATTGGCTCCCGATATCCCAAGCTACCTTCCAGGTATCCCGAAGAAAAGTTAATGGTAATGTCACGAGGTCAATATTAAAGTTTGTATAAGGTACTAAATCCCCACACAGCACCGCATCACCGGCAAGTGTGTCAGCCACTTCATTGCCATGGATTCCAGCATGGGCCGGAATCCACGCAAATTCCAGCGTATTACCCTCAGAGATGGTTCTGAACGCAAATTCTCTTATTAAATACAGGGTGTTTGGCAGAACGTTGAACATACGAAAATGGTGGATAGGTTGGGTCATCTGCTACTTACTCAGCCCTAATTTAATTGGCCCTGGACCCCAGGATATTAAAAAAAAAATTTTTTTGCTTTCTTCTATTTTCACCACTTTCTTAACTTTAGAGTGTAATTTTTATCACAAATGGATAAAACAGGCATTTTTTTTAAATCTTTGATGTTGGTAGATTCTTATAAAATTATTGCTTTATTCAGATGTTAGCTAGAAAAAAAGTTATGAGTCCTCAAACTTACAGAAAGATTTAAAAAATATTTAAATCTAAATCAAACTGTCCTGCAGTTTGGCAGAAGATTTGTGAAATACACCTATGTAACTTTTGTTGAAAAAAAAAAAAAAAAAAAAAAAAAATATCAACTTGCATTTTAAAAAAAATGGTTTGAGTAAGTAGCAGATGACCCCACCTATCCACCATTTTCGTATGTTCAACGTTCTGCCAAACACCCTGTATATGATAGAAAACTGTGATTTGTGTTCAAAAGGCGATTTATTGATGGCTAGAAGAGCACTTTGAGAATCGGTAAAAATTATAGTTTTTTTGAGCTTAAAGACACGAGTATATTCTATGGCTTTTAAAATACCGAAACATTCCCCGGTAAAAACAGAAGTCTCCGGAGGCAGTTTTATTTTTTGTACGATGTTGTATTGTGAATGGTAAGTACCTATCCCAACACAACCCGTCGGAGAGCGCTTGGCAGCATCCGCAAATATATGGTGGTATTCTAAGTGTTCAGCCAGAAAATGATTAAAACTTATATGACAATCGGGATCTGATTTACTTGCACAGATAAATTTAATGATGGGGCTGAATTGCAAACTCTCATAACTACTGTTAAACATGGGAAGTTTATTGGAACGGTGAATAGGAGAAGAGAGTGAATGGATTTTTTTATAACTTACAACTAAACAAGGAGCACGTTTATGGGACCAGTAATCAGAAGATTCAATCTGCAACACTAAAGAGTCTAGTTTAGGAATGAGAGGATGAGCTGAGAACTGTATAATCCGGAACAAATATTTATCCGATAGGAATTGCCTTCTAAGATATAAAGAAGCTTCCCCACATTCAACTTGGAGTGCATTAATGGGACTAGACTTCATGGCACCCGAAATAATGCGTAATGTTTTAGACTGGATGCGATCCAATTTTTTAAAAGCCATAACACTACCAGGTTCTAGAAGGAACAATCCATAATCCAGCGTGCTTCTGATAATTGCGTTATAAATAAGTTTTAAAGAAAATGGATGTGCACCCCACCGCACACCAGAGAGGCATCTGAGCATGTTTAGGTGTTTTTCACATTTGTTAACAACATAATCACAATGAGGAACACCACTTAATTTACAGTCAAGTATTAAACCTAGATATCTGAATTTATCTATAACTGGAATAGGTATTTCCTTATAAAAGAGGTTTACCAAGGGAATATTTCTCTTCCGGGTGAATAAAATAGCTGCGCTTTTAGACGTGGATAAATCCAAACCATTTAGATGTAACCATGACTCCAGAGTAGATAAAGCATAATTGATAGCATAGCTAGCTTGTTCAACAGATATATTTGAAGAATATAATAATAAATCATCGGCATATTGAAGAACTTTAACATGGTTAGATAAGGATGAGTCTAAATCAAAAGTGTAAATATTGTATAGAAGGGGACTGAGCACAGAACCTTGTGGAAGACCTCTCCATACAAGACGGGACACCTCATGATCTCCTATTATCATGATAACAGAGCGTTCAGTCAGGATTTTAATAATGAAATTTGACAAATTCAATGGAACATCTAAGGCTTTTAATTTATTTTGTAAAACTGATAATACAACATTGTCATAGGCTGCATAATTATCAAGGAAAACTGCAATGGTGGAATGGTTATTGGAGAGAGCTAACCGAATATCGGATGTTAAAATACTTAAACAGTCAGTTGTACTTTTACTTTTTCTAAAGCCATATTGTGATTCTGCCAGAAGACCTTTACTTTCAACATACCATTCTAGGCGATTTTTAATTAAATGTTCTGCTAATTTCATCTGAATTGATGACAAAACTATGGGACGGTATGAAGAAACGTCAGATGGGGTTTTATTTGGTTTAAGGAATGGCAACACCATTTGACGTTTCCATTCAACAGGGATGATTCCTGTAATCATGATAGAATTAATAAGTTCTAAATAATAACTGAGGACGTCATCATTTAAATTAGCAAAAAAAGAATATGGGATGCCATCTATGCCTGGTGCAGAATCCTTAGTTTTATGAATGAATGAATGAAATGAATCCCTTTAATTCAGTGAGAGTGAATGGAAGATCTAGCGTCGTATGAGTGTCTTGGATATTTGATACGAGAGACAGGTTCTCCGGAACCCAAGGTGGGGCTAATTTATCTAAAAATTCACTGGCTAAAGAATCAGGGATAGGAGAAGGGTTGTTATAAATGGACCTAAATCTACGAATATTGCGCCAAACAATCGTTGGGTGAGTAGTCGGTGAAATTGATGAGCAAAAGTTACGCCAAGAATCAAATTTTTTCTTCTTAAAAAGTTTATAAGTTTCATGAATTAAGTTAGTAACGATTGCAAAAAATTAATATCAGACATATCATGGTTATAATTGTATTCAGCCTTTTATTAATAAATTCTGTGCACTCCGAATCCCACCACGGAGGTGAGGGAATTGTACTAATATTGTTATTTTTTACAGGAAAAACTTCATCTGCCGCTGCAATTAATATGAGTGCTAAAGCTTCAGCACAACTATTTTCATTGCCATCAGAAATAACAGGCAAAGAGCAAAGCTTACTGTCAACAATGTTTCTAAATTTGTCCCAGTCATTATTATTTCTATTAGGTAGTTTATGATTTAAGTTTGATCTTCTTAATGGTGCATTTGGTTTGGAAAGGGGATAAGAAATAACTATTGGAAAATGATCGCTACCATAAGTAGAGGTTAAAGTATGCCAAGTTAATGAAGATGCTAAGTTAGGAGAACAAATAGAAAGGTCAATTGCACTTTGGTTCTGATTGGGATCTGAACGACGTGTGGCAGCACCTGAGTTCAAGATGCATAAGTTATGTAAGTCTATTATATCTAGTAATTCATCGCCATAACAATTAGAAGTTGAACAACCCCATGATTGGTGATGGCAATTAAAGTCCCCCAATAATAAGAATGGCTTTGGAAGAAAAGAAAAAAGATTATTCATCTCTTGAAGAACAGAAGAGGAAGGGTGAGGAATGTAAATAGAAACAAAACAAGTGTGATTCACATTAATAGCTACAATTGAAATTTCCTCACTATGAGGAGGTAACGTAATGATAGAAAAAGGGATAGAATTCTTGATAAGTATAGCTACTCCACCATACCCATCAGATCTATCCTCTCTAATGGTTAAATAACTGTTAATTTTAAAAATATGATTTGGTTTGAGCCAAGTCTCTGATAAGGCAAAGACAAATGGCTCATATTTGTTTAGAAGATATATAACATCACTCTTTTTGTTTACTAGACTGCGGCAGTTCCACTGGATTATTGTGGATGTGTTGTCCATTATGAATGGATTGAGAAACATTGAAAGATGGGGCAACGTTTGACGGTGAAATGTTGAACTGAGAAAGAAGATTGTGTAATGCAGAAAGAAAATCGTTTATGGAAAAATTGGTGTCATTTTTTTCATCATTATGATTGTTAGAAAAAGCACAACCATTTGAAGGTTGGGGAATGTTGAAATCTTTAATAATTGCATTGTGAGCCTCTTTATTATATCCTTGTACAGATTTGGGAGGGGAGCGTGGTTTGAGGAAGACAGTCTTTTTATAGCTGCTCGAAGCAGGCATTCTATTAGGTGAAGAGATTGATGGAGTATGTGCAAAGTTTTTGGAAGGAGAAGATAAAAGTGTATCAGCATACGATTTAGTTACTGGCGGATATACTTTTGCTGCTTCAGCATAAGATACTGAACTTTGTGCCATGTATGTTTTAATTAATATTTGCCTAGAAAATTCTGGGCAAGACTTATTAGTGGCATAGTGAAAACCAGAGCAAAGGCAGCAAGATGCTCTTTCTTGTTCTCTTTCGCAACTGTCCCCAGTGTGGCCTTGGCCGCATTTATAACAACGAGGTTTAGACCTGCATTGAATTTTGGTGTGACCAAAACGACAGCAATTGAAACACTGTACAGTAGGGAAAATATATAAGTCTACAGGTAATGCATTATAGCACATAAAAAATCTTTTTGGAAGAACCTGCCCATCAAATGTAACAACTATGGATTGGGATGGTTTCCAAGTGGTTGCACCATCAACAATGGTTTTAAATTTAAGCGTCTCACTTTTAAAATTGGACCACAACCAATTGGTACTGTTATATTAGCAATAACCTCCTCCGGAGACCATTCCGCAGGAACAATACGCACTAAACCCATTTTAGTAACATTAAAAGTAGGTATAAAAGCTTTTTAATGATATGTTTCAAGACTATTATGTGTAATAAAGGAATTTGCGTCCAGGAAATTCGAAAATTGTTAGATACTGAAGTATGTATGCGGAAGGACGGTGACACTTGTCAATCAAACTCGCTAGTCTGTTGCACACTGGTTTAATCCTTGGACGTTACCACCCGGCGCGGGGAGGGGCGGGGCGCAGCCCGCTTACCTACATAGCACTCGTAAACATACATAACATCCCTTCCCCTTATACTAGGCAAAACTATTATCCTATTTATATCTAAATCTACACTTAACCTATGGTCGTTTCCAATTGTTCGTCATCATCATCATCACTGACGTACCGGGCCGCCGTAGGTGTCGAGAAGGTCGGACTTATTTCCTGCCGCCTGTGAGTTACAGTGACGCGCGGTGGAGTCGCCGGAGTCCCCCATCCGGGATCCGTTATCGGCCCTCCTCCCTCTCCTGGCTGCGTGACGGGCTCAGGGTGATTGGCGACAAGTGACGCCAAATCGGGCACCACGTCTGGATCCCAGTCCTGGTCGTCGTTCGATGATGAGTGCGGTCTTGTCCTTATTTGGTCGATATGCCTGGTGACTTCGCTTCCCAAATGTGGCACGTATACCACATACATTATATTGCCGATTTTTTTTCTTATTATTCCTTGCATCCAACTGTGTTTTTTATTATTTGTATTTTTGGTTATCCAGACATTCTCGTTTTCTCTGAAGTCTCTTCTGTGTTTTCCATTGTAATATTTAGCCTGTAAGGACTGATTGCGTGCGACGGTTTGAGTTAGGTCTGTGGACGAAGGTGACGGCGCGGTCGGACTCAACAGATCCAGCCGCGAGCGCAACGCGCGCCCGAATACTATTTCCGCGGGTGTTTTATCAGTGGTACTATTTTTAGAGTTCCTGTAGTCGAATAAAAATTTCGCAATTTTACCTTGAATTGTTTTTTTATAGCCTTTAGCCCCTTTTTTACTATTTTTACAAAACTCTCGGCCTGACCATTACTGGCCGGGTGATATACAGGAGATAAGACATGCTCGATCCCGTTAAGTCTACAAAAGTCCCTAAATTCTAATGAAGTAAAAGATGTACCGTTGTCACTCACCAACGTGTGTGGAATCCCAAACCGCGACATAAAATCATATAATTTACTTATAACCGCTTTTGAATTATAAGTTGAGGACATATCGTAACATTCCACCCATTTACTATACGCGTCTACAACAATTAAAAACATGTAATCATGGAACGGGCCCAAGAAATCTATATGAATTCGGTAAAATGGGTGCGGCGGCAATGGCCACGGCGCGAGAGGCGCGTGCGGGGGCGCGGGGCGCAGCGCACAGCACACTCGACAAGCACCCGCTACTCGTTCCAACGCTGCGTCTACGCCAGGAAACCACAGCCGCTTGCGAGCCTCTGCTTTCATCTTCACTATTCCGAAATGAGAACTATGTAGTTCCCTACATACTTTTTCTTGCAAAGATGAGGGAATAACGACTTTATGCCCACGCATTAAGATATCCTTTTCATAAGATAACTGTGTACGACAATTGAAAAATGGTTTTAAGCCTGCGTCATTTACTGTCCTTGGCCAGCCGTTTAAAATATAATGTTTGATAGTGACCAAATGAGTGTCGCGAGCCGTCTCGCGACGCATGTCGTTTAGTGTCACCGGTAGGTCTCCCTCCACTACAAAGTTGACGTAGGTCGCGCGATCCTCGTAGTCCACGAGTGTGTCCGGCGCCTTTGTCCCGTTCTCTCCCCCACTACTCCCGCACGCCCGAGATAAATAGTCCGCGCTGTTATGCTTGCTGCTGATGTACTCGATCGTATAGTTATACGCAGCTAGAAATATAGCATATCTCTGCAGGCGGTTGGCGGACACTTCGGGAATGCCTTTGTGGGGCCCGAATATAGCTAGCAGGGGTTTATGATCCGTTCGTAGCACGAAAGGCTCGGACCGACCATATAGGTACTGGTGAAATCGTCTTACCCCAAAAATTATCGCTGTTGCTTCCTTTTGAATTTGCGCGTAATTTTTTTCCGCTGACGACAGCGTCCGGGAAGCGTATGATATTGGCCTCTCTAGCCCCTCAGCACCTATTTGAGATAGTATAGCTCCTAACCCCGTTGGTGAGGCGTCTACAGTTAATATTTACTTGGCGTTCGGGTCGAAATGCGCTAATGTCTTATCGGATCCTAAAATGTTTTTTATTCGGATAAACGCGTCATCGTGATTGCGAGTCCATTCCCACTTTTTATTTTTGTTTAATAAATTATATAATGGACTTAATACGGATGATGCGTCCGGCACAAAATTCCGGTAATAATTAGTTAGACCTAGAAACGACTGTAACTGTAGCACGTTTGTTGGCTTAGGTGCTTGTAAAATAGCTTTGACTTTCTCTGGCGACTTCCTAACTCCGTGTTTATCTATGACGTGTCCTAGATACGAAATCTCGTCTTTAAAGAATTCACATTTACTTATCTGAACTGTTAATTCGGCATCGTCTAAGCGTTGTAAAACTGTGATGAGTCTCTGCCTATGCTGATCTTTATTTGCACCCGTTATTAGGATATCATCTAGTAAAAATATGATTCCGTCAATACCCGATAGCAAACATTCCATTGTCCGCTGGAAAATGGCGGGTGCACATGCCAACCCAAATACTAATCGAGTGAAATTAAAAAGACCGCGATGAGTATTAATGCAGGTTAACCTTTGTGATTCCTCATTTAAAATAAATTGGTTATATGCCATAGACAAATCAATTTTACTGAAGTGTACGCCCCCGTGCAACTTTGCCAACAAGTCGTGTACCGTCGGCAAGGGATATTGATCGATTATTAATTGTTTATTGATCGTTACTGAGTAATCTGCACATAATTGGATGCTACCGTTCTTTTTCAAAACAGGCACAACTGGTGATGCATATTCTGAGTGTTCCACAGGCTTTATAATGCCTAGTGATAATAATCGGTCGAGCTCCTTGTCTATAAGTTCTTTTAGCGCGTACGGAACCGGTCTTGCTTTAATAAAAATTGGTTTAACGTCAGATTTTAAATGTAGATCAATTTTATGTTTGTTAAACGATCCGAGGTTGCCTGAGAAAACTTTAGGGAACATGTTAAGGAGTTGCTTGTCAATATTGGCATGGTTAATAGACTCGCATACCGCTTGCGCTTGGTCGAGCACGGCATGTACAGGTACACGTGCAGGCGCTAACTCAAGGTCAAACTCATGAATGAAGTCGCGTCCAAGCAGCGGCGGTCCGCCTGCGCGCACTACGTACACATTCATAGTATGCGTTCGGCCCAGATACGATACAGGCAAATAAACAACTCCGATCGTTTCAATATTTTCCCCCGTATAACTAAATAACTTTTTGTTGGTGACTGACAATGGCAATCGTTTAAAATTCCAGTTGTAGGTTTTCTCTGAGATCACGCTTACTGCTGAACCACTATCGATTTCGAACTCTAAAGCTAGACCACTGATCATTACACGCTCCGTCATTGGTTTCAAATTGCTAATCTTTTAGCATATAATATACACAGTGACACTGGTACCTGTACTGTACCATCGATTACTGTTAGTAGTGGTACTAACACTACTTTTGATACGCCTTGTAGTTTAAACTATTAGGAGCGACAACGGGTGAGCCGCATATTATATTGAATGTTGTTCATCAAAATATGCAGGGTCTGTCCGGCAAAGAGCTAGAATTAAGTTTATTTATGAAGAACTATGATGTTCAGGTGTTATGTTTGACTGAACACTGGTTGAAAGAACATGAAGTAGTGTTTATCAATAATGATAATTTTACTGTACAAAGTGCGTTTGTAAGAAAAAGCGCCATTCGCGGTGGATCTTTAGTTCTTGTTTCAAACAAGTTGAAATGTAAACAACGTTTAGATTTAGTTAATCTTTCCATCGAGCGCACTATTGAGTTGTCTTGTGTTGAACTCGAGCGATACATTATAATTTGCGTGTATCGACCCCCTCTGGTGATTTTATTAGTTTTGAATCGGTGATGGAGGATTCACTCAATAGGTTAAAATCAAGTAATAAAAGTATAATTTTATGTGGAGATTTTAATATTAATATTTTAGATGTTACTCCATTAAGTATTAGACTTCTTAATCTGTTTAGGTCTTATAATTTAATTAACTTGTTTTTTGAACCTACTAGGATCACGGCATCTTCGTCAACTTGTCTTGATAATATATTTAGTGATTGTGATGCCAAAAATAAATTAGTGTTAAGTGACTTAACGTCTGACCACTGTGGTTTATTAGCTAGTTTCCCCATGCCATTACATAAAAAGCCGCACAAAATAGAATGTAGGCCTTATACAGCTAGTCGTTGCAATAAATTTAAAAATAATATAGCTCATAGAATAACACCATCTATAGTAGACCACGAGAATCCTAATGAAATGGTTGGAGCCCTTTTTGATGTTGTGCAAAAAGAGTACCAATCTACTTTCAAGACTAAAACTATTAACATTAATGGCACCTCCGTTGGCTTTAACCAATGGGCCACTCCGGGTATTTATAAAAGTAGAGCGAGACTATACGAGTTATATGGTTTGAAAAAATATAGGTTTGATACTCCTTTCCTAGAGTATGTCAAAAATTATTCAAAATTATTTAAAAAGGTTAGTGTTTTAGCTAAATCAAAATTTTTAAGCGATACAATTAAAAATTCCAATAATAAAATTAAAACCACTTGGAAAATTATTAACAATGAAACGGGTAAATCGGTTAAGCAAGATAAACAACTCGAGATTATGGTCGACAGTAAATTAGTTACTAAAGCAGCTGACGTAGCTCAGGCGTTTAATGAGTTTTTTGCCAACATACCTATAACTACGACTCGATCCTTAAACTCGTCCCCATCTAAAGCCGAAAACCTTTTGCTTAGTAGTGTGTCTAAAAGTAGTCGCATATTTAGCTTCGAACATGTAACGCCTCGTGAAGTAGTTAATGTTTTTAACACACTCAAGTGTAAAAACACTGGTGATTACTGGGGAATCTCCATTAAACTTTTAAGTAATATAATAGACATCGTAGCCCCCTATCTAGCTGTTACTTTTAATAAATGTGTTGATTTAGGAACTTTTCCTGACCTCATGAAGAGTAGTAAAGTCATACCATTATTTAAATCAGGTAATGAAAATGACGTTGGCAATTTCAGGCCTATTTCTATTTTACCAGCATTCAGCAAAATATTTGAAAAGTTAATACTCAAGCAGTTGCTAAGACATTTTAATTTAAATAGCCTCCTTCATAATGAACAATATGGCTTTACAAAGGGTCGTTCGACTACAGATGCGGGTGTTGCTCTGCTGAAACACATATTTAACGCATGGGAGAACTCTCAAAATGCTATTGGAGTTTTCTGTGATCTCTCCAAAGCCTTTGATTGCGTGCACCATGACACGCTTTTGCGTAAACTGCGTCATTACGGTGTGCTAAACGAAGCTCTAAACGTTTTAAATTCGTATTTAAATAATAGGTCGCAATGTGTAGATGTTGATGGTGTAAAATCTTCCGGGCTACCAGTTCAGTTAGGTGTACCTCAAGGCTCAATACTGGGTCCATTCTTGTTTTTAGTGTATATCAATGACTTACCATTCTATTTAAAGGATATCTGTGAAGTTATACTGTTTGCAGATGATACTTCTCTTATTTTTAAAGTAGACAGGAATAGACAAGATTTTGACGATGTAAACAGTGCACTTTCAATGGTTACGGATTGGTTTACGACAAATAACCTAGTTCTCAATGCCAAGAAAACGAAATGTGTAAAGTTTGCCCTCCCAAATGTTAGAAATCTAGGACCCAACATCGTCTTAGATAAAGAGGTGCTTGAAACTGTAAACTCGGCAGTTTTTCTGGGCATAACAGTAGATGCAAAACTTCAGTGGGGCCAACATATATCGAGCCTAGCGGGAAGGCTCAGTTCGGCCGCCTACGCTGTCAGAAAAGTAAGACAATACACTGACGTTGATACAGCTCGGTTAGTCTATTTTAGTTATTTTCATAGCGTTATGTCTTACTGTTCGGCACTCGATAACTGCCCGAGGAATTTGATGAAAATAAAACAGTATGTTCCAAGCGAGTACAAAAAAATTTAATTTGTTCAGAACTATATACGATATGCATGGAGAGTCTTAACACCGCGATTTAGCGAGTCACCCAAATGGTACAACGCCATCTATCGAGCATAGCGGAAGCTCGCGAGCGAACATCCCGCCCACCATGGACAGAATGTCCAGAACTTAGTTTAAATATATAAAACTAAATGACCGCCCACCATGAAATAAACACAAGATTTGATGGGAAGTCAAACACTAGTGGACTGTATGTGGACGACAAAAATAACAACTAAAAAAAATAACAAAATAACCTTAAAAACATATAACATCTTAATTATAAACTTAAATTGTAATTTAACCATTAATCAATTAATCCTGACACTAATTCAATAAAAGTGACCAAGAACATACTAGGTATTCATGAAGTGATAGGAAGCACAATTAACTTCGACACAGGTCTTTTAATCATAGAACCTTTACAGCGCAATGTAACCACTCTTGTGACTTTGTCCGAGCCAGTATGCTTTTCGGTAATGAGACCATAAAGCCATCTTGCAGGTGGAAGATCATCTTCCATAACCAACACTACGTCGCCCAAGTTCGGTTCTACAGTTTGATGCGCCCATTTATTCCTTTGGTGAAATTGAACCAGATACTCACGCGACCACCTACGCCAGAAGTCCTGAACCATGCGTTGAGTCAACTGCCATCTTCTTAATGTACTAATGTTAGAGTTCTCAAAATTAATTTCGGGTACGAGAAGTAATGGCTCGCCTACCAGAAAATGACCCGGTGTTAATGGGCATGGATCTTCTGGGTTAGTGCTGATGCTGGAAATAGGTCTAGAGTTAAGACATGCTTCTATTTGGGCGAGAACTGTCGTCAGTTCCTCAAAGGTGAGTGTGCTTGTACCAATTACTCGTTTAAGATGGTGTTTGGTTGACTTCACTCCAGCCTCCCAAAGCCCCCCAAAGTTTGGGGAGTGAGGTGGAATAAAGCTCCAAGTTGTTCCGTTGGTTGCCAACCAATCGGCAATATCAGGTGCTATGCTGGACCTTTCGTGGTTGAACAACGCCTTCAACTCCTTGTTAGCTCCCACAAAGTTAGTGCCGTTATCACTCCACATCTCACCACAATGGCCTCTCCTCGCTGTAAAGCGCTTGAAGGCTGCTAGAAAGGCTTGCGATGTCATATCGCTGACGACTTCTAAATGTATGGCCCGAGTGGCCATACAAACAAACAAACACATGTAGCCTTTTGTGGAGTGATAGCCGCGACCCTTGGTAGGCCGGATGCTTATAGGACCGGCATAGTCCACGCCACTTCTAAAGAAAGGTCGGCTTGCATTGACCCTAGCAGAGGGCAATGACCCCATTAAAGGAGGTACAGATCGAGCGGAGTGACGGATGCAAATAATAAATTTACGTACAAAGTGCCTAACTGTACTCTTTGCGTTTACTATCCAATATTTGGATCGCAAATAATTAAGAGTTAACTGAGGCCCGCCATGCAATGATCTCTCATGAGCGTCAGCTATCAAGAGGTGGGTTAAATGTGACTTACGAGGAAGAATTATAGGATGCCTTGAGTCTTCGTGAAGATTCGCCCTGTGTAACCTACCGCCAACTCTCAGAATCTGTTCCTGATCCAGGTAAGGATTGAGCGAGGTAAGTATCCCTTTTTTACTTATCTCTCCTTTTGACTTTAAACTATCCATCTCCAATCCAAAATGTTCCCCTTGACATAATTTAATGCAGGTAAGTAAAGCCCCTTGAATTTCAACATATGTTAGAAAATTGTCAAATTTTGTAGTATAATTTTTATTTTTAAATTTTAAGAACCTTTTACAATAAGCTATTACTCTGGTAAGTTTTTTAAGAGATGAATATTTGGGAATTATAGAATCCTCACTTGTTTCTTTTACTACTGTGTTGCATACTACTAATGATTTTCTCTCCTCTAGGTTAGTTTCTTTAATTTCCCTTCTACTATAATTAATCTCTTTATTTTTCAGCCAACTAGGTCCCTGTGTCCACAACTCTAAGTCAGCGCAATCGGAAGGATTCACGCCGCGCGACGCGCTGTCAGCGGGATTATCTCTGGACTGGACGTGCGACCACTGACTATTCTCCATAACGGTAAGTATTTCAGACACTCTGTTGCCGACGAAGGTCTTCCAGCGGCTGGGGTGGCTACTCAAACAGGCGAGCACCACTGTCGAGTCAGTCCAGGCATGTATTTTTTCTTTACAGATACCCAAGGTGTCGGAAACTTCACGTAGAAGTTTTGAAAGCAGCATGGCGCCACATAACTCCAAACGAGGAATGGATACCTGTTTGACAGGAGCCACCTTGGTCTTAGCTGCAACTAGACTAACATGAACGTGACCATTGGCATCAGTACATCGAACATAGACCACGGCTGCGTAAGCGACATTAGAGGCGTCAGAGAATCCGTGCAACTCTAGCAGGACGTCAAGTTGACTCGTGTGAATCCATCGTGGTAGACGGAAATTCCTAAGTTGGTTAAGGTTGTTTCTATAACTAAGCCATTCCTTTAACAGGTGATCTGGAAGTTCATCGTCCCATTCAGATCCTGCTAACCACAGGCGTTGAATAAACACCTTGGCTGTTACTATCACCGGCGCAAGCCAGCCGAGAGGATCAATCAAACGAGCGATATCAGATATCACTTTTCTCTTGGTTATAGGGGTTTCGGGCGGAGGAAGTTGGACAGTATATCTAAACTCATCTAAATTTCTATCATAAGTTAACCCTAAAATCTTCGTAAGTGAATCCATTTTAAGTTCTAAGTTGTCCTGCCTAACAGTATCGTCGTTTATTTTGTTTAATAATTCGTCACTATTGCTGGACCACTTCTGAAGCTTAAAGCCCCCACGACCTAATAATTCATTTAGTTGGTGATAAATTTGTTCACCCTCAGCGACAGATTGACAACCCGTCAACAGGTCATCTACGTAAAAAGATGTGAGGACTCGGTCTGCCACCAGAGGAAAATCGTTTCCTTCGTCACGAGCTAGTTGCTGTAGAGACCGGACCGCTAGGTATGGCGCAGAGGATGTTCCAAAGGTAACACGCGTCAACCGAATATGCTTCAATTCAGCTTCTGGATTGTCACGCCATAAAATGCGCTGATAATTAGCATCCTCATTTGCAACCTTGACCTGCCGGTACATTTTGACGATGTCTGCGACCAAACTTATGGGATGTCAGCGCCACCGCATAATAGTTTGACGCAAATCAGGTTGTAGGGTTGGGCCAACCATTAATTCTTTATTTAATGACACACCATTGTGGCCTGAACATGAAGCGTCGAAGACGACCCTAACCTTGGTGGTGCTTTTATCCTCACGCACCACCGCGTGATGTGGTAGGTAGAACGCATCATTGCCTAGTTCTATCTGAGGGACAACTTCAGCGTGTCCCAGTTGAATGTATTCGTTGACGACTGCACTATACTGTGTCCTAAATTCCGGCTCCTTCAATAATTTATTCTCTAGGCTGATAAAGCGCCTGCGGGCAATGGCCTCTGACCCCCCAAACGTGCAACTGGGCGAATCGGTTTTGAATGGTAGTCTTACAACATACCGCCCGGTCGCATCGCGTTTGGTGGTTTTAGAGTAGAAATCCTCACATTTTTGTTCTTCTTCAGTCAAGATTGGACTACGAACTGAGGGCTCTGACTCCAACTCCCAAAACTTACGCAAAAGATCATTGACATCCGCTGGCTGTACTACAGTATGATAACAAACTGGCCTAGAGATTGCCGACGATGGGATCCCACCAGATAAGATCCAGCCTAACTTAGTCTTCTGGGCGACTGGAGATCCCGGCGGACCCTTGACTAACCCATCCAATAAAACTTCTCCGACCACCCGCGTACTCAACAACAAATCAATTTTCCCTGGCGTATCAAAGGACGGATCAGCTAATTTTAAGGACGATAATGAAGCCGATACCTGAACAATCTTCTTTTCAGGAAGATGAGAGGTGAGTCTATTCAATACATATGCATCGACAAATAACGTAAAGTTAGGGTCTAGACGTGACTGCAATTTAAATCGAACTATCCACTTAGAGGGCATTGAGTTTCCTTCGTCATCGCCAAGTCGAAATATGTCGGTGTGAGCAGGTGTTTTCTTCAATCCGAGCAACTGAACTGCAGCCTCTGTAATGAAAGAGACTTGAGAGCCCTGATCCATCAGAGCTCTTAAAACAACAGCAGTACCAGTTCTTGACTCAATGTTGACCAAGGCTGTGGCTAACAGACCGTGGTTGTGAACATCCGCAAAACAACAAATGGGTTTAGTCTCACTTTGACTCGAAGAGGTAGCTGCATTAGCAGCCACCACCTTCGTTTCTGCTGAACCATCAACAATTTCTGCAGAATTACCAGTTGATTTTGGGTGAAGTAATGTGTGGTGCTTCTTCTTACAAAGGTGACATTTAGTATTTTGACGACAAGAGTAGACGGAATGGTTCGTTCCTAGACAGTTGTAACAAAGCTTACTGACTCGTGCAAACTCACGACGTTCGTCACAATCTTTCTTAGCAAATGTTTTACAGTGACACAATTTATGCTCTCCAGAACAAAATACACAATTATTGGAAGCGACATGAAAAGATTTGGCTTGATTATCACGAGCACTATTCTGTTTACTGGCTTTAGGATCTAAATACTCTAAGGCTCTAAACCTAGACTCCATAAAGGTTTTGAACTCATCAAATGAAGGTAAATCATCATTAGGACTAGAACCAATTCTTAACTCCCACAATTTACGGGACTCGGTATCTAACTTTTCAGAGCTCAAGTATACAACAATTGTATCCCAGGAGCTGACATCAATACCTAGACTGCGTAAACCATGCAAACAATCAACAGTCGTGTCTAACAGCGTTTTAACGTTTGTTGATGATTCCTTAGTAATCGAAGATTGATGGACAAGCCGTTTGAGCATACAGTTAGCTAAAAACCTTTTATTGTCAAATCTTTTGTTTAGAATCGACCAACACTCATTATAGTTAGACGCAGTCACAGGTATATGTCGAAGCAACTGTTCTGCTTCGCCTGATAGGTGGCCCTTTAAATAATGGAGTTTTTGTACGTCATCCAGTGCCTCATTTTTATGGATGAGTGACGTAAACAAGTCACGGAACGTCACCCATTCAGAATAGAGACCCGAAAACTTAGGCAAAGAAATTTGTGGCAATTTCACATTTGAACTGTTAGAATGTTTATTTGTACTGGGATTGGCACTTTCACACGGACTTAGTTGCAGTAAGTGCTCTTTTAACTCAGACTTATAGTTAAGATACACATCCTCAGTAAACTCATATGTTTCTGCGGTAAAATAAACATTCTTTTTTAATTCTTCGTCGGTTGCTTTTGTTATGATGCTTCTATGAGTTTCAACAAATTGTTTCCACTGTACCTCTAATGATTCTAATCTTGTTTCGATGTAAGTTTGTGTAAGGCGATCCTTAGGTGATTTTTTAAAGTTAATTCTACCTTTCTCTATTATTGTTTTATTGTTTAATTGCAATTTACCTAAGGATTCCATTGTGTACAATAAAACTGCAGTGTTTTTTAATTACTAGAATCAATTTTCAATATTTGAATGCGACCGACGAAAAATTACAAGTCAATAAACCAACTGGTCTAGTTTAGTAAAGCAGGTGTTTAGAACATGTTTGCATTTAGAAAAATCGGATATAGATTTCCCGTCACAACGACTTATCCGTAACTATTCTAAGTCCAAAACTATTACTAAAATCTTAAAAGTCTCAAACACATGCCATTGCACAAAGTTGATCTTAAAAATTCACTGAGAAAGTTACAAGTCTACACGATAATAACACTGGAATTGTAACTCACGGTTTTGTTTGCCAAACCTCTCCAAGCACGTCGCTGCTGCACGTGCGTTGTCACTCTTGATGTCACTGCTTTATTGATACCGCTGCGAGTGTGTCGTCACACTTGATGTCACTGCTCTGCTGATACCGCTGCGAGTGTGTCGTCACACTTGATGTTGCTGCTTATCGTCTCTTCTGATGTTGTGGGCCTCAATACTGGTGGCGCCCCCTGGCGGAGACGGCCGCAAACCTCGTTGCTGCACTGCTGTACACCGCTGATCACCACACACCGGGGATTTTACAGGCACTTCAGGGCGATCCACCACTGGTTTCTATGCCTCACCACACGACACAAAAATTGTCACTTCACTTGCCGGCGCGATTTCACTTTCGCGATCCGACTCGATAGGACCAAATGTTCGGCACTCGATAACTGCCCGAGGAATTTGATGAAAATAAAACAGTATGTTCCAAGCGAGTACAAAAAAATTTCAATTGGTCGTCGCGACGCCCCCGCAAGGGGGCGTGGCGAGCGGGGTCGGAGCGTCGCCCCTCGCCCGCGGAGGCCATACGGCGGCCCGCCACTGCGGGTCCTCTCTATGGGGCGGCCTAATGCGGCCTAGGTATTTGACGCAGCAAAGCTGCGTCTGTGTAATGGTTGCTATGAATATTTCTGTAGGCGCGCCACGACGCTATACCATATAGCGTCGTTTTCTTCACGACACCACGGCGGTCAGTCCCCATCAGGTGAGACCTCCAGTTACCTGGAGGAGGCCCGATGAAGACGACCAGCGACAGTGGTGCCGGCTCGACGCACCTACAGGTAGATATGTAGTTTTCCCTCGCCCCGCTTACAGATCTAGCCGTTTACGGATTGAGGGATAAACAGTCATGTATGTACGAGCGGTTTGTGTTGTAGTGTAACACCGCTCGGCGTCTACGTGCGTCGCGACGCGTAGCGTCGCGGTCGCACGTGTTGTGTATAGATGCATGTGTAGTTGTGGCTGTCTGTGTTTAGTTACGCGACGTGCCTATATTAACCTAGAACACGCCGCGCAACAGATGTATGTGTACATCTGTAGAGTCTTATTATTTCGAGTGAGCTGCGTGTTACCTGGGTGCGGCTCACTCGAGGCGTCAATCCGGTGGATGGGGTCAACGTCCGCTACCAGGTCGCGGGGCAGGGGTCTCGCGTCAGGTGGGCGCGCGTGCAATGGGTCTATCTGCCTGACACGGGGCCAGGCAGAGGCGTCGGCACGCGCGAACATCACCGTCGCGAGTCGCCTCACAAACTCATCCAGGCTCTCGATCCCGAGATCCCGATGTAGGACATCGTTCCTCACGAAACGAGGAGCGGCTACGATGGTCCGCAACGCATGGTTTTGTTGCGTGCGGAGCTGCTTCTTGCTCGACTCGCTCGTGAGGGCGAACCAAGCGGGCGCGGCGTACGTCAAGACTGGGCGTATGTACATCTTGTATACGCTCAGCTTGACGCGCGCCGGGATTCGGGATTGGAGCACTGGTCTGAGCAGGTGACGGGCGACCCCGCCCTGCGCGGCGACCTTGCGGACGTGTGGCCCCATCGTGAGGCGGCGGTCGATGGTCACACCCAGGTACTTGACCTGGGGCGACCAATCGACGGCGGCTCCTTGTAGCTTCAAGGGTGGTGGGAGGGGCGCATACCCAGTGAGCAGCGCCTGCGTCTTACCCACGTTAACCGAGAGCCGCCATTTTGACAGCCACTCGGGGAGCAGGTCGAGGGCGCGCTGCATTTTGACCGCCGCGTACTTCGCATTTAGCGAGGTAGTAATGTACGCGGCGTCGTCGGCATACAGCGCGAGCGTCGCCTCGGGAGTGGTGGGGATGTCGTCGGTGTAACGTGAGTAACACGCCGGCGAGATGCAGCTGCCCTGAGGCACGCCAGCCATCACCGGGCGGGCGCTGGATAGCGCCCCTTCGACCACCACCTTGAAGGTCCTGTGGGACAGAAAAGAGGAGACCACCTTTACAACGCGACGGGGCGCGTCGGACGTGGCCAACTTGTGTATGAGGCCCTCGTGCCATACACGGTCGAAGGCCTTCTCCATGTCAAGGAATACTGCCACCGAGTACTCCTTCTTCTCTAGCGCAGAAGTCAGTAGGTGCAGTACCCTTGACAACTGAAGCGTCGTGCTATGCTCCGCCCTGAACCCGAATTGCTCTGGGCGCGGCGCGATGTGAGGTTGGAGGTGTCGCAGCAGGAGTGCTTCAAACACCTTGGAGACTGTCGGCAGCAGCGTTATAGGCCGATAGCTCTCCGGCTTCGCTGTATTCTTCCCCGCCTTGGGCAGCATTATGACGCGCCCCTCCTTCCACGGGGTGGGAAAGACCCCCGTGCGCAGTATCGCCGTGTACAGGCGCGCCAGTGCCGCTACCGTACGGAACGGCAAGTGGCGCAGCGCTGCGTTGGTGATACCGTCAGCACCGGGGGCCTTCCTGGGCTTCGTCCTTAGGATGGCGCGTCTAACTGCGCCCGGCGAGAAGAATACAGGGTCCTCCTCGGGAGCTATCGGCGATGCGAAGTAGTCTCCTAGGTGTTTCTCGACTGCTGCGACATGCTCGATGTCGGCGGTCGGGTTAGGGCGGAACTGACGCTCCAGGTGCTCGGCGAAGACCTCCGCCCGGTCCTCCGCTACATACTTGAGCGCCCCGTCGCTGTTGAGCAGAGGGCGCACCGGGGCTGGGGTCTTCGATAGCTGGCGGCACAGTTTGTGAACAAAAAAATTTAATTTGTTCAGAACTATATACGATATGCATGGAGAGTCTTAACACCGCGATTTAGCGAGTCACCCAAATGGTACAACGCCATCTATCGAGCATAGCGGAAGCTCGCGAGCGAACACTAACGGTATTCTGCTTTGGGGCAAAGCTGCAGATATTCAAAATATATTTGTCCTCCAAAAACGAGCTATTCGAGCAATTTACCAGCTAGGTGCCAGAGTTTCTCTGAGAGATTTTTTCAAAGATATCGGTATCCTCACAGTGGCATCACAATACATCTTCGCCAACATCTTATATATTAGGCAGAATATACACTTATACACTAAAAACAGTGATATTCACAACGTTAAGACTAGAAGTAAGGATAAACTACGTGCTCCCTTTCACCGGCTTCATAAGGTTCATAACTCATTTGTTGGGCTTGGTATAACCTTTTATAACAAGCTACCCTCTTGTTTGCTAGATTTGCCTTTTAATGCGTTTAAAACTAAAGTAAAGTCCAACCTTTGTTCAAAGGCATACTATTCCATCAACGACTACTTAAATGATAAGAATAGTTGGTCGCTGTGCTTAACTCAAGACAATGTTTAAATGTTCTTTCTCCAGAATTAGTTTACCTACTGACAGGTTTTATGAGTTTATATAAAAGTCTATAATTTTACTTTTTATGTACATTTATTTAATTTTTATTTATTGTTGACATAATCTACTCATTACAATGTTTTTTGTTTTTTTTTTTTTAATGAGTTGTATTACAATATGTGGTTAGCTAGCGACCTCGACAATTATTTATTTTACCTCGATGGTCCTAGTTTATCAATATTATTATATCTTCTAGTTACAGCTCTATGTAAGCGGGCACGCCCTTTATGCCTGGAGGCTTTATTTTCTTTTTTTTTTAGATATTGTTTACGTTTAGTTATTTTTATTTCTGCTTGAGTATAGTTCTCGATGTTTTTGGTTGGTATATTGGCGTGTGCTAGCTCTCATATGGCTATTAATTTATAATTTAAATTTTATTTTGCGTAATGTAAATTATCTTATAAATTATTGTATAGAATCATTTTTTTTTTCCTAACTGAACAGACAGCTGTGCTGCTGGGGAGTTTGTTGCGCCACTTCTTCTTCCCAGCAAAAGCACTAGGAAGTGGTGAAGGGTGGGCGTTTTGGGGGACTGTCTTATGTAATTTTGACGTTCGAAAAGTGCTGATTCTCAGCCTAATTTGAATAAATGACTTTTGATTTGATTTGATTTGATTTCCCTTTTACGCACCGAATATTGTAAAAACACTCACCGTCGTCGCCTCCGTCGTCCACAGTACCTTCCTTTACGAACTTTACTTTGCCCTCGTTTGGGCACATTTTCCGCAAATGACCCTTATCTCCGCACTTTTTACACTTATAGGTTTTATAACGACACTGATTTGATTTGTGATTAGTGAATCCACACACACTGCACTTTTCCTTTTTGGAAATGTTGAAGACGCCGTCCGGGCCCGCTGCGCCGACGCCGTTAGTGCCCGACGCTGCCAGCGACGAGGCATCGCGCGCGCAGCGCATGCTCTCTGCCAAGTCGATGGCTTTTGCGAGGGTCAGCTCCCGCTGATCCTGCATGAAAAGTTTGTCCCGCTCTCGTCCTGCTGCCATGCCCATGATAAATTTGTCTAGCAAGGCCTCCTCCAAATTCTTGAACGCACAGTGGGTCGCTAATCCTCTTATCCTGGCCGCCCATTGAGTGTGCGTTTCTCCTGGTCGCTGTGTTGCCGAATAGAAGATTGACTTCTCCGCAAACCCGAACCTTTTAGGAGTGAAGTGCTCGTCGAGGAGTTTTACTATTCCCTCGTAACGCAATTCTTCCACCTTGTTGGGTAACGCCAGGTCACTAGCAAGCTTGAACGTTGATTCACATAATGACGTTAACAATATCGCCCTCCGTTTGATGGTTGCTTTGTCCGTTTCTGAGGTTATGTCGTTAGCGATAAACCACTGATTTAATCGCAACTTGTAACTATTCCACTCTTGTGACTGGTGGTCAAAAGTGGAAAGAACCCCATACGTCGGTCCCGTAGACATTTTACTATAAATTTGAGTCCGCTCGTCGCCACGTGTTAGATACTGAAGTATGTATGCGGAAGGACGGTGACACTTGTCAATCAAACTCGCTAGTCTGTTGCACACTGGTTTAATCCTTGGACGTTACCACCCGGCGCGGGGAGGGCGGGGCGCAGCCCGCTTACCTACATAGCACTCGTAAACATACATAACAAAAATGAAAGGGATATTTTATTGCGTCCGATTTTTTTGACGCTACCATTAATTATATTTTGGAAGGCGTTGTGTTTTAGGAACTTGCCAAATATGATTGGGTGCAGTGTCGTTCCATCATCTGGTGCAACTACAGTTTTTTGGACATGGACGACAAAGGGCGCGCTGTCAGTTTTGTCATAGGTTTTCCGACCTATCTGAGTGGGAACAACTGGGGATGTAGCAGGAATATTATGAACTTCAGTAGATACAATTATTTCTGAATGGTTAGGTTCTGATGCAGTTACTTTTTTTCGCGGGTAGGTGTTAAAAAAGTAAAGACGTTTTAAAATTTTGAATTTTATTTAAAATATAATCAATTGAAAATATTGATTAAGTTTACAGCGGTACTTAGTCCACAATAGTTATATAACGAGTACTCACGTTTGTGGCACATTTATGTGACATACACACGTTTTAAACACCACCTGCCAGCTGATCAATTGCACTATCTCACAACACTTGTTAGCAATTCACATCACAGAATGTCTCAATTTGCTGAAGTTCTGGCTGCACAAAAAACCCTTGAGGAAAACTTTTTGAAGAAGATGGGTGAGCTTGAAGCACAAATCCATTCTGCCGGTCCTGCCAAGGACACAGTCGCTAAGATAGCTGAGGAGTTCCGTAGTTTCCGCGAGCTCATTTTCTCTATGCTTGGTCTGCTCCGAAGCCTGATCAGCGAATGTGCGAGACAAATTGATGGCTTGGAGACCAGGCATCGGCGGAAAGCGTTGGTTTTCCAAGGCCTTGCTGAAGAGGAGAACGAAGACAGCACAGCGGTAATTCTGGGCGTCCTTAATACCAAGCTTGCCCTCAAGACTTTCTCAGCATCCTCAATTAAAGCCTGTCACAGGCTTGGAGCCCAAAGCAAGGAGCATCACAGGCCTATCCTCGTTCGGTTCACCGGTGTAGACATCAAGGCCGCAGTTTGGAAGGCAAAGACGGGGTTGAAAGGCTCCAAAATATCTGTTAAGAAGTTCTTGACCAGGGCCAGGCAATCTGTGTTCGGAAAGGCGCGTGAGCACTTTGGTATGCGGTCGTGCTGGACTCAAGACGGCGTCATATGTATAAAGGCATCCGATGGAAGTCGGCACAAGATTACTGCCATCGACGAGCTGAAGCCCTTGATAGCCAAGTATCCTAAGGCGCCGGGTGCATCTCCGTCAACGAGATGAAGCGACAACGTTGCCGGGAGCCTGAAAAACGCAAAACGTAAATTATAGGTGAATGTTTACTTTAATGTATTGTTGTTTGTAATTCCTAAATTCGTGATCTTTACTTACTTTTCTGTAGTTGTCCCGTCTATTAGTTTTCTTTTGTTGTGCGCCCCAACTATTTACGTAATTTCTGTTATTGCGGAGTATTGGTTTTTCGATACCCTCAACAGTGCTTACTTTATTTTTCAACTTTATTTTCATTGTTTCTTGTTGTCATTATGTGAGTGAATGTCGGCTTGTCAACTTGACGTTGGTAATGTTAATTTGACGTTGACGTTCCAAGTTAACGTTCTGAAATTGCGTTTGCCGCATTGTGTTTGCGTCAGTGCTCGCTCAAAGTATCACACAGATAATAATTAACGTTTCGTTTCAAGATGCGCTTCATCTATCTGCTGTTGAGTATTATTTTGTTTTCTGTATATATATTTTTTTCTTTTTATGTTTTAATCTGTGTCTTTTAATATTTTTGGGAACACCGGGTTTTACCTTGCTTCCAGTTAAGTATGCAAAAAAGTGAACTCAGGTTTTGTTGTGTTTAAGTGCTGAATACCATGTTTGTTACTGCTTTTAGTGTTGGTGTTAGCTGGTGGGTGGTGCAGTGCCTTGCACGTGTTGTTACTCTGTTTTAAGCAATAGTATAATTTATTATATATATATATATTATATTTATTTCAACTTAATAACTACTCACATTATTTATATTTATGTCAGACAATGAGTCTTATTTTTCTGCCAACCAATCTACTGCTTCTTCTAGCGATGAAAGCTTTTGTTCTTTCAGCTACACCCTTGGTGACTACTTACAACAAAATTTCAATGGTCAGTCAGATCGGATGGTGAATGTGTGTCACATTAACGCCCAAAGTGTTCCAAGCCACTATAGCGAGTTGTACGATGCGTTTAATAACGGTAATGTTCACGCCATCCTGATCTCTGAAACTTGGCTCAAACCACATCTCCTGTCCACCACCTACCCTCTTAATGGCTTCGTTCTTATTCGGAACGATCGGATTGGTAAAGGAGGGGGTGATGTGGCCATATATCTTCGCAGTGACTTTCCCTATAAAGTACTAGCTACTTCCTCTTCTCATTTTTCTGCTGAGTTTATTTTCCTTGAAGTCTGTGTAAAAGGAGCCAAAACCATTATTGGTGTGGTCTACTGTCCTCCCTCTGTTGATTACTTCACTGAATTCGAATCAGTACTTGAATCCTTGGGCTCGGAGTATGCACATCACATCATCATGGGTGATTTCAACACAAACCTTCTTGCCCGAAATTCCCCTCGATCCCGTAAGCTTCTCCATCTTATCGAGTCAGCCAGTCTGCACGTGTTGCCGCTCAAACCTACTCATCATAACACTGTCGGCGATGACACCTGGCTTGACCTGATGCTCACCTCGAATCCTTCCCTCGTTTCCTCCCATGGTCAACATGACGCTCCTGGCTTTTCTCATCACGACATGATTTTCCTTTCCTATATCCTGAAACCTCCCAAATCTAAACCCAAGGTTCTGTACAGGCGCTGTTTTGCTCGGATGAATGTCTATAAACTCAAAGAAGATGCATCTGTGGTCGATTGGGACCCTTTGACGGAAGCCACTTCGGTTGATGACAAGGTTGCCATCTTCAATGATGTTGTACTCAGCCTGTATAACATACATGCTCCCGTCAAAAAAATTAAGCTAAAACGCCCACCTGCACCATGGATGACAAGAGGCATACAGATGGCAATGCGACGTAGGGATCGCGCGTTCCGTAAATTTAAAAGGGATCGTACTGATGAGAACTGGACATTATTCAAGGCTGCAAGGAATAGATGCAATCAGATGATACGCAATGCTAAGCGCCGCCACATTCTCGATACTATTAGTTCTTCCTCTTCTGCCGATATTTGGAAATTTCTTGGAACTCTTGGTATCAGCAAATCGCGACATTTAGACCTTCCTAATTCAATTAACTTAGATGATCTTAACCGACATTTCTCCACTGTTTCCACCATGGATCGTCTAACCAAGCAGCAAACTCTGTCTCTTATTTCTGGTCTAACGCGTCCTAATATTAATCTTTTCAGTTTTATTCCAGTCGAACCGGGAGAGATCAGAAAGATAATTCTCTCCATCAAATCAAAAGCGGTGGGATATGACAATATCACCCGTGTTATGATCATTACTATTCTGGATCATCTTTGCCCGCGATTACCCATATTATAAATTTTTCCCTATACACCGGAGTATTCCCTTTCCTGTGGCGCAAAGCCTATGTTCGTCCACTACCTAAGGTTTCCAATCCCTCTCTTCCTACTGACTTTCGTCCAATTTCTATCCTTCCCTTCCTATCCAAAGTGCTTGAGGCCTGTGTCCACAAACAATTCTCCAACTTTGTTCATCGCCACTCACTCATTAGCCCTCTTCAAACTGGGTTCAGGCCCGGGCACAGCACTATTTCCGCCCTCCTTAAAGTGACTGGCGATATAAGGGCAGGACTGGACGACACCAAAGTTACTGCTCTAGTGTTGGTTGATTTCTCGAATGCCTTTAATACCGTCAGTCACGACATCCTGTTAGCCATTTTGTCACATCTTATGGTCTCTCCCGAAGCTCTGAAATGGTTCTCCTCTTACCTTCAGGAACTTCAGCAATCTATTCATGTTGGGGATTCTTCTTCTTGCTGGTGTGACTTGAAAACTGGCGTTCCTCAAGGCGGTATACTTTCTCCTCTTCTGTTTTCTATTTTTATTAATCTTATAACTTCCGAGCTTCAGTGTGCGTATCATCTGTATGCGGACGACTTGCAGTTGTACTGTCAGGGAAGGGTTGATGAACTGCCTGACGCTATCGACAGATTAAACAGGGACTTGATAGCCATAAAAACCTGGGCTGATAGATTTGGTGTAGCCGTAAACCCTACAAAGTGTCAAGCGATCATCATTGGCAGTCCTCGCAGTATAAGCAAGGTGGACGGTACAACCTTGCCGCCAGTTCTTTTCAATGGTACGATCGTTCCTTTTAGCACAGACGTGAAGGACTTAGGCTTGCACATTGATAGTACCCTGAACTGGCGTACTCAAGTCGCTAGGGTAAGCCAGAAGGTTACTGGAACGCTGCGGGCTCTGTACCGATTGAACAATTTATTACCATCGAGTACGAAGACAATGCTTGTGCAGTCCTTAATCTTCCCTATCATCGATTATGGTGATGTGTGCTACT
The DNA here is from genome assembly GCA_963853775.1 of Xanthia togata. Classification (NCBI taxonomy): domain Eukaryota; kingdom Metazoa; phylum Arthropoda; class Insecta; order Lepidoptera; family Noctuidae; genus Xanthia; species Xanthia togata. Next base: position 23,652,365 of record OY970799.1, on the reverse strand, counting down.
ATGACCTGAATGCAGATCTCCTCGATAAACTTGACCGTCTTCTCAATAACTGCATTCGATTCGTTTTCAATCTGCGTAAATATGATCATGTCTCTGCTCATCGGTCGCTTCTAAGGTGGTTGCCCATACGCCAGCGCAGAGAGCAAAGGGCACTGACCACCTTGTTTCATTTCTTGACTCTCCCTCTTCCCCTAGTTATTTGACCCCCCACTTTCAGTACATTTGCGCCAACCACAATAGAAATCTACGTTCATCTCACAATCGTCTTCTTCAATGTCCCACTCACCGCACAGACTTCATTCACTCTTCCTTCTTCATTCAGTCTATCTCTCTGTGGAATGCTCTCCCCGAGGAAATCAGGATGGCGAAAAACCGACTATCTTTTAAAATTAAAGTTCGCGAGCACATTCGCAAGAAGCTGGCAGTATCATCACAACGGTAAAATGTTCCCATTGTTTGTATTATTTGTGCTTATATTTATATATAATTAGGTGTATTTATTATATTTATAGTTTTTAATAGGTATATATGTATATCTTTATATTTAAATAAATATTTTTTTCCTCAATTCTCGCTATTGCACCTACCACAGTTTGTCTCTGCATCACCCAAAGGTTGACTGGTAGAAAATGCCTGTGGCATTAAGTCCGCCTCTGTACATTTATGTGCTTGAAGTGTTAATAAATAAAATAAATAAGTGTAGAGTCCGTGCAACCACAACCCAGCGACACGGAACCGTGGTTTTTACGGATACGACGGCGTTTATTGCAGTGCTTACAAACATGCGCACGGCTTCGTTTAAGATGACGAGCCGAGGACGACCCATCGGTATCCATCCCCGATTCATTTGATATGATTGTAACAAAATCGCCAGCCGGGGGAACGAAATCCCCCGGATCAGGCGGGTCTTTCATCACTTATTCCTATAAACAAATATTTTTTTTAAACTTACCACTACCGAAGAAAATATACAACACTAAAACTACAAGTAAAAGAAAATAGAACACAAACTACGACTACTGATCTTAATCACAGGTTTTTTTAAAATTAATAAATTTTATCAAAAAAGACGCGTCCGCAAAGTTAGAAGTTTCCCGCGCTTTTCACGTTACTCACCCAGCCCTACTATGAGCGCTGTGACAACACCGGCCGCGGTAGTTGCGTCGAGCTTGAGCGACGAGTATTTCTCCCCGCCCACGATGTCACCACCTGCTCGTCGACGGGGAGGACGCCGGCCGCCGGATGGTTTAGGACCTCGAGGCCCACCGGCCTCTGATAGGGTCCCAGCTCCCGGTGGAAGTGTGCAGCGCACGAGATGGAAACGATCCATTACCGAAAACGTCATGCGCTCATACTATGGGGATACACAGGGGGGAAACAACCTGACCGCGTACCGTGTCCGGATGCTCTCTCTTTTTCAGGTGCTTGAGCCAGCTGTCAACGTTTCGGCACTACGACTATCAGATCAGGTGCGGGTCATCCAGCGTAATAATATGTTGGATAACACTGTACTTGATCGCCTGTTAAGTGAAATGCAAAGTAGCCATGTCATCGCTCCCCCGTCGCAGACTGTTGTAGTGCCACCACAGGTCACTACAAGTCAAGCTGACGAAGGGATTGATGACAGGGCTACAAACGTAAGTACACAGTGCAATGAGGAATTGAGGAGTGCTTTGGAGGGTGCGATTCGGGAATATTGGTTCATGTTCATGGTTCATGTTGCCCGAACTTAAACCACGCTTACCTCGTTTGCCCATGCATAACAAAAATAGGGCGCTGGTGGCGGCTCTGGATTCGCAGCTATCAAACTATTTTGATAACTGCGAAGACCTCACCGATACTCATTCGATTCTGTACTGCACGGCTGTAGCGGCATGTCGTGTAGCTCACGTCAAATTTGCAAATGACTAGAGCTACAAGACCGAAACCAGCCGTACCAGCTTGGCAGTGCAGAATTGAGCGCCGTATTGGTGGGGCCAGAGCGCTCATTGGCAATCTTATCTGCTTCAGGGAGGGCAATACTCGCCCTAGAGTAATGCGTTTTGTGAGACGGGCGTTCTCAGGGACTGATATCGGCCCTGAGGACTATATGTCCCGTGTCACAGAGCGCATCGACTTCCTGAAGCAGAAAGTATATGCATGGGCAAACTGTATTTGTAGGTATAAGCGGCGAGTAGAGCGATACACTCAGAACCGCACCTTCCAGAGTGATAAAAGGTGGGTTTATAGGGATTGGGAGCGACCGACCCAAAGTTTGGTTGACACGCGCCTTCCTGATGATAATGCCATGTGTTCTTTCTGGCGGATTATCTGGTCGGTGCCTGTCAGCCACACCGAAGGAGGTTGGACTCGGGAAGTCGAGCGAGCCTGCGATCCAATACCAGAAATGGGGGCTATTACCATCTGCCCCCAAGATGTAGCTCGTGCGGTTCGTCCGTTGCCCAACTGGAAGTCTCCAGGGCCGGACGGGATGCACAATTTCTGGATTAAATCTATACTAATAATATTATAAAGCTGAAGAGTTTGTTTGTTTGTTTGTTTGTTTGTTTGAACGCGCTAATCTCGAGAACTACTGGTTGCAATTGAAAAAATCTTTTTGTGTTAGATAGTCCATTTATCGAGGAAGGTTATAGGCTATATAACATCACGCTACGACCAATAGGAACGGAGCATAAATGAAAAATGTTACAAAAACGGGAAAAAATATTCCTTTTTGAGAGCTTCCGTTGCGTGCGCTGCGTAAACGGTTTAAGTTACGCAAATATCATGTATGAGGGAATTGTTCCTCTTTAAAAGTTCAAAAAAAAAGTCCGGGATGGTATATGTCTATCTTTTAAGATTGACTCACTATAACCTTTTTTATCGTAATCAAATTTGTTCGAAATTAATGCATTATTTGCGAAGGAGTTTTATCAACATAATATTAATCCATAGCCAAATAAATATGTTATTAATCACAAGTATTTAAATGTAAACAAAATTGTCCTTGACATCACTTGATTTCAATGAACATCTTAGGAGATATAATAATTTTAAAAGAACTCCGCAACAAAATAAATAGATATGTGCGGGTTCACGTGCGCATGACGCGCAAGACGCGGCGGGTGAGGGGGAGGGACGCTGGCCGGCGGGTGAGGGGAAGGGGCGCTGGCCTGCCGTAGTTCTGCGAGTTGCATTAGTTTTGACTGGGTCCAGCAGTTGGTCAATCAGTGCTAATACCTCGCATCCCAATGATTCCCAATGATTTACCTTTTAATTTTTAAAAGAATTCAATTTCCCGTTAAGGTATCTTTTGTCGTAACAATTAATAAAGCACAGGGGCAAACATTTAAACACGTAGGAATCGATTTACGTTAAGACTGCTTTTCACATGGACAAACTATATGTCGCGTTATCAAGATCAGGTTGCGGAGAAAATCAGTATGTTCTTCTACCACAAGAAAATAAAACTAAAAAATATCATTTACTCAGAAATACTTTAAAATACCTTAAAAAAATACTACTAATTATATAATCGTTAATTTATTTACCCACATTTTTATAAGACCCCCAGTACTTTTTTTTACTATAGTTCCATTTTTTTTAGGGTTTTCATCAAAACGCTGGTACAGCTATGTCATAACAGTTTTTGAAGTAACTCTGTCTGTCTGTCTCTCTGTAACGTTTTCACGGCTAAACTACTGAACCGATTTTGACGAAGATCGAAGGACATAGTAATATTATTTATCCAACCACGATAATGATATTTACGCGGACGAAGTCGTGGGCAACGCTATGACTATTATGATGATATAGGAGCGGCACATCAATGAAAAACGTTGCGAAAAAACTGGGAAAATTCATTACTTAAACCACTCTGTGACGCAGACGAAGTTGCGCGGGTCAGCTAGTGATTTATAAGGTCGCACGCTCGCTTGGCGGCTCAGTACCAGACTGCATTGGAGTCTGGTTCGCTACCCCAGTTCTTAACGACAGGAGTTACCCACCTGCTCCATAAATCTGGTAGCACTGCGGAATCCAAAAATTATAGACCGATCACCTGTTTACAGACGGTCTATAAAGTTCGTACATCTATGTATTTTGAGAGCTAAAATTAACAAACATATAGACACTAACTCCATCATGTCTGCCTCTCAAAATGGATGTAGGAACGGGTCCCGCGGTACTAAGGAGCTACTCCTCATTGATATGGCCATTAGCCAACAGTTTGTCGTTCCCGAAAGGATCTGTCGACATGTTGGATAGATTATAAGAAGGCCTATGACTCGGTGCCACATACATGGCTCATGAGGGTGCTGGAGTTGTGTAAAGTAGATGCAACTCTGAGCACCTTCCTTATGTCGTGTATGGGGCAATGGAGGACGGGCCTTCGCTATCCAGGATGTTGAAATATCCAGAGGAATAGCGAACCGATAAGGATCGAGCGAGGCATATTTTAGGGCGATAGTTTATGTCCACTTTGGTTCTGCTTAGCCCTGAATCCTCTCAGCACACTGCTGGAGTATTCAGGCCTAGGCTATCGGCTGATGAGGGGTGGTCAGGTTATATTTCACCTCCTCTACATGGATGACCTAAAACTCTTTGCCCCCAACAACTTGCAACTGATGGAGCTACTGAAAGTAGCTGAAACTTTCAGTAGAGCCATCAGGATGGAATTTGGTGCAGACAAATGTGCGGTCATGCATGTAAAGCGAGGGGAGATTGTGGAATCCGTGGGAACCCAACTCTCGGATTCCATAAACCTTAGAGCCCTCTCCGCATCCGAAACCTATAAGTATTTGGGTATGTCAGAAGCGTTGGGCATCAATGTTACTGACATGAAGCAATCGTTGAAGGAGCGCTTCTTTGGCCGCCTGAAGAAAGTATTTAATAGTCTTCTATCAGGCGGAAAAAACGCGTGCGAGCCTTCAACGGTTGGGTCATGCCGGTTTTGATGTACTCTTTCGGCGTACTCAAATAGACTCAGACCGAACTCGACGCCCTGGATAGAAGGGGCCGGACGCTGATGACTGCATATCGAATGCATCATCCACGGGCATCGGTAATGAGACTGTATATCCCGCGCAAGTGTTGAGGTCGAGGCTTTTTAAACGCTAAGACCCTCCACAATCGCGAGATATGCAGTCTCAGGGAACATTTCCTAGAAGCCGACGTGGGGATGCTTCGAGATGTGATCGCGGTGGACAAGGGCCTTACCCCACTCTCGTTGGTTAAAGAGAACTGGCGCAGGCCTGTATTTGACACTAACGTTCGCAAGGAGGTATGGCAGAGTAAGGAGCTTCACCGACGCTACTTCCGGGCCCTACATGGACCCGATGTATATTTATTAGCATCTACGGATGCTAATAAATACGGCCACGGCTACGGCCTGGCTGTGTTTTGGTGACCTCTTTGGGGAAACCGAATGTTTTGTCTGTGCAATTATGGACGAAGTTATGATGACGAACAATTACCGGAGATTCATTGTGAAGGACGGCACGGTTGACATCTGTCGGGCATGCCACCGTCCAGGAGAATCAATCCGACACATTATCTCCGGGTGTTCTCGTCTAGCTAACGAAGAGTACTTGCATAGACACAACCTTGTAGCCAGGATTATCCATCAGCAACTTGCTCTGAAATACAGCCTTGTGGAATTGGAAGTACCGTACTACAGGTATGTGCCCGACCCAGTTCTCGAAAATTGAAATATCACATTGTACTGCGATCGATCCATCATCACTGACAGGAATATTGTTGTCAATAAGCCTGATATAGTGGTGGTGTATCGAGGAGAGCGGCGCGCAATGATCATAGACATAACGGTCCCGCATGACGGGAACCTCGTGAAAGCCGAGAAAGATAAAGAAATTAAGTTTCTTGACTTGGCTCGCGAGGTTATCGACATGTGGATGTGGCATGTGTGGATATGGCGTGACCTACATTAATAATAAGACAAGATTTGTCTGGTACTGTTTCTGGTTCAGTAAAATTTTCTTGCTTATGATCTGGATTTAATAGGTATTGCGGACCATGCCACCATTAGTTATTTCAACTTTCAAATCAATGGCATACGAGAGGTTAAAAAGGTAGTCCATAAATGCTTGAAATGTTTTCGATTGAAAGCTGACACTGCTAAGCAGCTCATGGGTTCACTTCCGAAGGAACGTGTCTCAGCAAATAGGCCCTTTCAGCATGTCGGCATCGACTTTTGTGGTCCCTTTAATTTAAAAGTATCAAGAATCAGAAAACCACTTGTTACAAAAGGGTATTTAGCTTTATTTGTTTATTTTTCTACCAAAGCTATACATGCAGAAGTTGTGTCGGACCTTACAACCCCAACTTTCTTGGCATGCTTTGATCGCTTTATTTCTAGACACGGTATACCGTCTATCTGTATTGTGATTATGCAAAAACCTTTAAGGGAGCTGAAAACCAATTAAAAGAATTATACAATGTACAAGCTTCCAGAGCTCATAGAGACTCTGTATAAAATTATTGTAAACTTAAATACATAAAATTTATGTTCATTCCTAGTTACTCCCCTGAATTTGGTGGTCTGTGGGAAGCCGGGGTAAAGAGCGTAAAGCCTCATCTAAAACGTGTCGTCGGCACTCTGTGCTCTACTTATGAAGAGTTTAACACGGTGATAGTGCAGATAGAGGGTGTTTCAAACTCTAGACCTCTGCTTTCCAACCCCAATGGAGGTGGATATTTAACTCCAGGTCATTTTCTAATTGGTACGGCTTTGTCTAGTTATCCTGATGTCGATTTATTGGAAATTCCAATAAATAGATTAAAATTTTGGAAATTTGTGTCTAAACTCAAGTAACACTTTTGGAAGGCATGGTCAGCTGACTATCTCACACAACTTCAGACCCGTCCCAAGTGGAAGCATGGCTCTACTAACCTAAACGTAGGTGATCTTGTTCTCGTTAAAAATGTAAATGCCTCTCCTTTACCATCCTATGGCAATGATTGTCAAAGTGATTCCTGGGGTCTTGCCCAGGAATCACTTTGACAATCATGTAATATGTTACCACCGATGTAATATGTTGGCCCGTAGGTTTGCACGATATACTAAAGAAGTGAAACTCACTCTTTTCAAGGCATTTTGTCAGTCATTCTACACGTGCAGCCTGTGGGTTAGACATACGCAGAGGGCCTACAACGCTCTTCGCGTTCAGTATAACAACGCTTTTAGGATGTTGGGGCTCCCGCGGTTCTGTAGCGAATCGGGCATGTTTGCCGAAGCAGAGACGGATAGCTTTCAAGCTATTGTGCGAAAGAGGACAGCATCCCTGATGAAAAGGATGCGGGGGAGCACCAACAGCATTTTAAAGGTGATAGCGGACAAGCCTGATTGCCCATTCCTGGAGCACTGGACCCGTATGCACAGCTGCAGATCTGGTGCTGCGGGAAGCGGACTTAGTTATGAGTATCGATTTTTAAATTAATTTTATTTTGTATTGTTTTATTTTGATTTACTTTGATAATTTAATTTGACTTAATTTTATACAATTTTATTTTATATCATTTAATTTGATTATGTTTAAATATAATTTTATTCATTCGCCATTCAATGACGGTATTTTGTTAAAGAAAATTAATAAATAATGGTCAATATTCACCCATTTAACGATGTATCAACTTTATCACTGCACAATATGATAATACGAACTAGTTTACTCAATGTTATCTTAAAATCCGAGTCAGTCACTCGCTTTTAACACATTTATGCAATAAAGTATGAGGAGTACTTTTACTTAGATGTTCACTTTACGGTAGCTTAACGAAAATTGTATGTACTTATCCAACCAATGAATTTCGAGATTAATGAAAAATTATAAAATAAGGTTACTAAAGATGAAAGTATCACTAAGTATTACCAATTATCGTTTGCATACATTGAACCAACGTGAAATTATATTTATTTTCTTAAACAAAAACAAAGCTGACAGCCATGAGACTAGACTGCAATGAGGTTGCAACCGGAATGTAAAAAAACGAATTTTAAGATTAACGCAATACCAATGTTTTGTCGCTTCACAATCTCATAATATTGCGGTCTGCTGTTTTTCACTTCGCACATATATTTAAATCTACATTGTCTTGAAAATAAACTTTGATGTAACTTTTGTTTTACCATAGTGGTCGATACAGACCAATATGCTTAATGGACTATTATTTGCATTTAATTCAATCCACCTCTTATCCATCATATTTTTTCTTGTTGGTAACAATTCCTATGTACTAAATTGCTCACTTGTGTCCGCATAATCAAAATAATATGAAGTCCATAAGAGGAAAAAAACATTTAAATAAAACACAAAGTTTTCGGGTGACTTATCCGTTGGATAACTTAGTTGACAAAGATGTTCAGTCAATGTTTTTACCCTTAAACCTCTTGCAAAACATTTTGTTCTGTCCCAAATATCGGATTAAGGATAACTTTATATATCCAAACAGCATTGCATCGAAGTTGGTGTCATTTTGTGTAATGATATTATCAATTTGTTTATACATTCTTCGCATCTACGACTTACATTTTACAAAAAATAAAAGCGAAAATTGCGAAAATATATACATAAAATATAAACATTTTAATATAGCGTACGCTTACTTTGATTTGTTTGTATATTCCATCGGAATCGTTGTCAATTATATCATCAATGTGTTACAAACGAATAAAAACATAACGTTTGTCTTGAAAATTCAGGATATTCACCGATTTTTTCACGAAAAGATTCGTTTCAAGCGCTTCACAATTGGCAATTGGATCATTGTCATCATAATCTACGGTAGTTACATTTCTGGGGCCTCTGCAACATGGGTTAAATTTGATTTTCCCTTTCATTATTTGTTGTATGGGTATTGTACCATATGTTTTGACTTAAACATTGCTTATGCTATCAGACTTATAGAGTTGTTAAGCAATAAAGTTGATTTATGGAACATTCAAGCTCAAAGTTTACAACATACAGATCATAGCGACAATGAAACTCATTGCAAAAGAATGTATCAAGCTTACGTTAATATTTTGGAATGTTACGAGATCTACAGGAATTCTTTCCAGTATACGGTATGTCTGAATACTCTTTAAGACGTCAGCTCAAAGATCTACGATCGATGTAATTATAATAGCATTTAAACATTGCATTTCCAGATCTTGTATCAAACCATTGAGTTTTTTGGTCATGCCTTGAGCAAATTGCAAATATCAATTGAAATGTTAAAATCAACTGCAAATGGAAGTGGAGGCGAAATCACATTAGTAAGTAGCTGTTTTTTCAAAATTATACCGTTTCGTTTTGTCCAGTAATTTTTACAAAGCATTTCATTCCAAATATAAATATTAATATATAGAACATGTTCTTTAATCTATCTTTCTGCAGGTTTTTTCAGTTTTTATGATCATCATGTTGTACGTCTGGGTGATAAAGACTTTGATATATGAAATTAAATTGAGCTCGGGTTGTGAAAAGTTCTACATTGCTATGAATGATGTCCTAAGCTCTTGTGCGCTCATTCTGAAATCTGACTGTACAGGTAATTTGAGCGAAAACGTTATTTTTATACGTGCAGTATCGTCGTATATGAGAACAACTCATGTTGCGGGTAGAAATATGAGCCAATTATCAAAACTGTAGCGGTGCTTAACTCATTATTTATTTGGTCGAATTAGTGGATATACCAAAGTTTTAGGAACTAGTGTAGTTGAATACATAACGTAAATTTTTTATAATTTTCAACTCGTAAAACTTTGTTTCTCAATGAATATGGACTTGACACGCTTATGGTAATATTACAGATGCTGAGAAAAAAATGTGCAACGATATTAAACGCCTACATCGAGCGAAATTCGACAAGATGAATATCTGTAGAATGTTCTACGTCGATGCTGCTTTTCCATTAAAAATGATGGCTTTAGTGACTAACTATACAATCGTTATTTTGCAGTTCGCGATACTATAATCCTGATTAAATCCACTTTGCTTTTTGGTACTAATGTTATGACAAAGAAAAAAATATTCCTAACTTATTACTAACTTCTATTGGAAACTCAAAAAACCGGCCAAGTGAGAGTTGGACTCGCACACGAAGGGTTCAGTATCACCGTACAATATTTAGCAAATAAATGCAATTACTAAACGAAGAATATTATTATTTTTCATCTATTAAAAAAATCGCAAAGATTTTGTATTTCATAATGATACCTTCTAAGAATTACAAAGTTATTTTTTCCGGTGGCAGAAAATCACCCATATCTAAATAAAATTCCATAAGAATCGGCCATGTTTAGTATTTGTTGATTATATATGTATATTGTACATGATATACAGAAGTTTCAAATTCCTAACTTGTTTAGTTGTTGAGCTCGTACAAAAATGGTCTAAACCTGACAACTTTTACGGCACCCTATTTTTTCATTAATGAAGATTTAAAAAAAATATTCTTTTCTCAATGAGCTCTAAGATTCTATTTTGTTTTTTCATAATCAAAAGTTTATTGTTTAAAGACCATTTTTTTTAACTTAATTAAATTTTTATTATTTGTTTATAAAATTGAGATTGAAAATTTGAACTGTCTACCTAGTACGGTTCATGAGATATAGCTCGCTGACAGACAGACGAATAGATGGACAACGAAGGCTTAGTAAGTATTAACAAGTGTTTCGTTTGGCACGCTTCGGGTACGGAACCCTAAAAACTATCATTTCACATGTTCTAGACTTCTAGGGTAACGTTTCACTCATTGCACCGTGTTCACGATGTCGCGTTGCTGGCGTGTGGCCGGGGTTTACCCTTTATAGCAGAACTTTTTGTCATAATATTATTTTGCATAACAGCGGATAGCTTAAACTTCATTTCGCAGAAAATCGTTAGGCATACACTAATTTATCATAATTCAAAACTCATCATTTTGTAAGTCAGAATCATCTTTAGGCATAAATTTCATATTCCTAATAATTATAAAACAGAACCATCATATCGCAGAAAGTTCACACAAACATGTAAACATGCAAGCAAGCATACACCATCCTGCATGCTTGCAGCATGCAAGAGAGCATGCAACATGCAGCAGGTATGGTTTCTGTCACGGCTCCGGTGCTGCGGGGCTCCGGCGCGGCGGTCCCACGCGAGCTTATCATCGCAGATGTGTTTAACGCTCACCACTTGCTCCTCAGCTCGCGGGCCGCCTTGCCCCTCCGCGCCTACCTGCGTGATACGTGATTTTTACTTATCCATCTATTATTGATTGCTTTCTTGATGATAAGGACATAATATGATACTTATGTACCTACTTGCTGAGTTGTATCCGTTTCTCCTTAAAAGGAAAAACATACATACAAAACTAAAAGTTAACTTTCTAAAAAGAATATCACTTTATAAATCTAAACAGTTCTACAGTTCAGTCAGTTTACCAGTGTACTCGATAGATGGTGGTGTGCAAATGACGCTATTTTCTGAATCGCGGTGTTAAGATTTTCAACAGGATAGTGACGCAGTACGTTCCCGTGGGATAATTTCCACTCGGGCGAAGCCGCATCCAAAATCTAATAGCCCATAAATTTTAACAATTATTATAAAAAGTCGTAACGTATTGTTTACGAGGGTGCTAAAGCCGATAGTGAGGTCAAAATGTAAATCCAAATGGCGGCTGCAAAAATTTTCAAATATTTCGGCATGGGTGGCGTTTTCAAAACTTTTGAGGGTGCTAAAGCCAATAGTAACAAAAATGTAAATCCAAAATGGCGGCTGCAAAAAAATCATAGATCATGGGTGTCGCGATAGTGAGGTTAAAATGTAAATCCAAGATGGCAGCTGAGAGAATTTTAATTTTTTTATCATGGGTATCGTTAAAGTCGGCAGTGAGGTCAAAATGTAAATCCAAGATGGCGGCTGCAAAAAATAATTAATTAAATCAGGGCTCCGCCAACTTGTGGTGTTCTGCCGTGCAGAACCACATTAAGTCTTTCTATATGTTATTATTATACTAAACAAACCATCTTTGGATCTATTTACCCATTTAAATCCAATGTCACCCATGTAACTTTCTTTTTGTATATTCTTTAATATCTGATTATTTTAGCATCCAAAACTTATTTTATACAATTAACTTTCCTTTTTGTAAAAAATCATAGAATATTTTATATTCTGACATTTTCATTATTTATGCTGTCATCTGTCAAATTTATTTGTCTAAACCATAGACATATCTCACCATGGATAAGTACACTTCATCTTCTTCTAGACCTCTTATAAAGCTGGTGCATACACTGTAACCTTCACAATAAGGGCAGGTGTAAATTTTCCTTCTGTAAACCGTTATTATTAGTTCTGGCCGTCAATCAATTAAAAAATAACATAATATGTTTGAAATGTTTAACTTAAGACACAGAACGATAAAAAAGGCCTTCAAATTTTCCAGTCTTGTTTTGGCGTTCGAAGATGACTCTATTTTTTCTGCTTCTTGAGTCTATTTAATGCAGTTAACTAGCGGTGCGTAATACAGCGTATTTATACGTGTAATCATACTGAGTGTGTAACCTAAACTGTCGATACTTAGTGGTCTCTGACAATAAACACTGAGTGCGTTTAATACTGTGTATCATTTGTCCGACCCTCTTGCCTACCCCTGTCATCATCAGCCTATAACGTTCCCACTGCAGGGACACGGCCTCCTCTCAATGAGAGGGAGTGGGCTATAATCCACCACGCGTGCCCAGTGCGGATTGGTAGATGTCACATGTCTTCGAATTTTTGGTTCTAGGACATGCCGGTTTCCTCACGATGTTTTTCCTTCACCTGTAATAATATAATTCACAAAGTAATGCGCCTGTCTGGGTTTGAACCCACGACTTACTGTTCGTAAGTCGGGACCGTCACCACTGAGCCACCGCTGCTCTCTCTCTACCCCTGTAGGAGGTGTCTACTCGGAATCCAAACGAACTAATCACGTGGCGTAAAACGCCACGAATACACACACACACACAAAAGAGGTCTCCGACGCCAAGCGTCAGAGTCATCAATTGCAGTTAGACAGGTACCTATATGTCTAACTGCAAGCCTACCTGTCTGCCTAATCCTGAATCCCGCCAATCCCGAGCACCCCTTGTCCTGCGAAGCCATCCCTTAACATTCTATACTTAAACTTCAATCCTAGTATCTTTTTATTATTATTTTTATTGTGACCTACGTTTAACTCCTCCACGGAGCTAAACGTAAAGTTTCAAACGGCACACAATTTTTTTATAAAACTTGGAAAACCAATAATAACATTAACTGCAACTGGCAGCGCCTCAGCGATTTGTAATAATTGCGGACAATAATTGTCCGTATTTAGTTCTTTCGTAACACAATCGTTACAGTTACGATATAAATAAATACATTCCTACACAATCTTGCTACTTATATGTGAAAATAGATCACTTTTGATTGACGAATAATACTAATTTCTTTACAAAAAATAATGGTAGTTTAACCCGTCTCACGGAGAGGGTTAAGGCCGAGCATACGGCCCATACCGCCGCGGGTTGGGTGGAGAGAGTTGGCGCCACTATAGACAGTTGGCCGTCTGTATACAAGTTATGTCGCCAACTGACGAATACCCCAGCCCCGGTGCGCCCACTCAACTGCGACGGGGCACTAAAGTATGTAGCGGAGGACCGGGCGGAGGTCGTCGCCGAGCACCTGGAGCGTCAGTTCCGCCCTAACCCGACCGCCGACTTCGAGCATGTCGCAGCAGTCGAGAAACACCTGGGTGTTTTAGAGGATCGAAAAACAGTTACTGTAGGGTAGTACACTAACAATTGTTTGCCACTTATCTTGGAAAAAGTTCGGGAGAAACGATCTCGCAGTAGGATCATCCTTCACCGACAACGCCTCGTCGCACACCGCCAAGAAAAAAAATGGACTACTTGGTGACGTCAGACGTGGAATTACTGGATCACCCGGCCTATAGCCCTGACCCCGTACCTTGCGATTTTTGTTTATTTCCGAAAATAAAATAAAAAACTTCAAAGAAAACGTTTTAAAGACGCCGAGGAAGCAGTGGCTGCGTTTCAAAATGCCGTCAAAGAGACCCCTAAGGACGAGTGGGCAAAGTGCTTTTAACAGTGGTTCCATCGGATGCAGCGATGTATTGATGTAAATGGACACTATTTTGAAAAGATATAATAAAGCTAATTATAGATATAGCGCTCCCGCATGACGAGAACCTCGTGAAAACTGAAAAAGATAAGCAGATTGAGTATCTTGACCTGGCTCGCGAGGTTGTCGTTGTCATTGTGCCAATAGTCGTAACAGCCAATGGCATAATAGGCAAAAGCCTCGACCAATATCTGAGGAGGCTCTGTTAGGCAGCTGGATCAAGGACTTGCTCAAGAAAGCGGTACTTCTGGACACGGCGCGTATCGTTAGGAGACTCCCTCAAAGGTCTAGTATTAGTTTACCGGCTTTCATATCCTCGGTCCACGCCACTGAGAAATTAATCAGGAAAATTCTAACCTCCACAATGATTGATTTTGATGTGCCATGCCGTGCCGAGGCTATGGATGCCTGGAGACTGAACTCAGATCTACCCGATTATTCATCTTCCCAATGACGTTGGAATGATCCGCTCTGCAGAGTAGTACAGAACAATTTACCTAACACGTCTGCTACCATTGCGGCGCGTGCGCGCCTGCTGGCTGTGGGTAAGTGGGAATCGGGTCTGTGGCTTCATGCACTACCGTCGTCGAACATAGGCACTTTGTTCGACGACACTACCTTTCTACCTTTCGCCTCGCTGCTTCCCTACGACTAGGAGCTCCTTTTTGTTCTCCTCATCGCTGTCACTGTGGCAAAGTTGTCAACAGCCTCGAACATCATGGCCTGTCTTGCAGCTGAAGTACGGGTCGCTTAGCACGGCACGCGAACGTTAATGACATCATCCGACGAGCTCTTGTCACCGCCAGCGTTCCAGCTTATTAGAACCCAATGGCTTGGCACGCGACGATAGCAAGAAACCGGACGGCATGTCTTTATCTCCATGGAAGGTGGGTAGGCCTTTAGTGTGGGATGCACCTGTGTCGACACTCTTGCGCCATCCCTTCTTCCTGGCTCAGCGTGCTGTGCTGGTGCTGCTGCTGCGGCTGCAGAAAACCTCAAGTGGCGTAAGTAAGAAAGAAAGAAAGAAAAAGAAAATACGTTTATTTGCGGTAAACATGACGCAAAAAAGAGCTTACACAAAAAAAAAATAGAAAAACATGCGTCACATCCACGCAAAACGGCTATCGCTCAGCATTATGCTGCGACCCTATGCAAGACAGAGCCCCAGCACTGGTTTTCAGCGACAACCGGCGCCGACGTATTGACGTGATTCGGTGCAGCAAAAAACAATAACTAGGACGCTGTACCGGCACTGTACAGCAGTACTGTACACAGTACAGCGTACTTACAGAAAAATAATATAATTCAATTTAAATGTGATTAAAATAAAAGAAAAAGGAAACATACATGCTACGAGAATATCATCCTCAAAACGTTTTGCGCATTATGTAGTGGCAACTTTTCGAAGCGTCACTACCAATAATTAACTCTGTATAATCTATGGTTACACTCAACAGGAAGTTATGCAAAATTATGTAAGGAATTACAAAATGGCCAATGATGTAATAATATGCAACAGCAAAAGTTATGTCAGTGTTCAACCTATCAACTATGCGTTTGTGAGTGAATGTGAAAGGTGAGATGGACCCAATAAAAAAGACAAAGCCTTGGAATCTGGAAGCTGAAGGGTGACCCGATGTCCCAACTACTATATTAATAGTAGCTTTGGAGCTCCAACAACTGGAAGGTATAAATATGAAACAGTTTAGAAGTCAGAGTCACGATTAAAAATACAAAATAGAACAACACAAATAACTAATACGATAATTGAAATTTAATTTGAAATTAGAAATAATAAAAATAATAATGAATATTTAGCAATAAACATGGGACTAGTAATATGATAAATCAAAAAGTATTCGAATAAATAGGTTGTCAACATTGAAAGAATGCGGACAGGGGTAACGCTGACGCTGCCAGCAGTCCCGTCAGACAGGGGACCCAATGCCATGCCGCGGCGCTGCCGGAGATCCAAAACCAAGTACCGCAGGCCATGACCCATGAGGTGAGCAAAGAGAAAAATAAGTATGAGATTTAAAAACTTATTGTTCAAAGAGTTGTACATGCAACAATAACTTCTTTAGTTGAAATTTAAATGACTGTATTGTTTTTAGGCCTCGCATTGGTGGTGGAAGGTCATTCCAGCAGCGCGTGACCGCAAACTTGAAGCTACCTCTGAAAGCTGCGGTTTTATGCCGCTGCATGATTAGCGGGCCAACTACAGAACGAAGACCATATTTGTAATGAGCTTGTCTCCAGGTGAGGTTTCCATATAAATAGTGCGGCTTATGGGTTGTTACAATACCAAACATTAAACTGGCTAAGTGAAGTTTCCGCCTGGCAGCCATTTTTAGTGTCTTCAGTTGGTTTATGTATGGCGTCACATGATGCCTACGAGGGACATGAACACAGAAACGAACACAGGCATTCTGAATTCGCTGAACTAACCTGTCTACTAACCGAGCAGGCAGGGCCCATAGACAGTGTCACAGTAGTTGAACTTAGATAGGATCAGACTGTCAACCAGTTGTTTTCTCAGTGGTACGCTAAGAAAATTACGTATACTATATAACACCTTAAGCCTATAAAAACAATTTCTGAGTACATTTTTTAAATGAGCCTCGAAACGTAGCTCTGGATCTAGGATTAGACCCAGACTACATGCCCGTTCTACTCGCTCAATAATCTCCCCCTTAATCCGAATCTCTGGTTTGGCAGACAGTATTGCAGCAACTTGTTTTTTTGTACCCAGCACCATGAACTTGGACTTCAATGGGTTCAGAACCAGAGAGTTCTCTTCAGACCAGGTCACCACTCTATGTGTGATAACCTAACAGGTAAATATATTTTCGAGGCATTTGGGGTTGAAACCCTCGGGCCGTGGGGTCCGAGTGCTCACGGCCTCTGCAATGAAATCTCAAAACGGCTATTTAACACTTCCCGTAACCCAAGGGCTGGTTTTTAGCTTGGGCAGAGGCTAAGCATTGCCATACAACGTGGCAATGCGGCCAGTCACTTGGGTACATTACCAGTCGACAGCGATGCGGATGAATTTTTCGTTCGTATATTATTTTTCTAATTTTATTAATTTTGATATTATATCGAACTAATTACTTGCTAGTGTGTTCAGATTTTGATTTTCTAAGAACTTTCAGTGTCACCCTCGTATTTTGAGAATTGAGAAAAAAATGTGCGAGAATATAAATCGGCTACATCGAGCGACATTCAGCAAGATGGTCGTCTGTGGAATGTTCTACATCGATGCTACTTTTCCATTAAAAGTTATGGCTTTAGTAACTAAATACACGGTCGTTCTGCTGCAGTTCGCGTTTTTAAAATCCTGGTTGCGTTGTTGACCATTTGATTTCTCGTATCACAAGCTACTATAAGTATTTATCTTATCTTCTCTTATACTTTTACAGAGCACGGAATCGCCGCACCGCACCGTGGATCGAAAAAAGGCTGTTTTTTTGTTTGAAATGGCCTCTAATAGCCAATATTATGCATAAATATATCATAGGATACAATCTGGTAGGCAAATTGCCAACTTATATTTTTTTGGTAACGAAAATGTATGGATGTCACCGGGAGAGACGGGTTGGTCGTCGAACAGTAAGGTCGTTTCGGGAACGAGCTCCGACCCATAATTTTTTGCGAAATAAAAAAAACTCTTTCTGTACTTATGGCAAGATCGCGTCGCTTGCCGCGAATTCGAACAGTGCGTTGATACTGGTGTTTTTATATTGTTTTTGATAATACTGTGACCTTACTAATCGCCAAATAAATACATTAAAATAGTGCTAAAGTGAGGTGTCTACCTAAGCGCGTTCCGGACATCAGGCGAGCGTCCCAGAGCATTCAAGAAACCCAAGTTAATCTGGTGAAATCTTTCTTTAACTTTCAGGGCTTTGCTCTGCAAAAGCGGTATTTTATTTGATAGATTAAAGGACGTGAAAGTGATGTACCAAGCGCACATTTAACTCTTATTTTCTAAGTAAATGTTTTATATCTTATTACAAATTTTAATGTTATAAATTTTATTATGCGCATATTTTATACCTATATAATGGCATTATCGCTTTAGATTTCGTACAAAACTATTTTCTCATAAAAGACCATCAATTTAAGTCACTTGTTAATTTTGTCCCTACACAGGTTTAATTGTTTTATGGGCTAAATAATGTAACCCAACTTTAGAATAATGCGTGTGGGACATTATAGTGTTCCAAAAACGTTTTTTAATACGGAGCATTGTTCTGTGAGGGTTGCGTGGTAAATTTGTGATTTTACGATTTCGGAACGCTGCGCTGTACGCTCGATGACCGCATCTGGATTGCAGCCCCCTTTTTTTTGCGCCAGAAGTGCGCCCGCGCCGGCCTTGAAAGGGCGCATAGCAATTTGAAATTTGACTTTTGTGACGATATTTGTGTCTATTATGGAATGCTTGTCGGGGTATCTCAGTAAATGCGCTGTATAATCTGACATGGAAAGCGTAACTGTAGATGGTGTTAAATGCGAAATACCTACTTTGTTTTTTATCATTTATTATTTTTAGGTATTATATTATAATCAAACATCAGTTTGAGTCTACAGGGTGATACTTAGGTGCATTCCTTGAAATTGGGTTATACTCGAATTAATTTAAAACAAATATGACGGGTGGGCATCGTCTTTTTACGCTTTTAAAGTTTAATGGAAGTTTTCCGGGTCTTACCAAAAAAGTTTCTAATTTAAGAAATCTGCTCGACTCTGGACGCAAATTTTATACTTTTCTGATTGCATGGAAAACCTTATCCCTGGTACCGTCCGTGCTTGTATTGTGAAACATCTTCAATGAAAAAACGCACCACCTCTGATGGTTCTTTACGGTCTTTTTCTCTTTTTACTTACAAAAACAAGAGCCTCAGCAATAATCTGATGCTGCAGTGATATGGGTTGAAGAGCGTAGGTAGGCGGTACTGTAGCGGCCGAGGGCTGCAAGCAGGAATTAGAGACATTTATATTATATAGAGACGCGGGTCGGAAGTTTTGTCTTATTAATTATCTGTGCGGAATAGTGTGCATAATTTAGAAATATAATACAATTGCGTCAACCTGAGGTGAACAGCGATGACCTACAGGTTGAAGCGGTACCGCGTCAGAGCTGGACATAGACAGCGAGGAGGACTTGATTAACCACGCTAGGAATAAACCAAGCCAGAAGACCAAACATGAAAATAACGTTGACAGAAAAACCGCAACCAAACGCATCAAGAACGAGCTAGCACATGCGCACAGGCGCCGAAAACCACACCTGTAACATGCAATACAAGACCAAATCCGAGAAAGCTGGCTGACCTATTTATGCATGTAATAGCAATCTCAAACAGAACATGACTCACTTCAACAAGGAAATATTTTTTGGATGGACTCGGCTGAAGACCGAGATAAGCTTAAGAAGACTGCTAACGAGATTTACAGGAAACCTGAAACGGATAGCAGCGAAATCCTCAGAGGAAGACTTTGGAAACAACAAAAACTGGAACTTAAAAAGATGCCCTTCCACAGATAAAAATCACCCGTCTCTCCACTAGTCCATTGCTTACTCAAGGATGCATATCCGGTATGGCTCGTAAATCCTTTCCTATCCTGAGGGCACGTCTTCCCTACCATTACCGCGCCCCCCGGTCTACTCCTTGATATGCAATGGCCTTTGTAGTCCCATGAAACATGAGACTTCATGGGCTAGTGCAAATCTAGGGGTTCATTCGATTTATCGAGTCTGGTTAAACCACGCTGGGATCGGTGCCTTTCATTCATTCATTCATTCTTTCATTCATTCATTCAACGAAAATGTATGGATGTCACCGGTGATGTAACAATTTTTTACACTTTAAAATTTAAGCTCATAAGTCTTCGAGAGCCTTTTTTGATCCATAGTGCGCCGGCAGCGTCTAGGGACGACGAATTTTATAATTACTTATATATATATTTAATAAGTACTTATAAAATTCGTGGCATCGAAAATGCGCTGAGCGCGTAACTTGTGTTGTCTTCACCATTCAAAGCCGACAGTTTCTATACGTCATTTCGTCAGTATAGATGACTGGAATTGTCGGACTGTTGGCTTATGGTCATGTCTATAAGAAGCAGCTCGCCTCTATAAGAAGGCCTATGACTCGGTGTCACATGGCTCATTAGGGTGCTGGAATTGTACAAAATAGACGTAACTCTATGCACATTCTTGATTTCGTGTATGGGGCAGTGGAGGACGGTCCTTCTCTATCCCGCGGAAGTGTGGGGGTCGAGGTTTCTTAAATGCTAAAACCCTCCACAACCGCGAGATCTGCAGTCTCAGGGAATATTTCCTTCAAACTGACGTGGGGATGCACCGAGATGTGGTCGCAGTGGACTAATGCCTCACCCCGCTCTCCTTGGTAAGGAAGTATCGCAAGGCAAAGAGCTTCACGGACGCTTTTTCCGGGCCCTCCATGGACCTGATGTTGACTTTTTGGCGTCTGTATCCTGGCTGCGTTTTGGCAACCTCTTCGGGGAAACCAAAGGTTTTGTCTGTGCGATTATGGATGAAGTTATCATGACGAATAATTATCGGAAATACATTGTCTAGGACGGTACGGTTGACATCTGTCGGGTATGCCACCGTCCCGGTGAATCAATTCGACATATTGTTTCTGGTTGTTCTCGTCTTGCTAACGGCGAGTACTTGCACAGACACAATCTAGTGGCTAGGATTATCCACTAGCAACTTGCCTTGCAGTACAACCTTGTGGAGTTCGAAGTACCATACTACAGGTATGTACCCGACCCAGTTCTCGGGAATGGTCACGCCACATTGTACTGGGATCGATCTATTATCACTGACAGGACTATTGTTGCCAATAAGCCCGATATTGTGGTGATATATCGACGAGAGCGCAGTGCAATGATTGATGATATCGCTGTCCCTCATGACTGAAATGATGAAAGATTAAAAAAAAACAAGTATCTTGACTTAGCACACGAGGTTGTCGAAATATGGGACGTGGACTCTGCAATCATTGTACCGATAATCGTTACGGTTAAGGGCCTAATAGCGGAGAGCCTCGATCAACACCTCAGGAGGCTCTCATTGCGCGACTGGGTCAAGGGCTTGATTCAGAAAGCAGTACTTTTGGACACGGCACGCATAGTGAGGAGGTTCCTCTCTCTAGAGCCCTGACCACCGGCATCTTGGACCCTGTTTGATTCGGTTGATGCCGATGGGCCACTATTTTTTATATTTTTTAGTGTTTTTATTTTAATATTTAAAAATATAATTTATATGTACTTATGTAGTTGAATAAAGGAATAGTAATAATAATTTATAAAAGTCATTTGTAACACATAGAGTTTATTTCTTTCTTCTTTCTTTCAAATTCTCAGTGAAATCCTGAACCATCAATTCACGATGATTTTTATAAAAACTTTTTTATTCGATACAATTTAAGTTCTCATTAAGAAACAGACGATTAGTGGCTGTTTACAATTCATAAAATCTTCGGTTTAAATATGTTTAATTATTGTATTATTTATGTATACACAGTAAAATACAGGGAGATACGACATAATTATAATTTGGAGTACAAAGTAAAAAGTGAAAGTGTTTTATTGATTTTTATTTGTACCTCGACGTGCGTGTATTTTGTATTCATAAAATATTTCTACCGTGTAAAATTTGATTACTTAAGTCTGATAAACAAATAAACATGGCACGAATAAATAAAATTGACGTGATGCTTTTAATCAGTATTAGTTTTATAAGACTATCAACCCGTTCATTTTTGAATAACATCATTTAAAATGGCGTCTAGAGCGCGTCGCGGCAATGTGTTTTTGGGTAGCTACTTAGACAAAGATGTGCATTCGATGTTTCTGCCTTTGAATCTGATGCAAACTCTGTCGTTAAATCCTAAGTATCAAATCAAAAATAATTTTGTCAGTCCAAATGATCGTACGAGTAATCTTATATCATTGTGTGGGCTTGTAATTTTCTTGTCGTTGAATATATACCGAATGAGTGCTATGTTGTTTGACGAAAATATGCAACGATACCAGACTGTCAATTTCCTCTATTTCGCGTCTGTTTTCGACTCCCTCTTCTATGTTTTGGGTTACGTCCTGAATTTTGTTATCCATTTCGTTCATTCAAAGGACAATGTCCAATTTATTTTGACTTTTCAAAAAGTTCATAGATTCTTGCAAAATTTTGGCAGTACCAAGTTTGTTGTTAGAAGAAATTGGTTTAATGTCATTTTACTATTCGTGTGCCATATCATGACATGTATATATGTATACGTAGTTTATTCTCATCCTCCGTGGTATGTAATTTGTTACTTATTTATTTTGGGGAGTATCGATTGTAATGTAGTTTATGCGATTTGCTTGATTAAGTTACTTACGGAGAAGGTTGTACAATGGAATACAAAAGTTATACTATCTTTGAGCAATGACAGTAGTGTATTGCGTTGTGACAGGATGGGTCAGGCTTATGTTCAAATACTGAAATGCTACAATATTTACAAAAAAGTTTTTCAACTATCCGTAAGTAGACAGAATTTGTACAATTTTGTTCAAAATACTGTTCAATAAGTTTCTGAAAATAAAATTGTTTAAAATTAATCATTTTAATTTTCAGGTACTATTTCACACGGCAGAGACTTTTTTCCTTGGTTTGATTAAAGTACAAGTATTAATAGATTTTTTACATTTCTATTCCAAAAATCCGGAATGTGTGAGTTTAATTTTTAATGTTTTCGTTGTTATTAATTTAATCTTGTGTTCAATTTCGGTGTTGCTGTTTAATTATTCCAGGGCGTAATCGTCGTACAGGGATTACTATATGCATTTATGTTGAAGTGCTTGGTGATACAAGTCGTACTCTGCTATTATACCCATGCGTTCTATGATGCTATGAAGATCTCACAAGATTTATGTTTACTTGTTTTGGCGTCAAGTTGTACAGGTACTAATTAAATTCAATTCTAGTTATTTTCTTTTAAACAAAATATCCTACCTAAAAATAAAAATAAAATCGTACATTATTACATTAATATAACTATTACAAAGATGTATATTATATTATTTATGAAATTTATTTATTATATAGGTAATTTTACTATCATCACATAGTTAAAAAAAAAAAACATTTAAACATTAACTTTATAATACGCTTTTTTTTAGATAATATGTCTTTTATTTATTTTACAGATGAGGAAAGCAGGCTTTGTAAGAATATTCATCGTTTACACCGAGCTTCATACGGCAATATGAGTCTCTGTGGTCTGTTCTACGTAGACATAAGTCACCCAATAAGTGTGATGGCGCTTCTCACTAACTACACTATTGTGCTGCTGCAATTCGCATTACTGTAATTCATTGTATTTAATAATTAAACCATTATTGTGTTAATTTTTACGAAACTCCATCGATACTGTAGTAGATTATATATAGTATGAAGAAAGAAATAAAACAAGTAATACATATTAAATAATAACACAGTAGGAACTCTCGAGATCAATTACTCCGGGTAACCAACGAAGGTAAAGTTTAATTTCTCGGAAACTAAGAAATATATTGACTTATTCAAAAAACTAAAATATCTTTAAGTTATGTCTGAAGATACAATAAAGTCATGAAAGAAAATGTCTTTAATTGAACATATTCAGTAGCCCATAGTAAAGCATTCATACATATTTTATAAGTTCAGTTGATGCGACATCTATAAAACCATATAAGAACTATGTAGCATATCAGCGACACTGGGAAATCAATAGATGACGCTACCGAATCCTGCATCGCGCATGTTAAATTACGTAGCACCTCTATACTCATAAATAAAACGCTTTTGATCTGTCTGTGTGACCGCGATTTTCTTCTTCTAAACTAGGCAACAGATTTCAATGTGGTTTACACCTATATAATAATAAAGGTTTACGTGTATAATAAATAGGTATAATAAACTTATTTAATAAAGAAACGATGTTTTGTCAAGACGTAAAAACCATGCAAAGCAGGAGCAGATAGCTAGTGACATTTATTTGGTTACTAAATCGCAAATAATTTCTGAACCGAAGAAACTTGGCTGAGTCTTCAAAAATATGTTCTGCATTCATATGTAGTTAAAAACAGATCTAGATAATTTAAATTAGAAAAATAAGAATAAATAAACAAATTAAGAGAAAATAAATTATTCATCCAAAAATTCTGGCATGTAAAAAGGTTGAAGGCACATTTTTTTTGACAAACCTCACTTTTCTACACTTTATAGCCATGTTAATTTTTTTTCTTCGATGTAGCTAAGACAGGTGGAACCATTAAAGGTTTCAAGACTGTCATTATAAAATTATGTAAAGTTTCGTCCATTATTCTGTTTGATTGGTTTATGTGCTGCTGAGCTTTGAAATATTTTTTTTTTGATTCTGTACACAACGCATTTTTTTTGTTTTGATTAACTATGAGCGAACCGCAAATTAGTTTTTGGTGGCCGATCAAACAATGTTTGTTCCAAGTTACATGCAGGTTACATGCACGCTTTGTGTTTGGAATGTGAAACATTCTACACGCTCTTGGTAGAAGTACAGAGTACTTGTATACAACTTACAACATCTGAAATATGCACAGATGAAGTCATATTTTTTATGTCAGTTGGATGTAGTTTGATACAAACCTTTTGTATTTTTTACTTAAATGAAGATATTTTTTAATTTTTTATTAAGAATTCTCCATTTTTATGTCGTCAAATTTTTTGATGACAATGACAACGTTTTTAAATGATATTTTATTCCGTTTGAAGGAACTTCCTTTGAGTGGAAGTCACGACGAATTAGCAAAGGCTAAGTCATCGTAACTAAAGGGCAGATTTCTTATTTTAAGTATCTGATTATTCACAGAAACCCAAAAAAAGAGTGCAAAAATATTTAACGAGTACATACTCCTTCCTTCAAGAAAATGACTGCATATTACTGGGACTATTTGTCATTGGAAATTACAGACAGAAAGTGTATCCAAAAGGTTAAATCAATTTGTGTATGCGTTAAGACAAGTAAAATACATTACCAATTTAAAAACAGCTATAATGGCGTATCATGCCCATGTGCAATCAATATGTGGAAGAGAAGAGAGAAGATGAATCTCTTTAAAAAACTTGGTTCTTAGAGTAAGAGTTTTGTTAGTAAAAAAATAATGACTTTTTGTTCGATTTTACACAACTTCATTAATTGTGCCATGCAGGTTTCAGTAGCACCAGTCTATTGATTCCAAAGTTGTCAGGCTACGTAGTTCCTATGTGGCGTTATGTGACCTTTATAATGTATATGATAGTAGGTAGTAATTTAAGCAAAGCAGAAGCTTTGCACGATTTTTACGGCTTGACAAAACATAGTTTTTTAATTACTCGGAACGCAATAATTTTTCGTTTTAGAAGCATGGAAATGTATGTACAATTATTTTAGAAAAACTTTTGCTATCGACGCGAATGGAAAAGGCTTCGTGACGTCACGTCCGCCACCACCTCAGTACACGAGCCAGTCTGCGTGCAGCTCTCAACGAGGCCACAGCTGTCTAAAAGTATTCACCCGCCGTCTGTGAATAAGGGTAACAAATATCAACGTCTGTATACGTCCTAACTACACTCGAGAGCAATGAATCCGGGTCACTTAAAGAATGTTAAAAATCTCGGAAACTAAAAATGATAGGTTAATGCAATAAATTGTATTTAATAGACAATGTAATACTCCTTAAATGAAAGTTAAAAAAATATGAGTCACCATACATTTTATTAACACAAAATTACATAAAGAAAAAAACTGCTGATCTCTCCTTAAAACAAAAATAGGAAACATGAAATTTTTGAACTTTATTACGATTTTCTTGAATTTTAACACTTCGTATTGCCTCCTCGTGCTTCCATTACTGCGTTTACGCGATTTGGCATGCTGTACACCAAGTTCCTTATACGATTTTGGGGAATATTCTCCCATTCCTCTGTGAGAGCAAGTTTGAGCTCACGAAGCGTGATTGGGGGAGGGTTTCGTTGTTTTACGCATCTGCCTAGCTCGTCCCAAGCATGCTCGATCGGGTTGATATCCGGGCTGCGCGCTGGCCACTCCATACGAGTAATGTTCATCTCTTGAAGGTAGTCATTCACAATCCTACCTGTATGAGGTCGGGCATTGTCATGCATAAATATATCATCCTCACCTAAATTGACCATAAATGGACCAACGTGATCATTGAGGATTTCTTCCACATATCTTTCGCTAGTTAAAGAGCCGTTTTCTATGATCACCAGCTCTGTGCGACTTTCAGAAGAAATTCCGGCCCACACAAGTACAGACCCACCACCGTAGGCTACTTTTTCTTCGATGCATGCTTGCTTGAATCTTTCCCCTGGTCTTCGATACACTCTGTGTCTTCCATCGTGCTTGTAGAGCATAAATTTTGATTCGTCGGAGAACATAACTTTTGACCAATCTTCAATACTCCAATTTACGTGGCTCTGGGCATATCTTAGTCTTGAAATACGATGCCCACGCTCCAGTTTAGGGCCGTTTGCAGGTCTAAGGGGTTTTAAGTTAGATTCAGCAAGCCGACGTCTTACTGTCCATGCACTTGGGTTACTTCCTCCGAGGCGTCGAAACTGATTTGTGAGTTCAGTTCCTGTAAGAAAGCGATTTCGAAGCATGGTGTTCACCAAGTATCGGTCTTCTCGTGCTGTGGTACACCTGGTTCTGCCCGTTCCTGGTCTGCGTAGGTTAGAACCAGTTTCTTCGTAACGTCGGAGAACTCTTTGTACTGTTGACAGCGACACACCGACAGTCCTGGCTGTATCGCGCTGACTCCGGCCGGTTTCCAGCATTGTAAGTATTCTGGTGCATTCTTCAGGCGTAAGCGACATAATTTCAGCTTGAATAATGAATATAGAGCACTATCAACATGGTTTATGTACCCACATAAATGACAGATTACAAACAAAAGCAAAACCAAATGCTGTAATTTCGTAGTTCCATCTTCGAAAGTGGCCCTTTTTCAAATTTGATTTTTTTATGATATAACTTTACAATAACTAAGAAGTTTTAATACCTTCATTTAAGGAGTATTACATTGTCTATTAAATACAATTTATTGCATTAACCTAGCATTTTTAGTTTCCGAGATTTTTAGGATTCTTTAAGTGACCCGGATTCATTGCTCTCGAGTGTATTTTGTAATTCCTAAATAAGTTTGCTTAAGGAAGCTAAGTATGTAAATTAAACGGAAATTATTAAATGTGCTGAATATAACATGCACCTATGTGCTTAAATTAAATGAATATTATACTAATCTATATCATCCTACACTTTCGTGCTTCTTAAGTTTTAAAATTGTGTTAAGGTACTAAATAAATCAACTTCTAAGTTAATTTTAAAAACCAAAAATTAAATAATTTTGTGCTAGCAAATGACACCACCAATGCCTCAAAAAAATTGTTGGTCCTTCTACCAAACACCCTGTACATGTTTATTAAACACGTAACCTTATGGAGTTTTAAAATATAACAAGTGCTGCCACCTAGTGTTGTATTATAAATAACATGTCATTGGCAATAATTTTTTGATCTGTAATTCCGTTTATATATGCTTTGTTCTTTACGGAATAAAACTCTGTTTGTTTTATTATTCTTTTAATAGGTTATGGGCCCAGCACGCTAGTGTAAACCACATTTAAATCCGTTGCCTAGTTTAGAAGCAGAAAAACCAGCTTTCTAATTACGCAACATATTTTCGTAAACGATAAAGACAAATCTGTTTCATTTTGACAGTTCAACAACATTCATTGCGTTATTTACGTTGCTCTGCAGTTTTTTTTTTCGAACTTACGGAGTAATGGATTAGCAATCTGTTTCAAACCGATTCAGATTCGGATTGATTTTGCATTACGTAATTAGGGTACAGGTCACACAGAAACCAAAAGCGTTTCAATTTATGATTATAGAGGTACCTAGTTACTACGTAATTTGACATACGCGATGCAGGATTCGTTCAAAATTGAAAATTCAAAAGTCATTTATTTAGACTAGGCTGAGAATCAGCACATTTATAACGTCAAAATTACATAAGGCAGTCCCCCAAAACACCCACCCTTCACCACTTCCAAGTGCTTTAGCTGGGAAGAAGAAGTGGCGCAACAAACTCCCCAGCACCACAGCTGTCTGTTCAGTTAAAAAAAATATTGATTCTCTATAATAATAAACAAGCTGGAAAAACCCGGAATAAGAGGGGCTGCACTCAGATTACTCAGACTACCTCTCCAACAGGAAACAAAGAGTAAAAATAGGACAGTACTCCAGTGACGAGGTAGATGTATCATATGGCGTCCCACAGGGTAGTGTTTTAGGACCTACCCTCTTTCTCCTGTACATTAATGATCTTTGTAATATGGAAATAAAAAATGCTAAAGTATTCTCGGACGCCAATGATACGTCTATTGTGTTTTCTGGTTCATCCTGGCACGAAGTTAAACTGAGTGCAGAGGCAGGAATGGCTCGGGTAGCTGAATGGCTAAAAAGTAACTTACTTTCCCTGAACACTAATAAAACTAACTACATATTATGCTTTAGTATCAGTAACCGAATACAGCCTGTTGAAGAGTTGGATTTAAAAGTACATATATGTGGAGACATGCCTACTATAACCTGTAACTGCCCGTGCTCTGAAAAGGTCGCTGCAATTAAATATCTTGGAGTTGTGGTGGATCAAACACTGTCCCGGTACCCTCAACTTGAGAAAATTTCTGGGAGAATAAGGAAACTCAGTTAGATGTTTCAAGCCCTCAGACATATTATTGCAAGTAAGAGCTGTAAGAACAGTCCCAAAAATCTCCTAAATGTCGCACTGGCCCAGTCTGTACTATTATATTGTTTCCCAATTTGGGGCGGTGCAGCAAAATCAAAATTTATAGACCTAGAACGAGCGCAGGATGCATTAATTAAAATAAAGTATTTTTAAAATAAAAGATTCTCCACTGCAAGCTTATTTCAAATAAGTCATTAACTCTCTGTAAGAAAACTGTATGTAACCCAAACCATACTAAAATAAACATAAAACACTACCATATAATGTTATAGAAAAACCTAAAAGGAGGAGGATTTAGCTGTCCAAGTTCCCCAAACTAAAACTAGATTTGCATGCAAGCAATTCAATAAACGATCTACCCAGCTCTATAACAAAATTAACAAACATGTGTATGTATATAATAAAAGTTACCACGACTGTAAAAAAAGTATAATAGAATGGATAAAACCACTTACCTATGAGGAAACCGAGGCACTCCTGGAACACGTTGAGTAGCCGAAATATATCACACATGTATATATATTTATTTATTTATTTATGTACACACAAAACACTTAAACAGGACACAATATTAACACAAAAGAGCACAAAGGTACTGCTTATTTCTTAAGAAATTTCTTCCAGCAGACCTGCGAGAGGAAAGTAGGATATTATGTAGACACAGTGTGTAGAAAAGTCGAAACAAGAAAATTTAATTTAAAACTTAAAAAAAAAACTATTCTATATAAAATAAACATACATACAAATACATACACACATATATAAAAAAATAAAAAAATACTAGTATTAGTAACTATTTACCTATAATATACATACATATATATGTAGAATATTACTGTATAGAAGAAAGGTAATGCTCTTTGACTTGCTTTTTGAAGATAAATAAAGTTTTAGAATCTAGAATGTTAGGCGGAAGTGAGTTCCACAAACGTACTGCGTGAACAGAGAAGGAGTAAGAGTACAGTTCAGTTTTATGGGATGGGAAATTAAGATGATGCCTGAGGTGGGATCTACACAGAGCATCCGGAGGACGGGTAAAGGAAAAGCGATCGCGCAAGTAGCTGGGATATGCAGGGTTATAAAGGATGTTGTAAAGGAGACATAATATCCGAGTGTTCCTGCGAAGACGGATAGGGAGCCACTTGAGCTCCTTGCGGAAGTGAGAAACATGGTCATATTTCCTCAGACCAAACACAAAACGAATACAAAGGTAAGGTTTGTAAGCGCTCAAGCTTATTTAACAGCTCCTCGGTGGCATCCAAATAGCAGGCATCAGCGTAATCAATGATCGGCTGAATCAGAGTTTGAGCTAAATAAACTTTGGTTTTGAACGGCAAGAAGCTCTGTAAGGATTTGAGCGAGTGAAACGAAAAGTGAACCGTACGACTAACCTCACTGACTTGAGCTCGCCAAGAAAGATTGCTGTCAATTAAGACACCAAGGTCCTTGGCTGTTTCAGTATACGCAATGGTTGTGCAGCCCAGAGATAATGGAGTCAAAGATGACAAGTCGAGTGCTGTGCGGTAGTGTCTGCTGCCTATGATCATGGCCTGCGATTTAGCAGGGTTAATCTGTAAGCTGAACGACTTAGCCCATTGATATATGCTTTCTAGGTCATGATTCATGGCATTGATTGCCGATTCCGCATCAGCCAGCAGGAAATGTCGACACAGTTGCAAATCGTCTGCATAGAGGTGGAAGCTGGAAGTGATAACTTTGGTAACGGTATTAATAAATATAGAAAAAAGAAGAGGAGAGAGAACGCCACCCTGAGGAACACCAGCATTAAGATCACACCTGTCAGAGTAGATCTCTTCTTGGCGGACACGCTGAGAGCGACCCCGAAGATACGAGTCAAACCAGGCTATTGCAGAGGCAGAGAAGTTAAAAGATTGAAGGATCCCAAGAAGGATGTCGAAATCCAACGAGTAGAACGCGCAACTAAAGTCAAGTAACACTAAAACAGTAAGTTTATTGTCCATAGCCCAGCGGATATCGTCAGTAACCTTCAGGAGTGCAGTGACAGTACTGTATAGTACAGTATATATATACATAGACCATAACTTTAAAAATCACCCACCCACACACCATACCACACCACACACCTCATCACACACACCACAACTTACAGTTTTACTCTTACTATTAACAATTCCAGCAACAATTCAACAATCAACAACTACAACAACAATAACGACAACAATTTCTCAGTAGCAGCCCGGAGTCTGGATTTATGCCCAGTTGATAGCAATAGGCTCGCCCCTATTACATGGGACTTAAACAAAACTGGCAAAATGTGGGTGTATTATAGATACACCCCTGCCTAACCCTTCAGGGAATACAGGCGTCATGTTATGTGTTATGTGTATTAACAATTTAAATTGCAACTTTGCTTAAAGATTATTATTTTTGATTTTGATTAGTTAATTTAAGCTAAATACAGAAAAAAATTACTTACATTGTATAGTTACCCTTTTAGTACTACAATGATGCGGAAGAGCGGAGCCTTCTAATACGGGCATTGTTTGCCTAAAAGGAGGCTCCAAACACGTTTGAATGTAAAGTAATTTTCTATTTGTCACAATAAACTATTTTGTATTGTATTGTATTGTATATATATATTGTATTGTATTGTATATAGTCTATTATTGTATATATTTTGTATTGTATTGTATTTGCAAAATAATTTACATTACGCAACACAAAACATAATTTAAATTTATTAATAGCAATATGACAGGTAGCACACGCCAATATACCAACCAAAAACATCGAGAACACTCGATGTTTTTGGTTGGTATATTGAGTATACTTAGGCAGAAATAAAAATAACTAAACGTAAACAATATCTAAATAAAAACCTCCAGGGATAAAGGGCCTGCGATAAGTCCCCTCTTTGAGGAGTGGCTGGAGAGGCGCCACGGCGTCCTCACCTTCCGCCTGACGCAGGTCCTCACCGGACACGGCTGTTTCGGGAGGTACCTGTTTCGGATAAGGCGGGAGGAAACGCCCGGGTGTCATCACTGCGTGGATCGCCCGGAGGACACGGTGGAGCATATGGTGGAGGTATGCCCGGCTTGGGCAGAGCACCGCCGTGTCCTTGTGGAGGCGATCGGTGGCAGGGATCTCTCGCGTCCGGCCCTGGTCCAGGCCATGGTACGGAGCGAGAGGGCATGGGAGGCCGTCACTTCCTTCTGCGAAGCAGTAATGCTCGCAAAGGAGGAGGCGGAGCGCGTGAGGGAGAGGCAAATTTTGCGCCCTCACGCTCCTAGCCGCCGCAGGAGGAGACGCCCTGGGCGTCGGGAATCTATTGCCGATTCCCGGCCACCGTAGGCGCGGGCTTGCGGACGGTGAGCAATGGGTAGCTCGCCGTCCGGTAAGGACCAGACCCGGGTCGACGGCGCGTTGTGTTCCACGCGCGCCTCAAAGAGTGTCAGCAAGTGAAGGGGTCTGATGAGACCATTGCCTGCCGGGGTTGCGGGAAAGTCCGAAAGGGATACCGTGGCCCCCTGGCATTGCACAGGCAACAGAAGGAACACGGGTGGGTTTTAGTCAGTAAGAGTCTGACACGCCCTCCCGCTCCACCCAGAGCGGGAGACGTCATTTGATGATTTCCCACCAAAAAAAAAAAAAAAGGGATAAAGGGCCTGCCCGCTTACATATTAGCTGTATCTAGAAGATATAATTGATAAACTAGGACCATCGAGGTAAAATAAATAATTGTCGAGGGCGCTAGCTAACCACATATTGCAATACAACTCATAAAAAACATTGTAATGTCAACAATAAATTAAGATAAATTGACTTATAAAGTCAAATTATAAACAATTATATAATAATAATAACTTTATTTCCAATTTTACAATTTGCCTATGGTAATAACTTAATTCTATGACAATATTCTTTTAAAATTGCATAAATCACTGATTATTCCAATGGCACCCAAGCTAAGATTTAACTTGTGTTATGGGTGCCATGGCTTTCTCTGTTAATACATTTCCCAATTTATACAAAAACTAGTACGGAGTAACATTAGGTAAATGGCTATCGATTGAGTACAAAAAGCAAACAATATATAAACTCATATAACCTGTCAGTAGGTAAGCAAATTTTGGAGAAAGACTAAATTTAAACTTGTTGTCTTTGTAACGTTGTACGTTAATTTTATTTATGATTATTATTAAAATATCTTAACACATCTGAATCTTGGTTGGGAGCGGATAAAAACAAATAATACCTAATTATTATTATTTATTCCTTTATTTAACTACATAAGTACATATAAATTATATTTTTAAATATTAAAATAAAAAAATATAAAAACATTTAAAAATATAAAAAATAGTGGCCCATCGGCATCAGGAACAGGGTCCAAGATGCCGGTGGTCAGGGCTCTAGAGAGAGGAACCTCCTCACTATGCGTGCCGTGTCCAGAAGTACTGCTTTCTGAATCAAGCCCTTGACCCAACCGTGCAATGAGAGCCTCCTGAGATGTTGATCGAGGCTCTTCGCTATTAAGCCATTAACCGTAACAATTATCGGTACAATGATTGCAGAGTCCACGTCCCACATGTCGACAACCTCGTGTGCTAAGTCAAGATACTTGATTTTTTTATCTTTCTCAGCTTTCACGAGATTCTCGTCATGAGGGACAGCGATATCAACAATCATTGCACGGCGCTCTCGTCGATCTATCACCACAATATCAGGCTTATTGGCTACAATAGTCCTGTCAGTGATAATAGATCGATCCCAGTACAATGTGGCATGACCATTCTCGAGAACTGGGTCGGGCACATACCTGTAGTATGGTAATTCGAACTCCACAAGGTTGTACTGCAAGGCAAGTTGCTGGTGGATAATCCTAGCCACTAGATTGTGTCTGTGCAAGTACTCACCGTTAGCAAGACGAGAACAACCGGAAACAATATGTCGGATTGATTCACCGGGACGATGGCATGCCCGACAAATGTCAACCGTACCATCCTTGACAATGTATTTCCGATAATTATTCGTCATGATAACTTCATCCATTATCGCACAGACAAAACCTTCGGTTTCCCCGAAGAGGTCGCCGAAACGCAGCCAGGATACAGACGCCAAAAAGTCAACATCGGGTCCATGGAGGGCCCGGAAAAAGCGTCCGTGAAGCTCTTTGCCTTGCCATACTTCCTTACGGTCGTTAGTATCAAGTACAGCAGGTTTGCACCAGTTCTCTTTCGCCAAGGAGAGCGGGGTGAGGCCCTTGTCCACTGCGACCACATCTCGGTGCATCCCCACGTCAGTTTGAAGGAAATATTCCCTGAGACTGCAGATCTCGCGGTTGTGGAGGGTTTTAGCATTTAAGAAACCTCGACCCCCACACTTCCGCGGGATGTACAGCCTCATCACTGATGATCGTGGGTGATGCATCCGATTTGCCGTCAGCAATGTACGGACCTTCCTATCCAGAGCGTCAAGTTCCGTCTGAGTCCATTTGAGTATGCCAAAAGAATACATCAAAACCGGCATGACCCAACCGTTGAAGGCACGCACCTTGTTTCCGCCTGATAAAAGACTGTTGAAGACTTTATTCAGGCGGCCAAAGAAGCGATCCCTCAACGATTGTTTCATGTCGGCAACATTGATGCCTAATGCTTCCGACATACCCAAATACTTGTAGGTTTCGGTTGAGGAGAGGGATCTAAGGTGTATGGAATCCGAGAGTTGGGTTCCCACGGATTCCATAATCCCCCCTCGCTTTACATGCATGACTGCACATTTGTCTACACCAAATTCCATCTTGATGGCGCTACTGAACGTTTCTGTTACTTTCAGTAGCTCCATCAGTCGCAAATTGTTAGGAGCAAAGAGTTTTAAGTCATCCATGTAAAGGAGGTGAGATATCACCTGACCTCCTCTTCTCAACCGATAGCCTAGACCTGAATCCTCCAAAAGTGTGCTTAGAGGATTCAAGGCTAAACAAAACCAAAGCGGGCTCAAACTATCGCCCTGGAATATTCCGCGTTCAATCCTGATCGGTTCATTAATCCCCCGGATCTGTCGACATCCTGGATAGAGAAGGACCGTCCTCCATTGCCCCATACACGACATCAAGAAGGTGCGTAGAGTTACGTCTATTTTGTATAATTCCAGCACCCTAATGAGCCATGTATGTGGCACCGAGTCATAGGCCTTCTTATAGTCTATCCAACATGTCGACAAATCCTTCCGGGTTCTACGAACCTGTTGGCTTATGGTCATGTCTATAAGGAGCAGCTCCTTAGTACCGCGGGACCCATTCTTACATCCATTCTGAGACACAGACATAATTGAGTTGCTATAAATATGTTGTGCAATTTTTGCTCTAAGAATGGATGTAAGAACTTTATAGACCGTCGGTAAACATGTTATTGGTCTATAGTTTTTGGGTTCCGCAGTACTACCTGATTTATGGAGCAGGTGGGTAACTCCTGTCGTAAAGAATAGTGGTAGTGACCCAGTCTCAACAGATGACTGGAATTGTGAGGCTAAGCAGGCGTGTGACCTTTGTAGCCATTTAATCCAGAAATTGTGCAGTCCATCCGGTCCTGGAGACTTCCAGTTAGGCAACGGACGAACTGCACGGGCCACATCCAGAGGACTAATGCGAATAGCCTCCATGTCTGGTATTAAATCACACGCCCGCTCAACAACACGCATCCAATCACCTTCAGTGTGACTGACGGGCACCGACCAAATGCTTCGCCAAAAAGCACTCATGGCATCCTTATCTGGCGGGCGCGCGTCAGTCACACTTTGAGTGGGAATGGGCCGCTCCCATGCTCTGTATACCCACCTTTCATCGCTCTGGAACATGCGACTCTGAGTGTACCGATCCACTCTTCGCCTATACCGACGTATACGGTTTGCCCATGCATAAACTTTCTGCTTCAGGAAGTCGATGCGCTCTGTGATACATGAAACATATTCTCGAGGGCTAATACTCGTTCCCGAGAACGCCCGCCTCACAAAGCGCATCACCCTTGGGCGTGTATTGCCCTCCCTGAAGCAGATAAGCTTCCTGATGAGTACCCTGGCCTCATTAATACGACGCTCGATCCTGCACTGCCAGGCTGGCGCGGCAGGTTTTGGTCGTACAGCTCGGTCAGTGTTTGGAAATTTGACACGAGCTACACGACATGCCGCAACAGCCGTGCAGTACAAGATCGAGTGTGTATCGCAAAGGTCTGCGCTGCTTTCTATAAAATTTGGTAACAGCGCATCCAGGGCACATACAAGTGCTCTATTTCTTTTATTCATGGGCAAACGGGGTAGCCGGGTAGTCTAAGGTCAGGTGATGTGAACCGGTACTCACGAATCGCATCCTCCAGTGCGCTCCTTAATTCCACATTGCATAGGTTATCTGCAGATATAGCCCTGGCGTCCTCCTCCTCATCATGTTGGTTTGGCCGCGGTGGAACTTCGGCGGGCGCACACACGACAGTCTGGGATATGGGAGGGTTACTAGCAGAGCTACTCTGCATTTCTGAGCGTAGCCGATCAAGTGTAGCGTTATCCAATCTATGATTATTTTGAATGACGCGCACCTGATCCGACAATCGTTGGGCCGAGACATTGACGGCAGGTTCAAGCACCTGAAACAGAGAGAGCATCCGACCTCGGTACGCTGTAAGGTTAATTCCTCCCTCAGTAGCCCCATAATATGCGCGCATCACATTTTCATTAATGGACTGGGTCCATCGCATGCGCGACACATTTCCACCGGCAGCGGGGACCCTGTTCGGGGCCTGTTGGCCTCGAAGTCCCAAGCCCGCTGGTGGCCGTCCTCTTCCTCGCCGTTGTGGTGGTGTTGGTGACGACGGTGGGGAGAAAAACTCGTCGCTCGAGCTCGACGCAACTGCAGCAACCGGTGACACGGCGCTCTCGGTTGAGGCGCATACGGGCTGCGAGGCGGAGCTGAGCGACAAGCCCGGAGATGGTGGGTGTGCCTGTTGTCGTGCTCTGGCTCTGGTCTGCATTATTTACATAGGTACTCACATTGTATAATATTGTATATTTTTGGTATATTTTTATTGTCCGATTTTTTTTGGTTTTTCATATTTACTTGCATCTGGATATCTGGTATTTTTGTTTAAAATATATTTTATTTGAATTTGGGCTATGAAATTGTCATAATTATGCAAAAAAATGTTGAGCAAATTTTTTTCGTACCTAGTGACATTGACAGACGCCATTATTATTATTCTTTATTTTACATTATTACACATAAATTATATTTTTAAATATTAGAATAAAAGAAAATATAAAAACATTTAAAAATATAAAAAATAGTAGCCCACCGGTATCGGGAGCAGGGTCCAAGCTACCGGCGGTCAGGGCTCCAGAGAGAGGAACCTCCTAACAATGCGAGCCGTGTCCAGGAGTACCGCTTTCTGGATCAAGCCCTTAATCCAGCTGCCCAACGAGAGCCTCCTTAGGTGTTGGTCGAGGCTCTTAGCAATTAAGCCATTGGCTGATATGACTATCGGCACAATGATCGCTGAGTCCACATCCCACATGTCGACAACCTCGCGAGCCAAGTCAAGATACTTAATTTGTTTATCTTTCTCGGCTTTCACGAGGTTCCCGTCATGCGGGACCGTTATGTCAATGATCATTGCGCGCCGCTCTCCTCGATCCACCACCACTATATCAGGTCTATTAGCAACAATGGTCCTGTCAGTGATGATGGATCGATCCCAGTACAATGTGATATTTCCATTTTCGAGAACTGGGTCGGGCACATACCTGTAGTACGGTACTTCCGATTCCACAAGGCAGTATTTCAGAGCAAGTTGCTGATGGATAATCCTGGCTACAAGGTTGTGTCTATGCAAGTACTCTTCGTTAGCTAGACGAGAACACCCGGAGATAATGTGTCGGATTGATTCTCCCGGACGGTGGCATGCCCGACAGATGTCAACCGTGCCGTCCTTTACAATGAATCTCCGGTAATTGTTCGTCATCATAACTTCGTCCATAATTGCACAGACAAAACCTTCGGTTTCCCCAAAGAGGTCACCAAAACGCAGCCAGGCTACGGACGCTAATAAATCTACATCGGGTCCATGTAGGGCCCGGAAGTAGCGTCCGTGAAGCTCCTTACTCTGCCATACCTCCTTGCGATCGTTAGTGTCAAGTACTACAGGCCTGCGCCAGTTCTCTTTAGCCAACGAGAGCGGGGTAAGGCCCTTGTCCACCGCGACCACATCTCGAAGCATCCCCCCGTCGGCTTCTAGGAAATATTCCCTGAGACTGCATATCTCGCGATTGTGGAGGGTCTTAGCGTTTAAAAAGCCTCGACCTCCACACTTTCGCGGGATATACAGTCTCATTACCGATGACCGTGGATGATGCATTCGATATGCAGTCAGCAGCGTACGGACCCTCCTATCCAGGGCGTCGAGTTCGGTCTGAGTCCATTTGAGTACGCCGAAAGAGTACATCAAAACCGGCATGACCCAACCGTTGAAGGCGCGCACCTTGTTTCCGCCTGATAGAAGACTATTAAATACTTTCTTCAGGCGGCCAAAGAAGCGCTCCTTCAACGATTGCTTCATGTCAGTAACATTGATGCCCAACGCTTCCGACATACCCAAATACTTATAGGTTTCGGATGCGGAGAGGGCTCTAAGGTTTATGGAATCCGAGAGTTGGGTTCCAACGGATTCCACAATCTCCCCTCGCTTTACATGCATGACCGCACATTTGTCCACACCAAATTCCATCCTGATGGCTCTACTGAAAGTTTCAGTTACTTTCAGTAGCTCCATCAGTTGCAAGTTGTTGGGGGCAAAGAGTTTTAGATCATCCATGTAGAGGAGGTGAGATATAACCTGACCACCTCTCCTCAGCCGATAGCCTAAGCCTGAATACTTCAGCAGTGTGCTGAGAGGATTCAGGGCTAAGCAGAACCAAAGTGGACTTAAACTATCGCCCTGAAATATGCCTCGCTCGATTCTTATCGGTTCGCTATTCCTCTGGATATTTCGACATCCTGGATAGCGAAGGACCGTCCTCCATTGCCCCATACACGACATAAGGAAGGTGCGCAGAGTTGCATCTACTTTATACAACTCCAGCACCCTCATGAGCCATGTATGTGCCACCGAGTCATAGGCCTTCTTATAATCTATCCAACATGTCGACAGATCCTTTCGGGAACGACGAACCTGTTGGCTAATGGCCATATCAATGAGGAGTAGCTCCTTAGTACCACGGGATCCGTTCCTACATCCATTTTGAGAGGCAGACATGATGGAGTTAGTGTCTATATGTTTGTTAATTTTAGCTCTCAAAATAGATGTAAGAACTTTATAGACCGTCGGTAAACATGTGATCGGTCTATAATTTTTGGGTTCCGCGGTGCTACCAGATTTATGGAGCAGGTGGGTAACTCCTGTCGTTAAGAACTGGGGTAGCGAACCAGACTCCAATGCAGTCTGGTACTGAGCCGCCAAGCGAGCGTGCGACCTTGTAAACCATTTTATCCAGAAGTTGTGCAGCCCGTCCGGCCCTGGAGACTTCCAGCTGGGCAACGGACGAACTGCACGAGCTACATCTTGGGGGCAGATGGTAATAGCCCCCATTTCTGGTATTGGATCGCAGGCTCGCTCGACTTCCCGAGTCCAACCTCCTTCGGTGTGGCTGACAGGCGCCGACCAGATACTCCGCCAGAAAGAACACATGGCATCATCATCAGGAAGGCGCGTGTCAACCAAACCTTGGGTCGGTCGCTCCCAATCCCTATAAACCCACCTTTCATCACTTTGGAAGGTGCGGTTCTGAGTGTATCGCTCTATTCGCCGCTTATACCTACGAATACGGTTTGCCCATGCATATACTTTCTGCTTCAGAAAGTCGATGCGCTCTGTGACACGGGACTAGATATGAGCGCCGCGCCGCCGCGCCGCCGTTGCCGTGAGTTCATGTCGACGCGTCATCGCCGAGTGGAGCTTGCGGCGCGCCGTCGCACAATGGATCGACTCCATACGTCCATACAAACCGGCGGACAAAGGACTACCAAAATAGTTTCAAGATTTTTGAAAAACAAATGATGCCAATGTGCTCTCCTTACTAATCTAAATTGAAAGTACCTTGATAGATTTTTCGATTAAACCCTAATTTTAGGAGTAATTTGAGTAAAAACTTATTGCAATGTATGGAAAAATATAGTAAAAAAAATGTTTTCCTGCGATTCCCGCACGTTTTCCGGTTTTACGTTTATTTTGGCATAATATTTAGGAGATTTCATCCGAACATATTTATGTCCCCCAGTGTCCGCCCTATTATTTTTATTTTTTGGTGGGAAATCATGACTTCTCCCGCTCTGGGTGGAGTGGGAGGGCGTGTCAGACTCTTACTGACTAAAACCCACCCGTGTTCCTTCTGTTGCCTGTGCAATGCCAGGGGCCACGGTATCCCTTTCGGACTTTCCCGCAACCCCGGCAGGCAGCGGTCCCATCAGACCCCTTCAATTGCTGACGTCTTTTTGAGGTGCGCGTGGAACACAACGCGCCGTCGACCCGGGACTGGTCCTTACCGAACGGCGAGCTACCCATTGCTCACCGTCTGCAAGCCCGTGCCTACGGTGGCCGGGAATTGGCAATCGATTCCCGACGCCCAGGGCATTTCCTCCTGCGGCGGCTAGGGGCGTGAGGGCGCGAATTTTGCCTCTCCCTCACGCGTTCCGCCTCCTCCTTCGCGAGCATTACTGCTTCGCAAAAGGAGGTGACGGCCTCCCATGCCCTCTCGCTCCGTACCATGGCCTGGACCAGGGCCGGACGCGAGAGATCCCCGCCACCGATCGCCTCCACGAGGACACGGCGGTGTTCTGCCCAAGCCGAGCAGACCTCAACCGTATGCCGTGTTAGTGTCCGCCCTTGAAGATATACGACAACTATATGATTTTTATTTTTTGTATCAGTAACTCGTGTTGTTATAATGATTTTAGTGCGAATGAGGCAAAAATGAAATATAAAGCAATTTTTGTAATAACAATATGGTTTTCTTTAAGTTTTTTCTAAGAAATATATCCCTGATTTAAAAAAATAAGGCCCACGGCCGGCCACGCCGCGCCGCCGCGACGCCGCCGCCGCTGTGGTAATATTCAGGCCACGCCGCCGCCGTGGAATCGGCCATCGGCGCTCATATCTACACGGGACACATAGTCCTCAGGGCCGATATCAGTCCCTGAGAACGCCCGTCTCACAAAACGCATTACTCTAGGGCGAGTATTGCCCTCCCTGAAGCAGATAAGTTTGCCAATGAGTGCTCTGGCCCCACCAATACGGCGCTCAATCCTGCACTGCCAAGCTGGTACGGCTGGTTTCGGTCGTGTAGCTCTAGAGTCATTTGCAAATTTGACGTGAGCTACACGACATGCCGCTACAGCCGCGCAGTACAGAATCGAATGAGTATCGGTGAGGTCTTCGCAGTTATCAAAATAGTTTGATAGCTGCGAATCCAGAGCCGCCACCAGCGCCCTATTTTTGTTATGCATGGGCAAACGAGGTAAGCGTGGTCTAAGTTCGGGCGACATGAACCGATATTCCCGAATCGCACCCTCCAAAGCACTCCTCAATTCCTCATTGCACTGGGTACTTACGTTTGTAGCCCTGTCATCAATCCTCTCGTCAGCTTGACTTGTAGTCACCTGTGGTGGTACTATGACATTCTGCGACGGGGGGGCGATGACATGGCTACTTCGCATTTCATCTCGTAGGCGATCCAGTACAGTGTCATCCAACATATGATTACGCTGGATGACCCGTACCTGATCCGACAGTCGTTGTGCCGAAACGTTGACAGCTGGCTCAAGCACCTGAAAAAGAGAGAGCATCCGAACACGGTACGCGGTCAGGTTGTTTCCCCCCTCTGTAGCCCCATAGTATGAGCGCATGACGTTCTCGTTGATGGATTGTGTCCATCTCATGCGCTGCACACTTCCGCCGGGAGCTGGGACCCTATCAGAGACCGGTGGGCCTCGAGGTCCTAAGCCGTCCGGCGGCCGGCGTCCTCCCCGTCGACGAACAGGTGGTGGCGTCGTGGGCGGAGAGAAATACTCGTCGCTCGAGCTCGACGCAACTGCCGCGGCCGGTGTCGTCACAGCGCTACAGTGGGGCTGGGTACCGGCGGCGGCGAGGCGGAGCTGAGCGAAGAGTCCGGAGGTGGTAGGCGTGCTAGGCGTGCGGCCGATCTTGTCAACATCTTCATTTGATCATCGTTTTCCTGTTTATTCTTATTAAATCGGAGGTGACATCTGTCATGTCACCCCCGATTCGGCAGTTTTTAATAAAATTCTATTGCATTTTGGTGGATTGTGATCTTTTTGTTGAAATTTACTGTGGTTTCCCGGTTTTAGGTTTAATATGTATTAAATTATGTGGAAAAATCTCGTGAAAATGCGTCAAAATTAATATATTTGTTAAAATTATGTACAGGAGATGTTCTGTTGACAAGGTGTTGCCAGGTTATTATTATTATTATTATTTCGTTTATTTATTCTTCTAACATATAAAATACATTTTTAAATATTTTTTTTTTAAAGGTATAAAAAACATTTAAAAATATAAAAAAATATTATTATTATTATTAGCTTTATTTAATCCCTTACATGTATGTATTTCTTATCTACTATTATGTATGCTTATTTATTTATTTGTTAGTAATGTTAGTTTTGTTTTTAAATAAGGTTAGTATTGTTAGGTGTAAGGGCCGCCTTTTGCGGTGAAAGCCTCCTCCAATCGAGTCTCCTCTTTTTAATGTTTTGTTTTATTTTCGTTTGTATTGTTCTATATAGTTTACTCAGACTTTTCTTTTCTTGCCTAGTTTTGTTTTTATTGTTTTTTAACATGTGTTTTTTGTTTTTCAGAGTTTCTATTTCTTCTGTTATAATTTCTTTATTTCTTTTCTCAGTTGTATCTTCAGTTCGTTTTTTGTAACCTTTTAGTAAAAATGTCTCAATTTTCTTGTTAAATTGGTGCACGCTATCGTTATCGCAGTCGGACAAGGATGGCAGGTCTTCATTTGTAGTTTCATTGTCTGTATATGCTTTGCCTCGGTAGTGAGCTCGGGATTTTTGATTTTCCACTATATTTAAAGTAATTCTAATCATTCTGTAGTCACTAGGGTGGTGCAATTTGCTCATTACATTTACGTTTTGTATACTTTTTGTGACATTTGTAGCTATGAAGTCAATTTCGTTTTTCGATTTTCCATCAGGTGTTTTCCAGACCATACCTAATTACATACTACTAAATATATAAGTTTACGCTTGCAACTGATGTTATTACTACCGAAGCATTCCAATCAGTTTTTAGATGCTGTCGCGAGCTCCGCGCATGTTTGAGTGAGTGTCTTCCCTCCATAACGAGTCGCTAACCTTCCGCGTGCTTCCAGCGGTCATTGCAACAATCTCGACCGGCGGATTCACTTGACACTACGGAGCAGTACAGTGACCGTGTCTTGACAGAATTTAATTAGGCACTAACATTTTCACTAATGTTCGCAACGAACAGAAATTAATAATTACATCATATCGTCTCCGTCTTTTAAAGTTAAATTCAGTGTAACCCCAAATCGGGTGAGTGTTGCAAAACCTATATTATTGTAAACTAGTTTTAAGCACTCGTTGCATGACTTGCTAAATTGTTGTTGTTAGTCATGATCATTAGAGCAACTAAAATGTCTATGTTTTAATAGCCTTGGTGTATTAGCGATGATTGTTATTATAAACACCATAGTTTAATTAACTTTTGTGATTTCGCCGAGTGACTGTAACATGATAACATGGTAACTTAATTATCATATTCCTTTAATGTATTCTTTCCTTGTTTTAAACTGGTAGTTGTGACTTGTCTGTTGTAGTCAATTACGGGAGGTAAGTAGGAAATAGCTGAAGGACAACTAGCCAAGTCATTGAGCACAAAGTTTAACCAGATGGTTGAATGTCGTGTAGACATTTAGTTAAACTGGGTGAAATTGGTTAGGTTAGGTTAGAACTGTGACCAAACGCGCGCGAGCCGAGCGAGTGGAGCGAGCCGAGCGAGCGCTATTTCCAAGTTGCTCACAGAGATTTTT
Organism: Xanthia togata; assembly: GCA_963853775.1. Classification (NCBI taxonomy): domain Eukaryota; kingdom Metazoa; phylum Arthropoda; class Insecta; order Lepidoptera; family Noctuidae; genus Xanthia; species Xanthia togata. The sequence goes on along the minus strand of OY970799.1, from coordinate 23,608,282 downwards.
TCACCACTTGAATCACTTGGCTGAGTCTTGGTCAGTCATCTTCAAACAATGCAGATTTAAGAGGACAACGACTCGTGAAAATTTTACTTCCCGTTGTCCCCGTTAACCGAATGTACGTTACGGGGACAACTGGAAATAAATTTAATCACGTCCCGCTGTCCCCGTGACGGGGATATGGCATACGGGGACAACGGGAATAAACGCAGCTGGCTACTGAACTAAGTAAAAAGATACTTGAATCTCAGGAGCCGAAATTCCTCATAAACATTGAACATTAAATGCTATCAAGTTGAAGAGACTCAGTAATTAAGTATTTCAAGTATCCGTATTGAGAAATTCATGGGATGATCGTAAGAATATTTTCTGTATCTTCGTAAGACGAATTCTGCAACCAACTAGTTAGTTTTGCTTTCAGTGCAAACTTGGTCAACGTGTAAATATCAAATAACCGATGTGTCTGATTATAAAGACGAGCGCTTAGAACTGAGTAATGGCGGCTTGTTAAAGCAAAACGACATCGGACGGTGTCACATACCGGACGACCTCGACGTTTTAGAAGGATGTTTGGGTCGAGAGGTAGAATGGAGTGGCGGCGTAACGCGCGTGTTAACTACATGCATAATGAAGAGTTGTCGCACAGTGAGGACTTGAGTTTTAGAGTAAAGCAGGGCGGTTGCACAATCTCTACGCTTAAAATGCATAACCTTTAGAATCACCCTTTGAGCTCGTTCTATTTGAATTAGAAGATTTTTTATAAGTGCCTCCCCATACTGTGATACAGTAAGTGATTATTGATGCACATAAACTTTGGTAGACTAATGACAAGGTAGCAGGGTCAGCGGAATGTCTTAATTCTTTAAATATGAAGATGAGCTTCCTATATGTGTACATAGTGCCTCGATATGGGTGCGCCAGGTTAGTTTTTCATCAACGTATACCCCTACGTATTTGATACTTGAAGCTAAGGAGAGTGTAAGACAACCGCAGCTGGTATCATGCTCTGAACAAGAATGGGCTTTCACTGTACTAGATTCGGTAGGTAAAGGAATACATAGAATACGGCAAGGCGAAGCGTAAGAGTTTGGTCTTTTCAATATTGAGAGTTAAGAGATTTTCTGAAAGCCACTCTATCAGAAGGCGGAGAGTGTTCCATTCTTTGTTTGGCCTTGTCCCAGTCAACATCGTATACAATAAGCGCTGTGTCGTCAGCGTAGGTGAATATATCACAGTTGGGTATAGACATTTTGCAAAAATCATTTATGTATATTAGAAACAAGGTAGGTTCTAACATACTTCCCTGTAGCACCCAAAAAAAAAAAAGATTTATCTTCGCTGACAAAAGAATTAATTTTTACATGGTGAGTCCTTCCAGACAAGTAATCTGCGAACATTTTTAATGGAAGGCCACGAATGCCAATGTTTTCCATATTGAAAAGCAGAGTGGGGACAGAAACCGAGTCAAATACTTTACATAAGTCTAGAAAAACACCGTAGCATTTTTGCTTTTCATCCAAATTATAGACTAAGCTGTTTACAAGATTTTGGACAGCGTCTTCAGTGGAGATTCCCTGTCTAAATCTATACTGATTATTGGGAATTATTTTAAGTTTGGAGAGGTATGACGTTACGGATTTATGTAATATTTTTCAAGGATTTTAGACAAGGAACTCAAAACGAGGCTTAATATTTGACGCCAAGTTTTCACCCACGCTCACAAAGAAGCTATTTATTTGGTTGATAGCCGAATCCACATGAGATGGGGATAAGATCATCTGGTGACTGGGGCTGAAAACTAGAGTTAGTTAGGCTTTGACTGCTTTCCAAGTAGCTTTGATGTTATTTTTAATCTTTATCCTGTCGTGTGTGCGAATAAGTTTTTTTAATAGATTATTCAGAAAGTTACGATAACGCTTATAGCTTGTTTTATATGTATCGTAATTGGGTGACGAGGTCGATTTTAGGTCAAGGTTATCGCGGTTTTGGACGCAACGGACAAGACCCGTTGTCATCCATGGTTTGAGAACTCGGGTTTTGTTAGATACTTTTATAGTTTGTGAATGCTTAGAGCAAAGGAGATGTTCCAAATCCGGCCCAGAATGTGTAAAGTACCTCGAAAAATCTATGGAATTCGGGAAAAATACAGATAAATTGCTTAAATGCATACTTTTATTGTAATAATTTGATATTTATCAATTATTTTTATCGAGTTTCAACATGGCGTCTCACCAATTTAGGTACTCTGTGGTTAAAAACATCGATCATAGATCATGAACTGTCTACTGTCATTTCAATCGCTTTCGTTGTCGTTCGCGGTTTGATGTTCGTTTTGTTTTAATTTCTCGAGTCTACAAAAGACTGAACGAAACGCAGTGATTTGACAATTAAGACAAATAAACATGTCAAACGTCATTAATCAAACAACATGACAGCTTACCGCCATGACGGGTTTTTGTTGTGTGTTGCAATTTCAAGTGTACATTCTTGTGTTTTACTACCTAACAAAGCCAACTTAAAGTATTTGGATGATTGAAAACTGTTTTAATTGTGTTTACCCATTTTTTTGTATGGTGTACATAGACGTGGCCGGGGCTCCATACATTTTGAAACATCTCTTTTGTTTAATTACGTCAACGAGCAAATCGGCCGCCCGGTTCGGATCAGATTCATTTAATATAGGGCTTACGTCGGAGCTTTCTAGTTCGCTTTTGATGGCTAAATAGTTCAAGCGGTAAGTATAGGAATTAGGAATTTTTACAGTATTTTTGTTATTTTTACACAGAATGACAGGAAGATGATCAGTTATATAGGTATCGAGTATAATTACGCTGGCGGCATTTTTAGTTTTAAGTAAAATATGTTCTAGGAAATTTCCTGATCTAGTAGGGTGCTTATGAGCCGGAAGTAGTCCAAGAGAGGCATTGAGGCTGAGGAAGTCATGCGAGTGACGGTCATGATTATTCGGTTTGATATCGATGTTCATGACCACGACTAGTGTTATGTTTTTGAACCGTTTTAAAGATCGAACTAGGGTATCTAGACTATTGTAGAAATTTTCGAGATATGAGAAAGAAGGGGAGCGATAAACACAAATTATAGCCGTATTGCGCATATAAATACCAAACCATTGGTATCCTGAAAGGGGGGGTTCGACGATGAATCATTTTATGGTGCTCCTGGTGTAAATTTTGGGTACTATTATTTTGGCTGGTATGACTCGAATAGCCTTGAAGAGTTGGAAGTGATCCGGTAACTTTTAACCAACACTCCGTGAAAATAATAACATCATAGTCTATTTTAGTCGTGGTTAGCATCGTAATAAATTGATTAAAGTTTTTATTAATGCTCCTGATAATGTATGTGAATTAATTTGAGACATAGAGTATCTCACAAAACCCGAAGAACGTTGGTTTCCGCAGGGGGCGCTCTATGGTGGACTCCATCATGCACGTGCGAGCCCTTACGACGGGGGATGCTGTGGCTCGGGTTGGAGTCGTCTTAGCGGTGTCTCTAGACATCGCCAACGCTTTCAATACCCTGCCCTGAAGTTGCATCAGGGAGGCACTCTGGTATCACCGTATGCCGACCTATCTCTGTCGTGTGGTCGAGGCCTATTTGACGGACAGGGCCGTCAATCAGGGAAAATGGAACAGGCGAGAGATGTCGTGCGTTGTTCCACAGGGATCGGTGCCGGGTATCTGTGGGACATCGGATACGACTGGGTGCTGCGCGCAGACCTTCCTTGCGGCGTCAGCGTTGTTTGTTACTCCGATGCCGCGAGAAATCGCGGCACAGCGGACAGAGCTCCTGCGGGATCTCATGGCGTCATGGAGAGTGCAATTGTCGCAACCCAGTGCTGGGTACGCCACTATTGCGGCGATAAGTCCCCTCTTTGAGGAGTGGCTAGTATTTTTGAATTTTTTTCTAATCTGAACAGTCCATGCTGGTTGTTTTTATATGTTTATTTTTATTTTTATGTATTCTGTAATTTTATGGCCACCACCTGCAGAACACTGTATTACAACAGCTAAAGAGGCACTACTGCGTCCTCATCACGCAGGTCCTCACCGGACACGGTTGTTTCGGGAGGTTCCTGTTTCGTAAACGCCCGGGTGTCATCACTGCGTGGATCGCCCGGAGGACACTGTGAAGCATACGGTGGTTTGCCCGGCTTGGGCAGAGCACCGCCGTGTCCTCGTGGAGGCGATCGGTGGCTGGTATCTCTCGCGTACGGCCCCGATCCAGGCCATGGTACGGAGCGACAGGGCATGGGAGGCCGGCACCTCCTTCTGCGAAGCAGTAATGTATCTCAAAGAAATGCTCAGACACTACTTGTCTGGCATTTATGCTGAACTGGCCCTATTTGGTGAAGCCGTGAGGCACACAGTATTATTCAATTATTATTTTTTTTAAATTCTCTCTTTTTTTTGTTTTTGTGTGAATATTGTGTGCCTTGACCTGAGTCAAATAAAGGACCATGGGGAATTTTGTATGAACCCCGTCCCCACCCTACAAAAGTCATGGGATACGTGTCAATTTGTTCATTGGGACGCAAAAACGCCTAAAGTACGTGTATTAGTTGCAAAAACTATTGGGTTTATTGTTAATTTAAAAAAATACTTTTCGGCAAAAATGTATTTATTTTTAAACAAAATATTTTTTTCCACAAACAGAAAAGCATTTATTTCACGTAAACAAATATGACGATTCTATAAAAAAAAAAAAACTTGATTCTCAGACTGAAAATCATTGAGTAATAATTATAGTGTTTATGTTAATACCTATTAACTCATTAGTACAGACAAAAGCATGTCAAACTATACACTACTGGCTTAAGTTAAGCTCTGATTTATTCTGCGTGCCATACAAAACAGGCCTTTTTTTCATAGAAATCATCAAATGACTTCACCCGCTCTGGCCGGAGTGAGAGGGCGTCCCAGACTTTTACTGTCTCAAACCCACCCGGCAAACACGGAAACATGACTGGGTGGGCCATGGTATCTCTTTCGAACAACCCGCGACCCCTGCGAGCATTGGCCCTAGCAGACCCCATCCATTGATGCTGACATCTCTTTGAGGCGCGCGTGGAACACAACGCGCTGTTGACCCGGGCCTGGGGCCCTACCACCACCTCTTTTAGCAGTATTATTTTAATATTACTTGAGCGTGGGAAAGAGATGGAGCTAGACGTCCTGTAGCTCCACTTCTTTCTCGCACTGAAGTAACATCAAAATAATACTGCTTAAAGAGGTGATGGTTGGCCCCCTGGTCCTTACCGGATGGCGAGCTGCCCGTTAACCGTTACCTTATATGAAAACATTATTAAGAACGCCATGTTCTAATCCTTTTTATTGCACACTGAGTAAATGTGCTAGTAAAAAAGAAAAAATATATAAAAAAACAATATTTTATAAAACCTAAACCCCACGTATTTGAAGGACGTCGCCATAGTAAAAAAATATCTATCCAACTAGACTTCAAACGACACTTATTTAAAATCTTTTGGATGGTGGGGACGTTTCTTCTCATCATCCTTTATTTTCTTTCTTTCTTTCTTTCAAAGGAAGAGGTGGAATGTGTGAGGGAGAGGCAAAATTCGCGCCCTCACGCCCCTAGCCACCGCATGAGGAGAAGCCCTGGGTGTTGGGAATCGCAGGCCGATTTCCGGCCACCGTAGGCACGGGCTTGCGGACGGTGAGCAATGGGTAGCTCACCGTCCGATAAGGACCAGGCTACGTCCACGTGTTCCACGCGCGCCTCAAAGAGATGTCAGCGAGTGAAGGGGTCCGATGGGACCGATGCCTGTCGAGGTTGCGGGAAAGTCCGAAAGCGATATCGTGGCCCCTGGCAGCGTAAAGGCAGCCGAAGGAAAACCGAACACAGGAAGACCCTTTCTGACAAAACCCACCCGGGTTTTAGTCAGTAAGAGTCTGACGCGCCCTCCCTCTCCACCCAGAGCGGGAAAAGTAATTTGATGATTTCTCACACAAAAATAAAACGGCGAAAATATGTGTTAAATAAAATGTTCATAAAACTTAAGAATAAAATTAATAAATTTAAAAATAAAAAGCTACGCATCAGAAATAGGAGAGCACATTCAAAAAATGCCACTATTATATAAAATGAAACTACTAGAGAAAATATTCATTCCTTATTTTTAACGCAGATAAGCAGTTTTTAGATGTAATTTGGATAGGTTGGTCGTCTGGCTGAAATTTCATGAGAATTTTTCTGTTTACACTTAAGCAGGATAGTTTGTGTATATTAACGTAAGCTAGATTTGAACCCTGTTAAATTACTGAACGTTTAACAGGGTTCAAATCTAGCTGATCAATCAAACAATAATCATCCAATCGCGCCAGGTCAGATTTGAGAGCATCCATGTCATCATCTGATGCTACTGATGAAAATATCTTCATGTCATCAGCAAAACAAAGTGAATTTGAGTTGTGAAAACACGAGTCGATGTCGCTTGCATAAATGATAAAAAGTAACGGACCCATCAAAGAACCTTTGAGGAACACCACTAGGAGCTGAAACCCAGCTTGACATGTAGTTACTGATAACGACAGCTTGAGATCTGTTTTCAAGGTATAAAATAAACCAGCGAAGTAGATCTCCTCTGATACCATTATCAAAAAGCTTTGTTTTAAGGATATTGTGGTCAATTCTATCAAAAGCTTTACTCTAATCCGTGTAAACGACATCGACCTGTGCCCCATTGTCCATTCTGTTCGTTAGAAAGTCATTGAGCAAAACCAGGTTAGATGTAGTTGAACGGCCCTTAAGAAATCCGTGCTGAGAAGGGCTAAAAGACCTGCCTCAGTGCTGCGTAAACTTGATCGTAGACAACCCTCTCAATTTTTTTTGCTAATATGCACAGTTTGGAAATAGGTCTGTAATTAACTATTTCATTTTTGTGTTCTTTTTTATGCACCGGAGTTATAAAAGCAGACTTCCAGATTTGGGGAACAGAATGAGAAGAGAGCGATTTTATGAATAATAGAGATACTGGTAAGGCTATGGTTCTAGCGCATCCAATCAGACATTTTGGTGATATTTGGTCCAGACCAGCAGACTTAAATGGATCGATTTTACCAATTAGCTTAACTATAACATTTAGGTCAATCTCAATTAAGTCAATCTCAGTTTTTCAAGACATCGCCAAGCGGCTGGTCGACTCTTCACGTGACCAGAGGGCTGGCCTATTCTTTGGCCAAAGAATCAGCATTGCCATTCAACGTGGCAATGCAGCCAGCCTTTTGGGCACTTTTCCTGTTGACAGCGATGCGGAAGAATTTTTTGATGCCCTATAATTATCCCCCCCCCCCCCACTTTTTATGTAATATATACTTGTACATATTATTAATATTATTATTTTAAGTCTGTTAGTTTTTAATTATGTAAAATAAAGAAATTATATATTAAGTGAATATCCGAGGGTAAATTATAATTTGCAGCATGGGGAGGACAATAATTAGTCGTCACAACATTGGTAGGATCAAGAAAAGTAGAATAGAAAAAAATGCATTACAAATGGACTCGGAAGAGAAAATCGTCACTTTCCCATACTCGAGGGAACTGTGTATTACATTGGATCGCTGCTTCACAAAGCTCCAAAAGCGTTTCGGACTCTTTTAGATTGAGGCTTCTGTATCAGCTAAGTAATTAGTGTAACAATCCGCTTCAAGTCTGTTAACCCGCTCACGTAAATATTTAAAGGTCGCCTCGTCAGAAAGTCTGCCATACGTCTTAAATTTATGAAGATATTTAGCCTTCTCTTTGATTAAGCGTTTAAGTGCCGGGGAATAGCAGTGATAGCCTAGTAGTGTGACCGTCGGACTGCCAAGTCATAGGTCTCGAGTTCGAACCCAAGGCACACACCTCTGACTTTTCGGATTCATGTGCGTAATGTGCGTATTGTATAGTTATCACTTGCTTCTAAAACGGTGAAGGAAAACATCGTGAGGAAACCGGCATGCCTGAGAGATATTTCTCGACGGCATGTGAAGCCAAGTCAGAGGCCCATGGGCGGCTTTAAAACTCTGACACCAGGTCAGTCACTAACCACTCGAAAAGAAGAAGTGCCGGGGAGTACCAAATAGGGTATGAGCTGTGAGAGACTATCTTAGTTGGCACATACTTATTTTGAATATCCGCGATGGTAGCATAAAAGTAGTCTACGGCGTCACCAAGCGACATGTCAATAAATACGTTTGTCCAGTCTATAGCTGCTATTTCACCGTTAATGGCCGCAAAATCAGCTTTACCGTAAAGGTAACGAGTAAAGGGAGCGGGAGTTAAATAAGTGTATTCTGCAAAGTTCACGTCGATACAGAGGGCGGGATGATATTTGTCGACGGGTGATAAAGGCACCAAACATTCATACACTGAAACAATTTCATTACATAAAACTAAATCTAGGATCTTACCATAACCATTTAATATTCCACTATATGACTGAACCTTAAAATACGCAATTCATCAGTAGGCACTCGTCGCCACTACAAATATTCACAGGTAATAATGTCCTGTTATTTAACTGCCACCAAATTCCACTAAGGTTAAAATCGCCAATAACTAAATACTTATCAGTTGAATTGTTTAATACTATACTACTTAAACTATGGAGAAAATTTGATAATTGGTCGGAAAAGGAATAACCATGATTTTGCGTACATAGATTTCAACTTAAGATAATTTCTTGTGTTAGGCTGACGTACACTCAGCGTTACCCACAAGTCTTCGACCGAGGAGTGAAATAATGTTTGGGGAACAGCAGAAATACACATTAATGAGGTTTAAATAAAATGAAAAATTAACGCAATAATGATTTATTGATTAAAATCACGAAATTACAGTAATGCAAACTGCAACAGCACAATAGTGTAGTTAGTGAGAAGCGCAATCACACTTATTGGGTGACTTATGTCTACGAAGAACAGGCCACAGGCACTCATATTACCGTATGAAGCTCGGTGTAAACGCTGAATATTCTTACAAAGTTTCCTTTCCTCATCTGTAAATGTGTTTAAAAATCTTATATGAGAACGCCCACATAATATTTCGGAGATATATTTGGGTCCCATTTATTTAAATGGGAGCATTGCACCAAAGACTGGCTAATTCCTAGTGGAAAAATTCTCAATTACACTTTGCCAGTCTACATATTAAGAATCTTATGAATTTCGCAAGATTCACTATTATTCCGTACCTGAAGGGTGCCAAACGGAACCCTACTACTAAACTCAAACTCAAACTCAAACTCAAACCATTTATTTCAATTAAACCCTTTACAAGCACTTTTGAATTGTCAAAGAGTCAGTTAGTCAGAAAGTTGAAGCTAGTTGCCCATTCCAAAACGTAGATCTCTATGGAGAAGAACGGGCAAGAAACTCCAAGGACACTCTTTTAAATATAGAAATTACAAAATCCTGGGTACATTACTCTTGTTGATTCTATATGTGAGAACAATGTAAAAAAAAAATAAAAAAATATATAAATCAAAAACGATTAAAAACAAGCCCTGGCAGATAAGAGATGACCAGTCTCAACTGACGGCGCCCGTTCACGAACATGACGCGTGGATCAGCACCATCCAGCTCAACCATTTTGTAGGGAACCGAATGATCCAACACACTCGCCACCATCAGCGAGACATTTAAGTGAGCATGACATACTCTCAACTACCCTGCTCTTTCAAGTCAAAATCAACATAATAACATAGTAAAACGACTCCATGGTACTCACATTTACAAAAATTGAAAATAAAAATGCGTCTAAGTTATACAAAACTATAGTTTGCAAGAATTTTACCACCAAAAGAAAGAAAATCAATATTATCTATTGGAGTATTCAATAATTAAAACTTAGTTAATAAAAAATAAACAAAAAGTTCGTAGTCAGAAAAAATAAAAAAGGGGAAGCAACTCTACCAATTTTTTTCATTTTTAACTAGTGAGCCCAAGTGGCTGTGGAGCAGGACCAGCATTTAGCCAAGCATTTTTATCTACGATATAATCATCCAGCTTATAGTATGCTTGTCTACATAGTGTGCGTTTAATGCAAGTTTTAAATTTCTTCTCATTTAGTTGAAGAATATCGAGTGGTATTTTATTATAACATTTTACACAGTACCCCATAAAAGAAGTGTGTACTTTAGACAATCTGAAACGTGGTTGATCTAATTTGTTCCTATTTCTTGTGTTAAAATTATGCCTGTCACTTATCTTACTATAGAGATGTAGATTTTTTCGAACATACATAATGTTTTCATATATATACTGACAAGGTACCGTCATGATATTAATTTTCTTAAACAGTTCCCTAAGAGATTCGCGTCTGCGGAGGTTGTAGATGGCTCTAACAGCCCTCTTTTGCAGAATAAATATAGAGTCAATATCTGCGGCCCGTCCCCACAGCAAAATACCGTAAGACATGATGCTATGAAAGTAACTAAAATAGACCAGTCTCGCGGTATCCACGTCTGTTAGTTGGCGGATTTTCCAAACAGCGTAAGCGGCTGAACTTAGCCGCCCTGCAAGTGATGTTAAGTGAGGACCCTAAGCGTCCGCTGTTTGCCGATCCGTCCGTCCGTCCGTCCATCCATCCGTCTGTCTGCCAGCATGCTGTATCTCTTAAACCGTAATAAGTAGACAGTTGAAATTTTAAAAGATTGTGTATTTCTTTTGCTGTTTATAAAAATAAATAATTAAAATTAAATAAATCACCATACTATGAAAAAAAATGAAAAAAATGAAAAAGATGTTTAAATTTTTTTACATACATTTTTTCACAAGGTTTTTATTTAAATGTGGGCGATTTAAAAAAAAAATAGTAACTATATTCGCATAGTATCATTATGAAATACAAATTTATAATTGCGATTTTTAAAATTTAAGATAAAAATTATCTTCGTTTAGTATTTTCATTTATTTGCTAAATATTTTTCGCTAATACGGAATCCTTCGTGTGTTAGTCTGACTCGCACTTGGTCGGTTTGAAGATAGTCTTTTAATATATGTAGATATCTCTGCTAGCTGGCTAAGCACATCATATTCAAATATGAAAAAAGATCGGGCAAAATGTTATTGGATTTTTTCATCAGGAATTTCTCAGTAGCAGCCTGAAGTCTGGTTGGTGTCCGGTTGATGGCAATAGGCTCACACCTGTTATTCTTTTGAGAAATACATCGAATTACCGCTGTTTAAAAACGAAATAACTAGAAATTGTATTGTACCAGTACAATTTGATGCCAAAACCAGTATGCATGAATCTTGAGAGATTTTCATAGCATCATAAAACTCATGGGTGTAATAGCAGAGTACGATTTCTATCACCAAGCACTTCAGCATATATGCATATAGTAATCCCTGTACGACGACTATCCCCTGAAAAATAAAAACAACAAGAATAGAACAACAACAACGAAATTGTCGCGACATTAAATTAATGACAATGAAAACATCAAACATCAAACTCACACAATCCGGATTTTTGATATAGAAATGTACAAAATCTATCAATACTTGAACTTTAATCAAACCAAGGAAAAAAGTCTCTGCCGTGTGAAATAGTACCTGAAAATTTTAATGATTTAAATTCAAAATTCAAAACTCATTTATTCAAAATAGGCTGAGAATCAACACTTTTCGAACGTCAAAATTTCATAAGACAGTCCCCCAAAACGCCTACCCTTCACCACTTCCTAGTGCTTTTGCTGGGAAGAAGAAGTGGCGCAACAAACTCCCCAGCAGCACAGCTGTCTGTTCAGTTAGAAAAAAAAAAAGATTCTATATAATGGTATGCAAGATAATTTACATGCTGTAACTAGAAGTTATAATTGATAAACTAGGACCATCGAGACAAAATAAATAATTGTGGAGGTCGCTAGCTAACCACATATTGCAATACAATTCATAAAAAAAAACATTGCAGTTAGTAGATTATGTCAACAATAAATTAAAATAAATTGACTTTTAAAGTAAAATTATAAACAATTATATAAACTCATACTCGTATAACCTATTAGTAGGTAAGCTAATTCTGGAGAAAGAACATTTAAACATTGTCTTGAGTTTATCATAGCGACCAACCATTCTTATCATTTAAGTAGTCGTTGATAGAATATTAATTTATAGACGTATGAGGAACAGGGGTAAAGTTCACTCATTCTCCATAGAAAATGGAGGATCCTCCAACCAGACGGGTATTGTGTCTGGTGGGCTACTGCCCCGACGATTGGTGTTGGGGCGTTTTCTATAATATATAGTCGCGCGGTCAACTCTGTTTGCACAGATGCAGAATTTTGCGTGACGTCAGTGTGATGCGTAGTTCACATGTGGCGATGTAAATGCCACCACATCACTCTCCAGCGACTGGAGGTCGAAAATGGGCTCAGTCGTGAAACCATCGATGCTTATGAGCGCAGTCGAGGCTGCAGTGAGTCAGATCCGGGTGCCGCATTGTTCAAGGTGAGTCGGAATTTTCTGCGATGATTCCCCAGTGAGTCGGGGTGGCGCTGGGTTATGCTTCTGTGAGTCGAATGCGGTACAACGCCGAGTTAAGGCTGTCTGCTGGCGTCAACCAGGAGAGGTATTAAAAGCTCTCTTATTGACCGGCTGAAAGTGTAGCGTGCTGTGCCAAGGTTGCTGATGAGGCTGAGAGTCATGACTAGGTATGCGCACGTCCGCTGCATGCAGTATTCAGGATACCCATTGAAGTCGTGGATGGTGGCTGGCTGTGTGAGACAGGCCGCTTGAAAGCTTGAGAAAGTGATGATGATGTCACGCTAAACTAGCTGTACAAAGGCTGCGCTAATGTCCATGTTCGGGGTCACCAGTGTAGAGGTATAAGAAACAGTGGTAAAGTTCAGTCATCCTCCATAGAAAAGGAAGGATCCTACCACAGCATGGATATTTTGTCTGGTGGGCTACTGCCCCGATGATTGATATTGGAACGTTGTCTACATGCTAGTCGCGCGATAAACTCTGTTTACGCAAAGCAGGATTTTGCGTGGCGTAGGTGTGATACACGAGACGCAGATGTGGCGACGTACTCGTAGATGCCACCACAAATTAAACATTTTTATTTTCAGAAACATTTTAAACTAAATTGTATAAAGTCTGTCTACTTACGGATAGTTGAAAAACTTTTTTGTAAATATTGTAGCATTCCAGTATTTGAATATAAGCCTGGCCCATCCTGTTACAACGCAATACACGATTGCCATTTCTCAAAGAAAGTATTACTTTTGTATTCCATTGTACAACCTTCTCCGTAAGTAACTTAATCAAGCAAATCGCGTAAACTACATTACAATCAATACTCCCCAGAAAAAATAAGCAACAAATGACATACCACGGAGGATGCGAATAAACTACGTATACATAAATGCATGTCATGACATGGAACACGAAGAGTGAAATGACAATACACCAATTTCTTCTAACAACAAACTTGGTACGGGCTAAAGTTTGAATGAATCTATGAACTTTTTGAAAAGTCAAAATAAATTTGACATTGTCCTTTGAATGAACAAAATGGATGACAAAGTTCATGACGAAACCCAAAACATAGAAGAGGGAGTCGAAAACAGTCGCGAAGTAGAGGAAATTGACAGTCTGGTATCGTTGCATATTTTCGTCAAACAACATCGCACTGACTCGGTACAAATTCAACGACATGAAAATTACAAGCCCGCACAATGATAAAAGATTACTTGTACGATCATTTGGATACACGAAATTATTTTTGATTCGATACTTGGGATTTAGCGACAGAGTTTGCATCAAATTTAAAGGCAAAAACATTGACTGCACATCTTTGTCTAAGTAGCTACTCAACAACACATTGACACGACGCGCTCTAGACCCCATTTTAAATTATTTTACTCAAAAATGTATGGGTTGACTAGTTCTATTACTATTAACTAGTTTCTAATACAACTAATACTGATTAAAAGCTTCCCATCAATTTTATTTATTCGTGCCATGTTTATCTGACTTAAGTAATCTCATTTTAAATATGTAGGTACCTACGATGGAAATATTATAATTCGACGCTGGAAAGCGATTTTGTTGTATCTCGAAAAATGGCGATTTTTTTTTATTGCATCATTGAAATCAGAAAAAAATACTGCGTCAGACGGTCAGATCAACGTTTTTCTACGATGTTTTTTTTTTTTAAAACTCAACGTCGTATCGTTACGTTGATTTTTCTAAACATTTATAACAAAACATACTTCAAAATGCTGTAACTATCATAAAGTCAACTATTTTTAAATGATACATAGATACAACAAAAATGCTAAAAGTTTTTTTTTCGCAGTCAAGATACACGGTCCTCGTTTGTATGCTACGAAACACTTACAGCAGTATGTATTTGTCACAAAATAATGTTCTATTGAGATACAGCTATTTCGCCGCCTGAGTATTTTATGCCAGCTTGAGATACTACAATTATATCGCTCGAATTTTGAATGTGCTTTAGACTTACTACGTTTTATTCTATTCATTTTATAATAAATATTATCTATAAATCATTAATAATAGACTTTAAATTTGTGCACAATTATAATTACGCTATAGAAGCATACCACCACCCCCGTGTCTTCCCTTGGATACGCCGTTTCTCGATCGTATCGCTGTCGCTTCGACGCGCGGGCGCGCAAACGAGAAAGCGAATACGTAGTCTGCGAAACTCGGGTGTGTTTTACGTTTTCAACTGAAGTGAATCCCAGGTAAGTCATGGATTTAACCATTTTAAATACTTTATGTTAATGATAAATTAATTCTAGTGATTTCATTTTCGAACATAGGTACCTGATACCAACACAATTGATAACTAGTAGTTTGCCCTTAACGGAGATCTCGCGATGCTTCGTTTTGTAGTACAGTAATGAGTAAATGGGACGTAAGCTAATTAGCTTCCTTCACACTTAAGTTATTTTTAGGTTTTTACTACCGCCTAATCCGGGACCGACTGGCTTATCGCGCCTTCCGAAGTACGGATATAAATAAATAGCCATAGCAGTTCTTATCTTATTACATTCGCAAATTGGCGGTTATCTCTAAACCTAACCTAATATAAAACAATTATTTTAGTATAATAAATTACCCTACTATGTATTCCTATTAAGTCAACAATCGATTCAAACGTAAGATCAGAACTATCTGTCCTGATTTCAAGTCTCACGATATCTCACTTTGGTTTTCGTGTTTCGTGACTTTGTTTACATACTTTTTAATGTAACTGCCCCGTTGGTCTCGTGGTTCCAAGCGCGTCTGCTGAGCGTGGGGACCTGGGTTCGATTCCCGGGTCGCGCAAAATGTTATTGAGTTTTTCCATTAGAAATTTCTAACAGCCCGGAGTTTGGAAGTCAGCGGTGTGATACCCCCGTGGCTCTGAAAGCACGTTAAGCCGGTTGGTCCTGCGAATGATCTCTCTCCGGTTTTGTCGGATTGCCGATTCATCGGACTATGAGCGTGAGGGAAGCAGTGCACTCCCTGCACCTGTGTCTGCGCACACACTTGTGCACTATAATATCTCCCGCGCCGAAGGCGGTGGCCGAAATAGGGTCTGGAGTTTTTTTTTTATTTATTTACTTTTTATTGACACAATATGTCATTTTATGTAAAGATGGCGAAACGTCGACAATGAAATGAGTTAAAACCACAGCGAGACACTTGTGAAGACGATGAAAAGAAGAAACGTAAGATTGAAATCTCTGGTTTTAACTCATCACTTTATTTCGTCAGAATGCCTTAATTGCCTATATTCTGCAAAACTGCCAATAGCGTTGCAAAAATACAACGATTTAAAAAACTCGTCGACAGTAAAATAATACCCAGAACATACGCCAAACAATACTTATATCTAAAATGCGACAAAAAAGTACAAGATGCTTTTAATGAGTCTGATGATGAGGATGAAGATCAGTAAAGACTGCAGCAAACAGAAATTAAAGTTCAAAATTTTATGGGTGTTTTATAATAATAAGTTTATTAATGTTTTATTAGCTTTAATAGTTACATTTATTTTGTTAAATTTTTTTAATTGATTGTTTTTTATTGATTTTAAATGTCGGTCTACGAAACTTGTACCTAAGTAATTTATAATAATGTTTTTTTTAAATAATTTGCATTATATTTGTTTGATATTTCATCCAAAATATCCCTCAGGATATTTCGCTCTCAGAAGATTTTATTGCTTTCTAATTTAGAGAGTGATTTAATTTTTATTTAAATACGTCATAATTGTCACTAGGTCAAACATTATTTCCTAAATAACATTGCTTAAATAAACATACTTACAGCGTTTTTAATTAAACATAATATTTTGTTTTATTTGTATTTAATACAAAATTCAAGATGTACTTCTAAAAAGAATATTAGGTACAACGAAATGCGAGGACTTACACATTTACTTCATATTAGATACATCATAATCGTTACCTAAATTTTTAAAGCAATTTCGTTGTGCCTTATGTTACAACTACCAAGATACAGCAATATTGCTGTTTCAAATTGAAATACCAATTGCTGTAACTGATATAAAACGCATCTTAGACTAACTTTAGAATGTTATCATTAGTGACATCTGATAAATTTTATTATAAGGAATACGTGTTCCAAAAATGACTTCTCTAACTCAGCCAGTTTACGAGTTATGAATTTTTTAAATAGTTTATTGGTTTTGTGGTCTTATTGCTGATACCGATAATAACCCGACAACTCTAAATACCAATAAAATTGTTACAATGTTTAGGATTATAAAAACGCAAACTGCAACAGTACGAACGTTTATTGGACAAGTAAAGCCATAATTCTTAATAGAAAAGTACTTTAGAGGTTCAGTTCGATACAGATCGAACTGAACTAAAGTACGATTTGAAATATCAGTACATTATAATTTTTTTGAGTGTTCCTGTATAGATACAGGTATAAGTTAGTAATATTTATTTATAGTCACAACGTTAAGACCAAAAAGCAAAGTGAATTTAATCAGGATTATAAAAATGCGAACTGCAAAATAATGATTGTATAGTTAGTCACTAAAGCCATAATTTTTAATGGGAAAGCAGCATCGACGTAGAACATTCCACAGACATTCAACTTGTCGAATGTCGCTCGATGTAGGCGTTGAATATTTTTACACAACTTTCTCTCAGCATCTGTAATCATAATTTTAGTTAAAACTTGTATTTTAAGCTCAGCATTTATTTCCTAAATAAAAATGGATTGAAATTGATGTAATTTGTTTAAAATTACCTGTACAATTAGATTTCAAAATAACTGCGCATGAGTTTTGAACATTATTCATCGCAATGTTGAACTTTTCACAGTTCAAGCTCAAAATAATTTCAAATATCAAACTCTTTATAACCCAGATGTACAAATATAGGAATGAAAACCAGACTGCCATCTGTAACAATATATTCCTGAATCAACCTTATATAACCGGTAATATTAAAGTGAATGTCAGGCTGCATGAACATTTGTAAAAATACTCTTATTTTAAATTACATCAAAAAGAAATAAAAGCATTGTAAAACGAACTTTATACTCACATACACAAAGTCGCTACTAGCCGTTAATTTCAAAATGTCTATTGTCATTTGTAATTTCATTAATACGCGAAGAAAGAACTCTACTTTGTGATAAACGATCTGAAAATCAAAATGTTTGTTTAAATTTAGATTTTTGTTTTTCAATGTCGTCGGTATAAGTTTTTAACTGATTGTATTATAATTAAAAGCATTCGCACCATATGCTGAAAAGAAGTCCTGGATATATCATAACAGTCCAAAATATGAACGTAAGCTTCAAACATACTTTTGCAATAAGTTTTTTTAACACTGTAGTCCATTTGTTGAAACTTTTGAGCTTTAATATTCCATAAGTCAACTTTATTGCATAACAGCTTAAGAAGTGTGCTGACGTAAATGATGTTAACATCAAAGCACATGACCATTAACCCACAAACGCAATTAATGAAGGAAAAAGTAATTTTTATGTAAGTACAAGTGATTACTGTAATGTAATAACTGAAGATAAAGGTGACACTGATCCAATTTTGAATGATGAAGCGCTTGAATTTGGTCTTTTCGTTAAGAAATCTGTGAACGTCTTGAAATCTCAAAACAAATAATATATTTCTTTCCGTTTGTGACACACTGACGACATAATTAATAAAGAATCCGATAGTGTACAAGAACAAGTCACAGTAAGAAAAAAGATACATTAAATTGAAATATGTTCTAATATATTTGGCGAAATGCAGCTCGTAGACAAGATGACAGAATACAAAAATGGATATTATCATGCCACACAATGACACCAAATTAGATTTTAGGCTATTTGGATATATGCAATTATTCTGAATACGATACTTCGGCCAAAACAAAATGTTTTGCATGAGATTTAAAGGTAAAAGCATCGACTGAACATCTTTGTCAACTAAGTTATCCAACGGAACTGTTGCAAGATTACTTTTATTATTTTCAAAAGGTTTCACTCTTATGGACTTCATTTCATTTTAGTTATGTAGGCACAAATGAGAAATTTAGAACAATATCACTTGTTATCGCCATGGAAATATTATTAAATAAGAGGTGGATTCAATTAAATGTAAATAATAGTCCATTAAAAGTATTAGTCTTTATCGACCACTATTGTAGAAACAAACGCTAAAAACAAGCAGTAGTAGCGCATGTTGTAATTAATTGTTTCTTTGTATCGTAACATCAAGTATTACAATCTATAATAAATATAATAAAATATGTAATAAAATATAATATATTCTAAACTTAAAAAAAACATGAACTTATCACTATGAGGGACACTAAACACCTATAGGCGTTATAACAATAACACTGCTATGGTTTCTCATTCAGTGTCCTTGAATGCGCTATACATAATTATCATCATCATCATTTCAGTCAAAAGACGTCCACTTCTAGATATAGGCCTCCCCCAAGCACCGCCACTTGTACCGATATAATATACACCACTAATTTTTAATTAGTACAAATACTTAAAGGGCTTATAACAGAGGGTCTTGTTATTATATATGTAAAGTCTCAATAAATAATATTCATAAACAGCGAAGTTATTAGCGTTTGTTTATATCCCAAAATATCACTCAATCTATGGATACATTGTACAGGCCATTCATAGAGCTCTCGCGCTCACGTGCTCTCGCTCGAACTTGCCCCGCCTCCAACAGCTGTTATCGTAATTGTAGGTAGGTAACTAAAACGCATCTTTATGCTTTACGATTGAAAACGAAGAAAAAGTAAAATAAAAGGTTCACGGAAAAATAATAGGCACTTATTCTATTCAAACCTTTCCTTCGTACTTTAAATGGGGCTTAGGACCAATAAAATTACCAACTTTTTAAAATTAATTTTAAGAAAACAAAGCAACTAAAGTAAAAGAAATCAAACTAAAGTAAAGCTTCAAAACCTGTAAAAAAAGTAATTTTGGCGTTTTTAAAAAGTTTGAATCAGCTGATATTTACAATATTTTACGTATTTACAAAACTTTAAAAAACTTACAGGTATTTTAACTGTCCTTCGAAATGTCCACCACCATTATCGATACAAAGACGGGCACGTTTAATCAAATTGTTTTTTAACGATAAAAGTATGTTTCGCTCACTTTTCACTTCGTCAAATGCGTCCAATATGCGCTGTTTTAATTGTTCTACACTTGTTGGCTCACTAATGTACACTCGTCGCTTAACTTCACTCCACAAAAAAAAGTCCAATGGCGTGAGATCAGGTGATCGTGGAGGCCATGCCACGGGGCCGCCTCGACCGATCCACTGACTCCCGAATTCCTCCGTCAGGTATTCACGCACTGCGCTATGGTAGTGCGGAGGCGCGCCGTCTTGCTGAAACCAGAGGCCTCGTAAATAGGCTAATGGAATGTCATCTAGCATTGAAGACATCATAGTCCGAAGCAAAGTTAAATAACTTTCTCCAGTAAGTCAATGAAATAAGGCCCAACGATTTTGTCGTTCAGGATTCCTGCCCAGACATTAACAGAAAACCTGTGTTGGAAAGAGTTCTCCCTTGTTAACATTGGATTGCGCATTGACCACCAGTGTTCATTACGTTGATTGAACAATCCGATACGAGTAAACATGCACTCATCTGAGTAGAGCACATTTGCTTCAGTGTTATTGAGTATCCACCTGCAGAACGCCATCCATAATCCACAGTGGTCAATTCTTGACCCTTTCTGTAGTGGAATGGGTGAAATCCAGACGAACTAATGATCTCCCATGCACAGTGCTGGCTGATATTAAAATGACGAGCTGCGTCATTCGTACTTCGCCGGGGATCTTCTTCAAAGTAGTCCACTACACTGTCGTACAGGTTTTGGGAATATGCTGTTCTTCCACGGCCTTGGCTATGAGCCGGTGCGTGGAATGATCCATGGTCGAGTAAACGCTGGTAAGCATTTACTACAGTCCGAACGTTCGGCGGGCGAGCATTTGGGTACTCTTCTCTGTACATACGTACAGCGGCACTCGCGTTCTCACCAGACAATAAGTACGCACGTATTATAGCTGTATACTCCCGAAATGAGAACTGGTAAGCCATCGCGACAGTAAAAACGTAAGTAAACAAACAATTTTGTTTAATAATAACGAACGCGCACACTTTTCTAACAAATTGGCACTGTCTCCTCTGTTTGTTTTTTGCTCGGCGCTCGAAAAGGGATCGCAGGCGTAGAAGGGGGCGGGGCTTGAGCGTCGACGCGAGTTTGCCGGGACCTATGAATGGCGATCGAAATGGAAAAGCACTACGCGTAGTATTTTCTAGTAGCAATTGTTATGAATGATTGATTCAATTATGAATTTACCAATTATGACAAATTTTCGTGGACAATTTTGGTATTTCTTTTTTTTTTCTTTTGACTACACAAATATGATCAGTAACGGGCACGGATAGTGCCCCATTTTTTTTGTACTAATTAAAAAATAGTGGTGTATATGTACTTAATTATATTTGAGATCATAATTTTGGTGATAGTACACCCACATTTCCCCAGTTATGTTTATGTCTCATGTAATAGGGGATGACTGGATGTACAATAGGTACACCTGCTTGCTGCCCAACCCTTCTAGGAAACAAGGCGTGATGTTATGCGTATGTTTTGTAATTTTGGTGGTTTAGGCAACCACTTGTCAACAGTAAAAATAAATAAATAATAGTAGTAAAAATATTTTTGTGACACATTCACATTTCATCAATTGGAATAATTGCTCTTAATAATAACATAACTGTCCTGTATCATTTCAATATTATTTCAACATATACCAAGACGCTTTCTTTTTTATCAATCATGCTTTTATACATATATAATAAAAAAAAACTTGGAAAATAGCCAGTATTATAATAAAGAATACCCCAAGGTTTTCATTTAGAAAAGATAGTGAAGAGATTTTTATAAATAACACAATTGAAAAAGATTTACAATCAGTGCTTATAAAATGCTTTGCATCATATTTAACGATCGCATTTTTATCTGATATTCGTGAGAGCATTATCACTTCAAACAGCTCTATTTATAACTTTTTTGGACTCACCTGCGCACTTGTTTACCGGTCTCTTATGTTTTATACGAGATCTTGATCCTCACCGTAATGTATTATTGGGAATTACCTAACTGGGTATTTAACTTTTGTTCAAATATTATTCATTGCAACAACAATATCTTATTAGTCTGGAAATTTCATCATGTCGTTAAAGTCCTTAGGTCGTAAATTAGAACCTAGGCAGGCACTTTACTATGTGTATTTAATTTCATCACCACTGCTCTCAAAACAGTGAAGGAAAACGTCGTGAGGAAACCGGCATGTTATAGAACTAAAAAATCGAAGACATGTGACATCCACCAACCCGCAATCTCGCCGAAAGGAGGTCTGTGTCCCAGAGCAGTGGGAACATTATAGGCAGATTATGCGCAGGAACTTGGGAAAATACTATGTATTTACTATCAATTTAATAAATGGGAAATAATAGCAAACATCTCAAAAGCTTACCTTTTTCTAACTGGTTCTAAGTCATCATAAATTTGTAAATTTTTGAAAAGTTTAATTTCATCTATAAGAATTTTTTTATGTTTGATGTTATGGATTTCCTGTCAAATATGCTAGTATCTCTTTCAAGATAGTTTAAATACATGTAACTCGGAATTTTAATTCGATTCCTGATTTGACAATTTCAGTGTTGCAACGTTATCACAAGTACTAAATAGTAACGTTGCGAAATTATTCGATATGGAAATGGAATATTTCCAGATCGATTCTTCTCGTTTATAATTTTACTCTCGTAAACTAAGTATATCAGGAAATTTAATATTTCTGAACCGATAATTTAGTTTTGACGATTAATTAACGATCTGAGACTTTTCTTTTATAATTGTGTGTGAAATAAATAAAAAAATGTGATCATGAAGGAACATGACAAATAAAACAGATCGATGTATTATGGTAATAATTTATTTTATAAATTGTCGCCGTCATCGCTATCGCTATCGCTGTCACTTTCTGTAACATTTATTATAAATGTGTCTGTGATATTGTCAATTAACATATCCAGCCTACACATTTTTTCCTCTTCTTTGACAACATGGGATACGCATTTAGACCATTCGGTAGCCGTAATTTTTTTAATGCCTTCCTGAAATAAATTTCTCACGTCTGTCAATTTGAAGGTTTTATTATTTTGAGCTACATGCCCCTTTACCTGCGCCCATATCAATTCGATAGGGTTTAGCTCGCAATGGTAAGGGGGCAGTCTAAAAACCGTGATCCCATGTTGTGCTGCCATTTCGTCTACAGCGTACTTATTAAAAGACTCGTTATGTGGAATCAGTTCTAAAAGCGTAGCTTTAACCATATCTGGTTCGTAATGAATATTTTTATTTAAAAGCCAATCTTGAATGGCAGCTTTTTTCCAGCTCATTTTTGGTGCCGTTTCCAATTTTCGGGAGTGGTAAGGTGCATTATCCATCACCACAATTGAGTTTGGTCTTAATTTTGGTAAGACTCCAGCGAACCACTCCTCAAAACAAACTGCATTCATCTCATCATGGTAATCTTCACAATTTTTCTTTGCTTCAAAAATCATGAGCCCCTCTTCCAGGAAGCCTTCTTCACTACCTATATGGCTAATTATGAGACGTTTGCCTTTTCCAGATGGATTTTTTAATCCAGTGGTCAGTCCCTCCAAAAACGCTTGTCGAGATGATGTGACTTTCTTGTCGACCCAAGTTTTTTTTACAGTATGACCTTTAAATAAATATAGTACATGAACATTCAATATTACTATTAAATTTAATGTAAAATGTATATAAATTCATTTTGTGTATAAATGTTAGCCTTACCTGCGTTAACCCAAGTTTCACCTTGATTATATACAGAGTTGATATGACAGAGGGGCATTAAATTACACTACGTATACTATACGTGTTTAGTATTAATTCGATACGGTATAAAAATAAAAAGCATCAAAAATGAGTTTTTTTTTTTTTCAAAGAAACTAAATAGCTTACAAATCAGAGTAAAACGCAACCAGCCTGTGTAAATAAATTTAACTGACCTTAGATAACGTCGCGCGCGCGCCGGACCGCGGCGTGTGTTATCACGTGTCAAGGCGCGCGGCCGGGACGGTGTCGCGAGGCGGCTTAGGCCTCCGCTCGGTTTTTATGATAGGTACGGTTTTGAAGTAAGTACGCACACAACAATAATCACAACAAAAACTCCATTCACATGAATGCACAAATTATACCGAATTATAATTAAATCATTGTTCGTTGCTAAGCACTTTAATTTGTGAAATGCTAAAAAAATCCTATTTTTTAGTTCAACAATTGAATTTTAATTACACTCACACACAACCAAAGTTTAATTACGTGTCCTATCACAATAAAAAACAGTCAATGACAAAAAAACACTAACACTAAATAATAATTATCCGATGTTACGTGTCCTGTCACAATATAAAAAGAAATATTGTCTTAAATGATTTAGAGTCCTATCACAATAACAAAACAAAATCAATTGTCTTCGCGCGTAAGCGGCGCAAGAGCTTCCGTGATACGTAACATACGTTAGCTAGCTAGGATACCGTCGGCGCACTGACTGAGGCCCCCTGCCCCCACTTACTTGCCGATCGCGCAAGGATCTGGACAGACTGACCTATTTCTATTTCTTTTACGCGCGGGATGTTTTGCTATGATTCTCTCTCTCTTGTTTGCTTTGCCATTTTTTTAGCGAAAAATTGGTTGTACTTGTGACTTGCTTCAGAGCGGCAACAACGCATCGTAGGCTAAACTCAGATTTATCGTTTTAAGGTGGATGACCTATGCGTATAGACATAATTGATATGAGAGGGTGTTCAATATATACAAATGGAGAAAAGAAATTAATTTTATTCGGACATTTTTGCACATGCTAAGACATCAGTTTATTGACCACTGTTTAAAAAGAACAAAAAATCTACTTGACTTATACAATGAGGTTTTAATCACAACACTACCCCTTAAACTATTGTCTTATTAAAACACAAATGTAACTAGTTAATTATTACTAAAATATTATGAGAAATATTACATTACATAGTAATAATTAGAATAACAATATTACACTGATAAAAGAGACAAACAGAACTTAACATGTTTCTCTTTATTCAGCGGTTTAGTGAGCAAGTCAGCTACCATGTCACCTGTAGGCATATAACAGACATTAATTAGTTGATTAATTACAATATCCCTTATAAAATGGTGTCTTATATCTATATGCTTGGTACGAGCATGAAACATTGAGTTAGAGCATAGTTTTTGTGCCGACTGATTGTCATTGTATAAATTTACCTTACAATGAACTTGAAGACATTCATTCAAGAAAGTACGTAAAAACAACGCTTCTTTGCAAGCATCTGAAATAGCCATGTACTCTGCTTCAGTACTCGAGAGAGCCACAGTCCTCTGCTTACGGCTTTCCCAAGATATAATAGAATCACCTAATTTAAATACATACCCTGTATATGAACGACGGTCAACCTCATTGGATGCCCAATCAGCATCCGTGTAGCCATTTATGACCAATCCGCTCTTAACATACTTAAGAAAGTAATGACTTGTACCTTTGAGGTATCGCAGGACCCTTTTCGCAGCTTTCCAATGTGTTTCATCCAAACATTCGTTAAATTGGCTCAAAACACCTATTGCATGCGAGATATCTGGTCTGGAACAAACTGAAATATACATTAAGCACCCTATGAGATTTCTGTAGTCGAAACGAGTATCCTTGACTTCACTTTTCTTCAGTTTCGATCCTACTTCCATAGGGGTCGGAGACGGTTTGCATTCAGTCATATTAAATTTACGTAGAACAGTTTCAATATAATGTGACTGATCTAAAGTAATCGATTCCTTATTCCTGCATACTCTCATGCCTAATATTTGATGAGCAGGTCCCAAATCCTTCATCTCAAACTCTGACATGAGTTTTTCTTTCATTATATCTCTTTCTTTGGATATTGGTGAAGAAAATAACATAATGTCGTCGACATAAAGAGCAATTATAACCATTTCCCCCTTTTGTCCTTTATAATAGACACATGGTTCTGAAGGCATCCTATTGAAATGGAGTTTGTTTATTAATACTCCATTAATCTTTTCATACCATGACTTTGCAGCCTGTTTTAATCCATAAACGGCTTTTTCCAACTTATACACCTTATGTTCTTGTCCTTTCTTTACGAAACCTTGTGGTTGTTCTATTAGCACATGCTCTTTAAGATCACCATTCAAAAAGGCTGTTTTGACGTCTAGGTGATTTATTTCCAGATCATATTCTGCAGCTAGTGCTAACGCAGTGGAAGCGTGCTGGGCCCATAACCTGATATGAGAGGGTGTTCAATATATACAAATGGAGAAAAGAAATTAATTTTATTCGGACATTTTTGCACATGCTAAGACATCAGTTTATTGACCACTGTTTAAAAAGAACCAAAAATCTACTTGACTTAGACAATGAGGTTTTAATCACAACAATAATCAGCTGTTAGGAAAGATACATCGTGTTCAAACGGGGCAAAAACTTAAAAAATCATTTGCGGCTAAACTACTGCTTCTATTTAATTGATTTTTGGTACAGAGCTTGAAAATGGTACCTAGTATAGGCAGTTAAAAGAAAAGCCCCTCTGTCGTATCAACGTTGTATATGTCTCCCTTCTCGTCGAAACTGACATATAGATCGCAAGTAACGCTGGCGCCATGTTATTATATCATTTCGATCAATAAGTGTGCTCTTGCGTGACCGTGCAACAAATTTAAAATTAAGATGCTTCAAAATTTTTCTGAGGGTGTCTTTGGAAATCTTGGGCATTTCTGAATCATCGTTCATCACTTGTAAAATCTAAAGTAGTAAATTTTATAATAGCTTGGAATCATTACTTAGGTATATATAAAATATGTAGGTATAAAATAATACTGTCGGTTGGAGGTTCATTTCGGTAAAAGAACTGATGAACAATTCTTCGTATTGCAGAGAATGTAAATTCATCAATTTTATGTTTGAAACTTCGCTTGGTCCAGTTTTTTTAGGAGGAGTTGGCGGCGCACCTTTATTTACTTCCTTCAAAACGTTACAAACAGAGCGTGAGGTTATTCCCAATATGTCAGCAACTTTGCTCATACATTCATTTTCTTCCACAACTTCAAAGGCCTCCAATTGCGCAGAAATTTCATTTTTCACGTATTGGCGTTGCGGATCATTACTTTTTCAGTAACAGTGAAAGCTTTTCGTGGAAGTTTTTTTCTTGGGGACAAGAAAACATCCACGTCTTTTTGTGATGTACTTGGCTGAGGATCCATTTTGATGGAAAACCAAAACAAATAGATTCACACAAAGTTTACAAAAAACTATAAACGTAACAACAAACACAACGTAACAACACTTTAACAAAAACCCAACAAAATAACAAAATATCGATTCGCAATGAAATAAGATATTCGTGCAGTCAAACTGGGAGAATGAAGCCGAATGACACGATAAACAAAATGGCGATAGCTGCACAAGCGCGCACGGGTTGCCAATACTGAAAACTATCTAGGCTCTTTTATTATAAGTTTTTTGTTGTTAGTTGTCTATCAGGATAAAAAAGTCACTAATGTTATAATTTTAATGTTGCAGATGCTGAGAGAAAGTTGTGCAAGAACATAAAACGTCGCCATCGAGCGACAGAACTAAAGTGAGATCAGTTGATTGTACAATCAAGAAAATAACGTAGCGTGGTCGTGGTCATCAACTTGTGAGGCTGAGTACGTAAGTCTATCTGAATGTATGAAAGAAGCAGTTTATTTGAATAGTCTTATGAGGGATCTAGGAATTGTGAGGTACACTCGAATGGTGGTTCATGCCGATAACCAGGTAGCAATAATGTTTGGCTCGAGACCCAATGTTCCACGCACGCAGTAAACACATTGATATAAGGCATCATTATATTGGGGATGTGTTCAGGGAAAGCAAAAACATCGAACTGAGACATGTACCTGTCGCAGTAAGATACTTATAGCAATATAACTATGAGCATGATCTATTAATTTAACTATTAGTGTACTTCGACCAAATAGGTTAGGTTAGAAATGTCTCGCGAGCCGAGCGACCGAAGCAAGCGGTGCCGCGGCAGCGACCGGCGAGTGCTACATCTGGTCGCAGTAACAAAATTAGGCCACTGCGACAGTTATGAACCGTTTTCATATAACTACATAACATCACGCCTTGTTTCCTCGAAGGGTTGGGCAGAGGTGTACCTATAGTACCCCCACATTTCACCAGCTATTTTTAAGTCCCATGTAATAGGGGGCGAGCCTATTAACATCAGCCGGGCACAAATCCAGACTCTGGGCTGCTACTGAGAAATTCCAGAAAGAAAAACACAATGACACTTTGCCCGACCTGGGAATCGAACCCATAACCTCATGTTCAGCAGTAGCGCTTGCGAAAACTAGTACAACGAGTCAGTCCGTCGGTTTTCAGATAACTATATTACGGTATATAGCTATATCCCTAGGGATATAACTATGTCACGGCTATAACCATCTTACTGCGACATACCCATTAAATCCATGTTAGTTGACGTACTCACTTGACTAAACCATTGTGTAGGTGTCAAGCACTAAAAGTACATAACCGGTTTAGATGTTAAAAAATATTGATTTTGGACGTATTTTAGTGTTTTTAAATTAAAATTCAAGTGCACCTTCATGAATTTAAATTTAACATTTGGAAATATAACATTTATATGTATACGACGTGCATGTCATGTTAATTTTGAATTTAAAATGAACATGTGTGCTGATATAATTTTGTCAAGAGTACTCGTCTGTCACTCAAAAAAAAACGAATATATTTTTGCTACGATCTTTTTCTCCCAGTCGTTTCTTTTTATCTTACAGTACCCTACCTAATAAAACTAATTCAATTAATTTTGATGATTTTTAAGAATCATTCTTCATTCTTAAGAAGCAATCAATTTCGTATTACAGACCACCTACTAATTTAATTTTAAATTGCCCTTGGAATTGACATTAAATTTTGTTATTAATGACACAATGTCCAGAAAAACTATCATTATATTTATAATTCTTATATTTCCTTTAATTATTTTTCAATACTTATTATTCATATTTTTAAATAAAAATATTTTCCTCCAGCGTGCTCTTCGATGCTCCAGAGAAAACTGGGATGCTCCAAGGTCGATCACCGAGCATTGAAATATATACCTTATTTCAATTGGATAAGTATTCAATTTAATTGATAAATTTAAAATCCTCTGCCGTCTCGCCCGCCTGTCTGCGCAGGTCATAAAAGTCTGAAATATCGTGACAGTGGCAGAGTTACAGAAACGCAAACTGTAGCAACACAAAAGTATAGTTAGCAAGTAACGCAATCATTCTGAGCGGTAAAGTAGCATCAACGTTGAACATCCGACAGGCATCTAGCTTGCCGAATGTCGCTCGATGTAGGCGTTTAACTTTCTTACATAGCTTCTTTTCGGCATCTGTAAAGTTATATTAGAGGTAATCTAGAATCTTATAAATATATAAATTGTAGTTCACTTCTTCAACAAAATAAAGCCAAATGAAAATAATAAAACCTTAGAAATACCTGTACAATTTGAATTTAGAATAATCGCACATGAATCTTGAACATTTGCCATAGCTATGTAGAACTTCTCACAGTGTAGGTTTAATGCGATTTGTAATGCTATACACTTTATTATCCAAGTAGCAAATATCGTTGTCTTTATAAACGACATAAACTGTAAAAAAGCAACAAATTAAAGAACTTATCAAAAAACTTACGTTTATATTTTACATAATTGCGTGATTTGATTGAGCATATTATAAAAAAATTAACCCACATTTTGTTTCTGTTTGTATCAAAAATCATTTGGATTGTTGTGTTAGATAATACAACGAAAATAGAACTAATGGATTTAAAAAAAAAAAACTCAAATTTTATGAATAATTAAAGATGGATGAAATGTACCATTTATATAAAGTACTTACATCAAATCGGTCAATAGATGACGAAAATTTAAAAAAATCTATAAATGTCTGAATTTTAGCGACGTACTCATAAAATAACTGCGTAGTTTGAAAAACTATCTGAAAACGATATAAGTTTGAATATATTAATAGTTTCCTCATGTAAAAAGCAAGCGGTTAAATTTTCATCATCATCATCATCCACAGGCCGACTTCGCCCACTTCTGGGCATACGCCTCTCTTTTCTTGTGCCACTCCCCACGCTTCTATGCCAGTCTCATTCAGATTTTGCCCGCAATGGCTTAATCTCACTAACCATTATTTGAAAAGAAACCTTGTAGATGTCAAAGCAGTCCAATATATTAACGCAAGCCTGAAGCATTGTTTTACAATAATCCACTCTGTCCCTTTCCTCCATGTTTTGGTATAGAAGAGCTTGAATATTCCAAAGATCAACTTTATCTTTTAACAATTGAATGAGTCTTATAGCATAAATGATATTTGTGTCAAAACTAAATAAAATTGCGCCACTAAGTAAGCTGGAAACGCCTATTTCAAGCATCGTGTAAGAAACAGTTATGACACTGATATACGATCCAACTAACAATATAACAGCAATCCAGTTAACAAAGGTGAAGCGTTTGAAACTGGCCTTATCATTGAAAAATCTGTGGATATCTTGTAATTTTAAAACAAAAAAAACGTTTTCATTTGTATAAGAAACACTAAGCTTTAAATTCATTAAGAATCCCACACTATATAAAACACAGCACAAGATATTGATGATATAATACGTCATATTTTCGAAAGGAAACCAGGGTCTGTTAGTTAACAAAACGGTGTTGTATAATGACATCGATGAAAATAATATCGTGGCGCAAAATGACACAATATGCGTTAAACGGCTGTTCGAAGTTATTAAATTATCCTTGATGCAATATCTTGGAAAAAACTGAATATTTTGCAACAAATTAAAAGGTCGAAGCATCGACTGCACATCCTTTTCAACGAAGTTGTTTAATAAAACTTCAACACGATGACTTTTAAGATTGAAATTATATTTTCTTTTTATTGGCTGCATTTTATTATAGGCTTTTAAGCACACGAAGGATTCATATTCATGTACCGTACCTAATAAAGCAAATTCAATTATTGTTGAATCTTGAGGTAAAGCAATCAATTTCGTATTACTTGCTACATACTAATTTTATTTTCAAATTACCCTTGGAATTGACATTTGTGATTAATGATATAATGCACAGTAAAGAAGAACTATCAATTTATCATAGCATTTTAGTTGAAAAAATAAATTTTTGTATTGATCGAATCATTTTTAGGCAAAACTACTAGACAAAAGTTACTGTTTAAATTTAAAAAAGCTCTTTACTGAATGTCACTTTTTAGTAGCAGAATTTTATTACAAAAATCAAACTGTAGCAGCACAAAAGTATAGTTAGCAAGTCAACCAATAATGTTGAACGGGAAAGTAGCATTAATGTAGAATATCCGATAGGCATCCGGTTTGTCGAATGTCGCTCGATGTAGGCGTTTAACATTCTTGTATAGCTTCTTTTCAGCATCTATAAAGGAGGTAGAGGTTGGAAGCTTATAAATACATACTCGTATAAAAGTATAGATAGAACATGACAGCATATTCATTCGATGAAAGAAAGCAGCAATATATGTGCAAATACAAACTTAGAACAACACAAACATGACATCACGCCTATATGTGGAGACGATGCACCTATGTAGAATAAGATTGTACCACGGTAGATAAAAAGTATGAAAAATGAAGCAATGACAGATAAATTAATTATGTGTTAGATGCATGGCGCTCACATATTTACAAACATTGTAAAATTATACAATATTCCTAACCAGTAATAATAATAAGTCAACGTGTGAGTTTAAGTAATCACAGAATGAAAAATCAATGTAATGTTTTGTTATAAAATTGCAATTTTCATTTTGTCTAGACTCTAAATATTTTTCTCTGGAGCAGGACCAATATGTTTTTCATCCCACCATCTCGGAAAGAGTATTTTTAATCTTCAGTATCTGAGTGGAAAAGCCGTTTTTATTCTCTAGAGGATAAAGTAAATTGAATTTAGAACATCGTGTGCACTAAGTTTGTGAATTAAAAAAAACATTAAACCTATTTACTGCTACCTCTATGGTGCCGAATATATCATACAACTTTTTTTTAATTTGTTAAAAACTCAGACTCGGAACCTTCTTGGTGTTCTTTTTTCAATTTGCTTTGTACGCGGTTCTTTACGCGGCATTTTTTCACGTCATTGTTAAACCTTAGGTATATTAAAAACAAGAAACTTGAAAACAAGTGAAAAAACTAAAATGAGTGATTCTAGCGACGAGGAAGTTTGCTTGACGCCAACAGAATTGACTGAAACTGTTAATAATGCGCAAATGAGCTTTCTCCCTCAACAATCACGCGAGAAGTATTTAAAACAGTACGATATGTTCAACACGTGGCGACTAGCAAAAGGAGCCAAAACTTTCTCAGAAAACGTTTTGCTGGCATATTTTATAGAATTATCCGAGAACAAGAAAGCAAGCACTCTATGGAGTACG
The DNA here is from genome assembly GCA_963853775.1 of Xanthia togata. NCBI lineage: Eukaryota > Metazoa > Arthropoda > Insecta > Lepidoptera > Noctuidae > Xanthia > Xanthia togata. The sequence continues at coordinate 23,576,114 of OY970799.1, read as the reverse complement.
TATTCGATGCTAAAAGCAACAATAAAGATGAAAAAAGACAAACATATCGATACCTATCCTAAATTAGTGGCATTTTTAAAAAGAGCCTCATCTGGTCATCAACCAAAAAAATCGAAGGTTTTCACAGTATCTGATATTGAAAAGTTTCTTAACGAAGCACCCGATTCCGTATATTTGGCGGCAAAAGTAAGTCAGTTGCACATTCAGTGTCTACTTAAGTATATTAATCTCAATTAAATAGTATACTTAGTAGATGTTGATAGGCATAATTATGCGTTCATATCAATTTTATTCATTTATCTACTACAATACTCTTTACGTTACAGGTTGTTCTTATTATTGGAATAAACGGAGCATGTCGAACTAATGAACTAACACAACTTAATGTCAAAAACATTGAGAAACATTCAGATGACTTACTATTAATTAATTTACCTAATACAAAGACAAAAAGAGACCGCAACTTCGTCATTCGCAAGGAATACGTAACGATTGTTGAGAAATATCAAGCCTTACGCCCGCCTAACACTCCAATCAATCGATTTTTTCTACAGTATCGCAATGGAAAGTGTGTTAGACAGCCTATGGGTACTAATAAAATTGGCAGTATCCCACGAGAAATAGCAACATTTCTTGAACTTCCAGAACCCCTGTTGTACACGGGTCATTGTTTCCGACGAACTTCAGCCACACTTTTGGCTGATTCCGGAGCTGATCTGCTGTCCCTTAAGCGCCACGGAGGCTGGAAGTCCAATGCAGTTGTAGAGGGATACATAGAGGATTCCATCCAAAATAAGTCTAAAATATGTGAAGGCATCGTAGGAGCCATTACACTGAAAGAGCCTCAATCGGATCCTTGTACTGGCCCTTCTACATCAAAAATAAGCCTTTATGAAACACCTAACCATCTCCCTCTCTCTCCAACATTCACGCCAAGGGAATCCGATGAATCGGTACAACTATTAAGTATGACAGATAGTTTACCGAAAAACAGTACACAAGTGACTAACACCAATATTACAGTACCAAACAAAAATATTACACTCAATTTAAATAACTGTAGCAACGTTACTTTAAAATTTTCTTAATTATACCTTAGTATTATTTTGTTATAATTTAAAGATTATTCTGTAATACTTACCTGTCATAATGTAGTAATTAATACCTAAACTGAAATAAAAGTGTACCTATCTTGTGATTGTAAACGTTTTTTTTTTTGCATTTAGTCATTTCCTCGCTGAGGTGGAATGAAAAGTTACGTGTTGCACTCGAGTGCAAAGATTTTAAACCTCGTGCTCTTTTGATTCCCTCGCTAACGCTCAGGATTCTAATTTTGAATCACTCGCTGCGCTCGTGATTCAATTTTAGAATCCTTCGCTTGCTCGGTCATCAAAATTGAACACGCGGTTAAAAAGCAACTTTGCACTCTTGTATAACAAATAACTATTGAAGAATTCTTATCTTGGATATAATCCTCTAATTTGTAATATGCTTGTTTATAAAGTGTTCTTTTTATATGAGTTTTAAATTTTCTTTCATTTAATTGTAATATACTCGTATCACAAGGTATTTTGTTGTAACATTTAACACAGTACCCCATAAAAGATGAAAAATGTTTGATCTATTTTATCTTTATTTCTAGTATTAAAATTATGTCTATCAATAATTTTACTAAAAATATGTAGATATTTTTTCCTCACATACATAATATTTTCATAAATAAATTGGCAAGATACCGTCAGAGATTCGCGACGACGTAGATTATAAGTGGCTCTTACAGCTCTCTTTTGTAAAATAAAGATATATTTAATGTCAGAAGCCCGACCCCACAGTAAAATGCCATACGACATAATACTGTGGAAGTAGCTAAAATAAAATAATCTTTCATTTGTTAGAGGAAGCTAGAGGGTGGTCCCATATTCTATACTATCAAATGAGCAATATTTGTATCCTTACAAATATTGCTTACCTTTTATAAAACAGTCCCCAACCGCGTCTGTATATATGTCTGTCTGAATGTGATAAACTCAAAAACTACTGAACGGATTTTCAAACGGACTGCACCAATGTACGGAATGATTCACGAGGAAGGTTTTGGTGTTTAAATTCTTTATGGTTTTGGGTAAATTGGCTGAAATATGACTATTACTGTTGAATATGTCGGAAAAAATCTGTTTCACAGACAGGAATTTCATAGAATCTCGCTTCGCAGCAAATGTTAAATGGTCCTTGTATTTTTATTTCGAATATTATTGTATTAACAACTATTTACTTGAATGAAACTTATTAAACAGGAACACAATTGAATTAATTTTATAATCACATTTTTTAATTTAGCAAACTTATTAAACAGGAGAATGATTTTTCAACGAATATTGTTTGTTCAGTCTATTTTTCTATGGTATTTTATTTCAATGAAAATGTTAACCCATTGTGTCACCCTATGTAAAATTTCTAAATTTATGTCTGTAATTTGTATGGTGTATCTAAAAATAGACGTTATGCTATCCATAATTTTATAAGTAAATATGGGTACGGTACATATTTCAATGTCGAAAATTAAAATACCAACGGGTAAAATGTGAATGTTCAAAACATCGAAAATGTAAATATCGACTGTATCGAAATATCAAAAATTGCTGAAAAGTACCGCGGCAGCGGCCGGCGAGCGCTTTGTCGAAATTGGTCGCAGTAACAAAATTAAGGCACTCCGTCAGTTATGAACCGCTTTCGTATAACTATACCACGATAAATAGGTAAATATACCATTAAAAATAAATAAAAAAATAGTCCTAGTGAACAGGCTTTAGGATGCTTTCCTCAGTCCCTCTTTCCCTCCCTGTTTTGAATTCGACACCACTTGCTCTCGCCCATCACTGTGAGTGCAACAAGGATAACGCATTGCGCCCGCCATCTAACGGCGTGAAGCCAAAAACTCAGTTCGAACTCAACCAAAAGTCCGGCCGGCAACTAACCGACGCGCGCGGTGAAAAAAAACTAAAATGTGGTAAAATACAACTGCTAGTGATACAGTGTGGTGATCTCCTGGCTCCCAGCATCCCGTGAGTACCTGACCTCTTTCAATTTCTCATTCTTAAGCCTGGTTCTGAGTAGGAAACTTCAAAAAGCGTCCTTGGCAATACGCGATACTCAATCATATTTTTGGTCCGTTTCGATCGCGAATACAGATATACTGTAGATTACAGTTTTTTCAGGCATTCTCAGGTTCAATTTCAATAGAAAACTCTGAGATTTGCTAGATTTTCGCATTTTAAAAGTATTATCCTAAAAAGTTGTGTTGGTCATACTCGCAGTGTAACCTATGCGGATTCAGAGGTCATCTTTTCTAGTCGAGTTATATCACAATAATTCACTTATTTTACGTAATATACTGTTTGTAATAGTATTATCTATAACTATTCACGGTATTTATACACTAACAAACAATAATACATAACTATTTCACCTAAAGGTATTGATTTACACCTAATAAATCTCAACTTAGGTTTATATTTTCATACCTACTAACATCATTTTACGTACGAAACAAAATGGAGGGTAAAGGGTAAACTTAAACTTCTTCAATCTCAACGCGAATATGTTTATCGTGATATCCAAATCCTTTACGACTTATCAAAATCTATGATTCAAGATCGTTCAAAGGTATCGTCGTTCAAGGCGAGATATACTCGAATACATTCAATTCGCGAAGAATTTGTTGCGTTATGTAGTAAAATACAAACTTTGGAGTTAGACATGAAACCTGAAGCTCAAGTGTGTAATAAATCTTTGAGTTCGTTTGATGATTTATACTATTTCGTAATCAGTGCAGCGGCTGACTTGCAGATCGCTGATAAGAGCGAAAACGTCGCGTGTGCGGGGGCGTCCGACTCCATGCAATCAGGACGTAACGCGCGGCTACCTAAACTTGAGTTACCTAAATTCGATAGTAAAATAGAAAACTGGCAAACATTTTATGATATTTACAAAACTTTAATTCACGATAATAAATCGATTTCGTAAATAGAAAAAAATCATTATTTAGCGTCTTGTTTACAAGGCCCGGCTTTGTCTATTGTCAAAGGGGTTCCGATGACCGCCGATGATTACGAAGTAGTTTTTAATAGTTTGATCGAGCGTTATCAAAACAAGCGTATTATAGCTTTAACATATCTAGACAAATTCTTTAACCAGCCAGTTTTAAAATCGGGTAGCTTCCAAGATCTACAAACTTTAACAAACGTAATTTATGAGGCTTACTCTGCACTCCAAGCTTTAAAAATTGAAAACTTAGGTGATTTTATCTTATTTTGTTTAACTTCGCGTGCGCTGGACTCGGACACGCGTAATCATTTCGAATCTCAGAAAAAACATTTCACAAATACCTACTTTTTGTGAATTATTAAAGTTTCTTCAAGATTATGTTAAAATCTTAGAAACTAGTTACATAACTTCTAAATCTAATATCAATAACAATCCTAACCCTCGTAACCTTGCAGGGAAAAAACCTTCGCCTGCGACTAGTTATAGGCAAAATAGCAGCGGATCCAAACGCTCAACTTATCTCGCAAAATCTATCTCACCTGCAAATGTGGCTTGTGCTCATTGCAGTGATGCGCACTCGATTTATCGGTGCCCTAACTTTCAATCCTTAGATTCTCGTGCTAGACTCGCGTTAGTACAAGATAAAAATAATATTTGTACAAATTGTTTACGTACAAATCACGTCATAGAAAAATGATTATCTAAAATGTCTTGTACGGTGTGTGGATTACGTCATCATACGCTATTGCATATTGACCCAGCGCCATCCAGCGCCGGCGCAACCACTGGAGCGAACGTTACAGCTCATTCTCACGCTGCCGTTCCCAACCGCGATATGGTTTTACTAGGGACATGTCAGGCGCGCGCGTTCAACACCGCCGCCGGCACTCAATGTACCGTACGTGCACTCATGGACAGTGGGGCGAAGGATTGTTTTATCACCGCTGCGTGCGCGCGAACACTCGGGTTAAAACTCCGCCGGTGTTACCTTAACATAGCCGGACTAGGACAAAACTCGGTCACACAAGTAAAGGGGGTGACGGAATGCACTATACGACCTGTACATGGTGATGCTTAATATCAAGCCAGTCGTATTAGATAACATCACTGCTCTAATACCTAGCGTTAAAGTACCATCAGTCGTTCGAGAACGTTGCAACCATCTAGTGTTAGCCGATCGCGACTACGATGTTCCCGCCAAAATCGATTTATTAATTGGGGCGGAACTATTCCATGAAATCTATGACGGTCAGCGTATCAATCTGGGGCCCGGTTTACCTACCGCTCTGCATAGCGTTTTCGGGTGGATCTTATCAGGGGCAGTAAACTGTAATTCTGCACCTTTAAACACCGCGTGCTCTTTAGTGGCCACCACATTTAAATTAGATGAGCAAATTCAAAAAATTTGGGAAGTGGAGGAACCACCGCGCGCTGTTATCACCGTACCCGAGAGTGATACCTGTAAACGCATGTACACTGATTTAACCTGTCGCGAACCTAACGGACGATACGTCGTACCTATGCTCTTAAAGGATGGCGATCGTTCTTTGGGTGAATCTTACAATAGTACCTTGTCGCGTTTGACTCATCTTGAAAAGAAACTTAATCGTCAGACTAAACTTAAATCCGATTATGTTAATTTTATGCGCGAGTACGAGAGTTTAAATCATATTTATCCTGTACCTAACACTGCGGTATCTACTCTCAATCGTTATCTTATCCCACACAGTTGCGTCGTTCACCCAGAGAGCACGACCACTAAATTGAGAGTCGTTTTCGATGCTAGTTCTAAAAATACTAACGGTCTATCTTTAAATAATATTGTATTCACTGGCCCTAAGCTCCAATTGGATATTGTAGATATCATAACCGGTTTCAGATTACACAAAGTAGTTCTAACTTGTGACATCTCAAAGATGTATAGAGGAATCTTGATTAGACCGGAGGATCGGATCTTTCAATACATACTATGGCTAGAATCGCCTAGTGATCCAGTTAAAGAGTACGAACTTGCGACTGTCACCTACGGAGTTAGTAGTTCACCTTATCTAGCCATCCGCACCCTCCACCTATTAGCAGCCGATCATGGCGCCGCGTTTCCACGCGCAGCTGAAGCTCTTCTTCACGAGACATATGTCGATGATATTACGACCGGCGCACCCTCTGTACGCGAAGCCATAGAACTAAAGGATCAACTTATCAGTTTATTAGGGTGTGCACAACTTGAGCTCCGAAAATGGAGTAGCAATTCACAATCCTTTCTAAAAACTTTGCCGATAGATCATTGCCAAACACCTAAACTTTTCTCTGAAGAAAGTGAATAAATCGACCAAGTGGATAAATCAACGTTAAAAATCTTAGGAGTCCAATATGATCCTGTGAGTGACAAGTTCAGTTACTCACAGTCCCCAATCTAGGACAATGAATGTACAAACCGTTCCATCTTATCTAGCATCGCGCGTATTTTCGATCCTCTTGGGTGGCTTACACCTTTTATCTTAAAAGCCAAATTGCTCCTTCAAGATTTGTGGCGTCTTAATCTTTCATGGGACGAACCTGTGCCCAGAGACATAGCTCTAGAATGGCAAAAATTTATAGCGGATCTTCATAACTTAAAACTAATAGAAATCCCCCGTAGGCTTATACCTTCCTGGGGCCGCATCTGTGGGACATCGGATACGACTGGGTGCTGCGCGCCGACCTCCCCAATGGCGTCAGCGTCGTTTGTTACGCTGAAGACACGTTGGTCCTGGCGCAGGGGAGGTCGCACCAGGCGGCGGTTGAACTAGCGACACACGGGGTTGCGACAATCGTGGCCAGAATCCGGCAGTTGGGACTCGAGGTGGCCTTGCACAAGTCCGAGGCCATGTGTTTTCATGGTCCTCGGAACGCGCCACCGTCGGGTTCCCAAATAACGGTAGGAGGGGTTCACATCGGCGTCGAGTCGACGATGAAGTACCTGGGACTCGTCCTCGACAGTCGGTGGAACTTCGTGGAGCATTTCCGACGTTTGGCTCCCAGACTGGACCGGGCCGGGGCTGCCTTGAAGCGGCTCCTGCCCAATCTAGGGGGTTCAAACGCCTCCTGCCGGAGGCTATACGCGGGGATCGTGGGGTCCATGGCCCTGTACGGGGCACCGGTGTGGGCGCGTTCGTTGAGGCGGCGGCCTGCCCGCCGGTTGAACGCGTCCCAGAGGGTCATGGCCACCCGGCTGGTCCGGGGATACCACGGTCTCCGGTGAGGCGGCGAGCCTCCTTGCCGGATTGCCGCCATGGGATCTGGAGGCAAAAGTCCTCGCGCATATTTGGGAGTGGCGCGGGGAGGCGAAACGCCGGGGCTTGACAGCGGACAGAGCTCCGACGGGATCTCATGGCGGCATGGAGAGTGCGATTGTCGCAACCCAGTGCTGGGCACGCCACTATTGCGGCGATAAGTCCCCTCTTTGAGGAGTGGCTGGAGAGGCGCCACGGCGTCCTCATCTTCCGCCTGACGCAGGTCCTCACCGGACACGGCTGTTTCGGGAGGTACCTGTTTCGGATAAGGCGGGAGGAAACGCCCGGGTGTCATCACTGCGTGGATCGCCCGGAGGACACGGTGGAGCATACGGTGGAGGTATGCCCGGCTTGGGCAGAGCACCGCCGTGTCCTCGTAGAGGCGATCGGTGGTGGGGATCTCTCGCGTCCGGCCCTGGTCCAGGCCATGGTACGGAGCGAGAGGGCATGGGAGGCCGTCACCTCCTTCTGCGAAGCAGTAATGCTCGCGAAGGAGGAGGCGGAGCGCGTGAGGGAGAGGCAAATTTCGCGCCCTCACGCCCCTAGCCGCCGCAGGAGGAGACGCCCCGGGCGTTGGCTTATTACCTTCTCAGTCTAAGGAATTTCAACTCATCGGATTTTGTAATGGATCCACTAAAGCATATGGATGTTGTGTTTATCTTCGTGTCGTTACCTCTCACGACATACAAGTTTATCTTTTAATTGCTAAGTCCAAGGTAGCACCTCTAAAAGTGTTGACTGTCAACCGCTTATAGCTTTGCAGTGCTGTATTACTGTCCAAAGTAATAAATCGCATTCATTCCTTGCTTAGTTCAAAAATCATCTTGAATAAATCTATCTTGTTTACAGACAGCTCGACTGTGTTGTCCTGGTTGAATACGGAGCCACACAAGCTTAAGAATTTCGTTGCCCACAGAGTGGTCCTGATTAACGACAGTCCTGTGCCAACTGAGTGGCGACATGTGTCCACCCATGACAACACAGCCGACATCTGTAGCCGTGGCTTATCATGCTTATCTTTATCTTCTTCTCAAATCTGGTGGTCTGGTCCTCAGTGGCTATCCAACGCACCCTGCAACTGGCCTGTTTCAGCATTTGAAGTGTCCGATAACGTATCAGAACTCACGCCCGTGTGAGAAAAAAAGATTATTAGATATACTACATTTAGAGGCATTGATATCCACTTAACTATCAACTTTTGAGTGTCAGGATTTTCAGGTTACCTATTAGTTAATTAATTAATCATGTAGGTATTTTAATATGTGAGTGTACCTACTACAGGTGCACCTCTGCCCAACCCCTCGGGGAAACAAGGCGTGATGTTATGTTATGTATTTTAATATCTATGAATATGGTGTGTAGTGAAAAGGATTATAAGAAAGCACATGGAGACAAGACTAGGCATTTATTTCAATTAGACTTGTCAATAAATAGGTATTGTTAATGAGAAATGTAGTTAACCGTTCCAAATCTAGGTCTTAGTGGAGAAGAAGGATAAGAAACTCAATGGAAGCTTGTTTTGAAGTATTTTATCAACACATTTTTACATTAGCATTTAGTTTTGTTATTACATTAATCTCTTGGACCATTTCTTAAAGCTAACAACTTTATTAATGACAAGAAATAGAATATGAATATTCCTTAATTCGATTTAACACTTATGTAGCAATATTAGCAATATTTTAATACATACAGAACATCATAGTTATCAGCAATAATCAAGATATAATGACAATTTAACTTACATGAACATTATAGTCAGTCGATCTTTCACCAGAAGTGATCTGATGATCCTTATTTCAATCCATTTTACAATAAAAGCAGAACTTCTGATAAGCAACATTATTTCCTTATATTAGCTTTTAGCAACTCAATATTACGGACATGGACACCACTCAGGGTCTGTTCTTAGATGTTAACATAAGCTTTTATATTGTTACAAGAATTAAGTTACACGACCTTTTAAAACATTTCAAATGACAGTTGTCTACCCTTACCCTATCTAACATGAATATTGCCACAGATAAAATGAACTGAACTATTAGTACAAAACAAATACTTTTAAACTATAAACTGTAATAATGCCTTTACAAAAATATAATTTATACGTAAACTAATCTCTTAGATATTCTTAACAAAATAATTTAATGGAACTTGTATCCTCAATCATTTAGTATTTAAATATAGGAACAACAAATAAATCAGTGTGACCCTACTACATAATTCAACAAAGATATTGGAGACAATAACACAACAGTTGAGTCAAATCAGTGTTTGACTTATAAAAATAAGTTTGTTATTAAATTCATTTAGTAAATTAACATAATAATTACATTTATAGGTATAACAAGTATAATTACATTTATATATCATATTATTTATTTTTAGACACAATAATTACATTTATATAACACCCGCATCACGCGCGTGTCACACTGGTGTGAGACGTGAAGCTGACTTGCTTGCTTCTATCATGGAATGCCACTCCTCTCTTTCCCGAGTTGAAAGAGAGGTTGCATGGATCTACCGTTTCATCAACAACGCGAAAGCTAAACGTTCTGAGCGTAACTTATTACCTTATCTGACAGCCACTGAATTAATCCAATCTTTAAAATATTTAACAAAATATGTTCAACATCAAAGTTTTAATGATGTCATATCTTTAGTAGTATCTAAGAAACCTTTACCCAAACATTTATCTAAACTCTTTCCTTTTCTTGACACTCGCGGAATCTTGCGAGTGGGGGGACGTCTCAAGCACGCGTCATTACCAGGTCGCGTCAAACATCCATACCTCTTACCTAAGATTTCTCGATTGAGTACTCTTCTTATTGACCACTATCACACAACTTGTCTTCATTGTGGGCCTCGCCTACTCCAATCTTTAATTATGCGTCGATTTTGGATACTCGGCATTAGAAATCTTATCAGATCACGGTTATCTAAATGCGTGTCCTGTTTTAAAATCAAAACTATTCCATTACAACCTTTACAAGGTGATCTTCCATCTCCTCGACTACAACCGGGTCAGTGTTTTCAAACAATCGGCATCGACTTCACCTCCAAAGTCGATGCCGATTGTTTGTGTCTTTTATGATAAAAGAAAGTAGACGTCGTAACGCTAGAACTTACAAAGCGTATCTTTGTCTCATAGTCTGCCACGCGACCTAGGCCGTTCATCTCGAGCTGGTTACTGAGCTCACATCTGAAGCATTCTTAGCGGCCTTAGATCGTTTTGTATCGCAGAGAGGACTTTGTCACTACATAGTCACAGATGGTGGTACTAACTTCGTGGGTGCCAGGCGTTACTTGTCGGAAGTTGGCGAAATGCTCCACCGCGAAAGCGATGGTATTTCCGGTCACCTCGCTTCTCGAGGAATCACGTGGAAGCTCAATCCTCCTTCCGGTCCTCACTTTGGAGGCATTTTCGAGAGCGGTATAAAATCGACAAAATACTATCTCAAACGTATTATCTGATCCCAAATTCTTACTTTTATTTCATTAGCATGTGAATTCTTGAGTCTTAGCTAATTGCTATTGCTATGCTATTTGCTAATATGACGATAATTGATATTAATGAAGTATGCGAATTTTGTTAATACTTCTAATATTACCTCCTATTATTTATAGGTAGATATTAAGTTCACACTATTATCTATTTAAGTACAATAATAAGCACAAAACGAAATAATTTAATTACTGTATAACGAAATTAACGAATACGTAAAATAAACTCTCACTATCACTTGCCAAAACGTACTGAACTTTGGCACAAAACGACGCGGGCCAAGCGCGTGTCACACCAAATATTATTAAATAATCACGAATTCATTCAATCAATACACGACCTTAAGTACGAACAAATCAAAGACAATAAGGTAATAATTGCTAAACAGCAATCTATGCACCACCCTGCTAAATCTGCTAAAATGCTAATAATTTAAATATAATAATACAATCACAAGCATTCATTCAATATACAACCATAAGTACGCGCAAATCAAAGTTATTAAGATAACAATTGCTTAACCCATTATTCGCAAATTCGCAGAGCCTGCTAATAAATTTCACTCGCGAATTCACGAGAAACGGTCAAGTGAAACCGATAGATTTAGTATTCCCGACTTCCCGTGGGTGCGACGGAGAGCGCACGCTACCGCTGCGTGCGTCGATGCTCTGACGTATGATAGTATCAAAAAATACGAAGAAGCGATTAATTCATTTCGCATTTCACAGAATTTCGCAACTACATTTCATTTGTTAAATGCTAAATGATCAATAGCATGCTAACAATGAATGCGAATGCTAATTAATCCATCACTACTAGTGATACAGTGTGGTGATCTCCTGGCTCCCAGCATCCCGTGAGTACCTGACCTCTTTCAATTTCTCATTCTTTAGCCTGGTTCTGAGTAGGAAACTTCAAAAAGCGTCCTTGGCAATACGCGATACTCAATCACCTAGTAATTTCAATGTTCCTCAGAGATCAGTTAGATTCAATCCACCTATCTCCATTCCTTTTTCCTCTTCTAACTACAGGCAAAACTCATACATGGTGCGAGCGAGTAAAGACTTTAATATTCTTTGTAAAGAGTTCTCATTTGACCCATTTACCACCAAAACCTATTCTGCACGCGCTCGGCTAAACGCTGACTTTTTTACAAGTGCATAGTGTATGATACTTATTGTACCTTATATACAGGATTACTGGTAATTCGACGTATATCCGTCAGGGGCTGATAAAGGGGGCCAAATGCAACAAATTGAACCCCACATATGTATGGCCGAAATTCAATAGTATTCGAGATATTTGAATTTTAAGGGTTTTTCGATATTTACCCAAAATTTGACATTTAATTCCAAATAAAAAAAAACTACACATTTGAATGGGTACCATTAAAAATCATGTTGTAGCTAGCACTTCAATTAAGCTATGGACATAGTTAAAACTACTTAATTTAACAAAATAATTAAAATAATGAACGATATAAGAATAACATCTTACCAATATTTTTATTTTACGCTTCAAAAATGTTGCCTCCTCACAAAAATTTCTATGACATTAATCGTAAAAATAACTAGAAAAACTTGCCTATTCTGTAAGCTTTCCAAAAAGGTATAAAAATCAATTTTAAAATACATAATTCGTGGCATGGCATGTGTTTGAACCGGCGCGGGGAGAGAAATAATGTGTGTTTTAGTTTATGATCCTTGCTAAAACAACCGATTTTACTGGCGGAATTCTTCGTGATGGGGCGGGGTGTGAGGGTGGGGGAGCACACGGCGTCTGCTGTGCTCGCGTCGCTTCCTTAGTAAGTTTCGACTCTACGCCGCGCAAGCACGTGTGTTGTTATCTTGCTATTAACCAATCTCTCATCGCGTTAATTTGTTATCGATCATTATTGTTAATTCTTGTTTCTCTTGTTATTATTTTTGTTATCATTGTTATTTCGGATACCATGGCTTCGTATGCTAATAACGAATACGCAGACATTATGTTTTGTTATGGTTTTGCCGATGGAAACGCGGCTGCGGCTCGGCGAGAATACCAACGCCGCTTTCCCGATCGTCGACTTCCCCACGTTACTGTTTTCGGGAGCACCTATCGACGATTGTCTGAAACTGGCAGTGTTCAGAGAGCACAATTCAACGCTGGCAGACCTCGACGGTATACGGCTGACGAAGAGGACACCATTCTTCAGTGTTTTATTGATGACCTAAACATCTCAACGAACATTGTTGCAAGACAGCTCGGTATGTCCCAGTGGAAAGTGTGGTCGGTAGTACATCTATCAGGTAGACACCCGTACCATTATCAACCTGTCCAAACATTGCACGAGGGAGATCCTGCCAGGCGACTCGAATTTTCTCGGTTTATGTTAAACGCTGACGCTGACCAGGAACATTTCCTAAGAAATATTTTGTGGACTGACGAGTCAAAGTTTGACCGGGATGGTATAACGAATTACCATAACTTACATTTTTGGGCACCTAAAGCAGGCAGGAATCCAAAAAAACTAAAAGAAACTGCGTCGCAAATGAGATTTTCCCTGAACGTATGGATGGGTGTCGTTGATAATTATTTGGTGGGCCCTCATTTCTTGCCCCAAAATTTGAACGGCGAAAATTACGAGGAGTTTTTGAGAAACAACCTAGGTGATTTGTTGGCGGATGTTCCCGAAGAAATAAAAAACAACCTCATGTTTCAACATGATGGGTGCCCAGCACATTACCGGATTACTGTCCGACAGTGGCTAGATGAGAGATTTCCAAACCGATGGATTGGGAGGGGAGGGCCAATTCCGTGGCCAGCACGAAGCCCTGATATCACACCACTTGATTTTTACGTCTGGGGTCATATGAAGGAATTAGTTTATGTGACCCCAATAAATTCAGCAGACAGCGAATAATAAACGCGGCGCAACAGATGAGAACAACGTTTTCATCAAAAGTGACGAAAACCGAAGTTAGGAAAAGAATTCGAACTTGCATTCGTAATAGAGGGGCTCATTTTGAACAAGATGTGTAAAATTTTTAATAAAATTTGACGTACATTTTTGAATGCATTTTATTTCATACAAATACAAATTCTCTCCCCGCGCCGTTTCAAACACATGCCATGCCACGAATTATGTATTTTAAAATTGACTTTTATACCTTTTTGGAAAGCTTACAGAATAGGCAAGTTTTTTTAGTTATTTTTACGATTAATGTCATAGAAATTTTTGTGAGGAGGCAACATTTTTGAAGCGTAAAATAAAAATATTGGTAAGATATTATTCTTATATCGTTAATTATTTTAATTATTTTGTTAAATTAAGTAGTTTTAACTATGTCCATAGCTTAATTGAAGTGCTAGCTACAACATGATTTTTAATGGTACCCATTCAAATGTGTAGTTTTTTTTTTATTTGGAATTAAATGTCAAATTTTGGGTAAATATCGAAAAACCCTTAAAATTCAAATATCTCGAATACTATTGAATTTCGGCCATACATATGGGGGGTTCAATTTGTTGCATTTGGCCCCCTTTATCAGCCCCTGACGGATATACGTCGAATTACCAGTAATCCTGTATAATATGTTTAAAGGGAAAAAATACGAAACACTGAGTACACATTGGAGACTGAACGTGGTCCCATAAGCTCTAACTTAGAAGTTGCTCAAGAATTTGTAAATTTCTTTACTAACATACCATCAAAAACGACGGAAGCTTTAAATTCCTCACCGGATATCTCAATTGATTTATTAAAAGCGAACGTTACAGGCTGCCCGGTTGAATTTCAATTTAAACATATAAACCCTATGATAGTTGTAAAAGCTTTTCGGCAAATCAAAATCAAATTGACTGAAGATCTATGGGGATTATCTATCAAAGTTTGTACATCCATAATCGAGACTGTAGCACCATATTTAGCTTTAATATTTAATTTGTGCGTGGATCAAGGAGTTTTCCCGGATTTAATGAAATACAGTAAGGTTATACCACTTTTTAAATCTGGGGACAGTAATGACCCCAACAATTTTAGACCAGTATCCGTGCTGCCGGTATTCAGCAAGGTGTTCGAAAAGGTAATGCTCAATCAAATGCTTAATCATTTTAACACCAACCAAATCTTACACGAACAACAATATGGGTTCACCAAGGGACGTTGTACGACTGACGCCGGTGTCGCCTTATTAAAACACATATTTACAGCATGGGAGGCGGCCCAAGATGCCATAGGAATCTTTTGTGACCTTTCCAAGGCATTTGACTGCGTAAATCACAAAACCTTGCTCTTGAAACTTGAGCATTACGGACTAGGTAAGCTTGCGCTCAGTTTGGTAAACTCTTATTTAAATGATAGACAACAGCAAGTTCAAATTAACGGTGTCAATTCACTCGGTCTAAAAGTAAAAATGGGTGTTCCACAAGGCTCAATACTGGGTCCTTTCCTCTTTTTAGTATATATTAATGATCTACCCCATTTATTAAAAAAACAAACCACAAATGGTGTTATTTGCTGACGATACTTCTCTAATTTTTAAGATAAATAGACGTGAATCTAATCTTGACGACGTAAATAACGCCCTACTACAGGTCCAAAATTGGTTCACTGCTAACAATTTAGTATTAAATGGGAAAAAAAACTAAATGCATAAGATTTGCTTTGCCGACTGTTAAAAGTAGAAGTTGCTGTTTGTGAAATAGTATTGAATAGGGAGAAACTAGAATTCGTCGATAAAACTGTTTTCTTGGGGATCACGCTCGACTCAAGGCTGCAATGGGGTCCTCATTTAACATCTCTTGCAGGACGGCTAAGTTCAGCAGCATATGCTGTGAGAAAAATCCGTCAATTTACTGATGTAGATACCGCGAGGCTAGTCTATTTCAGTTACTTTCATAGTATCATGTCTTACGGTATTTTACTATGGGGACGGGCTGCAGATATTGAATCGATTTTTATTCTGCAGAAAAGAGCCATCAGAGCAATATATGGCCTCCGCAGACGCGATTCCCTAAGGGAACTATTTAAAGATATTAACATTATGACGGTACCTTGTCAATATATCTATGAGAACATCATGTACGTAAGGAAAAATCTAAGTATTTTCAGTAAAATAGGTGATAGACACAATTATGGGACTAGAAATAGGGACCAATTAGTTCAACCGGGTTTCAGACTGGCTAAAGTAGACTCATCTTTCATGGGGTACTGTGTAAAATGTTACAATAAAATACCTCCCCACATACTCCAATTGAATGAAACGAAATTTAAATCTTGCATAAAACGCACACTATGCTGCCAAGCATATTATAAGTTGGGGGATTACATCGCTGACAAAAATGCTTGGCTCAACGCTGGTCCAGCTCCACAAGGGCGCATAAACTAATTGATTAGCATTGGAAAATATTGTTGGAGCTGCTGAAGATTGAAAAACTATATTTACATTGTATAAATTCAATCTCTTAGTATTATATAATTGCATTGCACATATGTGAGCACTGTTTACCTACTTAAACATTTACTGAGTATGTCTTTCATTGACTTGAATGTACCCTGGCGGCTGAGAGTATGTCATGCTCACTCAAATGTCTCGCTGGTGGTGGCGTGTGTGTTGGATCATTAAGTTCCCTTCAAAATGGTTGAGCTAAATGATGCTGATCCATGCGTCATGTTCGTGAACGGGCGCCGTCAGTGGGGACTGGTCATCTCTTAGCTGCCATGGCTTATTTTAATTATTTTTGTTTTTATATTTTTATTATGGTCGCTTTTAACGTACACGATTTACTACATTGTTCTCACATGTATAATTTCAACATGAATTATGTAACCAATGTTTTGTAACAATATTCTAATTTAAAAGAGTGTCCATGGAGTTTCTTGCCCGTTCTTCTCCATAGGAACCTACTACGCTTTGGAATGGGCAACTAGCTTCATCTTTCTGACTGACCAACCCCTTGACAATTCAAAAGTACCTGTAATTGGTTTATTTGGAATAAATGATTTGAGTTGAGTTTGAGTTTGAGTTTAATCTTAATCTTTTTTATCGTGCTTGTTAGTGTTAGTGATCCTAAGATTTCTACTAATTTTTCTGTTTTTACCCGTGAGAACCTGTAATTGGCTTTATGTTTCTTAATCAACTGTTATCCATTTGTTATTGCTGTTGGTTCTCCTATAAATAAATAAATAAATAAATATTATACAAAAGTGTGCATTTTGTCAAAGGTATGAAACTGTTTAGAAACTGTCACGCGATAAAATGTTTTTCTTGGTAATAAGTTTTATATTAAATAAACAATATGAGCATAAAAAATATTTGATTTGTTATTTCTACGATATGAATATCGAAACATTAAATTTTATTTGTAACAAAAATCAATTATTTAAATTTATTCAAAGTGGGCATTCTGTGTATTAATTATTATATTAAATGATAATACGAGGAAAAATGATGTGAAACGAAATTCAATAAAACTGTCATCTGTAAAACAACGTACAACAAAATCATGCCGACAACTGGGGGCTTTACTTTCTTTACATCTCACGGTTTACGTGGCGCACGCCAGGCGCCGCGCGTGTGTTGCTCTGCTGAAGCACATATTTAAAGCATGGGAGAACTCGCAAAATGCTATTGGGATTTTCTGTGATCTCTCTAAAGCCTTTGACTGCGTGCAACATGACACGATTTTGCGTAAACTGCGTCATTACGGTGTGCAAAAGGAAGCTCTGAACGTTATGAATTCTTATTTACATAATAGGTCCCAATGTGTAGATGTTAATGGTGTGAAATCTTCCGGGCTACCAGTTAGTATCTTTACGTAGCTCGCACGTTGCAGGCGTTTTATGTTCTTGCATAACCTCTTCTCGACATCTGTAATGAGTGCAGAGGTGATTAGTTACAACCAACTCCGCGTTTTGAACATCACTATATTATTTGTGTCATTTTAAAAACGTATATAAATAACACAAATGTGTCAATAATCGTGTACAAAAGGATTTTTGCACAGCGATTGGCACAGTTCTGCTTCTCCAAAAACGAAAATGAAACCTAGTAGGAATACTTGGGCTAAATCTTGTCGTTTGACTTCTATTCATCGGCACGATAACACAGGGCTAATAGTCAAAGAGTGAATTTAGATAAGGCAGCATTGGTGTGCCTTAGGGTAGTGATTTGGGGCCCACATTTCTCAAAAATCATAGATTTTTTAATTGGAATAAGCATAGCTCGTAACTTATACCAATAATACAGTCATTATTTTCCGCCATTCGTTTTGGAAAATAACGATGTGACCGAGAATTTTCAACAGTTGATGCCTAAATATCTCATAAATAATTTTCATGCTTTAAATGCTCATACTTCTAACCTGATCGTATAAAAACTTATCTCTCATGACACACAAAAGGTAAAACTGCATTCATGCGCAACGACGACAGGTGATGAGTGATATTGCATGTGTATTTATCTTTTTTCAACACGTTAATGGCTTATGACATACCTGTACAATTTGAATTCAATATAAGTCCGCACGAATCTTGAATATTATTCATTGCTATGTAGAACTTCTCACATAGCAGGCTCAATGCGAAATGCAATGCGAATGCTTTTATCAGTCAAAAGCATACCCAGAATGCCACTAAACTTATTGTTTTCTGAAAAAAACAACATCAGATTATTAGTATTCAATATAGTTTGCATATTATTGTTAGTTTTAAGAATTCCGTACAAAACAAGGAACACTTATTTAGCCTCTATCTACGTCCGTTTATAAGCCAACAATAATTATTGTTAGTATGTATAATAGTACTCATGATTTAAGTTTCGTGTTTCGTTTCGTTGCGTTTAAACGCACCGAATTTGTTAATGGTCTTTTCAGACTTATGGCACTTTCTGTGAGCA
Organism: Xanthia togata; assembly: GCA_963853775.1. Lineage (NCBI taxonomy): Eukaryota > Metazoa > Arthropoda > Insecta > Lepidoptera > Noctuidae > Xanthia > Xanthia togata. Next base: position 23,557,413 of record OY970799.1, on the reverse strand, counting down.
AAACATAATTGTACTAACAGACGGATTTTTTTCAAAACTCAAACAGTATCTGATGAACTAAGGACTCACATCAAAGATTTCAATTATTGGACATTTTAAAACATCAATTCATAAGTGAAGTCTAATGAGATAGTGATACAAGAACTCTGCGGTTTGATACACGATCTGGAAAACAAAAGGTTGCAGTTTAAGTATGATTTTCGTGAATTTCGTCATACGTATTCTTCTCCTTTCCTCGTTTAACCTTATTTATTTATTTTATTATTTATTTCAAATTTATTTATTTATAGAAATTTCTTCCAGCAGGCCTGCGACAGGAGAAATGAGAAAGAAATGTAGACAATAGTGTGTGAGAACAAGAAGAGAAAAAAATTATAAATATGCGAAGACTTAAACTAAAATATAACCTTCTTCGTTTTTTAATTGAAACATCTAAAGGGGCGGCTCAGACTGACTGTTACTACATTACTGACTCCAACAGCTAACAAACAACATCCAGACGAAATTTAAATAAAGACATTATTTTCTCTGAATTTTTATTTATTAAAAAAAAAATGTTTTTGACTATGCAAAATTTATTTACTTTAATAATGCACCGAAGTCTCTCGATTATGTCCCAAAACCAAATTAGAAACTATATACTACTCAAAGCAAAGACCCATAAAATATGGCGTACTCCATTTCCTACTCTATTTCTGATTTACATCAATGATCTTCGAAAAATAATTCAGCATAGGATGGTTATTTTTGCAGACGAAAGCACAGCTATAATAGAATGCAATGACATAAATAATTATGAAAATTATATTAATGAATCTTTAACTAAAATAATAAACTGGCTTGATTATAATAATTTGAAAATTAACCTAAGCAAGACCAACATCATGCAATACCATCAGCGTCGTGAAAATAACAACATAATATCAATTATAAAGACCATACAATTCAGGAAGTTGATAGTGCTAAATTCTTAGGAATGACTATTGATAATAAATTGACTTGGAACATTCATTCATACTGATATAATATGTAAAAGACTAAGTAAATCTGCGTATGCACTATTCCAACTTTAAAAAAAGGTTAATATTGAGACATTGTTGAACAGCATACCATGGACTTGCAGCTTCTGTTTTACGACCTACGTTATTATCTGGGGGCAGTCAGCTAATAGGGAGGTTGTATTTAGGATGCAGAAAAGCTGCGTGAGGTCTATGTGTGGTCTAAAAACGACGGATAGCTGTCTGCCTCAGTGGCTGGACCCGGATTCAGTACCTAATCAGTGCGCTAAAAAAAAGATTACTCATAAGAAGATAATGGTGACTGTCTGGTGGACCAGTGCTGGACTTGTACATCACAGCTTCTTACCGGAATGGCACAACAGTGACGGCAGATGTCTATTGCCAAGAATTGCAAACAATTATGGAGAAGCTCGTAATTCAACAACCAAGACTAGTCAATCGCTCATCCCTATTGCTTCTCCACGACAACGCGCGAGCTCACACTTCACGACAGACCAAAGCTACAAGAGTAACAGCTGGAAGCTCTCCGTCACCCACCGTACTCACCGGACCTTGCCCCAACAGATTTCTACTTTTTTGAAAAGTTAGAAAAAAAAAATAGGTTGGAAAAAATTCAACACCCGAGAGGCAGTATAAAAAGCTTTCGCTGACTTCATCGCCTCCCGTCCGGCAGACTTCTACAGTAAAGGGATAATAAACATCAAAATGGAAAAATTGTATAGATAATTTGGGCCAGTACTTTGATTAGCTGAAATAAAAAAAATACCAAAAAAATTATATTCTAAAATTATCCAAACCTAATAAAACAAAGCCCCCCCCCCCTTCCCCCGCCGCGTCTGTTTGTCTAAACGCGATAAAGTCATACAAATACACTTGAAATTCTCACTTACGAGTACAAAAGACTTAGACAGGTTCTCTATTGTGTTCCCTACCTCTTTTATCCATAATCTAATGTCTCATATTTTTTTTGTCCTAATTATTATTTGTCCGAATGATAACTTGCCCGAACTTAATGTCACATAATATTAAATGTCATAAAATTGAAATCCCTAAATACAACATGCCCTAAATTAGTTTGTCATAAATACTAAAATCAATAATATACAAAAAACTTAAAACCGTTTTCAATAAAAGTTATGTCATAAATTCAAATTAATGTTTAATTTTTTGTAATTAATATGTCTGATATTATCTGATTTTGTATTACAATTTTTTACTACTTTACCTAATCCTTCTGATACAATACATAAATAATAAAGATGCAAAAGCAATATGGCTTTTTCTTCGGCGCTGCTTGTATTATCATACTCGTATCACATCACTTAATAAAACAGTTGATTGTGAACACATTACTCTGTAAGAAGCATGCAAACAAGCATACACCATACATGCAGCATGCAAGCAATCATACAACATGTAGCATGCAAGCAAGCATTCAGCATGCAAGCGAGCATGCAACATGCAGCAGGCATGGTTTCTGTCACGGCTCCGGCGGTCCCACGCGAGCTTGTCGTCGCAGATGAAGACGAAGCTGCGGTGGTGAGCGTTAAAACCACCTGCTCCTCAACTCGCGAGCCACTTCGCCCTTCCGCATCTACGCGATTCTAAATTAAACTCTAGGGGTAGGGCAGACAAGACTGCGTGGAGTCGGATTTATAGCGATTCGTTTCTGTACTAAATTTTGCAAATGTTTTAGGACTAACAATTGTACTAAATATGAACATTCGGAATAATACACATTATACAGGGTGTTTGGTGCATCGTGTGCCAAATTGAAATGGTCGACTGAAGGAGTCATCCGCTAGCCTTTCAGACCCTTTAACACCCCTCATGCTCTGTGGATTTTTTTTATCGACTTTTTATTGTTTTCCAAAAAAAAGACCCAAATTTTACATTCAAATACAGATTTAAAAAAAAATATAAGGCGTAGACTCTGAATTTTAATTTTATTTCGATGTGTATTGTTTAAGAATACTTTTAAATACAAATTTAGTGATATTAGTCACCTAGTTCTTTTTTAATTCACTCGCAAAGGTAAAACTTAAATTAAAGCTGTACACGTTACAGCTGCTTGTATGGCAACAAAAAAAAAACCAAAAGCGACCGGGATCTTCCAACTCCCTCATTAATTACGAAACGAAAGAACTCATGCAAAAAATCATACGGCCCGAGCAAATGAAGCTGCACGTTCGTGGTGTCCGGAAAACAAAAAATGGAGGCGTAATTATCAGTACCGAGACGAAACATGACGCTGATAAACTGAAGCATGCAGTCCAGCTCTCTACATCTGGACTTACCGCCGACGAGCCCAGCAAGTGCAAACCTCGCATCGTGGTTGTAGGAGTGCCGACTTTGCCGACCAGGCGGCGGCCGAACACCAGGCCGCGGCGGCCGAACTAGCGACACACGGGGTTGCGACAATCGTGGCCAGAATCCGGCAGTTGGGACTCGAGGTGGCCTTGCACAAGTCCGAGGCCATGTGTTTTCATGGTCCTCGGAACGCGCTACCGTCGGGTTCCCAAATAACGGTAGGAGGGGTTCACATCGGCGTCGAGTCGACGATGAAGTACCTGGGACTCGTCCTCGACAGTCGGTGGAACTTCGTGGAGCATTTCCGACGTTTGGCTCCCAGACTGGAGCGGGCCGGGGCTGCCTTGAAGCGGCTCCTGCCCAATCTAGGGGGTCCAAACGCCTCCTGCCGGAGGCTATACGCGGGGATCGTGCGGTCCATGGCCCTGTACGGGGCACCGGTGTGGGCGCGTTCGTTGAGGCGGCGGCCTGTCCGCAGGTTGAACGCGTCCCAGAGGGTCATGGCCACCCGGCTGGTCCGGGGATACCGCACGGTCTCCGGTGAGGCGGCGAGCCTCCTTGCCGGATTGCCGCCATGGGATCTGGAGGCAAAAGTCCTCGCGCATATCTGGGAGTGGCGCGAGGAGGTGAAACGCAGGGGCTTGACTCCGATGCCGCGAGAAATCGCGGCACAGCGGACAGAGCTCCGACGGGATCTCATGGCGTCATGGAGAGTGCGATTGTCGCAACCCAGTGCTGGGCACGCCACTATTGCGGCGATAAGTCCCCTTTTTGAGGAGTGGCTGGAGAGGCGCCACGGCGTCCTCACCTTCCGCCTGACGCAGGTCCTCACCGGACACGGCTGTTTCGGGAGGTACCTGTTTCGGATAAGGCGGGAGGAAACGCCCGGGTGTCATCACTGCGTGGATCGCCCGGAGGACACGGTGGAGCATACGGTGGAGGTATGCCCGGCTTGGGCAGAGCATCGCCGTGTCCTCGTGGAGGCGATCGGTGGCGGGGATCTCTCGCGTCCGGCCCTGGTCCAGGCCATGGTACGGAGCGAGAGGGCATGGGAGGCCGTCACCTCCTTCTGCGAAGCAGTAATGCTCGCGAAGGAGGAGGCGGAGCGCGTGAGGGAGAGGCAAAATTCGCGCCCTCACGCCCCTAGCCGCCGCAGGAGGAGACGCCCTGGGCGTCGGGAATCGATTGCCGATTCCCGGCCACCGTAGGCGCGGGCTTGCGGACGGTGAGCAATGGGTAGCTCGCCGTCCGGTAAGGACCAGGCCCGGGTCGACGGCGCGTTGTGTTCCACGCGCGCCTCAAAGAGTGTCAGCGAGTGAAGGGGTCCGATGAGACCATTGCCTGCCGGGGTTGCGGGAAAGTCCGAAAGGGATACCGTGGCCCCCTGGCATTGCACAGGCAAGAGAAGGAACACGGGTGGGTTTTAGTCAGTAAAAGTCTGACACGCCCTCCCGCTCCACCCAGAACGGGAGACGTCATTTGATGATTTCCCACCCAAAAAAAAAAAAAAAAAAAAAAGGAGTGCCGACTTCCTTGACTGAAAATGAGGTGTTCAGGTGCATTTTCGAACAAAACGTAGCCGACAAGTTACCAGCGCTGTCCTTGGAATCCTTCTTGACCTTGATAAAATTGAACCACAAATCAGGAAAGAGAGATGCTACGACCTGTAACTACGTTATTGAAGTTTCAGCCGATATACGTAAAACCCTAATCCCTCAATCAAGGCTTTTTATAAACTGGACGTCCTGTCCTGTCAGGGATTTTACATTGGTAACAAGGTGTTATAAATGCCAACAATATGGCCATGCAGCAAAAACTTGCCGAGAGAACATTCACTGTGGTGACGCAGGACATTCGATGTCTGAATGCGTGAAGAAAGCCGACATTCCGAAATGTGCAACTTGCTCACGCTTTAAGAAGCCTAGTGATCACAAAACAGGATATGCTGAATGCCCTGCTAGGAAAATAGCAGAATACAGATAATTATATTAACTCCATAAATTATGGCGGTACATAACGCGTGTTAAAACTTTAATTTTTCAGCAATCAAACACTTGTTCTATGTATAAAAAATCTTTATTATACGCACGGAATCGTGATTACAATATCAACCGTCTTGCTTCGTAGTTCGATGATCACTGGCTTTGCACAGCCGTATACAGTTTTAAAAAATGACTCTTGCCCCACCCAGAAAAAACGATAACGTCATAACCGTTATTTCTAAGTGTTGCCAAAGTAAAAATAATACATTTAGTTACCATTATGAAAATACATTTAAAAGTTTGTTAAAATAACAATAATTTGTTTTTGACAATGTTGCCACAGTAGATAATAAACTTCGGTATTAAAATAATACATTTAAATAAATAAATACAAACTTCCGTAATAATCGATAACCTTTAGTAGAATTCTTAACTTATTTTCAATGAATAAGGCAAATGTATCTAGAAAATCCGCAATAATCATTTGAAATTAAAACATGAATTTTAAACAAGCTAACAATTCGTCCATCCTGATAAGTTTCGCGTCCCCGCGAACGACACAATTTAGCAAAAAGTTAACATATATGAATTACACAAACATTTAATACACACTCATTTCATATATAATATTTACTTTTCCAGATTTATACATTAATCCTATAAGAGCTATTGAACAACTGCACTTCAAAGGAGTTCGCTCTACACTCACGCACATAGCAGTGTTTACATTAACATGACTACGTGCACATAGCACTTCAAGTAGTTCTGTCTCTACACTCACGCACATAGCAGTGTATACATTAACATGACTACGTGCACATAGCACTTCAAGTAGTTCTGTCTCTACACTCACGCACATAGCAGTGTATACATTAACATAACTACGTGCACATAGCACTTCAAGTAGTTCTGTCTCTACACTTACGCACATAGCAGTGTACAGATTAACATAACTACGTGCACATAGCACTTCATGTAGTTACTCATCTACACTCACGCACATAGCAGTGTAGGTGTACAATGTGCGTACTTCGCACTTTTAATTTAGGTAAAGAAACTCGATCATTGTTCTAAACAAAAATATAATTATATTTAGTAAACTCAAATCATTTCTCATAGGTACATTGTTTCATTAAATTTTTACTTCGATAGTATTTTCCATGCTTCTTATCAAGAAACTTCATTATTAAACAATTCACTCATTACTACACACAAATATTCACACTCAAATATACTCACGCACATAGCAGAGTAAAAGTACAACGTGCGTACTTCGCACTTTGAATTTAGGAAAAGTATATAAACTTAATCATCGTTCAAAATATATCTAGTAAACTCATATCATTCTCATCCATCATTACATTTTTACATAAAAAGTAAGTTCTATACTTCCTAACAAGGAACTTAATCATTACACTATTAACTACACAATACATACTCACAGATAAATAGGCTCACCTAAATATCAATATACATAATATTTTATCAACCATCTGTACTCTCGCTAGTGGATGAATCATTACCATTATTGTTAAAACAAAGCCAAGGATGTATTTTATCGACAGCGAATATACCCTTATACTTTGACGCCCCTTTTTTCTTTGTAATAGGAGTATCTTCTACCTCATACCTATCGTGATCTAAAACTTTTGTTACTTTGTATGGCCCTGAACATTTCGATAATAATTTTCTACTTTTACCTACAGTATGTGCTGCTCTTTCCACTCTAACCAAGTCCCCAACTTTGAACTCTAATGGATTTTTTCTTTTTTTATCAAATCTATTCTTCTGTTTTTCTTGTGACTTTTTCGTATGTTTATCTACTTCATCCCTAATCTTACGTAATCTTTCATAACCGGTACTAATTTCATTTTCGTTAGGTGTGTTTTCAACTTTATCATCATCTATTTCCGAAACTAGACTACCTTCACTGATCCCAGTAAGTCTTAACCCAAACAAAACCTCAGCGGGGGTTTTACCCGTGCCTTTGTTTACAGTATTGTTTAATCCCCATTGTACTTGTAATAATCGGTCATCCCAAAGTCTTTCGTCTTTACCATGATTTTGCGAAGCTAAAGAGTCTAAAATTGTTCTATTATATCGCTCCACCTGGCCATTTGCTCTAGGTGAAGCAACTGCATTCTTTATGTGATGGACTCCTACTTCAGTAAGAAAACTTTTAAATTTCGAACTCGTAAATGACGTGCCTCTATCGCTAATTAGTCGTTTTGGCAACCCAAATGTCCCAAAATAGTCCCTAAGAACCGTGATGGTGGTTGTGGTCTTCGTATTTTTAACCGCTTTCAAAACAATAAATTTTGTGAATGACTCTACAATCACCAAAATGTAACAATTTTTCCTCTTTGACTTCACAAATGGACCAACATGATCAAGATGAATGGTGTGAAATGGCGCAATTTCCTTAGGTATAGGATTCAAGAAACCCTGCTTTTTTCCCGCCGGCAATTTATTATGAGCACACTCTAAACAGGCATTCACATACTTTTTGATAAACTTACGCATACGAGGAAACCAATAATGTTGTTTTATTTTATCCAATGTCTTATCAAACGCAAAGTGCCCTATTTCATCGTGGTTTTTCTGGAGTATTTGCCACCTACAGCCCTTTGGCACCACCCATCTTAATCCGTCGTCAGTTACTTTATATACTCTCTCGCGCTTGAGGACAAAATTTTTGCGTATTTCTACTAGGTCATCAAATTCTTTATCAGAAAGGATTTTCTTTATTCGTTGTATTTTAGAGTCCTCTAACTGTACTGTTGTTAACCAGTCATCGGTAATCGTCATAATATCGAAAGTGTCAATAGCCTGAATTATTCCTGCATTTTTCGTCGTTGGATTCCTACTCAATGCGTCAACGTGAATCATGCCTTTGCCCGATTTATAAATTACGTTACAGTCATACTCCTGAATCAAACTCCACCATCGCGCAACTCTTGGTATCATGTCTCGTTTCAAAAACGTTGCCCTAAGCGAGTTACAGTCTGTTACAATAGTGAAGCTTAACCCAAGTACGTACGTTCTGAACTTCACCAGCGATGCAATGACTGCGAGAGTCTCTAACTCATACGATGAAAAATGAGACTCCTCAGGGGAAGTCTGTCTACTGTAATAAGCTACCGGTTTGAAAACTCCATCGATTTGTTTTTGTAGTAAAACGCTCCCTATACCATGTTTGCTTGCATCCGTATGTATTTGTGTTTCAAGTTTGGGGTTATATAACGCTAGTACGGGTCTTGAAACAAGTGCACTTTTCAATTTATCAAACGCCTCTTCTTGACTTTGTGACCAAACCCAAACAGTATTTTTCTTTAATAGTTTCGTAAGGGGACGAGCTATTTCACCGAAACCTCTGATAAAACGTCGGAAAAAACTAGCTAGGCCAATAAACTGTCGGACATTGTGAACATCTTTAGGCTTAGGAAAGTTTTCGACACAATCAATTTTCTTAATACCCGGTCTTACACCTTCGCTAGAAATTTCAAAACCTAGGTAGTCAACGCGATTTTGAAAGAAGTAACATTTTTGTGGTTTTAAAGTTAATCCCGCCTCTCTAAACCTTTGAAGTACGATTTCCAACCTTTTAATACCTTCTTCAAATGAACTACTGGGTACTAAGACATCGTCCATGTAAGCTAATGCAATATTATAGCGTAAATTGCCTAAGACCAAATTGATAGTTCGCTGGAAAACAGCCGGTGCATTAGCTAGCCCGAAGGGCATTCTATTAAACTCAAATTGTCCGTCGGGTGTCACAAACGAGCTTTTACTCCTACTCTCTTCAGTCAGTGGAATCTGATAATAGCCAGAAGCTAAGTCTAACGCACAAAAATACCTATTCCCTGCCAAACGATCAATCTGGTCCTCAATACGAGGCAACGGGTAATGTTGCTTAATCGTTTTCCTATTCAGGGCGCGATAGTCTACACAGAGCCGTTTATCACCAGTTTTCTTTTTCACTAACAAAACAGGACTCGCGTATGGAGATTGGGACTCTCTTATAATGTCATATTTTAAGAGTTCTTCAGTCATAATTCTAACTTCTTCCCGTTCTGAATGACTCAACTTATATGGTCGATAAACGACTGGCTCTGTATCTCCTAACATAATATCCATTTCCGCAACCGTGGTCTGACCTAGTTCCGACAAGTCTTTGGCAAAACAATCGCGGTACTGGTTCAAAGTATTGAATAGCCAATACTTGGCCCTCTTTAAATTGGATTAATCTATTGTCATAATTTAAAATAGTTAAATGACCACTACCATTTTTGATATTATAAGTTCCAATTTCTACACGGTAGTTTAAACTATAACCATTTTCGACGAAAACAATTCCACTAAAATTTATATCGGTAAACACCTTTACAGATATACAACCTTCAGCCCTAACAGTTTTAACAGATTTTAAAGTTAGTCGAGTACCACTTTTATTTCGTTTATCAGTAATCATCAATTCTTTATCAGATTTAAATACCCATATGTGGGGTTGCTCTGTAACAGTTTATCCAATAAGTAGATCATAGTTTAAATAACCATCAGGAACGACAACTGCCTCAATATACATTTCAGCATTGTCAATCATTAATGAAATCTTAATTTTGCCTAAAGCACATACGTATGTATTACCAAAACCTTTTAGAGATGGCAAATTATTTACTTGCCATTGTTCACGTGGTACAATTACTTCCATGACGGATTTTTTTATCAAAGTACACTGACTACCAAAATCTACGTATCCTGTCAAATGCACATTATTAACATGAACACCCTTAATAAATTTTTTGTCCACTCCTAAGTCAATACTATTATCTAGTCATAATGTTTTAACTTCGGCTCTATCTACCCAAACGCTCCTACTGCATTTAGGATCGTCATGACCAATGCGTTTACACTTTTGACACTTAACAATAGGTTTTTTACATCCCGATACGTAATGGCCCGTTTCATGACAGTTGTAACATGTCAAGACTCTATTCAAATTAGGTTTTACAGATTTACGCGTTACGTTCACAGAACGTACTGGTTTTTTATTGAACCTATCTAATCGCTCATATTTGACACCCCTCAGGTAGCCTAGTAGTTTATCAGCATCCCTAAAACCTACTGCCTCTGCTCCGAATCGAACCGATCTATCATCTATTCCGTAAACAATGCAGTCAACAGCATTTTTACCCACTATATTACACCGATTTAAGGCTATTAACTTTTCATAATAGTACCCTTCTAATTCATCTCCAAACTTTGCTCTTATAGCTAACATTTCCGTAAGCAAATTACCATAATTTTCATGAGACGGAAAAGCAGATTTAAGTTTTTCGACCCATTCATCCCATGAAAGCAATACTGATGACTGTCCTTCGTACCACTTTTTTGCAGTACCAACTAACTTTGGAAGAGCATAGTGAGCGGTCTGTTGACTGTCCCAGCCATAGATCTCAGAGCATTCTTTGACTTTATTTAACCAAGTATCAATTGTTTGGTTTTTCGATTTAGGATCGAATTCTGGAACTACATTATTATTAGCAAATCTTTCTTTACTCTGTGGATTTGTTGTGGCTAAAATGGATTGTAAGGACTCTTTGATACATTTTAGTAATTCATTGTTAACATCGATGGATGGAGGCTGCGGCGTAACAGATGTAAATCTTTCATTTATACCAGAGCGGACTGGACTTCGTGATCTATTAACGCTTCCTCTACAAGGAGTCTGCAATCTGTGACGCCTCTGCCTACTACGACTACGATCTATAAATCTATTTATCGGTTCATATGTCTGCGTGTTCCTTGATGGCGCACGCGATGTGCTACGTCGCAAAGGAGGTATTACGACTGACCTGCTTCTACTTCTTGACTGCTCAACTCTTGGAGGTGATCTTCTGGACCTGCGCCGCTCGGAGCTTCGCTTATCGGTGCGAGGCGATGCTGGTGAGCGAAGACATCTCCTGGGCGCTGCTGACGAGCGACGACTTTGCCTCAAGTCTCCAGCACGGATCCGAGATCTGCTGCGTCTCGAGGGCCCTCCCAGCACAATGCTGTGATGACTCCCAGTCGACTTCTCTGACCGGTCACTGGACATCTTCACTCAATTGTACAGTGTACACTGTCCAATGATCTGAAACAAATTTAGAACAACGAGTACCTATTCCATTGAATAAAAACATGTTATAAAAGTAAAATAAGATAAATAGCGTGATAAATGAAATTGTTAATTGCATCCTATGTTTTATCAAATTAATTACGTCTCAGGGCAGAAAAATAAATATCTATCATACACATCTAATCATGTATGTTCTATACCTTTAAATGGAATACAGTTGAATTCAAACTATCCTTTGGAGAGGACTTCATGCAAACACAAAACCATGGTTCGCTGACACCTATCAGTGGATACACATCACTATATAAATCACGTATCAGCTGATATCTATTGTAAAAACTAGAAATTTTACAGATTCAAAGTTAACATTGAGTAACACTGGACAAAACTACTATTTTGATAACCTTAAAGAGGCAATCTAATCAGTTTCGGGGATTCACCAAATAACGTGCAAGTACGGATAGCTATTTATTGAATTTCAAACTTTATATCGGTAACAGTGTAGGTATAATTGATTTAGTACCTATCGCTGATTATAATTCATCAAATAATAAAAATAAAAAAATTATTAAAGACTTTTTTTTTTACACGGTTTTATCGAATTTTTACGAATCTTGCACAAAAAACTACTACAAAAATAATTATTAGCTGCTATTTGGCATTAAATATCATGACAACTATTATCCTTGTCATAGGATATTCTATCTTCTTCTTATTATAGGTAACGTATCAATGATGAATAAATCTACCTGCAGCACCGTAATATCACTATGGATAGATTTCTAATATGATAACACTCTTTCAATAAAAATTACACAAACAATAATCATATTGAATAATCAATTCACTAATAACATACCTTACTGTGGACGTATGATCACACCAGGATGGTAGCAATAGCTACACCAGAATCTCCCGGTATTATCCCTGCTTCTGATTTGTTAAAACTTTAATTTTTCAGCAATCAAACACTTGTTCTATGTATAAAAAATCTTTATTATACGCACGGAATCGTGATTACAATATCAACCGTCTTGCTTCGTAGTTCGATGATCACTGGCTTTGCACAGCCGTATACAGTTTTAAAAAATGACTCTTGCCCCACCCAGAAATAGCGATAACGTCATAACCGTTATTTCTAAGTGTTGCCAAAGTAAAAATAATACATTTAGTTACCATTATGAAAATACATTTAAAAGTTTGTTAAAATAACAATAATTTGTTTTTGACAATGTTGCCACAGTAGATAATAAACTTCGGTATTAAAATAATACATTTAAATAAATAAATACAAACTTCCGTAATAATCGATAACCTTTAGTAGAATTCTCAACTTATTTTCAATGAATAAGGCAAATGTATCTAGAAAATCCGCAATAATCATTTGAAATTAAAACATGAATTTTAAACAAGCTAACACGCGTCATATCACTTGTTGCTGACTCAACAATATCCCTGGCCTCAGCACTGTCATATTTACCTACCTTCGATATTTCGCTGTCTAAGCACATTAGGCAACCGCTTCTAAAATTTAACGTCACCTTGATGGTGATTTATGCAGTATTTGTTTCAACCTAGTTTATAATATTGCAAACACAATCATAATTCATGTACCTAAGTACTATCAACTACAGATTTTCCGTAAATAATATAAAAAATATTTATCCTAACTATTAAAATTTAAGTTGATTATACGAGTAAGTAATCTATAACTAATAAATTAACTAACTATGTCACTATTCTTAAAACTTATGTTAAATATTGTTTAAGAAATCAGTTGTTCAAAAAGTAATTGTAAGAACTCATGCCGCCTGTGATACAGGTTTATCCTAGTACAGGCATCATACTTTGTTATACCTACATTATTTCTAAGATTTATACCGTATTTTAACAATTTTAAGTTTTGAATAAATTTTATTATTTATTTTATTTATTTATTAATTCTCCAGTCTATCCTCTTTCTAATGATGTGCCACATGCCGTAAAAGTATTTTAACAACTTTGTGAATTCGCTAGAATTGTGAATCGAGTCACCTAAGGCTAATATTCAAAATTATGATTTAAAAAAAAATCTCTTAAATGATACCTGTCAAACCTATAAATCTGCTATCTCATTCTTATGGTTAGGTAAATTCTTGTCTCATATCTGTATCTTTCGTGGGATTTACTTGAAATAAAAAAACAAGATTGTATTTTTAACATTTATTTAATCATTGTTACAAATCTTGCTCAAATTGTTGGCCTCTGTTGCGAATGCAGGCCCGTCACCTGTTTCGTATTTCAGCAGTTGTTGTACGAAGTCGTATTTCCTCCTTAATAGTATTGAATGACGCTTCTATGCGTTGGACTAATACCTCCCTAGTTGGAACCTCCGTGGCATATACCAACTCTTTGGCACGTCCCCAGACATAAAAGTCTAACGGAGTTAGATCTGGGGAACGTGGCGGCCATGGAATAGGGCCATCGCTTCCAACCCATGCATTAGGGAACACATTGTCGAGATATTCCCTCACAGTCAATCGCCAATGCGCGGGAGAGCCGTCATTTTGAAATACAATGGTGTGCCCATTTTCATTAAATACGGGCACATCGGTCACTAATTCAGGCAGGTCATTTTGTAGGAATTCCAGGTAGTCTTCGCCATTGAGATTATCGGGCAGGTAATGCGGTCCAATTACCTGATTCCCAATCACTCCTGCCCAAACGTTTACACTAAACCTTCTTTGAGAAGATTTCTGTCTTTTAACACGTGGGTTTTGCGTTTTCGTTGTCCAGTTGTGCAAATTGTGTAAATTGAGGATCCCATCCTTGGTAAATTTGGATTCATCCATCCACAGTATTCTTTAAAAAAAATCAGGATCATCCACATCCGTGTGTAAAAGAAACCGACAAAAAGCCACTCGTCTCTCAAAGTCGCCACCCTCAAGACCTGCAACAAACAAAAAACTCTTTTAAATTTCTCTTGGGCAATAAGTGATTGCACAAGAAAGGACCCGCTGTTCGTGCTAATAGATTCACTACCTGGAAGTGACGCCATACCATACCCATTACCTGCTAAACAAAGGCAAGGTCAAACAAAGCTTGCACGGGTTTAAAGTTAGTTTAAAATTACGTACCTTGCACCGGAGTGTAGTGGAATGGATGCTTTTTGTTTTGACGAAGTACTTTCCACACTTTCCATATTGAAATATCAAGATGTGATACCACATTTCTAATGCTTCTTGTAGGGTCTTCCTCAAAAAGTGCCAGTATTCTCTCGTCTACTTCAACATTATGTCGCATAATATGGCCCCTTGGTTCATTAAAAGTAACACTGCCAGTCTCGCGTATGCGTCGGTATGTGTCTTGGAAGACTCTGCGGCCAGGTAACCGTCTACCAGGAAAGCTTTCCTGGTAAAGTCGTTGCGCTGCACGAGCGACGCCATTAGCGGCTCCGTAAGCCATCATGATGTCCGCATATTCTTCGTTAGAGAATGTCGCCATTGCAATAACAAAAAACTCAAAGTTTAACAATAACAACAAAAATTAAACAAATGTAACAAGAACCAACAAAACTCAACGATAACAAAGTAATAAAAGAATCGCGGAGTATGGTGAACTAGCACACACGTTAGGTAGCAGAGGCAGTGATGTCTCGACTAAAAAAATGGCGGGTCGGGCGGCGCGATTTGTTCAAACCGATTTCAGGTATGCAAGAAAGAGATAGAAGATAGATTTTACTGTGAAAGAGTGAGAAAACAAATTTTACCTCTTTCTCAAGTAACAGTTCCGCAATAAATATTTTTTCATTAGAATTTGGAATGTGGTTTTATGTGACTTGATTCACAATTCTAGCGAATTCACAAAGTTGTTAAAATACTTTTATGGCATGTGGCACATCATTAGAAAGAGGATAGACTGGAGAATTAATGAGGGAGTTGAAAGATCCCGGTCGCTTTTGTTTTTTTTTGTAGCCTTATAAATAGCTGTAACATGTACAGCTTTAATTTAAGTTTTACCTTTGCGAGTGAATTAAAAAAAAACTAGGTGACTAATATCACTAATTTTGTATTTAAAAGTATTTTTAAACAATACACATCGAAATCAAATTAAAATTCAGAGTCTACGCCTTATATTTTTTTTAAATCTGTATTTGAATGTCAAATTTGGGTCTTTTTTTTGGAAAACAATAAAAATTCGATAAAAAAAAAATCCACAGAGCATGAGGGGTCTGAAAGGCTAGCGGATGACCCCTTCAGTCGACCATTTCAATTTGGCACACGATGCACCAAACACCCTGTGTAATAGAATATTTAGGACATATGACTATAGTTCATTCAAAATAAGGAGTTTCAATTATCATAGTACTCGATATTATTACAGAATAGTTTTAGAAGTAAAGATAATCATGTAAAACAAAATTTAGATTTTTTGAACATTATGGTTACTGTTTATAGCAAACGTGATACGGATAATGATTTTTGGACCAATAATTTTAGGAGAAGAAAGGAGAGATTAAACAGCGGGTCCTAAACTGGACACAGCCTGTATATTGGTGACCCAAGTTATAGATAGCTAAAATAAAACGTTGGAACAGAAATAAAACGCTTTTTTTTTACATATCGGTATTAACAATAAAATACATAATAATATAATATATTTATAAAGTAGTAACATAAATTAGAGAAACGCAAATTGCAGCACCACAAAAGTATAGTTTGCAAGTAACGCTATCATTTTTAACGGTAAAGTAGCATCAACGTAGAACATCCGACAGGCGTTCAGCTTGTCAAATCTCGCTCGATGTAGGCGTTTAACATTCTTGCATAACTTCTTCTCTTCATCTGTAATGATCGCAAAGAACGAGACTATTCACGGTAATACACTAAGAAAGGGTAATAAAATTGTATACTTTTTGTAAACTACACTGTCCCTCTGCTGGAAAAAGGTCTCCTTATATCTTTCGACTCTTCCGTCTATTTTGCTTTTCCGACCCAATCCGTTTCGAACACTTCTAATATGGATTTCTCAAAAAAAAAAACGCAATGCATACCTATTAGTATTATAATGTAATACCTGTACAATTAGAATTCAAAACCATTGCGCATGAACCTTGAACATTATTCATAGCTATGTAAAACTTCTCACAATGTACGTTGACTACGACTAGCAATACCAAAGCTTTTAGCATCCAAAAGACTACCCAGATTGTTTTTAAAAATACCAAATCCTGCAAAAAAATAAACAATAATTATAATCAACGACTATGTTTTCAAAACTTTTGCACAATCTTCAGCCTTTCTAGCCAGTACATGTACGTAAGACGGCACACCAAGCATTCTCATATCATAAACATCAATACATTTCCAGTATAAGCGGACCTCTCATGAAAGTCTCAAGAAAGTCTACAATGAGGTCAGCTCAAACTCAAATGTACACCTTGATGAATCGTCGTGTGTGCGTGTTAGGCAGATTAATGGGCGAAAATTGACTTTGAGTAAGTCAATTTTCGCCCATCAATCTGCCTAGCCTTTTCCCAATACTATATTCGGGACGGCTTCCAGTCTAACCCGATACAACTAAATACCAGTACCTATTCATACTGTAGTCCATTTTCACGCATGTGCCACTCCAATGGTCCGCAGCGAAAAATATCATGTTGTCTTATTGAACAGTCTTCCTCTGATTCATATTAACACACATACAGACTGAATTGAATCTTAATCAAATGGTAAGCGAATTGTCTACTTACACAGCATCGGCCACTTGATATGCTAAATTTTATATCATCGACAAATAAACGAACGTCAACGAGATAGTTGTAACTGAACCAGATAGCATGAAGAAAAACCTGAAATTTAGGTTTTTTTTTCATTAAATCACAATGAGTTTTTGAAAGGCACAAGGCTAATGTTTGACCAACCATTTGTTGTAAAGAAACCTTGTAGATGTCATAGCAGTCTAATATATTAACGTAAGCCTGAAACATTCCGATACGATATTCTTCTCTGTCCCTATCCTCCATGCTTTGAGATTGAAGAGTTTGAATATTCCATAGATCAACTTTGTCTTTCATCAGCTGAATAAGTCTAATAGCAACAACGAAGTCTGCGTCAATGCTCAAGAAAGTTAAACAGCTAAATATTACTAATACGGATACATTTAGCATCGTACTAACAGCAATGACCAAAGTGACATACGGTACTAGAACCAAGATGACGGCAACCCAATTACCTATAGTAAAGAGTTTGAATTTCGTCTCATTATTTAGATATCTATGAATGTTTTGAAATTTTAAAGTGAATAAAACGTTTTCTTTCGTTTGAAAAACACTGAGAATATAGTTATTTATGAACCACATAGTGAACAATATAAAATTGGTCATGTTAGTGGCTAACATCAAACCATTAAAGTTTATAGCGGAAAACATTGGATGCCCGTAGAAAATATTACAAATGAATATTGTTATAAAGAATATCGTGGCACACAATGAAACAAAATTCGATAGACGGTTGTTTGGAGTTATGAAGTTATTCTTAATGCGATATTTTGGGTAACACTGAATATTTTGCATCAAATTCAATGGCAGCAGCATCGACTGCACATCTTTGTCAACGAAGTTATCCAACATTCCCAAGCGAGGATTTTTAAGAACGGAGTTTATTTTTATTTTCTTTAATTTCATTTTATCTTTGACGCTTTCTGAACACGAATGAACCAGTTGAGAAACATTCGTAGTCTTTTTTTTCATTAGGGATCGATCTAATCCAAAGATAATATTAAGACGCATGTAATCATTTTATTTGCTTTTTATTTAATAATGTTCATCTATCTAGGTATGGACAGGTTTAAAAACCGGCCAAGTGCGTGTCGGACTACGCACAATGAAGGGTTACGTTGTTGGGATGAATTTATCCCAAAAACAAACTTAACATTGTAGTTGAAAAACACGTTCTCCCATACATCGATATACGTCACGGTCAGTTCTCCAACTGCAAGTAAGTAATAGCAAAAAAAATAATTGAGTGATAAAACTACAAATTAACGATTTTCGGACTTTTTCTTTTACATGTGCTGTGAAGCCTTCATGATTCTACGAGTAAGTCATCGCGAAGTGCCCTGTAAGTTTTGATGATATTTGTGACAATCAAAATTTGTCGATGATTGGTTGGTGACTTGATTTTTTTAGGCCTTCAGGGGATCATAGACTTACGTATTTGATATTAATTTCAACCAAGACCATTTTTCTCAGGAATTTATGGAGGTTACCTCCATAAATTCCTGAGAAAAATGGTCTTGTCAGACTAACAGACGGACAAGGAAGTGATACTTCACGTCTTCCGTTTTTTTTCCTTTTGAGGTACGGAACCCTAAAAATTAGAGAGAAAACGAAATATTAGGAACGATAGATCATACGCTAAGATATAAAATAGCTACATAAGTACTTAAGTTTGTCATAAACAAAAAATTGGGTCTTTCAAAAAACATGATTTTCACACATAAATTCATCTCATTTCACCTCGGAATGAGAGATAATACGCTGGAAACTTGTTTTGGCGTTCTAAACGTTGTTGTCTTAAAAGTCCCATAAAAAAAAATACAAACGAAATATTAGGAACGATAGATCATACGCTAAGATATAAAATAGCTACATAAGTACTTAAGTTTGTCATAAACAAAAAATTGGGTCTTTCAAAAAACATGATTTTCACACATAAATTCATCTCATTTCACCTCGGAATGAGAGATAATACGCTGGAAACTTGTTTTGGCGTTCTAAACGTTGTTGTCTTAAAAGTCCCATAAAAAAATACAATTATGTATTTTTTATTATGTTTAATTTATGTGTGAAAATCATGTTTTTTGAAAGACCCAATTTTTTGTTTATGACAAACTTAAGACCTTATGTAACTATTTTATATCTTAGCGTATGATCTATCGTTCCTAATATTTCGTTTGTATTCGTTGTTGTCTTAAAAGTCCCATAAAAAAAAAATACACAAAATACCTACACTCTGCGGCAGTAAATTGGGCCTTGTATTTAAAGTTACTTACTGGTATACAACTTGTTTCCAAAACAAACACATATGAATTTTGTGCATATTATGTACTTAATACCTGCCTCTTTGTTCCAGTGATCGGAAGAGCTATTGAGCACGAGGTCTTAGGTTCGATTCCCATGTTGGGCAGTGTTAATAGGTTTTTCCATCACGAATTTCTCAGTAGCAGCCCCCAGTCCGGATTTGTGCCCGGTTGATAGTAAGAGGATCGCCTTCTTTTACATGGGACTTAAACTTAACTGGCGTGTGGTGTGGATGGACAGGCATGTGGATGTACTAATAGCTACGCCTCTGCCTAATCCTTCAGGGAAAATTAGGCGCGATGTTATGCCATGTCATGTAGGTACCTGCAGACTCAGTGAGATTTTCATTAGCAATGTTGTAGCAAAACTGACAAATTAACCTGGATTTACGGTTCCGCATGCGAAAATAAAAACAATTTGAAATGATGTCAGATGACATAATGACATGATGAGTTTAAGTGGAAGGTACGAAAAACCAATTATTTAAATAAAAATGCACAGCCTTAAGGCTACGGCGCGATTTTACATGGAACAGCTCGCTTTCCGCGACGCTGCCTTCTAGGCCAGTTCCATAAAAATCTATGCGTTGACACGCGCCGCTCCCCGCGCCGACACCGCCGCCGCCGCCCCGTGACCCGCTGACCGCCGACTGCCGTACCGCTGACTACGTGTCCGTAGCCTAACTCATAATTTCAAATAGATTTTAGGGGCATGAGGAACAGGGTGTAAAGTTCACTCATCCACCATAGAAAAGGGAGGATCCTCCAACCAGACAGGTGTTGTGCCTGGCGGGCCGACTGCCCGACTGTTGATGTCGGATAGTCCTATCTATGTCGTTCGCGCGGTAAACTCTAATTGCGCGATGCAGGATTTGTGTGACGTCATGTCTTTGATGCGTAGTTAGTATGTGGCGGTGTAACCGCTACATCACTCCCCTCCGGAGACCGGAGGTCGATAGTGGGCTGAGTCTTGTATCTTGCGATGCTTCACAGTGCCAGCTAAGGTTCCAGTGAGTCGGAACCGGGTGCCGCACAGTTCGCGGTGAGTCGGAACTGTCTGCGGTGATTGCGGCGGTTGTGGTGATTGAGGTGATTGCGGTGATTGAGGCGATAGCGGTGATTGCGCTGATTGAGATGATTGCGGTGATTCCCCAGTGAGTCGGGGTGATGAGGCTGAGGGTAATGACCAGGAATGCGCATTCGCTGCATGCTGGTGGTCAGGATACCCGTTGAAGCCGAGGGTGCTGGCTGTCTGTGTGACTCGCCTTACGAAAGCTTGCGGGAGTGATGATGATGACGTCGCGCTGAAGTAGTTGCACGAAGGCTGCGTTGACGTTCATAAACGGGGTCACCAATTTAGGGGTATGAGGAACAGGGTGTAAAGTTCACTCATCCACCATAGAAAAGGGAGGATCCTCCAACCAGACAGGTGTTGTGTCTGGCGGGCCGACTGCCCGACTGTTGATGTCGGATAGTCCTATCTATGTCGTTCGCGCGGTAAACTCTAATTGCGCGATGCAGGATTTGTGTGACGTCATGTCTTTGATGCGTAGTTAGTATGTGGCGGTGTAACCGCTACAAGATCATTTCATAGTTTAATTCGAAAATAGCTGCCGAAACTTTAGTATTCAGTTGCTTGAAGCAGAGTAAGTTTTACAAGGCAGAGGCATAAGATAATCTTTGAACAACTTATCTTTTGCATTCTTTGATAATCCCTTCTTGAGAGTAGGTTCCCATCGCTGAGCTAAGCTGTGATGAATTTTATCACCGAACTTTGGAATATTATCTGTTTCCTCTCCGAGTGCCATCAATACAGACACATCATCTGATCATCATATTTTATACTTTGTTGTGAACAGACGTGTCGAACATTTATTAAAATAAATAAATAATTACTTGCTGAATCGTGACCTGGTTTTACCAAATAGCCGGTAGTAAAGCAAACTGTGTCATACGTAAGCATAACATGTGTAATCGTTTCTGTGAAAATATGTTTATGTGATTAACAAGTAAATAACTTATATCACAATGGCAACAAGTCCCTTCAGCAGGGGTGGCAGATGTGCTCGGAGCCCACCTCCTACACCTGTGCCCGCACCAGTACCTGCACCTGCACCTATACCCGAGCCCGCACTCACATCTCACTCTCAACCACCCAGCCAAAGAGAAGATGTCATGATGGAAGTGATACCTACGCCGGAAATCCAGAACTAGATGTCGTCCTTTGAGCAGTGCCTAAATGAAGTGTGCTCTATTGTAACAGAAGGCAAATTAAACATGGAGCAAAAACTGCGTATAAGTGCCCTATGCCGAAAAGTTAGTCACGGCTCATCACAGATGGCCGTTCAGTATCAGTCCCTTAAGATGAGAGCCGTCCGGGCCCACTCCACCGTCCAAACACGCAACTGCAAGACCTTAAGCTGTCAATCGGAGCTTCAATGAAACCGGTAACGGGAACTTCCTTTGCTGAGATGGTTAAAAAAGGTACCAACAATTTTATACAGCCGATAAATTTAAGCTCAGTGGCCATATACCCTAACGACAAACTGAAGTCGAGTGAGGAGACAAAAACACTTGTCCAAAAAATTATATGCCCCGAGCAAATGAAACTGCAGGTAAGAGGACTACGTAAGACGAGAAATGGCGGTGTCATTATCAGCACTGAAACAAAGGACGATATTGAAAAGTTGAAAAAATTGATGCAGCTATCAAATTCAGGCCTTACAGTCGACGAATCCCCAAAAAGGAAGCCTAGAATAGTAGTTATCGGAGTGCCGTCATCCATGCAAGAGAAGGAAGTTTTTACTTCTTTATTCCACCAGAATCTAGCAGAGACCCTTCAGGATTGCAGCCTCGAGACCTTTTTAACCACCATTAAGTTAAGCCATAAGTCAGGTAAGAAGGACGCTGAGACCTGTAATTATATAATAGAAGTATCTGCAGACATACGGAAAGCCCTGATATCAAAAGATAGAGTGTTTGTAAATTGGTCGTCTTGCCCTGTGAGAGACTTTACTCGAGTTACACGTTGTTATAAGTGCCAGCAGTACGGACATGCGGCCAAGTCATGTCGTGAAACCACCATTACCTGTGGCCACTGTGGTGATCAGGGTCACTCCATTAAAGAATGCACAAAGAAGGCTGAAGAACCAAAATGTGCTACTTGCTTGCATTTCAAAAAGCCTTGCAATCACAAGACAAGTGCTTCTGACTGCCCTGCGAAAATAATGGCTGAAAAAAGGTACATCAATTCTGTTGATTATGGAGGCGCCTAAGAGCGCCGTTAATTACGTATTTTTTAAGCCCTTGGTATTGTTTTTATAATTATGATTAATAATTTAATTAATGACATAGATAATTTCTCTGTATCTGAATCCCACGTTTGTGACGTTGAACACTGTAAACAATATCTCTCCTCCCACACTAGTCCACTAACCATACTAAACCAAAATATTCGCAGCATTTTTAAAAATTTCGATAATTTTAGCATTTTTCTACAACGTCTAGATATAAACTGTGACGTTATTGTACTAACCGAATGTTGGCTTTCCAAACATTATAACATACCACTAATACCGGGATATAATATGTATAAAAGTAACATAAACTACAATCAGAACGATGGGGTGATAGTTTATGCAAGAAATCATCTCAATGTGTCAGTCGAGGAACCAAATATGCACGACTGTAACAGATTGTTAATTACAATCGGGTCAGAATTAGCTATACTTGCCTTATATCGACCCCCCTCTTTTAGAAATATAAACAATTTCACTGAGTCTCTAAACAACACCTTGCAGAACCTGTCGTCTTTCAAAAATACTGTTTTAGTTGGAGATATTAATATCAATATTCTTCCAGAAAGTGCTGACGCATCCGCTGAGGAATACCTTAACGTATGCGCCTTCCATGGTTTGCTTCCCGCTCACACGCTTCCTACACATCAAAGTGGCTCCTGTTTGGACCATATTATGCTCAAGTCAAACTTCCCTGCACTTACCCTTGTAATTAATTCAACAATAACCGATCACAATGCTACCCTACTCATTTTAAATTGTAAATTACCTAAAGTAGTCACTCGCACAATTTCTAGATTAATTGTAAATAAACTTGAAGAAGACTTACGCAATATCGACTTTGACCCAGTCTACGATTCCGCTGACCCGCAGTTTTGTATGTTGTACCTAATCAAAAATGTACAACATGCAATTCAGAAGAACACGGTCATATCTCGGCGAAATAACAAAAACTACAATATAAAACCATGGATCACGACAGGACTCATTCGCTGTATGAAAAATAGAGATAAACTGCATATGAAAGCTAAATCTAATCCAAATAATTTAATTTTGCAACTGTCGTATAAGCGATATCGTAATTTCTGTAATAATCTTCTAAAAAAAGTAAAAAGCAACTACGATAAAATTGCACTAGAAAAAGCTGGTACAAACAGTAAAAAACTATGGAATTGTATTAAAAATGTAACGTATACCTCGAAAGAAAATGAGTTATCTTCAGGTTTATTACAAGCACACTCATCACAGTTAGCATCTGCCAACATTGCGAATAATTTCTTTGTTAATGTTGGTAAATGTCTGGCTGAAAATGTTCAGGGCCAATCACAATATCTAACAAGCACACCATTTACATGTAGCACTATTTTATCATCCTTTGTGTTGCAAGACACTGACGAGACCGAGGTATAAACGATAATTATGAGCTTAAAGGACGACTGTGCAGTTGGCTGGGATAACATATCAAATAAAATTATTAAACAGTTCAGGCACATTTTGGGACCGCCACTAACTTATATTTTCCAAAAATGTTTTTCGACAGGTGTTTTTCCCGAGTGCCTAAAAAAGGCTGTTGTTGTCCCCGTTTACAAATCAGGCAGTAAAGATCAAGTGACAAATTATAGACCTATTTCCTTACTGCCTACTATTTCTAAAATATTAGAAAAAATTATGAATAAAAGACTTTACAAATGCTTGGAGCATAAATCAATTTTATCTAAACGGCAGTTTGGATTTAGGCCTAAAATGTCAACAGACGATGCCGTGCACCATCTGACTGACTATCTAGCACAAGAACTTGATAATGGTAACCACACAGTAGGAATCTTCCTGGACCTCGCCAAAGCTTTTGATTCGGTTTCTATTCAAATTCTGTTGCGCAAGCTTGAAGCCATAGGTATCAGAGGCACCCAGCTGAAACTATTTAAGAGCTATCTAGAAGATCGTACCCAATGTGTACGGATTGGTAGTGTTCTCAGCGATGGTAAAAAAAACACGTCCTTCGGAGTTCCCCAAGGAAGTATTTTAGGGCCTACACTATTTTTAATATACAAAAACGATCTTTGTAACCTAAATCTAGATCACGGCCAAATTGTTTCTTATGCTGATGACACTGCCTTTCTATTTTCGGCTGACTCAGAAAAAAATGTCTACGAGCTTGCGCAAAATGGGTTCAATATTGTTAATAAATGGCTTCAACATAATTCACTAACACTAAATGCAGACAAGACAAATTATATTAAGTTTTCGATGCGCAAGCAAACACCAACAACCACTATATCGACATTATATGCTCATCATTGCATAATTCCTACAGAAAACGTGTAAAGTGTTTGTCCCAAAATTAAAATGGCAAATACAAAAAAATACCTTGGTGTTATAATAGATGAAACACTTTCGTTCAAACAACATATACAAGCATTAAATAATAGAATTCGCAAGTTGATATTTGTTTTTAAAAAGTTACGCTATATTGCTGATCCAAAACTAATTAGAAAAGTTTACTTTGCGCTGTGTCAATCAATATTAACCTACTGTATTACCTCATGGGGTGGAGCGGGTAAACAATGTTACTAACCATTGAGAGAGCTCAAAGGGCGATCCACAAAGTGTCTACTTTCCGCCCTTTCCTTTTTCCTACTAACCTCCTATACAAATCTTGTAAAGTATTAACAGTTAGACAGCTATTTATAATAGGTATTGTATTAAAACAACACACAGCTCTACCCTACAGCACTGCATAATTATACTAATAAAAGAAGTAAAGGTATAGTTTGTCCACAAAATACAACAAAACATGCTTTTGTATCCAAATTTTACCTATACCTCGGTCCTCTTCTCTATAATAGACTAAACTCGAAAGCAAACATTTATTCCCTGAACTACACAAATTGTAAGAGAATTCTCAAGGATGCTCTCCAAAGTATGTCTTACGAAGATACAGAGAATTTACTAACTGTGCTACAGTGAATATATGTACAAATTTCACCTACGTTAAGTATTTATCAAATTTAGAAACTAAGAGTTATACTACTCAACTTATAATTAGTGATCTATTGTCAACCTTTTGATTATCTATTTATTTTATAAGTCTATTTAAGCTCTTCCCGCCTGAAACACAGGATTACCTAGTTCAGGCACGTAAGTCTTAGGAATATAACTTACATTTAAGCAAAACTGTACTAATTTTTATGCCTTGTAATTTTTTGAATAAATATATATTATATTATATTATTATATTATAATAGCTCTGGATCGAGCTCTGGGCAGGTACTATCTTCATGGCTAGGAGTTGATGCTTCCACGATCGGCTTGAGAGCATCGCCAGGGATATCATTAGGTACTTCAATCCCCTCAGATTTTCTTTGCCGGGGGCGGAACGTAAGCATTCCTTATCGTCTGAAATGTATAAGACGTAACTTTGAATTTCAGTTTTGTTTTCTTTGTATTAATTCACGGTTAACCACTAGAATTATGAATAAATGCAAGGTTTCATAATACAGCCAACGTGTTAACGCTCGGTTATCGGCCAGGCGAGACAATCTCATATGTGTTTGAAAACTAAAAAATCTCATAAAAATCTCTTATGCCTTTGTGTTAACTCACGGTTAACCGCCCTGGCTAAAAACCGTACTAAATGAATAGCACATAATTACCATAAATATTATAGGTATCACAATATAGCAAGGCGACTATAATCCTCGCAGGATAAGGTGTCACCATAAAATAATTGAGGGTAGTTGTAAATACAATACATACCGGAATCGGATGAAGATTCAATATATTCTACGACGTTTACGTCTTCGTTCATCGGCCTGTTTCTTTATTTGAAGTCGATAGTCTTCAATTTCTTGAGAATACCTATTCCCTTTTCTTCGGCATTTTTAATAACTAGTTAGCGCGTGTGTACTTGCTATCGTGCACGAAAAAGATTAACATCAACTTGTGATGTGGTTATGGTAATCGCAAGTTTATTGTAAAAAGTCGATACATAAATCGATTTTCATAAATCTCTTAAAGTGAGCATGTTATCTTGTAGATTAAAAGGACTACCTGGTCATATATATGAAGAATGAAGCGAAGAAATATATTTTTTGTTATAGCGGCAATAGAGATACACAATCTATGAAAATTTCAACTGTCTACCTATGGATAGATAGATAGAATACTCTTTATTGTACACCATAAAAATTACAGACAAAAATTTAGAAATTTTACATAGGGTGACACAATGGGCGGTCTTATCGCTTAAAGCGATCTTTTAAAGACAACCTTAACCTATCACGGTTCATGAGATACAGCCCGCTGATAGACAGACGGACGGACAGCGGAGGCTTAGTAATAGGGTTCCGTTTGGCACCCTTGGGGTACGGAATCCTAAAAAGAAGCCCGAATACATAATCTTATTTAGATTCAATTTCATTACTTTGAAAACCTTACACAATCTTCACCCAATAAAATTATTGTTTGTGCGTTTATCATAGAGACAATGCTATCATTATTGTTGAAATTGATTAATGTGTCTATAGATCTCACAGAAGATTAATGATAATGTGTAATTTATTAATAATGTATGTGCATTGGTACGTGAAGTCTGTTCAAAGAGGTTAAACATAAATCGATAAAACAGAGGGTAAAAAGAGATGTAGACACCGTGTGTAAGAATAGAGAGAGAAAGTATACATAAAATCATAACAATTCACTCAATAAAATAAAACAAATTATATGCCAATACACTTACTAACATACATACATACATACTTCTAAAATAGATAAAATACAACATAAATACCTACGCAACTATGACGAAGTAGAAAGATAGTGTTCTTTCACTCTTCTTTTAAATACTGCAACAGTTTGGCAGTCCCTAATGTCGGGCGGAAGTGAATTCCACAACCGCACCGCGTGCACAGTGAAGGAGTAGGAGTAGAAGTCAGTGGAGTGGGGAGGGGACTTAAGCTGTTTTCCAAGATGCGAACTGCAAGGCACATCAGAAGGACGGGCGTAGGAAAAGCGCTCCCGCAGATAGGAAGGAGTTTTAGGATTATAAAGGAGGTTAAATAGCAGACACAATATCCGAGAGTTCCTGCGAAGTCGAATAGGGAGCCACTTGGGTATCTTGCGAAAGTTAGAGACGTGATCATACTTTTTAAGGTTAAAAACAAAACGTATACATATATTTTGTAAACGCTCAAGTTTATTTAAAAGCTCCTCGGTGGCATCCAAATAACAGGCATCGGCGTAATCTATAATGGGCTGAATGAGAGTTTGAGCAAGGGAGATTTTTGTATTCAAGGACAAGAAGCTCTGGAGGCATTTCAACTAATGGAACGTAAAGTGCACTCACGCTAGCCTCTGCCTGCTCTGTTGTGGGAGGTGCGGGCGCTGGATGCGACAGACAAGAGGAATAGACAGATTAATAATGTGATTTATTGGTGGAATCTCTATGTTCATTACATCGATCTTCGTTTTGATTGAGTTTGATAAAGATTTGTGTGCGTAAATCGTAAACATTCTGTCTTTAATGACGCAACTGTCTCCCAGTCTAATGACACCTGTTTGGCTGAGTTGTTCGATCGTAATATCGTCATCGCATATGATTCACACAATGCATTGTCCACAACAAAAGTATAGGTAGGAATTAAATAAATTAAATTCTGACATAGATTAGAGGCTTGATGTTTCAGACATAGGTTGGTATCTGACGTCATCTGATAGACGAGCCTTTTCAGTGGACAAATGTACTCGTTGGTGTAGAAAGGAATGCATTTTTGTACATCGTTTAGAGACACCGGAATTTAAGAGTCTTTGTGTATTTTGATAGCCAGGTAGTTTGCTACAGGCACTATGTTGACCATGCTTTCGTTGGCTTGTTGTGGAATCGGTATGAGGTTGTAAAGCTCATAGTCTTCCCGGCTCACAAGAGGAATTCTAACTTCAAAAATCAGGTACTCTCTGGTAGCTCTCGCTTTCACTTTCAATCTTCGCCAATTCAGTCATATTATTAATCGGTAAGGGTAAGTCCTATGAAATCTGTCCGGGTATAATATGTATTTAGTTCATTTTTCAACTGTGCTGGTTTTAACAAGTGGAAGTTGAACTTCTAATAGAAAATGTTGGCCACTGTATCAACCAGCACCTCCTGGATTTCTTTAAGGTTGGTCATGATGTTATTTGCTATGAATATTGATAATTTAAATTCTGCTTTTTTGTCGGTGTGTTGGATTTTTTCTTTGAAATTACCCATGCCCGCGTTGCATATTGCGATCGTTTGAACATACGAGTATGTTGTCTAGACGAGTGACAAACTTGTCCAGTAGGTTCATTCCTTGCCTATACGGAGCCATATCGCAATAAACGACGAGTTTCCATTCTTCACATTCCAATCTCATGTTTGCTAGTTTATCGAGAAATATGTTTTTATTTTCTGCAACTTTGGAAATTTTATGCTCACATGTTCCTGAGCAAATAATCATCAGAAATACGAGTGTTGTAATTATGAAGTTGCATAATTTTGATGATGCTTGCTTGGAATGATTAATGGTTGTTTTTTGACCTTCTTGGTTTTTCTTTTCTGTTGTCGTTGATCGGCAAAACGGATAATTTCGAAATTGGTCTCTTAAGTGTGTCCCATTTTTCGTCCGTAAAGATAAAGATAAAGATAAAGATAATTTATTTGTCAAACATGCGTTTACATAAACTGACTCATCAGACATGCAAGGTATTGAATTAATAGATGTTGTGTGCGTCCATGTTTTGCCAATAACGGCGTACAAATTTTGTAGGTATAGAAGATTACATTTAATTGCGTTTTACATAATTATTGTCATTCTAAATTTAATTACAAAATACAAAACAAATAAATAATAATTAATGTCAAGATATTATAGGTATATTATAGTCAAAATATATTAAATTATGTCCAGAATCTATGTATATTAACTATGTATATTAGACGTCGGAATAGAAAAGTCCTTTTCATTTAAAAAATCTATGACATTGTAATACACTTTACTAACTAAAAAAATCCTCATCTTATTTTTGAAAAGTGACAAGGGCAGTTCTCTCCAACTTTTAGGTAGCTTATTAAATATGTTAGGAGCCATACAGAAGACACTTTTGCGCATGAGGGTTGTTCTCGCAGTATGAGAGCATATCCTGCTATTGTCGCGCCTATTACGTGGGACTACTTCATCTAATCGTTTAAAACGGTGTGGATTTGTTTTGACAAAAACAGCTACTCCTAAAATGTACAGACATGGAAAAGTAAGTATTTTATATTTTTTAAAGTAAGGTACGCAACTATCAGTAGGTTTCATTTTAAATATTGCGCGAACACATCTCTTTTGAGCCTTGAACACCGTGTCTTTTTCTGTTGAGTTGCCCCAAAAAATAGCACCATAGCGTAAATGAGATTCTGTTAAACCATAGTAAGCTTTAAGTAATGCCTCCATACTTATTATAGACGACAATGTGTGCAGGGCATAAGCAGATTTACTGATTATCTTGCACAAGATTTCGATGTGTGTTTTCCAATTCAGTTTTTTGTCAATGTGGAGCCCTAAAAATTTTGTTGTTTCTACCTCTTCTATAGGCTGGTCATCGTAGTGTATATTTAAGTTGCTCTTGCTATTGATCCGTTGACTAAAATGTATTAGTTTAGTTTTTGTCAGGTTAATTTTTAAGTTATTGTCATCTAGCCATTTTACCATTAGATTTATAGAAACATTTATGTCACTTTCATAAGTATCAACACTTTTACAAGGTATCGTTATGGTGCTATCATCTGCAAATAGTGTCAGAGGTTGAGGGATGCCTTTCGGTAGATCATTGATATACAATATAAATAAAGGAGGCCCTAGAACACTCCCCTGTGGCACACCAAACGAAACTATACGTTCTGAGGATTGAAATACAATTTCATGTTTACTTTTCATATTAATGTGGTTTATATTTGTTATTTGAGTTCTGTTATGTAGGTAAGATTTAATTAGATTGTTGAATTTTCCTCTAATTCCATATGCTTCAAGTTTTTTTAAGTGTACCATAATGCACATAGTCAAAGGCTTGCGTCATGTCAAAAAATACGCCACAGACCGGTTTCCTCTTATCCACGTTATATGTAACATTATATAAAAAATCATAAATGGCCATATTAATTGTTTTACCTGTTCTAAATCCTTTCTGTTCCTCGCATATAATATTATGTTTTTCTATAAATGAATTTAGTTTCTTGTAAATATATTTCTCAAATATTTTAGAAATTATAGGAATTAGTGATATAGGCCGATAGTTCTCCATTAACTCCCTATCTACTTTTTTAAATAGTGGCTTGACGATAGAAATTTTTAGAGCATCAGGGTAAATGCCTGCGCTAATACTGAGATTGATAACATGACTCAAGTGACCGCAGATTTCACCCGCAACATGTTTTAATATATAAGTAGCAATACCGTCATATCCGACACTGCTTGTATTATTCAAGGACATTATTATCTTTTTAATATTGTCTGGTATACTAGGGGCCATAAACATAGTTTTGTTATTGAGATCTAATGTACACGCCCTAGGTCTGCAGTTGACATCCAATTTTGGTTGTATTTTATCAATAAAAAAATCATTAAATGCTTCTGCAATAATCTTGTGATGAGATATAACGCAGCCACCCATTTTAATTTTATTTATGGTAGATTTAGGCACGTTATACTTTGCCCGATTTATAATTTGCCACGCAGTTTTCGATTTGTTTTTAGATGTTCTTATCTCGTAATTGTTTTGTGCTTTTTGTGTTAAGCGGATAATTTTTTTGTATATTTTAGAATAATTATATAATCTGGTTTTATTAATATTATTCCGATGAAGTCTAAACTGCCATAGGAGTTTTCTTTTATTTTTACTGCATAGTTTGACCCCTTTTGACAACCACTTAGTTCTTCTAATTGTATTTATTTTAACTACTTTTAATGGAAAACACAGATCGTATAATAGCTTGAAAATCCCAATAAAATGATTATAAGCTACGTTTGGGTCATCCGTGTCATATAGTTCTGAAAAGGTAAGATTCATTAGATGGTTTTTAAATTTTACTATATTTTCCGTACTATAGTCCCTTCTAGTTGCGTACCAATACTTAATGCAACATATTTTTTGTACTGGACACTGAAGCAGCTGTGCTGTATGATCCGATAATGCCCATTCTAGTACTTCAGTCTTACATGCGTTCAAGTTATGCGCAAAGTTGTCAATGCACGATAAACTGGCCATGCGAGTTGGTTGTTTCAAAGCAAGCTTCATATTGTAACTCATTAGAAGACATTCAAAGTCATTAGTTGCTCTATTTTGCTTGAGTACATCAATGTTAAAATCTCCGCAGATAACAATTTTTTTACAGCATGTTCGTAAAATTTCTTGCAAGAGCAATTCAAGTTTGTCGAAGCAGTAATTTAAATTATTTGAGTTCGGGATTCTATATAAACACACAATTATTATCTTATAACTAGTCAATTCCACGCCACAGCACTCAAATATGCCTGGAGTTGATAACTTAGCTACTTTTGGCAATTCTTTCCATTGTAGCCCATTTTTAACAAGGATACATGCACCACCCCTTTTTTGTTCTATTCTACAATAATGTGCAGCCAAATTATAGTTAGGTAAAAACAGTAAATTTTGATAGCCTTCCATGATAAAGTGTTCCGTAATACACAAGATATCAACATTTATCTTTTTAATAGATAGCTCCTCTAGACATACCATCAGATCATCTGCTTTATTTATCAAACCTGCTATATTTTGATGCAATATGTTGATATATCTATTAGAGAAAAAACAGTTCATTTTCATCAGTAACATTGCTGTTTACAGTGTGAGGCAAATCTGTCACTTTATCAGAAGCATTGCACGAATTTAAGTCATCATACAGTGTAAATTCATTAATCATTAATATTATATTATGCAATATGTTGGCCATACCGCGATTATTTACAGAAGTCCTACTCTTAGTAAACATACCAAAATCATAATCGAGATAATAATTAGAGTCAAACAAGTAAGCATAATTATATGAACAAGCATCCAAATATATTAAGCTGTTAAATGTTTCAATTCTCGAATTAAACATTGACGAGTAATCATTTAGTTTGAAGGTAGGAGCACATAATATGATATTTGTGTGCTGTAATTTTGACAGCGTTTCACGAATACTGATAGTTAATTCGACATAGTTCTTTGTCCGACGAAAGTCTTCTTCCCCGACAAATATCAAGCAGTAGTCATTCATATTGTAGTCCTTTAATTTGAGATCCAAGTCAGAGATAAGGTACTTAACACCACAGTTGGGTGTCAGGTAGTGGCAGATTCCATAGTTAGGGAATATATTTTCTGCAATTTCTAACATTTTATTATTTTTATTGCTACTTAAAATACATAGTTTACTAATTCTAGTTCCGTTTGGTTTACTGTTATAGTTTAATTGTGTCAGTTGTGCTTCAGTCTTTCTTACTTTATTGCCAGTACTGTGGATAACGCCATCTGTGACCGAGTTATCCAACTGTTGATGATTTTGCACACCGGTTGGCGATGTAGATTTCTTAACCCTAGTGTTGTACCCTTCACATTCACTAGACTTTTCTGTGTTTTTTCTCACACACTGGTTGATTTTTGTAGATTTTTTCTTAATATTTGGTGTTTGTAGCTTTAACTTAGCAGGGGAGCATGCCACTGTTTTATACAGTGCATTCTGCTTCTGTAGCTCCTGGTTAAGGTGGTTAAGCTTCGTATTTTCTAGAGTTAAGGATTCTATTTCGTTGTGGGCACTATTGAGTTCAAGAGTTAATTGTTCTAATTGATGTTTTAATTTGGTAGTTTGGTCATCTTCGTCATCAGAAATGTCTGGTAGGCTGGTTGTGGTGCCATCTATCGGTGAGTTCGTTAACAAAGTGTCCTCATCTGTATCATTAGTATTTGTTTCAGACTTAGGACGATTACGTCTAAACGTGATGTTATCTAAGGACTTCATTTTACAGTGCTGTTAAGGTGCGGAGCAAAAAGGACACAAAGATATGGACTTGTGATGTCGCCTGTATATAATAGCTTGTCCGTTTGCCGCTAGATGTTGTTGTCACAAAATCGATGAAGCAGATTGGTATGGTATCAATCGATCAATCTTCACCAACGTCACTTTTTGTTACGCTACTCTCCACTAGATGTCATTGTTTACAGTTTCTTACGATTATGTTTATTTTTTCACATCTGCAACCCCAGAATTAATGTCATTTAACGAATCCTCTCACCACTCGATGGCGTTGTTTATAGTTTTAGTTAGATTCTGCATAATTTTCACATCTGCAACCCCAGAATTAATGTCACAATTTTTTATTTAATTGGACTTTTCGACACTGGAGGCGCTAGGCAGGGTACAGAGGTCACTTTTCAAAAAAACGAATTTTCTAGCAACGGCTTGACAATCATTTATCATTGATTAATTTCACTGTTTGGTCCAATTTTGTCACACTGAGTTACTGATTTTAGTTTTAAATTTAGTTTCTATATATATCATCGTTCAAATAAAATACTTATTGTTCAAATTTACCATTTCTAGGAAAAAGGCACTGTTTTTTTACCCAACACCAATTTTTGGATATTACCCAGTTTTTAAAAGTCACCAACACTGTCACTTATGTAGTCCTATATTTGCAATTTAGTTTAGCACATTATTCACCATTAAAAACTTTAGTTTGTTTCTTTTTTTTTTTTTTTTTTTTTTTTTTTTTTTTTTTATAAGGAACAGGGACATAAACTGGGATTACTCCCAACTTTCAAGCGATGAGTTGTCATCATACGGTGGAGGAGCGGTTGCGATAATAGTATCTTCTTTGTGGGAATGAATTATTGATCTAACCCTAGTCTTTTTAGGTCCTTTTTGTCTAATAATCAGTTTCTCAAAACTCTTCTCGTGGTTATATTGGGGTTTCAACTGTTTTAACCCCATATACTTTAATGTCTTCAACTCCTTATCCGATAATAATTCTAATTTTTGAAATCCCTTATTTCTCAGGGAATTACGATTTTCATGTTGGAAAGTTCTAAGGGCAACCTTGAACTGAGCTGTTATAATAATAAGGTGGTTCCCAGGGCTCATTACTTCCCAAGATCTGGATCCCGTTATCTTTTTAGGGGGAGAGTTGGAATCAATGCAGGAACCATCCGAGAATCCTAAATGGGTTATAATAGAGGTGAGCATATGACAGTGATCCCCAAAACCCATTTGGACATTAATTGAGTTTAGAATATTTTCCCTCAGTGACTTCCAGAAATAGCCTAGACACCCGGACCAATCTCGATCAGTATAAAATAGTTCCAACGACCAGGCTAAGGAAAACGCATCTATTAAAAGAGGAATCACGGTTCCCTATCCATTTGCATAAAATTTTAAGACCTAATATAACTTAGCATAATTTTGTTTGGCATAATTATATTTTCGCATAATATAATTACGCATAACAGCTTACGCATAATTTTTTGAAGCATAATTTCTCTAACCATAATAATGATTAAGCATAATATCCTAAAGCATAAATTTATTTACGCATAATGATATTAAAACATATTTTTATTGAACAATTTTGTGGGTTTTTTTTTCGCTGTAGGAAGCATGAAGCAAGCAAGCATACAGCATGCAAGCAAGCATACAGCATGCAAGCAAGCATGCAGCAAACAAGCAAGCATGCAGCATGCAAGCAAGCATGCAGCATGCAGCATTCAAGCGACCATGCAACATGCAGCAGGCAGGGTTTCTGTCACGGCTCCGGCGCTGCGGGCCTTCGGCGGCCCCACGCGACCTAATCGTCACAGACGGCTTTCGCTCACCACCGCAGCTTCGGCTTGTTGGCCGGCTCCGCCGCCGGCCAGCCTCAGACGCGGCGGCTCGCTCGCAGCCGCCTGCTCCTCAACCCGCGGGCCGCCTTGCACCTACGCGCCTACGCGATTTTAAATTACACTCTAGGGGTAGGACAAACAAGACTACGTGGAGTCGGTTTTGCAGCAATTCGGTTCTGTCACTAACTTTTGTTGCACAGCATATTAAATTTTTAACCAACAATATTATTTAATTGTTACAGAAACTATAGCAAACTGGTTTGATCAGAATTATGTATGGGGCACTACATGTTCACCACCACCATTTCCACCCAAAGTCTGGAGTACGTATCTACTAGAAAAGGAAAATATATATACCTATTATTATTATGCTAATAGTCATTAGGCCTACTAACGTTATGCGAATCAAATTTATGCCAAAACAAATTAGTCTTTAAGATGATTATGCCAACATAAAATGTATGCCTAAAAAAATTATGCCGAAGTATTATTATGCCAAAACAAATTGTGCCAAAATCGTTATGCCGAAGTATATTAGGACAAAGAACATTATGCGAAAAGAAGGGATCCCATTTTTAAAAGGGTAACCGTGGAGTTTCTTGCCGGCTCTTCTCCATAGAAAACGACCAATTGGAACCGTGCGCCTAGCTTCTGACGTTTCATAAGTGTCCATGTAGGTTTATGTGAAATAAAATATTTTGAATTTGAATTTACTGGTAACAGCTTCGAAAAATTTGTCGTCCAAAGTGTCTTGAATGTTTATGAATTCTGCGTTGAGAGTTCTGCTCGCTCCAACAAAATTCGTGCCATTGACACTGTAGACTCATTCTCCGCAAAGCCGCTAGAAACGATGATCAGGTTCGAGACTAGATCGATGTGTAGAGCCTTGGTTGCCATACAAAGGAATACAGCAATGTAACCTTTCGTGGTCTTGATACCTCGACCCATGGTTGCTTTTACGTCGATAAAGCCGGTAAAATCAACCCCTGTGTAATAAAATGGTCGTGTCGGATTACTGCCCATCAGTTGTTCATGTGTGATTGGATCGTGTCTTCGGCATTTGACGCAGTTTCTAAGACGCTTTTTGACGGCTCGGTTTCCTCCCAGTATCCAATATTGCTGACGTAGCCAGGCTTGAGTAATTCTCGCCCCCCCCCCCCCCCCCTTGGAGTGTCATAATGATAACCTTGGTCGATCAATAAGTCACTGAGATGGGTGTTGTTGGAAATGATGAGTGGATGTTTCATGCTCTGGCTCATCTTCGCGTTGTTCAGTCTGCCACCGACACTCAGAAGGCCTACTTGATCTACATAAAAACGGATTCAGCTATAGCTGCAGTTTGCTCTTCGCGTCTATTTGTTTCTGATCTCGGATACTGGTAATCTCTTCCTTAAATACCGACAACTGCACTTGTTTGATTAAAAGATGTTTAGCGATTTTTGTTTCGCTGAGAGTCAAATACTTTGTTTTGTGTCGATAGCGAGATAAATATGCGCGCAAAGTCCAAGCAAGTACGCGCGCTGCTTTATCGAAATTGCTGTGTTTGTGCAATATTTTTGAAACAATGTCCTCATTTTGTTGAATTACATACATTGCTTTTTCTGACTTTCTGATTTCTTCATACGTTACGTAAGTTGGTACATCTTGGTTGTTATTTTCTTTGAACGTTGATAGCCAAGTTGGTCCATGCCACCAAAGAGGATTATGTTGCAGTTGGTCCGCTGATAAACCTCAGCTTGCGCAGTCAGCTGAATTTTCAGCCGATTTCACGTAGTGCCAGCTATTTGTTGGTACTGTCTCCGTTATTTGTGCTACTCTGTTTTCCACAAATGGTTTCCAGCGATTCGGATCAACTCGGAGCCAACCTAGTACTGCAGTCAAATTAGACCAGCCGTATAGTCAGATGTTATTGCTTGATAAACAGTTCTGGACTACTTTCATCAGTTTTGATAACAAGTGTGCAGCGCAAAGTTCCAATCTAGGCAAAGATATTGAATTGTTGACAGGCACGAGCTTTGATTTTCCTGCTACTATAATCACAGGGAATTGACACTCCGTCTTTTCTTGATTGATAATCCTGCCGTAAATTACGGATGCGTAGGCCTTTACTGACGACTAGTCACGGAACCCATGCAACTCTATGTTTGCATTTTTTGTCATTTGAAGCCACCTTGGGACGTTCATACGAGTATGTTCGATTACTGGTAACTCCTTCTTTATTTTGAGCCATTCTTCATTAATGTTTGTAGGTACTGCGTCATCCCAGTGAAGATTTAACGACCAAACCTTTAATACAAAAGTTTCAGTTTGGTGGATACTGGAGACAGCCAGCCAAGTGGGTCTAAAAGTATCTTTGAAATGTCAGATAATAGTAATCTTTTTGTGGATGGTGTCAATGATGATGTGTCTTTAGTGTTATAGGGACACTAATGATTGAGTTGTGTGGTGAGCAGTGGTAAATAAAAGCTATCTGTTTCTACTCACGATTATCCATATAATTATTGTTTGTACACAACACAGAACATTCACAGAATGAAGGCACAGTTTTACGACACACACAAACAGATAAACACGAAGAGGACAGTCTTATTACAGATGAATATCGTCAACCGGAAGGGCACAAAGTTGCATGGGCTTTGCGTCGCGACAGCGTAATCGGACTAAAGGTCAGGCAAGGTGACCGAACGACCGCTGCGTCTTCCGACCCCACTCATGCGCACCGGCTACGTCACCGCGTGACGTAGACGCGGAGCGTTTCCACAGCATTACGTTGCTGTTGAGTACGACGGTGATAGATTGTTAAATAATTGTTTTAGACAATAGTATAATTATATAATTTATAGATATAAATGTATAATGTATATGTTATGTATAAGTGTGTTTATGTTTATGTAATAAGACAGATATATATATAGTATTGTGTGAGATATATGTTAGGGATCGCCACATCACTCCCCTCCAGAGACCGTCCTACGGGCGATAATAATCTGGGAATCGAACCCTTCGACCAGACCTGGTAGTTCTGACGGAAGAGTCCGTGGGCTGTTCTTCCTCGTCTTGAACATCATGGTCAGATGGTGACGTGTCAGCCAATATGTAGGCGGGTTTTAGGCGGTCCACGGAAACTTTGACCTGTTTCCCTTTTACACGTATTGTAAAAGTTTTGTCGCCTTTTTGTACCACTTCATGAGGGCCGGTGTAAGCTGGTTGCAACGAAGCTCGCAGCGCATCGTCCCTGAGGAATATGTGGCTTGAGGTAGCGAGGTCCTTGTGGACAAATATTTTGTCCCTGGAATGGCGTGCTGCTGGAGTGGGCTGCAATTTTGCGGCAAACGAGCGTAAACGGGTGGTGAACTCCGAGATGTCGGTGGTGCCGCTGTCACCGGAAATGAAAAATTCTCCCGGAAGTCGTAATGGCTCACCGTAAAGGAGTTCCGCAGAAGAAGTTTGGAGATCCTCTTTAAAAGCGCTCCGGACACCCAGTAGTACCAAGGGCAGAGATTCTGTCCAGTTATGGTCAGCGTGGCACATTATTGCCGTTTTAAGTTGCCTGTGGAACCGTTCCACTAGGCCATTGCATGCTGGGTGGTAGGCTGTGGTCTTCCGATGTTTGAATCCGACCATTTTGGCTAGATATTGGAACAGTGTGGATTCAAATTGCCGTCCTCTGTCTGTGACAATATCCGTTGGACAGCCAAAGCGGGAGATCCAGTTGGCCAGCAATGCTTTACCGACTGTCTCTGCGGTAATGTCTACAATCGGTACTACTTCTGGCCACCTAGTGAAACGATCCACGGCCGTTAGGCAGTACCGGTATCCCTGTGATGGAGGAAGAGGACCTATTAGGTCAATGTGCACGAAGGAAAATCTAGCACGGGGCAATTCGAATGTGCCCAACGGTGATGACACATGGCGATTTACCTTTGTGCGTTGACAGCTGAGACACGTTCGTGACCATTGTCGACAGTCCTTGCGGACTCCAGGCCAAACGTATCGCTGTGCAATTAATTTTGCGGACGTGTTTGCTCCTGGGTGGCTGAGGCTATGAAGGCTCTCAAATATTTGTCGTCGTAAGGGTTTTGTCACGAATGGTCTGGGAGTGGCTGTACTCACATCACAGAGTAACTCGACGGGACTGCCGTCGATTTTAAGCCTCTTTAGTTGAAGAGATGTTTCCGACTTTATAAGTTGCAACAGTTCCGAGTCGAAAGCTTGTGATTTTGCGAGAACTTCAAAATCAACTGGGGTTTGCAGTTCACTGACACGGGACAATGTATCGGCGACGATGTTGTCCTTGCCGGAAATATGTTGGATGTCCGTTGTGAACTGCGAAATAAAGTCAAGGTGTCTATACTGACGAGGAGCGCAGTTGTGCTTTCGCTCATGGAAAGCGTATATCAACGGCTTGTGGTCAGTATAGACGGTGAAGTGTCTCGCTTCCAACATGTGGCGGAAGTATTTTATGCCTTCGTAGATCGCGAGGAGTTCACGATCGTATGGCGAGTACTTCTGCTGAGCGGGGCTCAACTTGCGTGAGAAGAAGGCAAGCGGTTGCCACTGCTCGTCCTTGAACTGTTGCAAAACTGCACCCATTGCCAGATCTGACGCATCTGTAACTAGGGCGAGCTTCGCTTGGTAGTCAGGGTGTGTAAGCAATACGGCGTTGCAGAGGCTGTCTTTGCACATATTGAAGGCAGTGAGCGCCTCACCAGTTATTTCCACGGGATGTTGACCTTTTACTGAGCCTGTTAGGAGAGCATTAAGGGGACCTTGAAATTTTGCGGCTTTAGGTATAAACCGCCTGTAAAAGTTCAACATCCCTAAGAAACGCCTGAGCTCCCTAACAGTTTTAGGCGTAGGGAAGTCCTTGATGGCTTCAACCTTGGACTCCAAGGGTCTGGTGCCGTTTGCAGAGATGCGATAACCTAAAAATGTGACTTCGTCGGATCCGAATATACACTTCGAGGTGTTGATGACTATGCCATATTTCTGCATCCTGGTGAAGAGCTGATGCAGGTGGTCCTCGTGCTGCTCCTGGTCTTTCGAGAATATTAAAAAATCGTCAAGATAGCAGTAGCAGAAGTCAAGCCCGCGCGTCATTTCATCGACGAATCTCTGAAATGTTTGACCTGCGTTCCTCAGACCAAAGGTCATATAAGGAAATTCGTACAGGCCAAACGGTGTTGTTATCGCCGTCTTCTGGATGTCGTCCTCGCTGACTGGAATCTGGTTATAGGCCTTAACCAGGTCGATAGTAGAGAAGACTTTGCAACCGGCTATGCTGTGGGTGAGGTCGTGGACATGTTTAATTGGATACCTGTCGGGTATGGTCCTCGCGTTGAGCAGCCTGTAATCACCGCAGGGTCGCCAGCTGTTATCCTTCTTTGGCGCTAAATGAAGAGGTGAAGACCAAGGGCTCTCAGATGGTCGAGCAGTGCCGTTACTAAGCATGACCTCAAATTCTTGCTTAGCGATCACCAGTTTGTCTGGAGCTAGCCGGCGAGGGGAACAAGAGATGGGCGGGCCGGGTGTGGTGCGTATATGGTGTACTGTGTGGTGTGTGGTTTTACGGTGTGTGCCAGCGGATCGCGTGATTTCGGGGTACTTATTAAGTATCAAGTGGTACCTGGAATCCCCGACTGAGACCTTTACTGAACACGTCGCGGAAGCCTTTGCAACGGAAGCTGTTACAAACATTGATGTGGTTTTGTCCACTAAACGTTTGTTTCTGATGTCAACAAGCAAATCGTAGAAGCTTAAAAAATCTACACCAATGATCGGCTTGGTGACATCAGCTACAATAAACCGCCATGGGAAGTTACGGCGCAAACTTAAATCTAAATTGAGCTGTAGGTAGCCGTAAGTATCAATTGTAGACCCGTTAGCGGCCGACAATTGATAGTTAGACTTGACACGTTGTTCACGTAGAACATGCCGCGGAAACACACACAAATCACTACCAGTGTCCACTAAAAACCGTGTCTTTGCTGTTCGGTCCGTGACGAAGAGGCGACCGGTGGTCGTCAGACAGTCGTCAGCCGCCATTACCGACTGCCTCTGGAGTTTCCCGACTTCTCGTAGTCACATGGTTTAATGCATTTGTGAGCATTGGACCCGAACTTGGAGTGATAAAAGCAGAACGGTTGCTTTTCGTAGCTTGACGCGGACCGCTGTCTGGATCGATGACGCTGTTGGTGGTTCGAACGCGATTGCGAACGAGGTCTCCTACTCAGCTGCGTCGTAACGTTCCTCACGGCCTTCTTTAATTCGGCGATCTCGTTCGCCATCTCGTTCATGCTAGGACCTGACGCTGATGTTGCGGCGACTTGACATGGGGTCACGATGTCCTGGACCCTGTCCGCCAGGTCTGCTAGTTCCTCCAGGGAAGTATGTGGCTGTGAAGCCAACAGCGTCTGGACGTTGCTCGGAAGGCGACTGCTCCATATAGTCCGCAGAAAGTCCTCTGGAACGCTCGGTCCGGCCAAACCTTGAAGGTGCCGTAGGAACTGTGAAGGCTTGCGATCTCCGAGCTCTTCGTGTATGAGAAGCTGCTTCACTCTCTTCTCGTGTGACGCAGTCAGTCTCTTAATGAGCTCGTGTTTGAGCTTCTCATATTTGTTGTTCTCCGGCGGCTTAAGAAAAATGTCCCTTATTTGTTTGGCATATTGGTGTTCAAGGTTGCCAATGACGTGGTTGAACTTAGTCGCGTCGCTGGTGATGTTCGCGTTGGCAAACTGAGCCTCAACTTGTGCGAACCAAACCTCTGGGTCATCCGGCCAAAATGGTGGTATTTGTACCGCAATACGGCAAATGTCGGATGGCTCGTCAATGGACACGCACTTTGCGCGACGGGGTTGTTGACGCAAACGGGTTGTTCCGGACGATTTCATAGAGTCACTACTGTCACTCATGATGCTGCTGAGGTTTTCCTTCCCTGATTTGAATATTGACAGTCCGTTTCAGGGTCTTCGTGGTTGTCGTGCCTTTCTGGCGTGTTCTAAGCGGGGTCACCAATTTAGTGTTATAGGGACACTAATGATTGAGT
Source organism: Xanthia togata (assembly GCA_963853775.1). NCBI lineage: Eukaryota > Metazoa > Arthropoda > Insecta > Lepidoptera > Noctuidae > Xanthia > Xanthia togata. The sequence goes on along the minus strand of OY970799.1, from coordinate 23,514,709 downwards.
TGTGTGGTGAGCAGTGGTAAATAAAAGCTATCTGTTTCTACTCACGATTATCCATATAATTATTGTTTGTACACAACACAGAACATTCACAGAATGAAGGCACAGTTTTACGACACACACAAACAGATAAACACGAAGAGGACAGTCTTATTACAGATGAATATCGTCAACCGGAAGGGCACAAAGTTGCATGGGCTTCGCGTCGCGACAGCGCAATCGGACTAAAGGTCAGGCAAGGTGACCGAACGACCGCTGCGTCTTCCGACCCCACTCATGCGCACCGGCTACGTCACCGCGTGACGTAGACGCGGAGCGTTTCCACAGCATTACGTTGCTGTTGAGTACGACGGTGATAGATTGTTAAATAATTGTTTTAGACAATAGTATAATTATATAATTTATAGATATAAATGTATAATGTATATGTTATGTATAAGTGTGTTTATGTTTATGTAATAAGACAGATATATATATAGTATTGTGTGAGATATATGTTAGGGATCGCCACATGTCTATCTTCAACTGGAACTTGAATTGATTCTTGATGCCTGAATTCGAATGTTTGTTCCTTGTCTGATATGGCGTCATCTTTCATGTCAATTCTATTTTATGCTCATTTTTGCAAATTAAAACCACCAGATTTCAGCAAATTAATAAGGTCAGCCTTAAATTGTTTGGCTTCGTGTAGACTGTGATGTCCAGCCAAAAGGTCATCCATGTAGAAACACTGTTCAAGTACAGCGGATGCTGTTGGACACCTTGAACGTTTGTCTTCTGCTAGACGTTTTAACTTCAAAATGGCTAAGAATGGAGCTGCTTTGGTGCCATAGGTGACTGTTGTCAGCTCGTACTCTTTTATCTGTTGGCTAGGTGAGTCACGCCAGACAATTTTCTGATACGGTAGGTCCTTTTCATTAGAGATGATCTGTCGGAACATCTTCTCAATGTCGGCTGTGACTGCATATTCATACTGTCTCCATCTCAGAATTAGTGTGAATAAATCCTGTTGTAGATTCGGACCGCTAAACATTAAATCGTTTAGAATGTAGCCTGTCGATGTTTTTGCTGATGCATTAAAAAAGACCCGCAACGCTGTTGTTGCCAGGTCCGGGCGTAAAACGCAATGGTGAGGTAAAATGCAATCTGGCAAATTCTTCCGTGTGCACTTGCGCATGTGACCCAGTTTGATGTACTCGGTAATGAATGATTTGTAATCATCGAAAATATTTTTGTTTCTTGAATATTTGCTTTCCAGTTGATAAAATTGGGCTACGGCTCTTTGTTTCGATTCTTTCAATTTCTCCTTGATATGTGGCTTTAGTGGCATGTCATTCTAATCACGTATCTGCCATCATCTGGAGGTACTGTTTCCGAATTATATTGTTGAAGGCATTGATAGTCTTCAGAAGACATGTTAGTGTCGGGATCGGTGACATTTTCAATGCTCCAAAACCTTTGTATGTCCTCTATATTGTTTATGATAACGTTGCATTGATAGGACATTACCGCTAAAAATCCAGCCTAGCTAAGTCTGTTGTGCTATTGGTAGACATGAATCTTCCTTGATTATGCCTGCCATTATGATTTCCGAGTAAACTTCTGCCCCCAGGAATAAGTCGATTGGTCGACAAATAACGTTGAAGTCTGGATCTGCTAGCGAGATGTTTTTAAGATATTTCCACGATGGTTTTGAGAAACTATGATTTGGCCAATTGTTAATTAGTATCTTTATAACAACCGCTTCAAACTCAAACTCAAAGCATTTATTTCAATTAAACCCTTTACAGGCACTTTTGAATTGTCAAAGAGTCAGTTAGTCAAAAAGTTGAAGCTAGTTGCCCATTCCAAAACGTAGATCTCTATGGAGAAGAACGGGCAAGAAACTCCAAGGACACTCTTTTAAATATAGAAATTACAAAATCCTGGGTAAATCTTGTAATCCTACTCTTGTTGATTCTATATGTGAGAACAATGTAAAATAAATATAAAAATCAAAAACGATTTAAAATAAGCCCTGGCAGATAAAAGATGACCAGTCTCAACTGACGGCGCCCGTTCACGAACATGACGCATGGATCAGCACCATCTAGCTCAACCATTTTGTAGGGAACCGAATGATCCAACACAGTCGCCACCATCAGCGAGACATTTAAGTGAGCATGACATTCTCTCAAACTACCCTGCTCTTTCAAGTCAAAATACAACACAGTAAACGAATCCATGGAATCATGGCATGGCTTCTGCTTGGAATATGTAATTGGAGTGTACTGAGAATCCCACCAGACTGAGAACTCCCTTACAATTGGTTTGATTGGCACTGACTCCAACTATGACGCCTTTGCATGCTCGGCGGGGGAGTTTCGGATTTGAGCTACGTTCTCAGTGATACGGGAGGCTTGAGAGAATTGATCTATTAGAGCCCTCATTGTGTGGTATTCCCCATTAGCCCCTTGTATACGGACAAGTGCTGTAGCAAGCAGAATTTCAACAATAGTTTCCTTTGAAATGCGCGTCACATTACTTTATGTTTTGTCTTCACGTGACGTAGACGGTGACGTATTCATGTTACTGGACACCGCGTTTGTCTGTAGGGCATCATGTAGCTCGGTATTATGAGTTCCTTGACACACCCTGCACCTTGATTCAGAACGGCATGGTTTATTTTTGTGATCAACAAGGCAATTTTTACACAAGTTAAACTTTTGAACTGTGTTTCTTTTTTCTTCTGACCCAGATTCTAAAACTGGTTTGCAGTAAAATAATCCATTGATAAATAATCAATCAAAATCAAGTAATTTCAACAGTCAAAATCAAGTAATTTCTTGAATTGATGTTCAGATTCTTTGACTCGGAGATGACGACGATGAAGACTTAGATGTATGGTGCTTGCGCCGTGTTGATTCGAGAGCAGTATACTGGTTCTCTAAAAATCTAACAAAATCTGCTAGAACAGGCAAGGCTCTAGGATTTTCTAATAATTGAGTGTATTCACTGAGTGTCCGAGTATCCAGCTTTAGTGTAAGTACATAAATGCACAACCGTTGGACCCATGGCAGTTACGTTCTTCAAGGCGTTCATGCATTCATTGATGGTGTCGAACATGTTCTTGACCTGTGTGTCGACTTGGTTTGCCATTGTAGGTATTGACAGCAGTATGTTCATGTGAGAGGTAAAAATGAGCCTGTCATTGTTATACCTATGGTTTAAGATGTCCCAGCAGATTTGGTAATTCTCAGAACTGATATTGAGATGTTGAATGATCCTTTCTGCTTCGCCTTTCAGTTTACTTCTTAATAACTGCATCTTCTGGGCACTTGGAATGGAGTTGTTGTTGTGGATTGCTTCTTGATGTGCATTTTTAACTTAGAGCCTGGTAAGTTTAACCTATTTTTATAACGTAACGTATGTATATTTTGACTGTATGTTTTCTCTTGTCGTGTAAAAGTGTTGGTAATTTCTAACGAATTTGCATATTTCTAGAATGTAAAGGCAGTTGAGGGTAAATGTTTTATGTTCTTGGAAATGAGGTTTGCAACTGTCGGTGTCTTCTATATTTACAAGGATTCTTATTAGTCTTTTTGGGAATGTGAAAAATGTCGGTGCATCTGTGCTGTTTCCCCACAATATCACGCCGTAGCTGAGACACGCATATTCGTAGGCATAGTAGGTAACTAGTGTAGTTTTAAGATTAGTGGTCTTTTTGACTTCGCGAAGGGCGTATGCAAATTTAGATAGTTTTGATTTTATCTTTTTGATGTGTGATTTCCAAATTAATGTTTGTGTCTATAGACAGGCCAAGTAAAGTAAATTCATGAACGACTTCTATTGTTTGACCGTTGTATGTGAAGTTTATGTCTAGTGGGGTTTTTTGATGGGGGTGGGAGGGTATTATTTTAGATTTAGAGAGATTTATTTCAAGGTTATGGTCTTTCATCCAAGTTATTGATTTGTTTAGTGTATTGGTTAGGTCCTCGCTCAAGCCTACATTGTTCCGGCATGAAGTTAGAAGCAAAATATTGTCAGCAAACAACACGCTTGGCCCTCCTATGACTTTTGGAAGGTCGTTTATGTAAATAAGAAAAAAGAGACAACCTATTTACACTCCCTTGGGGGATAGAGGCGTTACTTATCTGGCATTTCTTTCCTGCCAGACCGAATATTTTGTATCTCTTTGGTTTTTTCACTATAAAATTCTATTTCATCTTGGTGTTCTAAGATTTAAACCATTCATGAGTTTTAACGCAGATCCCTATACCCTGTTATTTATTTAGTAGAATGTCATATTGCACTTTATCGTAAGCTTTAGTCATATCTAATAATAAACCTGCGGCGTATTTTTTGTAATTTATTATATGTATTTAAAGCTTCATGTATGTATTTATAAATTGCTAGAATAGTAGACCTGTTAAGACCTGCGAAAGCCGTTTTGGAATTCGTTGAATATGTTGTATTTTTCTCAGAAGGAATAGACACGATTGCACATTTCTTTCTGCTCACATTTCTTTCTTTCTGCTGAGGCGGTTGGTAGAAGTGCTATTGGATGGTAATTGCTTTGACCCTTTTTCGAGTTTTTTTTTGAGGATTGGTTTTATTAGTGCTTTCTTTAGGTATTCCGGGAAAGCGGCGTCTTCTAAAGATTGATTCACCAGCAAGTAGAATGGTAACGTAAGTTCGTTTGCACTTTGTCGTATTAACATTGGTGGTAACTCGTCGAATCCATGGCTTTTTTGCTTTTTAGGTTTTTTAATAGTGTGTTTACTTTACCGGGGTCTACAGGGCTGAGAAACATGGTGTTTTCAGTGGGGCAGAGCACTGAGGAGCCCCGCGGCTCATTGACAGGTGCCTTGTTGACATCTTCCCGGTAGACGCAAAGAAGCTATTAAAAAAGTTAGTTATTTATTTAGGTTCAGTGACATTCATATTATTTATTAGTAATTGGATATTTTAAGGAAAATAACAAAATAACATAATACTATGTGGAGATTGGAACATTGACGCATTAAAGCGTAATAATAATTATAAAGAATTAGAATGTATCTTACAGAACTATAACATCTCAATCCATATTACTAAACCCACAAGAAAATCACCATGTTTAGATTTCATCGCAAGCGACATACCTAATGCTCAGCCTCAAATACATACCCTTTCATTGTTGGATCATGAGACCGGTCAGTTCATCTGTTTCCATTCGTCTGTAGATACTGCAAGATGCAGAAAACAATTTTGGTTTCAAAAGAGAAGAGATTTGAGTCAACACAACATAGAAAAGTTTATATCATGCATGTCGTCTATTTCCTTTTCAGAAATATACGAGTCAGATGATACTGACATAGCATTCAGTCACTTTCATGATACACTGTCCCTTTTTTTAAATCTCTGTTTTCCTATCGTCAAAGTAAAAAATACAAACAAACCGCCAAAAACTAAATGGATAACAAAAGGAATAAAAAGATGTTGTGTCAGGAAACGAAGTATGTACCTAAAATATAGACTATTAAATTCTAATAAAAATCAAAACCTAAAGAACTACCAAAATTATACTAGAATACTGAGACAGTGTATATTACATGCTCAGAAAATTGATAATACTCGATATATACTTCAATCAAACAATAAATGTAAAGCCGCCTGGGACATTATTAAAAAGAATAGTACAGATATCGATAATAACGCTGAAATTACCTCTATCAGAGATGATCAGTGCATATTATATACAATTTTAACTGAACTTGACTCCAGGCTATGTTTTGGTAGTATTTTTTACATGTTTTTCTATTCCAATGGATAAATACAATTTAGCAATTTATTACCAGAACTGTCGAGGACTGCGTACCAAGCTACATACATTATTTATGAATATCTTGTCTTTTTCCTATGACGTAATCATTCTTACAGAGACTTGGCGTATACCGACTATATCCAACGGTGAGTTTGTTGATGACCGATACTTAGGCCCGTATTACAGAACCTCACTCAAAACTCAAGCATTACTTAAAACTCGTTTAAAGCCTTTTGATTGGTTGAAACTAGTTTTAAGTAATGCTTGAGTCTTGAGTGAGGTTCTGTAATACGGGCCTTAGTGTTCAGATGCGACCGCGACCGCTGCGCCACGGGGAAACGTGATGGTGGCGGGGTATTGATAGCCGTTCTACGCACATTACGACCAACCAGAATTTTAACGTGCCCCTCTCACGCTGATTTCGAACACGTCTTGGTGCAGCTGCCGGGGTCGCACCCTTCAAAACGGCACATCATAAGTGCAGCCTACATACCGCCCCGTTCCCCGGTCGACTTGTACTCCTCACACTTAGATAAATTGCTTGATGTAATTAATGACACTAGTCCTGACTCAATCTATATAACAGGTGATTACAATTTACCAGGCATTACTGGATGGACCGAAGTGGGTGTAACTATGTCGTTCCATAATCGACTGATAATTTGAGCTGTCATCTATGCAACTTTATTTCCGTAACTAATACTTTTCAATATAACATACATAAGAATGCGTTGGGACGTATACTGGACTTGTTTTTGTCGAACGTTGACTGTGAGTCTAAAATATGTACACCATTGTTACCACTTGATGATCACCATCCACCTATCTCGATATTAACTTCAGTTATTACGAAATGTGTGCCAATGAAACGTCACTTAACAACGAGACAATTTTTTTTTAAAGCTAACTACGAACTTGTAGCAGCAGCGGTGAGGTTTGGTGAAAACTTAGGTGGTTTCTAGATTGTGTTGAGGATTTTCAATGAAAACGATGCTTTAGTTTTAACGAACAAATTATGTGTATTAAGCATTTTGATTTTTACAACATTCAAGGAGAGGGGTGTGGGAACAATATTTCGAGTGACGACCAATCACAGTCGAGTGATAGCTATGACGTAGCGTATGGTATCATTTCTTGCCTCGAGATGTCACTGTTAGTCCTTGATGTACGTTAATGGAGTAGGAGTCCACAACATGCCCCCGGCCTTGGAAGCAGTGGCTTTCAATGGTCTTCAGTCGCTGCATCAGTGTCGATCACGTCCTGTAGTAGCGGACAAATCTTGGTATATGCGCGCCTCACCACGCCGGAAGATGTCTGTATATCGGCCACCCGAGATATACCATCCTTTCCTGGGATAGTGCAAAGAACACGTCCCAAATGCCACTTCAAAGGTGGGAGGTTATTGTCCTTAATAGCAACTAAGGAGTTTGGTTTGAGCTCGTCCTTATTCGCCGTCCATTTTGTCCGCACCTGCAGCTCGGAGATGTATTCCTTCGCCCACCGGTTCCAAAAGTGTTGGCGGAGTTGTTCTACCCTCTGGTATCGCTGGAGACGACTAGCAGGAACATCACGTAGGTCCTCGCCTGCTGGCGCAGTCAATGGCCGGCCAATAAGGAAGTGTCCAGGAGTGAGCGGGGAAAAATCATGAGGATCGGGGGAAAGAGGAGACAGAGGTCGGGAATTTAGTACGGCTTCTATTTGAGCCAATACTGTGCTGTACTCTTCGAACGTGAGATGCGCGTTGCCTATCACACGACGAAGATGGTGTTTACTCGACTTTACTCCTGCCTCCCACAGACCACCAAAATGCGGAGAATAAGGGGGAATAAAATGAAATTTTATATTTTGATTAGATGCGAATTCTAAAATGTCATTACTACAATTAGTCAAAAATTTAGAAAAATCGTTCATTACACCTACGAAATTACGACCATTATCAGAGTAGATATCTGCAGGCTTACCACGGCGTGAAATAAATCTTTTTAAAGTAAGTAAATACGCTTCACTGGAGAGGTCACTGACTAACTCCAGGTGTATAGCACGTGTCACGAAACAAACAAATAGGCAAATGTAGCCTTTGATAAGCCTAGCACCCCTACCCTTGCGGTTCAGAATGAGCACTGGCCCAGCATAATCCACTCCACACCGAACGAATGGAAGACTAGGTGTAACTCGCTCCCTAGGTAAGTTACCCATCATAGGACTAAGCGTCTTAAATCTAATGCGAGTACAGGTAACACAACTATGCACTACCTGGCGAGCTAAATTTCTGCCTCCGACAGGCCACCATGATTCGCGTAAATGAAAAAGTAATGCCTGCGGAGCAGCGTGGAGAAGCTGACTGTGCTCATGACGAAATAATAAAGTGGTAAAATAATGCTTACTATGAATTACAATTGGATGTTTCTTACCGTAAATGAATTCATCAGAATTAACAAAACGACCACCTACGCGCATTAATTTGTGATCGTCAAAAAACAAATTTAATTTAGACAAACAACCTTTATTTTTAATAGTCTCATTATTAGATAATGCTTTATATTCAACTGGATAAGATTCCATTTGACAAAATCTAGCTAATGTTTTATCTGCATGGTCTAACTCGTCTACACTAAGGCCGCCTGTACGCTTATTATTTTTACATCGACTGTTATTTATAAATCGTAACATAAAGGCAACCGCACGCCTTATACGTTTAAATTGAGAGAACCGATGAAAGGGAAACAAAGATAATTCACAACAATCCTGAGCTACAACGACAGTCACGCATGACTTGACCTCAGGTAACTCGCGGTGTTTGAACGAGTCCGAACTTTTGTGATCGTCTATTGAAAAACTAGGGTCACGAAGAAATTCAGGACCCTTCCACCACAAGGTAGACGAAGAAAGTTCTTCCAATCGAGCACCACGTGACGCTAGGTCGGCGGGATTATCTACACCGCTTACGTGACGCCATGGGACGTCTAGTGTAAGATCATGAATTTCAGCGATCCTATTTTGAACAAATGTCTTAAGCTGGTTCGGCCTCGTGTGCAGCCAGCCTAAGACAATTGTGGAATCAGTCCAAAATACTATACTATTAAATTTACAACGTAATGAGTTGCGAACTTTGTCATACAGACGAGCACCCAATAAAGCCCCACAAAGTTCGAGACGTGGGATACTAATAGGTTTTAAAGGCGCGACCTTTGTTTTTGAAAACTGTTTAATAATAAAAGTCATGCGTTGAAGTTAATGTTGAATTTATTACTTTTACTAATTTTAATAAAATTACAACGGTGAAAAAAAATGGACTTGCCGGTTGGAAGTCAGAATGCAGAGAGTGTTGCTAGACATTAAAAATGTTTAGCTTATTTTACAATGTTGCAAGTTTTTAATATTTATGTTTAATTTACTTTAACATAGTTGGGGCCGGCAAGTTACTTGTATAACTAAGCAATGAAATGCAAACTTAATATATAAACAAAGTATTTATCTTATATTTATAAAGGTAATGGACAAATCTTTCTTAAAGAACGAGTGTAGGTTTTATTACCAATTTTACAGTCAGCTACCCTCACCTTATCATCAGGGCCGGTGTAAATTTTTACAATTCTGGCCATCGGCCATGATAATGGAGGCACATTATCTTGTCTTAAAATTACTAAATCCCCTACATTTAAATTGGGATGTGTTTGATGCCACTTGGGCCTGTTCTGTAACTGTGTTAGATAGTCCCTTGACCAAGCCTTCCAAAAGTCTTGTTTAATTTTTGAACACATGTTCCAGAACTTGAGTCTGTTGATGGGTACTCCTGTAAGATCTAATTCCGGAAAGGAGGTCAAGGAGCTACCTATTAAAAAATGTCCAGGTGTTAAAAAACTAACATCTGAAATATCCGAGCTTGTAGGCAGCAGGGGCCGGGAGTTCAGCACAGCTTCAATCTCTGTTATGATGGTATATAGACCTTCAAACGTTAGCCATAAACTACCTATTATCCTTTTAAAGTGATACTTAAAGCTCTTGACGCCCGCTTCCCACAGCCCTCCGAATTCAGGAGAATAACTTGGAATAAAGTTAAATTTTATCAGATTTGTACTACAAAACTGTTCTACAGAATCCCTGTGAGCCTTTGACGAAAACAAATCATACAGACCCTTTAATTGGTTAGAGGCTCCTTTAAATGTTTTTGCATTGTCACAAAAAATCTTAGTAGGCATACCGCGCCTTGCAATAAACCTTTTGAGACATCCCAAAAAAGTCTCAGTAGTGAGGTCACTAACAAGTTCCATATGAACTGCCTTGACAGCAAAACAAACAAACAGCGCGACATAGCATTTAGTTTGCAGAGGTCTTCTTATCCTTGCAGATTTCATATTGAATGGACCACAGAAATCTACACCTACGACCTCAAATGGTCTTTTTGATGCAAGCCTTTCTTTAGGCAGAGAGCCCATCAGTTGTTTAGCCGTTGCAGCCTTTAAACGTGCGCACTTCATACACTTGTGTACTACCTTCTTAACCTCCCGATGACCACTGATAAGCCAATAGTTCTGAGATAGAGAACTCAATATCAGCTTGGGTCCCGCATGCAGGAGACGCAAATGTTCCCTTTCAATTAACAATGTTGTAACATGACATGATTTTGGCATAATAATTGGGTGCATTTTGTTATATGAAATATTGTTTGCATTTTGTAAGCGGCCACCAACCCGTAGTATGCTTTCTTTGTCCAAAAATGGATGAAGATTTGATATACCAGACTTCAAATCTTTCTTATTTAAAATTGAAACTATTTCCTTAGAAAAATATTTTGTCTGGGTACTTTTTATAATTACTAATAAGGCTTTTTGTAGCTCCTTGGGAGTTAGTACACCTATAAGTCTATCATTTGAAATCAAAGAGTTATTTTTAAATCTAAGTATGTATGCTATAACTCTTTGTAATTTATTTAGATCAGAGAAGTTTTTGATGAGATCAAGCAAATCTGACTGGGCAACAATTATAGACGGGTTTACTACAGTAGATGCAGATGGAATAGGCAACTTGCAATTAGCACAATATGGGTGTAAATAGTCCTTATTAGATAGCTTTGTTGGGCCATACCACCATAGCTTGATAAATTGCAATTTTTGTGGGTCAGCTCCTCTAGAAAGAAGATCAGCAGGATTATCTGAAGTTTGCACATATGACCACTCAGCTTCACTTGTCAAATCATGTATTTGTGTGACTCTATTTGAAATATATGTATTGGAATTAATATTACTTGACTTAATCCATGCCAACACAATCTGTGAGTCACTATACAGGTATACCTTCAATGGAAATCTCGACAGCAATACCTTGTTCACTCGATGAGTTAGTTGGGCCAACAATAGAGCACCATTAAGTTCAAGCTTGGGGATAGTTATTGCTTTATTTAACGGAGCAAGACGAGACTTTGAACACAATAAATTTACAGTGACTGACCCATCCTTATTCAAAATTCTTAGATATAGACAGCAGCCAAATGCCTTTTGTGATGCATCTGCATAGCCTACCAGTTCTATAGAAACTGTGTCACAAGAACTTACACAACGCGGAACAGTGATAGTACCCATTGCATTCAAGTTGATTAAAAAATTATTCCAAATGTCCAACAAGCTTTGAGGCAATATAGCATCCCATCCTAAATTGACAGACCATAATTGCTGCATAAAAAGCTTAGCAACTACAATTACTGGCCCTATTAAGCCAAGCGGATCAAACATTTTTCCAACAAAGCTAAGTACCTGCCTTTTAGTATACATTCCATCCTTATACGGTGGACTTGTAAAACTAAACTGATCTACAGTACTGTTGTATTTTAATCCCAATGTTTTTACAATGTTATTCTTATTGAATTCAATGTCATCATTAAAATATTTAAGTTCAACAGGAACACTTTCCAGCACCTGAGATACATTTGAACACCATTTGTGCAAATTGAAATTTCCTAATTTCAAAAGTTCTATTAATTGGACCTTGAGATCATGCAGGGACTCTATACTGTCAGAGCCACATAGTACATCATCTACGTAAGTATTCGATATCAAAGCCTCTGCTGCAAGCGGATACCTCTTACCATACCTACGAGCCAGCTCTATTAGACATCGGGTGGCCAAAAATGTAGAGGCCTTTAAGCCATATGTAATAGTCTGCAGCTGCAAACAACTGATGGGCTTGTGAGGATTATCTCTCCAAAGTATATTCTGGAGGCAGGCTTGCTTTGGATTTATCTTCACACAGCAAAACATCTTGGCAATGTCACAAATTAAAGTAAAAAGGTACGTACGGAATAGGAGCAGGATATCAAATAGCTCTCTTTGTACAACTGGTCCATTCAACATGACATCATTCAGGGAGACTCTACCTTTTGACTTCATACTACCATCGAATACCACACGCAGTTTGGTTGTTCTGCTGTCTTCATTGATCACAGCATGATGAGCTAAAAAATAAACATGTCCATTAGTAACTTCATATTCACTAATGTCGACCTTTTTCGCATGTCCCAAGGCAATATATTCTTCAATAAATTGTTTATACTTTTCCAGGTATAATGGATTTCTTTTAAATTTATTTTCCAGTGTCAAAAATCTTTGATGAGCCACTGAAAAGGAATCTCCAAGCTGTAGTTGTTCTAAGTCACAGACAAGGGGCATATCAACTTGAAATACTTTATTTTCAATTTTAACTGAGTTTTGAAAGCAAACTTCAGTGTTTTTATACTCACTACACAACTTATCAGTTGGTTCAGGAACCTTTTCAGTGAGCCAAAATTGCTCCATTACATTTTCTAGTTTGTTAGATTCACATATAGCCATATTTGAAACATAATTGTTGTCAACATTGCAGGCTTTTATATTTATGGTACCTCCAAGAACATATCCGAACAAGGTTCTTTGCAAAACAGGACCATTTGGAATTTTCTTATTACCATCCAACAAAATACTGAAGTATATATCGGCACCTAAAAGCAAAGAGATTTCTGCAGGCACATTAAACTTATCATCAGACAAAATAATATCTTTGGGTAAATTAAATTGTGAAATATCAATAAGTTGTTGGGGCAATTTTGTGGTTATAGAATCCACAACATGGCATTTTGCATTTAATTGAGTTTTTGACACTGGGGAATGCAAATTTACATTAACAAAATGATTGATTTTGCAGTTTTTATTTGTAACACCAATAATATGTGTTTCTTTTTGTATGCATGTCAAACCCAAAGACTTCACAAGAGAGTTTTTGATGAGTGACACTTGACTACCTGAGTCTAGCAGTGCCCTGACATAGACTTCATGGCCTGCAATATTAAATAATTTTACCTTCACAGTTGGCAATATAACATTGTTACTTAGCACTATACTGGAGTGTAAGGTAACAGCCTCCTTTCCCTCAATTTCCTTGTCTACATGCAGAAGAGTATTGTGCCTCTCCTTACATAATTGACAGGTAAAGTGAAATTTACATTTACCACTATGTGCATTTAGGCATGTAGAACATAGTTTGTTTATAGAAACAAAATTCTGGCGGTCTTTTATAGAAGCCGTTTTGAAGGAAGGGCAATTGTAAAGTTTGTGGTAATTATTACCTTTGCAAAATGTACATAATTTTACATTGTTTGAGGTAGCAACATTGGTTACCTGATTTGACTTCTTAGAAGTGGCTTCATGGACTCCACAGTCCTCAAGCGCCATAGCACGCTTTTCAAGGAAAGCCATAAATTCTACCATCGTTGGTAAAACTTCAGAGTTCCTGTCAAGTTGATAGGCTCTATTAGTAAAAGTATCTAGTTTCCTAGTTAATATTGTGATAAGCAGCATATCCCACTCCTTTGTGGGTTGCTCTAAATTTTTTAAAGCATATAGCTGCTGCTTTATCTCTGAAATTAATGACCTTATAGAGGCCGCAGTATTCTTCTGCATTGTAGGCAAGTCCAAAATTATATTTATGTGATTTATGATCAATCTAGCTTTGTTATCAAAGCGTTTCTTTAATAATATCAAGGCTTCTTGATATGACTGATTTACAAGAGGTAAATTAACTATTTCACTAAGAGCATCATCACTTAAATATTTTCTCAAGTAAAATAACTTTTGTACATCAGAAAGTGCCTTGTTGTTGTGTATTACAGCAATAAATAAATCTATAAATGGTGTGTATTTTGTGAAATCCTTTCCACTAAACACTGGTAAGTCAATGTTTGGCAATTTAGAGGAAGATACACTTGTACACTGGGACACCTCTGATGTATTCAATTTTTTTAAACAATAGTTTATTTTGGAAATAATTGAGAAGTATTTTTCTTCTAAAATAGCGACATCTTCATTATCTTTACCATCTAATGACAAAATATCTAGCTGGACCTTTTCATAGTCCTTTAAAGTTGAAATTAACTTTTCTTTGCGAGCTTGAAGAGCTTCAGCAGTAACACTAGCAATATTCACTGGATCATTTATAAAGTTTTCAATGCGAGTTACGGTACCTTTGAGTTTACCGCGCTTTAGACGCAAAGTCTTAAGATCCTCTTCCATCTTGTTAAATAACAGCAGCTATGGAACAGTCCTAGTAAACACTCATTAAACAATTCAAATCCAACAGTAGAATTTCTTGTTGTTGTTGTTTATGTAGGTATGTCAGACAATCCGCAGAGCACCGCTTGCAACTTCGAAGTGACAAGTGCCTGTCAGTGTCAGATGCTAGTGTCAAAGTCGACTGCGCGTTCCCGCTATTTCGTTAGTTTGACGTTTGAAGAAAAAAATATTTTGTAGGTAGGTACATAAAATGTAATTTGCGAATTTTTCCACTTTCACAGGAACACTTTCTTTAGTTTATCTTTAGGAGAACACTTTCTTGTTCGCATTAATTATAGAAATACGAACCAACACGATGACTATGATGAAATTTCTTCTCGAATCTTCACATAGGATGAACCGAGCCACCCTCAAGTTTCGTACTTATAGAAATACGAACCGACACGATGGCTTGGATGGAATTTCTTGGACTGTATCTTGAGAATATGGCCGATGGTTTCTTCGTGCTTCTTTATGAGCCCAAGTGCAAAATAATATAGACTCTGCACGTAGACTTGCCCGGGCCGGTATGTCGTGCACGTGAACTATAGCTTCACGCACAAAATCCCAAAACCCACGCAGAATACACGAAGTCTTCTAATAGCCAATCGAAGGACCACACACGCATGTTTAATAATAAAAGTCATGCGTTGAAGTTAATGTTGAATTTATTACTTTTACTAATTTTAATAAAATTACAACGGTGAAAAAAAATGGACTTGCCGGTTGGAAGTCAGAATGCAGAGAGTGTTGCTAGACATTAAAAATGTTTAGCTTATTTTACAATGTTGCAAGTTTTTAATATTTATGTTTAATTTACTTTAACAAAAACAATAACCTAACTGATACTGTTAAATCATTGCAAACTGTGCGAACATAAATACACGCGCCGTACGCCGTCTGAGATGCGTCGCTAAAAATGTGTAACTCAATATACATAGGCTGTGTACCTATAGCGTGGCGAGGTATACGGACAGTGTTTAGCGCTTGCAATGAAATAACAAACCGGTTCCACACGCGCGCCGTGTCATCTGGAACGTTATCATCCCAACCTATTTTTAATAGCCACAATTGTTGTAAAAGAACTTTGACTACAATTATGACAGGACTTAACAAACCGAGAGGGTCAAAAATTTGCGAAACCTTTGATAAAATAGATCTCTTTGTAATAGGCTTGGTATTTTCTATATTAACGTGAGAATTAAAATAAAAGTTATCGCTTACGTTATGCCAGCCTATTCCTAAGGTTTTAGAACTAACATTTTCATCTAAAGTTAAAGGTTTAAACTGACTTGACGACTGACGGTCATCATCGTGTTTAAAATTAAATATCCACTTCCTAAGTGGAAAACAGCCCGACTGCAGCGTCTTTTGAGTTTTGTCGCATAGATCTAATAATTTTATTTTATCATCTAAGCCCGTTATGTAATCGTCGACATAAAAATCCTCTTTTATAGTTCGAGCGACATCAGGATCAGGAGATTCAAAGGCTAATTGTTTTAGGCACCTAACACTTAGAAAAGGTGCGGAGGCGGTTCCATACGTCACGGTGTTTAATTTAAATATACCTAATGGCTTGGAGGGATGGTCACGCCACAGAATCATTTGCAAGCTGCGCTGACCCTCATCTACCAAGCACTGCCGGTACATCTTCTCCACGTCGGTGCACGCAACGTACTTGTGCTGCCGAAAGCGGAGAAGAATGGCAATGAGATCACCCTGTATAGGAGGGCCAATTAGTTGCAAACCATTCAGTGACTTACCAGAGGTCGATTGTGCGCTAGCGTCAAACACCACGCGCAACTTGGTGGTGGTGCTGAGCTCGCGGAACACGCCATGATGCGGCATGAAATAACACGGGGATTCATAGGAATCTACCTGTGTCATATGGCCTAAGTTATGATACTCCTGTAAAAAATCGGAATAAAGAATTTTATATTCAGGCGAACGCTGCAGACGTTTTTCTAGCGCAAAAAATCGACGTTCTGCTTGTGTATAAGAATCCCCCAAGGTATCAGGTGACTGATGGAGTGGAACGTGCACGCAGAATCTCCCGTCGCTATTGCGAGTAGTAGTGCGAACAAAATGATCTTCGCATGCACGTTCTTCCTCAGTCTGAGCGTCTCTGACCTTAGATGGTTCCTCAATCTCCCAGAACAATCGAAGTTGCGTATCTAAAGAATTAATAATATTGCAATGAATTGGCGCACTTTTTCGCGTATAATTAAGTATAGGTCCGGAAATAATCCAGCCTAGTTTGGTGTTCTGTAGAAACGGACCACTACTCAAACGAATTTTACCGTCTTCTAACAGATCCCAAAACCTATCTGCGCCAATCAAAATGTCAATATTTTTGTAGTCTAGAAACTCCGGATCGGCTAACCGTATGTTGTCTGGAATACAGACTTGCGCGCTTAATTTGCATACGGCAGGCATCGAAGCCGTGATCCTAGACAGCACATAACAATTAATGCGCATAGTGAATGAATTATCAACGCAGGATTTGATAACGATATTACAAGCTTGCGAACAATGTACTACCGAATCACCTACGCCTCGAACTTCGTTTGTGGACTGTATTAATGGTGCATTTAAGAGTTGACATAATGATTTAGAAACGAAACAGCGCTGGCTTCCATTATCAAGGAGTGCCCGCGCTTTATGATATCTACCTTGTACATCTGCTACATCAACGATAGCTGTTGACAATAACACGGACTGCACACCCATAGACTTAATCGATTGCGGTTGCATGTGTGCCTTGTTTACTTGAATAGGGACTGCGGAGTCCGAGGCGGCTGGTGCGGCCGCGGGGAAGTGCGCTGGCGCTTCACTCGCATTAGCACGCGACGCCTCAGTGGTCGTTGTGGAATGCAAAGCAACAGATCTATTAGCGTTATAATTGTGCAATAATGAGTTATGTTTTTGATTGCAGTGTCTACAAGGCCCAAACCTACAATTATTTACTGAGTGCTTCGAATGTAAACAATTCTCACATAAGTTGTGCTCGCGTACAAGTTTAAGCTTTGTGTCTAGGTCACATTCGATAAACTCCTTACACGTGTACAGTGGGTGATTCGCGGTGCACTTTGCGCATATTAACTTACCGCGTTGTTTATTTAATTTACTCGGCCCGCTAGAAACATTGCAGTGTGACATATTATGACATTTTGAGTGTTGTTTTTTGTTGTCAGTGCTTTGAGCATCTTTGCTATGTGAACGCTGCAATGCCTCCAGCATGTCTGCCTTGTTGCGCAAAAAGTTAATTAAAACATCGACCGATAAACGTTTAGAATGATTGTTTTCGTTTGGGTTCGGGAACAATGTGCACTTATGAGACCCCCATTCTCTTTCAGTAATTTTATCTAACTTTGACGCCATGATATTAATAATTAAACTATCCCAGTAGTTTGTAGGCTCACCTAGAACTTTAAGTGCACGTAAATTTTTCAAAATAGTGTCTATTAATGTTCTAATTGAAGAAGGCGACTCTTTAGTTATTGCAGTTATATTCAATAAGGCTTTGATATGATGATCAATTAAAAGTCCGCAATTATTATATCGGTTGAGCAACAAGTCCCATGCAAACTGATAATTATCAGCAGAAAATTCTATGGAATGTATAACTAGTTCTGCGCTTTCTTTTAGGGACGATTTAAGATAGTGAAACTTTTGAATGTTGGAAATATCTTTAGAATTATGAACTAGTGAGGTAAACGTGTCTCTGAATTCGAGCCAGTGCTCATATGAACCGTCAAATGTAGGCATAGTGATAGTGGGTAGCTTCACGGAATGTATTTGACTGTTATTATGACTATGAAATGACCTGGAGCAGTCAGCGACCTCATCAGTGTTCAGCATAAACTCAGCAAGTGATATTAAATTGTAGTAACTATCTTCAAAATGTTCTCTTTGATTTAATTGTTCGCCTAATTCACTATCAGAAACTCTTTCTTCTATTTTAGTTTGAATGTCGTTAAATTCAGAAAATAAAGTAGTACATCCTTGAATCCTCAACTTTAAATCAATGCGTTTTTGATTAGGAAAGTCATGATCACAATCTTTTAAGGAGTCTAAATAATTATTAAATTTGGTAAGCCTGCCCTTAATTATACCACGCTTCCTAACTAAATCGCGAACTAACTCACTACTTTCTACACTTAGCAAATTAGGAGATTTGTCACGGGATTTAGCAGAGTCAATAGGCATTTTGGTGGTCAGTGAAAAGAGGAGTACTCACGGTTTTATAATCGTCAGCTCAATCACACACGGCACTGATGCTAGCAACGTCACCAGGCTAGTAATTGACTGGAAATCCGATATTCCGAGAATACAATGCGGCAATTTCACTGAAATAAGAGCACAGACACACTATAGCACCAAATAGAACTCAGGAGATGATGGGAAGAAATAAGGATTGGCCCCACCGATTGCGTATTATTTTTGATGAAACCTTTGGGTTTTCTTCTCAATCCGCCAATGTGCAAAGGTCATTCAAAGGTCGCTCGGCGATCTTGGTATCAATATTCCAATATTTGGTTCGAAGGTCCAAAATGTAGCAGCAGCGGTGAGGTTTGGTGAAAACTTAGGTGGTTTCTAGATTGTGTTGAGGATTTTCAATGAAAACGATGCTTTAGTTTTAACGAACAAATTATGTGTATTAAGCATTTTGATTTTTACAACATTCAAGGAGAGGGGTGTGGGAACAATATTTCGAGTGACGACCAATCACAGTCGAGTGATAGCTATGACGTAGCGTATGGTATCATTTCTTGCCTCGAGATGTCACTGTTAGTCCTTGATGTACGTAAATGGAGTAGGAGTCCACAACAGAACTTATTAATAAAGAGTTGAGTACATTGGACTGGAAAAAAAAGGTCGTAAAATATTGTTTTACGACCTTTCTGCAGAACAATCTGTTAATGCTTTTTACGATAAAATCTATAGTATAATTAAGAGGCATATTCCTCTATCGCGTCTCAGAAATTCACGATTTCCTCTGTGGTTTACTCCTTCACTCATACGTATTTTCAAAAATAAAGAAAAGTCTTGGTTAAAATGGAAAACATACGGTAATGCATCGGACTATGAAAGTTTTTCTATTCATCGTACACGTTTTAAGTCTGAATGTGACAATTGTTTTGAAAAATATATGAAATCGATTGAAGACAGTATTCCGCTTAGCATTAAACATTTCTGGACTTACGTTACAAGCAGGAAGGGCAGGGCGGAGATTCCAGAAAATATGTTTCTTGAAAATCGTAACTCAAATAACCCAACTGATATATGTAACATGTTCTCCACTTTTTTCACCTCTGTTTATGAACCCACGAATTTTAATCCCACTTTGTGGCAGCCACCTAATACATATGCAGATAATTCCCACTGTATCTCTAACATCTATCTGCCAGTAGATGCTGTACATAAAGCGATAACGCTATTAGACTTAAATAAAGGTTCTGGTCCCGATGGCTTGCAACCAGTGTTCATAAAGAAGACCGTAGAAACTATTGTTCGTCCTCTTCATATTATATTTAATAAATGTTTACGAGAAGGCACCTTTCCCGATATTTGGAAACGGGCACATATCACACCGGTGTTCAAGAGTGGCGATAAAAATAACATACAAAATTATCGCCCTATTTCGTTACTGTCCACCATGTCGAAGCTTTTCGAACGTCTTGTACATAGTGAAGTATATTCTCACATTCACAACCTCATTACTGGTGAACAGCATGGGTTTGTTAAACAACGTTCGACGAATACCAATCTCATGTTGTTTACAGACTTTATATTTAAAAGCATGGATGAACAAGTACAAGTTGATGCTGTGTACACGGATTTTCGGAGGGCTTTTGACAGGGTGGACCATAAACTGCTCCTAGATAAAATTGCTTACAACGGAATTCGTGGCAATTTGTTACCATGGTTCATGGCGTACATACACAATAGATCGCAAAAGATAGTCATTAATGGATTCCAATCAAGTTCAATCATTGTGAGGGGGTGCCCCAGGGCTCAACTAAGGGGCCCCTACTCTTTATTCTGTTTATCAATGACATTAAGAAATGCTTCATTCATTCCCGATTTCTAATGTATGCCGATGACATCAAAATTTACAATTCGTGCAAAAGCACAGAAGATTGCCTACTTTTGCAGGAGGACCTTGATAGGCTTTGCTCAATATTGTTCATACAACAAACTCCAGCTTAGTTTACCTAAATGCAATTCAATCACTTTCACAAAAAACAAAAATATTATAAAATTTGATTATAGTCTACAGGGAATTTGTCTGCAAAGAGTTGACCATATTCGAGATCTCGGTGTTGTAATGGACTCAAAATTGCACTTCAATCTTCATATCGACAACATCGTTAATAAGGCGTATCGTATGTTTGGCTTGGTCATGCGTTCTTCAAACGACTATATAAGACCGTCTACTTTTTTACTACTTTACAAAGCTTTGGTCCGTTCTCAATTGGAATTCGCAGTACCGATTTGGAGTCCTATTTTTGATGTTTATATAAAAAGAATGGAAATGGTTCAAAAAAAATATTTACGTAGTATGCACTACAGATGCACTAAGTCTAAATTACCATACAATCAATTTATTGATAAATAAATAATAAATAAATAAAATATGTATTTCAATAACTTACAGTAGTTACATTTATACATTTAGAAATGACCCTTTAAGCAAAATAAATGCTTGTGTTAGGACATTCCGCCCTTCAACTACAGTACTGTGTCACATACCGAGTTATTGAATATGATAATGAAAGTACTAAGCTAGAAAAAAATAAAATAATAAGTAGATAATTCCTCCATTTTAAAGGAGGAGTCTTAAGTTAAACAAAAGGAAAAGAAATGAAAATTGAGTAAATTAATAGTGCGCGCATAGTAATTGTGTGTATGTTTGCGTGTGTGTATTCATGAGTGTGTGTGAGTGTGTGTATGTGTTATTTGTGTGAGTAAGAGGCTATGAAGTAAGTGTGGGTATGCGTGATATGAGTGAGGAGAGAGGATTGGTGCGGTAGGTGTTGATGTATTTTAGAAGTGATTGTACTATGGGGTGTGATAAGAGATTGAAGTTTTTGTATGTATTTTCGAGTTAGCCCTACGACATGTCTTGGGATCGGAAGATGTTGCATGACGACATCTTCCACTAACCGTTATTTAATGTTTGTATTAAACATTCAACTTCATCGTACAATTTCGATTTTAACCATTTCGTCATAATACTTTTACATTCGCGATGTGTACGAGGATAAATTTCTAGCTCTTTGTTAAGAAGATTATATAAGCGAGATGATTGACTTGCGTACTGTCTTTTTGCAAATGTTGATTTAATCGTGATTGCTGGAGCAACATTATGCTTTCTTCTGCTTTCCAGCTTCGAGGGGTCAAAAACGAGGGATTTGTGTTGTTTTAGAATGATATGGAGTACGTACATCTTTCTGACTGTCAGGAGATCAGATATTTTATAAAGGGTTTCCGTCGGGTATCTAAAGGGTTTAAAGAGCATGACTTTAAGTAGTGACCTCTGGGCTCTCTCTAACTCCAGGAATTTGCTTTTTGTTGCTCCTCCCCAAACCGGGAGACAATAAGAAAGAACAGACTGTGCTAGCGTTGTATATATTTGATCAGAAGGCGTTTGGAAGTGACGTATCGTAGTGTTTTAAATGTCCAGATAAGTTTTCTAACTCTCTTCATTAACAATTATGTGTGAAAATGCCAGGTCAGACGCTGATCAATCATTACGCCCAGATATTTTGTAAATTTAACTTTTTCAATTTTGTCACATGAGCATATAGAGTGAGCAGGTTAGCGGCATTTGTGAATTTTAATATTGAAATCTGCTGGTGGCTGGGAGGTATCGTACTTGGAGAAGCATATGAAGTTAGTTTTGGAAGTGTTTAGGGTTAGAAGATTAAGGTCGAGCCAAGTAGCAACCTTTTTCAGACCAACCTCAGCGGAATTAAAGACATTGCTCCAAGTTGTACCACTAAACACTATGGCGGTGTCATCCGCATATGAGAAAGTTTGACCTTCTTGAATTTTTAAATTACAAAGGCTGCTTATGTAAAGAAGGAATAATGTCGGGCCGACTACCGTTCCTTGGCCAACACCGTAGGTAACTATTTCCTCTGAACTAACGACCGTACCGATTTTAACTTTTTGTTTGCGACCGATTAAATAATCCGCGAGGAGGGCCAGAGGTGGACCTCTTATACCGCTTGATTCTAGCCGGTCCAGAAGAAGAGGGACAGAGACTGTGTCGAACGCCTTTTTTCAGTGATACGTTATAAACTTCAAAGCTTGGAGTCAAGACGCAGCCTATTGATGGCCATGATGCTTCATGGTCTTTGTAATAACAGGTTCGATTGTCCAGATATCACCAATAACTTATGTTACGTTGTACCAAGAACTGTGATGCGTCGAGAGGCGCGTGTGCCTCGGCTGTTTCACACCGCAAGGTGCAGAACTCACGCTGGTGCACGGGCGCCTCTCCGACGCATTGTAGATACGTATAACACCCACTTCATCGACTTAGATATTTTCGCGCTTACACAATTTAAGTTTAAAAGGATGGCTATTGCATCTTTGGAATAGCCATCTTATACCTATAGGTATTTATTCCAAAATACCTACGAGACAGTACGAGTACTTTTTAATTTTCTGTAAAATCGACGCACGTATTAAAGTAACTATAATATATCATTATTTCGCGGACATTGGTGTGGGTTACACGTTTACCTAGTTTTTTAATTTATTCTGTCACCTGTTTACTGTAATGTGTAACTGTTTTATGTCCCAATAAAGTAAAATAAAAATAAAATAAAATACACTAATGCCGATATAATTGCCAATAAAAATGACTTTTTTATAAACATGACAAACAAACCAAAAATCCCTAATTATGAAACACACATTTACTACAAACATACCATCACTGTTATATTGACTTGATATGTTTTATATTTATGTATTTAACTAACACACTGTAAAAGTAATAAAAACTATTTGCAATAAAAAAAAAAAACTTCGTGACAATATTTATGGCAAGACTAGGTATAATTATTTCGAAGGTAATACCGTGAGTACCGTTTTCACTCTTCAAAATGAAAGCAATAACGTAATGATGTTACTAAATAAACATACTCAGAGCTACGTAGCGTTAATCAAGAATTAATTATATTCCGTGGGAGTTCACAATCATACACTACGGTAAATTTTACACATAATGGAGTCTCAAAAGATAAATGTTGTAAACATAACCGAAATAAATGATAAAACTGTGAGAAATAACCAAATCGACAAAGAAGTTCAACGAATTTTTCTGCCTCTTAATTTAATGCAAACTTTCACTCTTAATCCCAAATATCACATCAAAAACAATTTTATAAAGCCAAATAATTGTTTCAATATATTCATATTAATATGTGGTGCATTAACGTTCCTGACAACGTATGTCTATCGTATCATGGAAATAGCGTTAGATGACAATTTCAAAAGATATAGTAACATTGATTTTATGATGTTTGCATCAACCTTCGATTTTATTTTGAAATGTTTTGGATTCATCATGAACCTTATCATCAACCTCATTCAAACTAAGAAAAGCGTTTTGTGTATTTTACACTTTCAAGAAGTGCACAGATATCTTAATAATGAGGCTTATCTCAAACGTTTCATCATAAGAAGTTGGATGACTGTCGCTTCAATCTTTGTATTTTATATCGTTGTATTAACCTATGTTCACGTACTGTTTCACAAGCCTCCATGGAATGTCATGTTTTATCTATTGTGTTTGGTAACTTTAGACTCAAATTTAATATACACAATGAGATCAATTAAGCTATTGACCGATAAAGTCGAACTATGGAATTTTCAATTATTACTTCTACAGAAAAATGGATGCAGCAAACAACAGAATGCGGGAATGTTTCAGGCTTTCGACCAAATATTAGTGTGCTACAAAATTATATATAATATTTATCAGATACCAGTAAGTGCAACTTATTATTTGGCATATTATGCTATGTCAAGAACGTTGGGACAGTTCAGTATCACGAATGAATCTAAATCAATTGTATATTTTGTATTGCAACATACTATTTATTTATTTTTTTCAGATCCTGTTTCAAACAACGGAGTCCCTCTTTCAAGGTTTGGTTGATATTCAACTTGCGATAGAATTGTTCAAATATAAGATGAAATTTGAGAAGGTAAATTCACCATTTTTAGGAAGAACTATTCCGATCTCATTAATAACGTCGCATCGAAATTTGTGAAATGTCCTATAGTAATATTTTCTAAGTTTTTGGCAGTATAAATACTCTTTTTTTTTTTTTTTTTTTTGCAAATTCCATGACATTCTCAACCTTATCATGATCAGATACGCTTACTAAAGTTTGGATGCTTCATTTAAAACAGTAATAGGATCATCAACCACTGTACAACTTATAGTTACATATACTTATTTCTTTTAGCAGGGAAATCCTACCGTGTCCATATTTCTTTCTTTCTGGATAATAAAAAACTTGATCATCCAAATCTCACTCAGTCTGCAGCTCGAGGCATTCTATGAAGCTATCAAGTATTCACAAAACTCATGTAAATTAATTTTGGCTTCAAACTGTACAGGTAAACAACTTTTGGAATTATTTGTTTGACATACAGAGTGGCGAATTGTTGTGTCAAGCAAGGCAAAATACTGTAATCTAAGATATAGTGTTATTGCTTTAAAACCTTAATTATTGCCGTCATAAGGTCTACTATGCCATAAAACCTTTATTTTTGGGGTTCGATGATTATATGTATACAGAGATAATATGAGAAGTTAAAACTGCCTGTATTTTTTTTTTTAAATGTCTTCGTCAAGACATTAAACTGCAACTTTGTGTACCTACAGTATTTTGGCTTAACTTTTTTTCTTTTTTTTTTGTCTAGGGCATCTCGTACCTGACCTTTGTTTCACTGGGGGGAGGAAAGCAAAATTGGACAGGCTGGATGATATATCATTATTATTAATCGGGGAATTTAAAGTTACTAGCTCAGCTTCGACGCAGGCTGGCGCATCGTCGAGCAAGGCTCGGGGGGGAGTAGTATTTACTCGGGAGGGTCGCGATCGCGGAGGGCCTCGGTGGCGAGGTCGGAATGCGGGTTTGTGTGTGTGTTTGTGCACTGTACTTGTGGCCCTATTGCTCTCCTGGAGGAGGGTTATGGGGTCGTCTGGGTCGGTAAGGATTTGCCTCGGGCGGTGGATCTGGCTAACACACACACACAGCGTAGCAACGCTTGATATTGCGTTTTAGTAATTGGTGGATTATGGGGATTTTTAGGTCGAGATGGAGGATCTCGTTCCTAACGTACCAAGGGGCACCGGTGACTTTACGGAGGAAACTATTTTGGAGCGTTTGCAACCTATGGATATGGTGGGGCTTTGCTTGTGCAAAGACGGCTCCCGCATAACTCATGATGAAACAAATGCACGCCGTGTACAGTATGTTGTCAACATTATCTGACCCACCCTAAAAACAAACGAATTTGGACCCTCTGACATTAACATTAAGGTTTATTCAATTTATATGAGCTTATCAGGCGAGTGCTAGGACTTGATGAACAAATACAATAATAATACAGACACGCAAATTTGATCTTTAAGACGTTAGCATTAGGTTTATGTTATAACTACTTGTTATAATATAATTAGTCTAATAGCTTATTTTAATAATTGTGTTCAAGTAAGTCTGGTCTCGTGGTCTGTGTATAAGACTGAGAAAAACAAGTTGCGAGATCAAATCCTGCGTTGAAGATATTGTTTTGCTTTCAATTTAGAATTTATTCCAAAACTATTTCTTGTATTATTGTAAAGAACTATAGACAGATAACCTTTCTAATATGATTCAAATATAAATTTTCTAATCTGGTAATATTTTCGCATAACTTGTAATAAGTGGGTAGTTGAAAAATAAATATTCGCATTCATTATAAAACCTAAGGGTATGCAGTGACTACGCGCAAACATATTACCTTGCCTTACTAAATTGTAAAAACAACGTCTCTTTACAATTTTTTATTTTCTATTTTATAGGTATTTTGTTTATTATCCTGGCTCAATGGGGTGATTATTAAAATACAAAATAATCTATTTGCATGAGGAGAAGGTTGGCTGCTTGTGCTGTGCAAGAACAAACTTTATGAATGTATACTATATGGTTCAAATTCTTTAGAATATTGCGTGTAGCATTACAACTAAGATCAAATTTCAATACGCTATAAAAGAGTTGAGTTGGTCTTGTGGTCACTAAGGTAGTGTGATGTTCATCGTTATCTACCTTCGAACCAAGTTTAACCTAATTATAGCTTTTTGCTCAGCTGTTTTTTTTAAATTATTTTATTACACTTTTTTTACATTTCTTTAATGGACAACGTGAAGTCTTGTTTTTTTAAACGGGCAGTTTGTATATAAATAAAACTAAACAATTGCAGGTTTAAAATGATTATTATTTCATTAAAACAAAGTTTGTAAGATAAAGTAAGTAAATGCTCATATATTTCCAAATTAATATACATATTATATTAGTATGCCATAATCAAATCTAACCATTTATAAACATTAAAAAAGGCGTGCGTATGCTTAAAAGTTTGCTATAGAGAAAATGAATTCATCTGTGAAATGCTTTACAGATTTAGGTATAGCTGCCTATATGTAGTGAATAAACATGTTAAATAAATAGAAAAACAATCTATTTATAACAATAACATCACCACATAATCTGCAACATTCTAATGGTTTAACAATCAATCTATTGAGCATTTACTTACATGGTGTGTTTAATAATAAAAATATTAATTTAAAAATTTAAATATTCCTGGGCAAAACGGACCCTTTCTTCACGATGAGCAGGTGTCAATGCAATTTTCTGTTCCGGTTTATAATTCCTTATCAAAGCAGCGTGTGCCTTCTCACTGTTTCCACTGAAATATTGTGGTTTATTGTGCAAAAATGGATTTTCAACATGGCTTGAAACAATAGCCCGGTGGCGTTCGAATTCAGAACTATACTTGATGGGTTTAACTCCTTGACGAATCCGCTGAATATTTCCATTGTCTCCAAACGTCTTTGCCTGACCGTATTTCTCTAAAACAAAAAAAAACATTTTTGGAACCGTGCATGTAACTTGTAAGGAGTGAATGTAATGGTAAAACAGCCAACTACGCGCTCATTAATCACAATCAATAAAATAAAATAGGTATTAAAAAAACACTTACTGCTATATTAAATCGACGACCAATCTCTCTAATTCCAACATTCTGCTCATGTTAAAATATGATTTTATGTTTGGTATAGTCATCAAGTTGCGATAGGATGCTTTTTTACACCAAATTGCTTAAAAATACACGAGTTATGTGGAACGATTTACAAAATGTGTGTGCGCAGTCACTGCTATTAGGCGTAGTGTAACTATTGTCACTTAGATGAATTTATTATCTACCTCACGAAGCAAATGTATGTTTTACTTTGTATCCAACCATTCTTGGTGAATATAAATTCTGTGAACTTAAAGTTTTTTTAAATAAGTTATTAGGCCTAAATCATATTGGTCGTTCTTTAATAATGCAAGCAATATTGTAGAAATGACAACAAATTTAAAAAGGAACTGATAATAGGTGGACAGTTTCCGAACCCACATGTTTTTCCGTTGCCAATCCAGCATCAAACCACAAGCCACAAGAACTTGTTGGGAACAAGCGAAATTAAAGATTTGGTTGTAATTATGTAGTGTGACTAAAAGCTTTCAACTTTAATGTCAACGAGATAATGATTAAAATAGCTTAACAAAATGATATATAATGCCGGTGGCTCCAACAATGTTGGGTGGGTTTACCTTAACGTTACGTGTTAAAGATCAAATTTGCGTGTCTGTATTATTATTGTTTTTGTAAATCAGCACTGTCTGATAAGCTCATATAAATTGAATAAACCTTAATGTTACATGCACAGGGTCTAAATTTGTTTGTTTTTAGGGTGGGTCAGATAATGTTGACAACAAACTGTACGTACGCAATTTGCACTTGAGTGACAATTTTCTACGTGCGTTCAGGATGGAGTGGAGTCTGCCTAGAGTGAAAGCGGCTCGCGAGCCTGCTTATGTGCTCGTTGATGGAGAGATGCTGGTTGAGGTAAAAACTTAGGTATTTAGCTCGCTTATCCCAGAGGATAGGCTTGCCGAACATGGTGATTGGTCGGGGAAGGAAGGGTTTGCAGTGACCTGTCGCTGCAGGCCGTTGTCAAATCGATGGTCAGCAACGAGGAGTCCTGGGACTTGGTGGTATCCTTCTGTGAAACGGTTATTTCGCAGAAGGAAGCTGCGGAAAGGGAGCGGGAGATTGCTTCCGGTAACCCAATCCGCAGCAGACGCACCGGACGTCGGCTGAGGGCGGATAACGCTCTCTTCCAGGCCCCCTAAATGGGTCCAGGGGTGACGGACCTGGGAGAAATCCGTCGCCTCCTACTCCTAAAGACCCGAGATGGTGGCGCGTAGTGTTCCACGTGCGCCTCTCTATGATGTAAGAGGGGAGTTTAACACCTCACTCCCCCCAAACTCGAGGTGGCCCGCAGAGGTGGGCCGGCACTAGCCGGGGATCGTGGAAGTCGCATTAGATCCCGTGATCCCCGGTGCAAGTGTGAGATGGAACACCGGGGTGGTTTTAGTCAGTAAGAGTCTGACAGACAACTCCGCCCTCCCCAGGGCGGAGGCCATCCATGAGGATTTCCCACCGAAAAAATAAAAATAAAAATACGGAGGGGTTTCTAACTTTTTTTCGTTTGGCTTGACGGAGCGCCGCGTGTTTATATTGCTTACCTACATTAGTAGATGTAGCAAAAAAGAAAGAAAATAAATTGATTTGACTCAGGTGAAGGCACACAATATTCACAAAAAAAAAAAAACTGAAAAAATTAAAAATAACTTAGAATAGTACTGTGTGCTGCTCCAAATAGGCTCAGTTCAGCATAAATGCCGCAATAACAGCAGTAACAGCAGTAGTAGTAGGTACCTGCGGTGTTTCTTACAGCTCTCGCACTCAGCTAGAGTATTTCTGCGCGCTGGTCCAGCTCCACAAGGGCGCATAAACTAATTGATTAGCATTCAAAAATATTGTTGGAATTGCTGAAGATTGCAAAAACTATCTTTGAATTGTATAACTTCAATCTCTTTTTTTATTGTATAATTGCATAGCACATGTGTGAGCACTGTGAACATGCACCTTCTATAAAGCTACCATTTACTGGGTACGTCTTTCATTGACTTGATATGCCCTGGCGGCTAAGAGTATGTCATGCTCACTCAAATGTCTCGCTGGTGGTGGCGTGTGTGTTGGATCGTTGAGTTCCCTTCAAAATGGTTGAGCTAAGCGGTGCTGATCCATGCGTCATGTTCGTGAACGGGCGCCATCAGTAGGGACTGGTCATCT
This sequence comes from Xanthia togata, assembly GCA_963853775.1. Lineage (NCBI taxonomy): Eukaryota > Metazoa > Arthropoda > Insecta > Lepidoptera > Noctuidae > Xanthia > Xanthia togata. Next base: position 23,484,868 of record OY970799.1, on the reverse strand, counting down.
CTTATCTGCCACGGCTTATTTTAATTTTTGAATTGTTTTATTTTTATTTTTTTTATTACGGACGCTTTTTACGTACACGTCTTTCTATATTGTTCTCACATGTATAATTTCAACATGAATGATGTAAACAATATTTTGTAAGAATATAATTTTTTTAAAAGAGTGTCCGTGGAGTTTCTTGCCCGTTCTTCTCCATAGGAACCTACGCTTTGGAATGGGCAACTAGCTTCATATTTCTGACTGACTGACTCCTTGACAATTCAAAAGTGCCTGTAAATGGTTTAATTGAAATAAATGCTTTTAGTTTGAGTTTCTCACAGCTGTCGCACTCAGCTAGCCAGCACGACGGGCGCGCTATCGGTGTCTCCTTCGGGCATACTGCTTCCGCAAATTTTATAGTATAGCAGTTTTGCTGCGATTAGATGCACGGGGGTCAAAGTGTAACGCCGGTTGAATTGGTTTTATGAGCTATTTAGTTCGATTTCATTTTTTTTTTTTTTTATAAGTAATTACTAACATGAGTGAAAATCGTAATTAATTGTTGATAAATGTCTTTAAATAAAAAGGAATACCGAGGCCAAGTCCGAGTAATAGGAGTCCTTTGTTGTTTATAGCATCAAATGTGATTGAAGAAATTACGGCAAGCTCTAGCGTTATTCAAGAAGTTCCTGATGACCTGCCATTAGTATATAGCTCAAGAAATATCAGTCCTTTTATATCTTTAAACGAAACACAGTAATCTATTTCTTTCTATTGTTGACAGATGACGATCAAAAGAAGTTGTGCAAAAACATTCTGCGGGTGCACCGTGCGTCATTCAGCAAGATGAGTGTCTTAGGAATGTTCTACATAGATGTTTGTCAACCACTACGTATGCTGGCACTTCTAACTCACTACACTGTTGTGCTGTTACAGTTTGCATTTCTCCACTCCTGATGTATATTAATGCAATTATAATAAACAAAATGAATGTATACTTCGCCTTTTATCGTAATTTTTACAGACGTTTTAGTGGTTTGGTGATATATCGCGTCAGGGAAAGTATTTGTTCCAAAATATTTAACAACATAAAAGCAAATAATAGAAATAAGTGAAAATACTGCCCGAGTTACATCTACTTATTTTTTGTTCCGTATTTTAAAATAAATTTGAATTAGTAATTAAGTAAAATTAAGGTGTAATTGTATGTGTAGACGCAGAAATCGCAAACTTTCAACAAAGCAAATAGATTGGCGGTTTACAATAGTTGATATATTTTGAGCTTATTTTGATGATTGCAGGAAAGCGAGAGGTAAGATCCTACTCTTTCCTCTCACTCCTGCAACCTGTGTGTAACAGGAACCCGGGGAAGCGCGCGCTATTTGATTTGACAAATGAGAGCAGGCGGTGCTAGAGTTGGCCGTCCACGTACGTACGTACTATGATCCCCATATGTATAGAATAGAATAGAATAATATTTATTTCTAAGTATATGGTACATAGAGATCTAAAATTAAACATTGATTCACCTATACTACCATTGCTGGTGTAGAAAAATTAAATAAACTAAGTGCAAATCGTAGACATTACAATAAAAGTTATATATACACACATCAACACGGTCTAGGGATATTTCATACTCAATTAAATAACTCGAAAAGTACTGGCCGCATTGGAATATTTTATACACCGATTTGTTTGTAATTTATCTCAGACTAATTCCAAATTAAAAATTTTGAAAATTCTTTTGTTTCGGTGGCATAAAAATGTCTTGATGTATAGGAGAGGGAATTTTCATTTGTGCGAAATTTAGAAAACAATACGAATTACGTTTAGTTACAGTTTTTTTTCATTTTTAAACGAAAGATAAAGTTAAAATTGAGGTATTGTAGCCATGCAACGCCGACATTTGACGAGGGCGGAGATGTTACGAGCTGTGGGAATGCTGGAAGCTGGATCTGTTCAGCGTAATGTTGCTGAGGCCATAGGGACCCATCAAAATGTAATTTCAAGATTGTGGACACGCTATCGTGCCACAGGTGAAGTAGCGGAGAGGCACCGGGGGCCAAGTCGCATCACTACCCCCAGACAAGACCGATTTTTGCAAATTACTGCGCGAGCTCAACCAAATGCAACGGCGACTCAATTGGTCCAAAGGCTGCGAGTGGAACACCAAGTGCTTGTGAGTGACCAAACTGTAAGAAAGCGACTGCATGAAAGCAATCTACGCTCTCGTAGACCACTCCGGGTCCCACCTTTACGGAGAGGCAATCGTGGACGACGATTAGAATGGGTTCGGAACCACGTGGACTGGGGCCGTGAGCAATGGTCCAATGTGCTGTTCACGGATGAATCCAGGTTCGGCTTCCATCCAGATTCACGAAGGACGCGTGTTTGGCGAGTTCCTGGACGATGGAGCCGTCTCCAGAACCCTCAGGAAGTTCACCCATACCAAGGAGGAACAATTATGGTTTGGGCAGGAATTCGTCTTGGAGGACGGACGGATCTCGTTTGGGTGCGGGGCAATATGACGGCAGAACGATACGTCCAATAGGTGCTGGGGCCCGTAATCTTGCCCCACAGAACACAAATGGGGCAAGATTTCCTGCTCATGCACGACAATGCCCGGGCACACACGGCGAGAACGGTAGCAGCTTGGTTACATACACATAATGTTAGGGCCTTAGACTGGCCTGCTCAATCGCCAGATCTAAATCCCATTGAGCATGCGTGGGATATGCTGCAAAGAAGAGCTCTGAAGGAAGTTCCTGAAAATCTGGCTACAGAAGATCAACTTTTTGCGCACCTCAGAAGGACATGGGACAATATTCCGCAGCAAGACATTGACAACCTTGTTCTGAGCATGCCGAATCGTTGCCGATGTGTTATGAACATCATGGGCGCTTTCTCAGACTACTAAATTCAAGTTTATAAACACAAATTAAATGATTTTTCTATTTTTTTCAGCTTTTACTCACAAATTAAAAGTTAATTCATATACGGTTTCCGTCTATGCTTCATTTATTTTCCATAAAATCCTGAAATTTTAATCTAAGTACCTTAACCATTATTAAAAAATGGTAGAATATTAAATAACGTATCTTTTAAATATATACATGTCATATAAATAATTAACACATTGAGAGTAATTCGCTTTTTTAAAAATATCCCTAGACCGTGTTGATGTGTGTATTAATAAAATTGATTTGATTTTCAGATAGTATTATTTGTAATGTCAATATACTCGTATTATGTCAAAAAGCATAGAATATTAATTACAATGTCAAAAAGTATGATTTAAAAATTCATTAACGGAATAGAAACACATGTCTAAGAGCCAAGTAAACATTTTACATTTCAATTTATTATATGGTAACATTCTCAAGCCAGGTGGTAATTTATTATACATTTTTACTGTCATACAACTGGCATTTCTACTGTGTAGTTGCAATCTCTGAGGAGGTACTAGCAATTCCCCGGCATTTTTTTTTCTTCAGTCTTTGGGAGACTTGTTCATTTAATAGGAATAAATGTGGGTATTTTTTTACAAATAAACAAGCCTCAAGAATATAAAGGCACGGGAGTGGAAGAATTTTTAATTCTTTAAATAATGGCCTGCAATGGTCTAGGTATTCTGCTCCGCTCATGGCTCTGATACATTTTTTTTGTACTATAAATGCTCTGCCCACATCCACTGAATTACCCTATTATCATATCTTATAACTGATGACTGTTTCGTAATCTGTATAATATTTCCTATTGGCTCATAGAAGAGTTATAAGAACTTGGTTTACAATAAAACGAGCATGTTTACACTAAAATCAAGTTTTGTTATTTTCACCAATTTTTCCAACGGTTTTTAAATACTTTACGAAATCACAAGTATACGTTTCATATTTTAGTTATCATAAGCCGCTCCGCTCCGCCTCTGCTTTTCCCCGAATTGAACAAAAATAATTTCTTCAACAAAAATATGCATTACTCCTAGTGTTAATTAAATACAATACAATTTTTATTGAAAATATTTATTCTGCGCTACGAAAAATCATTTCAGATAATACCTGAATTATTTTTTTCAGGATATTATGTTAATGTTGCTTATAACCAAGAAGGTTCACTCGTTACTTTTTAAAATTTTGTAATACTATTATGTGATGGGTAGAACCTATATAGAAAAACATTAAGTTTAGGCCTCTTCTGTCATCTATGGTTATAACAAAAATATATATTTACGGTTAGGTGACTGTGATGAGGAATCTCGTGTCTTGACAATCTACTGTTATTTATTATTATTTTAGTGAAAGCTAGAAAAGATAGAATGAAAAATAAGATTATTTGTCACAGAAATACGTGCATGCTGACTGTGAGCTTTTCGTCAGAAATAATTAATAAGAATGCAACAGTAAGAGTATTAGTGTTATGCCATTAGTTAGCATACCTATGCAGAAACGCAGGCGTTCATTAATTCACTAAAAACGCCCTGAGGACATACTGCTTCACCTTCCGCCTGACGCAGGTCCTCGCCGGACACGGTTCTTTCGGGAGGTTCCTGTTCCGGATAAGGCGGGAGGAAACGCTCAGGTGTCATCATTGCATGGATCGCCCGAAGAACACGGTGGAGCATACGGTGGAGGACTGATGCCTGCCGGGGTCGCTGGAAAGTCGGGGGCCCCTGGCAACGTACAGGCAACTGAAGGAACACGGGTGGGTTTTAGTCAGTGAGAGCCCTCCCGCTCCACCCAGAGCAGGAGAAGTTATTTGACAATTTCCCACCCAAAAAAAAAGGACATGCTGCTTCTCACACGGATATCTGTACGTCGCTTGCTCCCGCGGCACCAGTCCTGATACTCTTTATATTTTGTCTGCCAAAACTACAAACGAAGTGTATAGAAAAGTTATGTTGCTGTTATTTTAGTTTATTGTGGGGTCTTACAACTTTCACACGAACGAAGTCGCCGGCAGGAGCTAGTAAAAAATAAAATGGTGCTTAATTAGGATTGCATTAAGATATAAATTCACTATTACTTAATTACTTAAGGCGGATCAACTAATGTTAGAAACTGACTGTACTATAAAGCTACTATTTACTGGGTACATCTTTTATGGACATAAATGTGTGTCGTGCTTACTCAGGTGTTCCGCTGATGGTGGGGCATGTGTTGGATCATTCGGTTCCCTTCAAAATAATTGAGCTCAACGGTGCTGATCTATGCGTCATGTTCGTAAACGGGCGCCGTCAGTTGGAACTGGTCATCTCTTAGCTGCCACGGCAGCCAAGATATGACGAGATCGACGTGATGAAGAGATTTTTCTCCATAGGTACCTACTATGTTTTGGAATAGAGAACTAGCTTCATATTTTTGACTGACTGACTCCTTGTCAATTCAAAAGTGCCTGTAAATGGTTTCATTGAAATAAGTGCTTTGACGGTAAAAGTTTGAATAATTAATAAAAGACTAAGTGACAATCTATCTGATGATATCAAAAAGACCATTAAATGAATAATGAAAATAATGAAATGCATGATGAGAGATTAGAACTAGACTAGACAAGGACTCTTATGATGAATGATGGTTCACAGCAGCATATTATAGAAGTTTATGTCCTTACTTTTGATAAAGTACCATTCATTACTTTTGATATCTTTTTCAGTATATTCAAATTTTCTTTCCATTTGCCATCGGGTGTCGTTCAAAAGTTACTGTAATGGGTCTTCAAGAATTCTACAATAAGTTATTCAAGAAGGAAACATATCCGAACAATCACGAAAAAAATCGAGTAACAATTCTACATTATGTTGATAAGGATATTCAGTCTATGCTTTTACCTTTAAATCTCATGCAAAATATTATTTTCACGTCTAAATATTTGATCAAATATAACTTTATAACTCCAAATAAATTTAAGACCAATTTTTTATCATTTTGTTGGACAATATTGCGCATTGTTCCATTTTCAACTCGTTCAATTCAAAGAATAGGATTTGAAAAGCCTAATTTATTTTTGCACTGCCTTGTGTTCTTTGATATTTTCTTTTACTCTACTTCTTTCATCATCATTTATATTCTCAACATAGTCCACGCGAAAATCAATATTGCTTCCGTCCTTGCAATTCAAGGAGCTCATAGAATTATCAACAATACGGACATCACAAAGACCGTTGCCAAATGGAACTGGATTGCGGTTATTCTGATTTTAACCTTTCATTTAGTAGTTTTAACTACTAGTTCTATTCTTGGGTCATTCTGGTTCATGAGTATTTGTAATTTGTTTTTATTATGCTTTGACGCAAATATGATATACGCAATACAATTTATTAGTGGCTTAGAAACCTATGTTATTTCATGGAATACCCAAGTATTCAAACCCCAAAATTATAACAATGAATATAATCAGATTCACAAGTTTTTAGCTTACAATAAAATATTGGAATGTTATAATGCTTTCAAAATATCATATAACCCTTTGGTAAGTGTATTATTTGTCACCTGTACCAAGATATAGATTTAACGCAGTTTTTTTAGAAAATTATGTTGTATTATATTTATATACGTACCTATTTAATTTTTATTTCTGACTGCTGTCTGTAGGGGTAACTCAAATTAAAGTCGGCTTTTCTTTCGAGGGAATGGGCGACGGTTTTTAATTATAATGTGTTTTTTTTAAAGAAATTCACCTGTGTTATTGGGCTCTAAGGAGACAATTAAATACATCAGGTTTTATATAGAGATGTTCATAATTATGATCTTATCCTTTCTGATTAGATTTATTAGAAGAACGTTTCTGCTTTCAGGTTCTAATTCACATGCTTGAGACATGTATACATTCGCTCATTGATGTTCAGTTTCTCATAACGATAACAAGTAATGAATCTGTAAGTATTTTATTGGTACAACAGTATTTGAGATTAAATCCTGATTTACACCCTGAGATTTAATTATAATAAATAATATATTGGAGCAGCAATACAATTTTCCACCGTCTAAACGGTATTTGGAAGATGCAAGTCATTTGTTGCTCTAATTTTTTTGTATGCCGAAGGCAAGAAACTTGCATCATATAACTGGAGCAGTTGTATGTTATCTAGTGTTTTTTTTTCAGTTTATTCTACTGGTATTCTTTTTTAATCTTCAATGTATCTTAAAAAATCTTTGTTTGCAATTGCTGTTCAGCTGGCGTTGTGAGATGTTTTACTCAGCTCTGAAATTGTGTCAAGATTCGTGTACACTTGCTTTGAGTTCAAATTGTTCAGGTACATAAATTATGATTTTCAATAATTTTTATTCTTAAGAGAGAGTATTTTGAATGTTGGTAACGATGCAAACAGCTGCAAATTTTTCGTTGTTTCGATAAATTTATCATTATTATTAAATAAATTTATGACTTATCGCCCTGTTTTACACTGAAATATTGATTATGAATTTCGATAATAATTGTTACACAGTATTTTTAGTTTTAGGTGTAACAGAAGCATATCGAAATATACCAAATGTTTTGTTTACATTAGCAACTGTTACAAAACTAAATTCAGTGGTATTATTGCATTTCATAATGTAATATTAATCAATATTTGAGTGTACCACATATTTCATAATTTAATAAAGTCTCATTGATGAATGAATTAAAACTGCGAAATATTTGACGAAGTTGTAAACTTCGTAAATACGTAAATAACTGTCAAATAGTTCACTGTTTTGATTCATTCGTCAATATATGTAAATAAACCCCAGAGGTTATCTATTTAGTAGTTTAGTACCTAGGCGACCGAGCTCTGCTCGGTTGAAAATAGAGAAAACTATTTTTTCCAGATAGGAGACCTAGCTAGATCTATTTTTCAGCCCCGTAAACCCTATACAAAATAAAAATAAAAGTTCTATATATAAAATTACGTAATAAAAGTACGAGCTCGTGGCTAAGTAATAACAGCCGTACGGGTCGATCCATCAGGTTAAGCTACGCTTGCCAGGGGTGGTCCGTGGACGGATGACCAAGTGAAATCACGCTAAGCCGTTGGTCCCGGCTGTCATTCGTGGATCTTTGGCAGACGTTACGGGTCGTCAGAAGCCCGAAAGTCTGACAACCAGTCTTACCAAGGGATGTCGTATTACCCGGTTACTGGGTTGTGGAGGTCAGATAGGCAGTCGCTCCATGTAAAATACTGGTATTCAGCTGTACTCGGTTAGACTGGAAGCCGACCCCAACATAGTGGGGAAAAAGATAGGCAGATTAATATATAAAAGTACTATAAAAGCCTTGGCCGCAACCAGGCATTGATGTACTCACGTATAAGTGCCTCGGCTTCGCTTCGGCCTACATTTTCAGGTTCAATGTCTCTTTTTACAGCCGCTGCAGTAATGTACTATGGTTAAGTTAGGATATTATGTTGTTATTTGTTGTGACACAATTTTTTTTTTAAGTATGCTTAGTTGGTTTGGTCTCGTTGAGAGGATGAATGAAAGGCGACTAAGAAAAATTATTTACAAGTCAGATGTGAGTGGAAACTCTGAGAGGGAACTAGGAGGACATATAGTGACCTCATTGGTGTTGTTCTTCAGAAAGGTCAGGTGCGTAGTAGTCGCAATCAGCGCGTGAGTGTGTACCAGATGTATGAACGTAAACGCGCCAAAAGGAGTAAGCCGTGGTCGCGGGAAACTCCGAAAGGGATACCGTGGCCCCTGGCAAGTACAGGTAACTGAAGGAACACGGGTGGGTTTTAGTCAGTAAGAGTCTGACACGCCCTCCCGCTCCGCCCAGAGCGGGAGAAGTTATTTGATAATTTCACGTAGTTTCTGTCTACCCATGGGAGTCATGGGAATCCCCATGGGGGTAGGCTTTAGTAGTGGGTTTTATAAAATTACTAGCTATTTTATAAAACAGCAGATTTGACAATCAATTCACACATATCACTTTTCATAAATCTTTATATTATGGTACTTATTGTTTGGATACTTAACACACATAGCATTTCTACCCACTCAGTTAAGAAAGAGTTTCACTCAAATATTATATAACTTTATCGAAGCGTACTCGTAGCTTTTGAGATTTTATGATGACATAACTCACCATTACATTTACAGATGAACAGAAAAAAATATGCAAAAATATTCAACGTTTACATGAAGCGAATTTCAGCAAGATTGACTTATGTGGGCTGGCCTCCGTTGACGCTGCGCTGCCTCTAGGATTGCTAGGATTACTCACTAACTACACTGTTGTTCTTTTGCAGTTTGCGTTTTTGAGAACTTAGAAATGACATTAAATATTTTCTCAATGTAAATAAGCTTTTTTTTTCTCCTTGGGCCTATCACAATGCTAATGTCTAAGTCTTAGTCAAAGCAGACAATATTTTGGAAGGTGGCTAAAATCAGAACTAACGCCCTCGTTTTATTTTTTGAATACCATTTCACAAAAAAATATCATAAATGCTGACCAACAGCGCCTCCCTGTCACATGATTATTTTTAATCGAATTTTTGAGTAAAAACAGTTTTTTTTTTGCATGAGACTCAAAGGTTTGCAGTTCTTCGTCAATAGCCGAATTTAATATTATTTGAACTTGATCCTTTTTCGGGTATTTTTTTTTTCTTTCTGAACATCTTTTCTTTTAATTTTTTTTTTTTTTTTTTTTTTTTTTTTTTCGACTGAAATCTACTTATTGCAGGAACAAGCACACAAATAATAATATGAGTGTCTCATGGAAAAACGTTTGAACACAAATTCCGGTATCACAAATTAAAATCTAGCCACTATCCTAAAGGTTCTCGTTGACATTTTTAGTAAAAAGAATATCTACTCTTATACTTATCCGTAAGCTAAACGGTAATCTTTTTATTAAAGCTGTTGTAAGACTTGCATTCTGTATGATTAGAAAATTAGAATGCTGGGCTGGCCCATCACCGAAACCTCAAAAGGAAAAAACGGAACCCTTATAGTCCTATAAGGGTTCCGTTTTTTCGTTTACTTCGTTGTTCGTATGTTTGTCTGTCTGTCAACGCGTGAAGGTATCAAGTTGAAATTTGTACCAAATACGTAGTTTAGTGGTATTAGGAACAGGGTGTAAAGTTCACTCATCCACCATAGAAAAGTGAGGATCCTCCGACCAGACGGGTGTTGTGTCTGGCGGGAAACTGCCCAACTGTTGATGTCGGATAGTCTTATATAATATGTCGTTCGCGCGGTAAACTCTAATTGCGAGATGGAGGATTTGTGTGACGTCATGTTTTTGATGCGTAGTTCGTATGTGGTGGTGTAAACGCTACAGGTCTGTGGTCCCTTGCAGCTCTAAACACATCAAGCTTCTAAGTTAACGCAATAAAAAAATACGGCCATTAGGTGACATATTTTGATACTCACAAATCAAAACCGTTGACCTAGAATCATGAAACTTGTCAGGAAGCTTAGGTCTCACAGCACAAGTAAACGAAAACTCGGAAATTCGTTAATTTGTAGTTTTATCACATTTTTTTGCGATTTTTACCTTACATTTACAGTTGGAGAATAAAATTGCTCGTGACTTATATACATGTAACATGTTTTTCAAGTACAAAGTTAAGTGTGTTTTTGGGATAAATTCATCGCAACTACGGATTCTTAAGGATTTTATGAGAGTCATTTGTCCATGTGTATGTTTTTTTATATATTTTATTTAAATAGTAATGTATTGCTATAACATGTATTTTTATAACATGTAAAATCTGTATTTCTATAAAATAAAGTTATTATTATTTTATTTCACACTAACTGTTGCCCCCGACTTCTTCTGCGTGGTTATGAAGATATCAAGTTTAATGATGTTTGACGAAACTTGCGAGTGCTTAACTCAAACTCAAACTCAAAGCATTTATTTCAATTAAACCATTTACAGGCACTTTTGAACTGTCAAGGGGTCGGTCAGTCAAAAATATGAAGCTAGTTGCCCATTCCAAAGCGTAGTAGGTACCTATGGAGAAGAACGGGCAAGAAACTCTACGGACACACATTCAATAAAAAAATTGATACAAAAAATTGGTTACATCATTCATTTTGAAATTATACATGTGAGAACAATGTAATACGACGTGCACGTTCGTGAAAGCGTCCGTAATAAAAAAGAAGAAAAAAAGAATCATTCAAAAACTTAAAACTCTTTAATCCGACCCTGTCGTCAAAAATCCGTTCTTAGCAAACGTCTTCTAACTATTCATTACGTCCCAGCCAAATTTAAAGTATGTAGCACAAAAAATTAAGGACTTTCATACAAACTTGCGAGAGCCATTAAACCTCCTTAATCCGGCCCTAATGTCGCAAAATCCGATGTTAGCGGACGTCCGCTAACTATAACGGTAGGTTATAGTTCCTGCCAACCTATATATCACCTCCTTTAGCATTATTTTTGAGACAAAATGTAATCTATGTCTTACCCTAGGATGCGATTGATCTCCTTGCCAAATTTGATCGAAATCCGTTCAGTGGTTTAGGCGTGAAAAGATAACATACAGACAGGCATTCTTGTATCTACTCAAACCTCAGTTGGCCCGATATAGTTTTTTAACCCTAGTAATAAGAAATAGGATCGACTGGCATCAAAAAAGCTTTTGTGAAAATTGGCCATTTTATTGCTGACTGCAATTTTTATTAACGGATTAGCAAGCTGAAGTGGCAGTGGGCGGGGCACATAGTGCGCAGAACTGACGGCCGATGGGGCAGAAAGGTTCTGGAATGGAGGCCACGTTCCGGCAAGCGCAGCGTAGGACGTCCACCCACAAGGTGGACAGACGACCTAATAAAGGTCGCAGGAACCCGCTGGATGCTGGTCGCTTCCACCCGGCCAATTTGGAAATCATTGGGGGAGGCCTATGTTCAGCAGTGGACGTCCTATGGCTGAAATGATGATGATGATAATTTTTTTTTTCGAAATCTGTGAATGCAGATCATCATGTTTCAAAAAGTTACTTAGTGTCGGCAATAGCTACTACTAAGACTGTTTTCTTTTATCGACAACGGTTAATGTACGTGCTCTTATTGCATTTTATCTCAAAATCCACCCTGGACATATTGTTATGATTGACTGCTTAGATCCATAAAGCTATAGCGTGATGATTATCTTTTAAAAGGTTAAATCCGTAACTATCTGCAATATTCTAACCTTTTGGCTAGCCTTTTTACAATTTGCGGTAAACTATATGCAGAAGAATACGAACATAATGCAATATTGCTCATCCCCCATAGCATATAGCGTGATAATATTTTTGAAAAGTCTATTGTAACGTTTCTTTTATTTGCTTATAGATTATTTATACCAATTTTCAATGTAATCAAGCCGCACAGTAAAATCCTCCGCTGTAAAAATGAATACCCCTTTTCACCCCGATAGGGATAAATTTTCAAAAAACCCTGATATACATTTTTATTTACTTTCAGTTTTTTGTATAAATACTGAGTTTCGAGTTAATCAGAACGCGCGTTAAAATTCTTCGATACAAACTTTGACACCCCCGAATCCTCCTTTATGGAGTAGTTTAGAAAAACTAAAAATGAAAAGTTTATAATTTCTATACATAAGTATTCGTGCTAAGTTTCAAGTTTATTAACTCAAGGAATAAGATATTTCATACAAATAAAATCCCCCCTTTTCACCCCCTTAAAAAAATCCGTTCTTAGCGGACATTACTAAGTATAAACTACCTCCCTGCCAAATTTCATCATCATACGTCAAGCCGTTTTCGATATTTCGTTATGAATGAGTGAGTGAGTGAGTGACCTTTCGCTTTTATATTATATATATAGATTACTCGTATTACATAAATAAATTATATTTTTAAATAAAAGTATAAAAAAAATAAAAAAAATAAAATATTATCTGGCCTGAATACTCCAGCAATGTGCTAAGAGGATTAAGGGCTAATCAAAACCAAAGTGGACTTACACTATCGCCTTGAAATATGCCTCGCTCGATCCTTATCGGTTCACTATTCCTCTGGATACTTTGACATCTTGGATAGCGAAGGACCGTCTTCCATTGCCCCATACACGACATCAGGAAGGTGCGCAGAGTTGCATCTACTTTATACAACTCCAGCACTCTCATGAGACATGTATGTGACAACGAGTCATAGGGCTACTTATAATCTATCCTGTTGTATAGATTATAAGAGGTCCTTTCGGGAACGACGAACCTGTTGACTAATGGCCATATCAATGAGGATTAGCTCCTTAGTACCGCGGGATCCGTTCCTACTTCCATTTTGAGAGGCAGACATGATGGAGTTGGTGTCTATATGTTTGTTAATTCTAGCTCTTAAAATAGATGTAAAAACTTTATAGACCGTTGGTAAGCATGTGATCGGTCTATAATTTTTGGGTTCCGCGATGCTACCAGATTTATGGAGCAGGTGGGTAGCTCCTGTCGTTAAGAACTGGGGTAGCAAACCAGACCCCAATGCAGTCTGGTACTGAGCCGCCAAGCGAGCGTGTGACCTTATAAACCATTTGATCCAGAAGTTGTGCAGCCCGTCCGGCCCTGGAGACTTCCAGTCAGTCAACGGACGGACTGCACGAACTATGTATATCTTGGGGGCAGATGGTAATAGCCCCCATTTCTGGTATAAGATTACAGACCCGCTAGACTTCCCGAGTCCAATCACCTTCGGTGTGGCTGAGGGGCGCCGACCAGATACACCGCCAGAAAGAACATATAGCATCATCATCCGGAAGGCGCGTGTCAACCACACCTTGGACACGGGACACATAGTCCTCAGTGAGGATTTAAAGTGAAAATATTAGATATTTGTATTTTTGCAAGATTGTAATGAATTAACTCAAAAACTAGTGGACCGATGAAAAAAATAGAATAGAAGTAGAATTCTATATTATCACTAAGTAACATAGAAGATATCACGCGGGCGATGACGCTGGTGGAACATAGTATAGAATATAAGGGCATGAAAATAAATAGGTACAGAAGGACGGTATTTCTTTCATCGAGTGAACACTCACTACAGGGAATTAGTAACACAATAATTTGTATTTAGAAGGTTTTAACTTTATACTTAGTCTGGCCATAAATACTGCTACAATTAAAAATAAGAAAGATATTACATTTGAATTTGGAATCTGTCATTTTTATACGATTGTTCATTGAGTTTTCTAATTTTGGCGCCAATACATTGTACAATATTTTGCGATATTAAAATGGACTGGGGTGATAAAGAGAACCGAATCGCTGTGATTGCATTACACAAAGTTGGTATGGAGCCAAATGCAATTTTTTAAACTCTCCATACGCTTGATATTAGTCAAATGTTTGTGTACTATTAATAGGTACAATGAGACCTCCTCTGTTTGTGACAGAAAAAGATCTGGCCGTCCACGTAGTGTTTGTACGAAAAAGGTGGTCAAAGCAGTAAGGGAAAGAATTCGAAGAAATCCTATCCGAAAGCAAAAGATTTTATCTCGGGAGATGAAAAGAGCACCCAGAACCATGTCGCGTATTTTAAAAGATGACTTAGGACTTGCAGCCTATAAGAGACGCACTGGTCATTTTTTAACTGATAATATTTAAAAAAGAATAGGGTGGTAAAATCGTAACAACTACTGAAGCGGTACTTTAACAAACAAAATGACCGTATTTATGCTCAAAGCTCTAAGGAAGCTTCCCAATTAGTTGACAGAGTGCAACATGGGCATTATCTGACTTCAGTGATGGTTCGGTGGGGTGTTAGCTATGAAGGAGTGACAGAGCCATATTTTTGTGAAAAAGGTATCAAAACATCTGCACAAGTGTATCAAGATACCATTCTTGAGAAGGTAGTTAAGGCCCTTAACAACACCATATTCAATAACCAAGTATGGTCTTTCCAACAAGACTCGGCACCATAAAGCTCGGTCCACGCAGTCTTGATTGGAAGTGAATGTTTCGGACTGCATCAGAGCTGAAGACTGGCCGTCGTCTAGTCCCGATCTTAATCCGCTGGATTATGATTTATGGTCAGTTTTAGAGAGTACGGCTTGCTCTAAACGCCATGATAATTTGGAGTCCCTAAAACAATCCATACGATTGGCAGTGAAGAATTTTCCCATGGAAAGAGTGCTCAACGTTTAAAGGACTGTATTGCAGCCAACGGAGACCACTTCGAATAAGCTTTTTATATTTTAAATTGTTATAAATTTATGTATTAAACTAACACACTGTAAAAGTAATAAATATTATTTGCAATAAAAATAAAAATAAATCTTCGGGACAATATTTATGGCAAGACTAGGTATTTCATATCACCACTTTTTCCAACAATTGATGTTTGAACAATTTTATTGTTTGAATGACATTATTCCCTTCCACATTTATGACCGGCCTGCCTTCAAAGAAAGAGTGAAGAGCCATCTTCTGGGTACGCTCAATCCATCATACACCTCATCCATAGCTTTCCAACAGGCGAGATCGAGGTCAAGAGCAGACCAATTCCGCAATAAAATTGTAATTGAAAAATTATCGACGAAAATTGAGGTTATAAAATTAAGCTTATGACAAATGAAAAGCATCTATAAGGTTATTTAGAAGTTGAATTTCGGGTTTAAGTATTTGAATAATCAAATTAAAGCACTCAATTTATAGGTATGCTCTTTTCAGTCACGCCCTGAAAAGAGCATATTTTTACTTATCTCAACAAATTTAAATTTTGCATCAAAATTATATTAAATAGGACTTAACAAAACATAAACCTTACCTAAAAAGAGAAACAACATTTAAAGCTATTATTTACAATTATAAAATTACGTTCTATATTTTACTAGATTGTCATTTTTGACAATTTTATCTTCATTTTTACAATTATATTGTTTAGTTCATAGAGCTACGTACTAAATATAGATTGTATAGCTTATGTCAAAGACTATCCAAATGAAGTAAACCTTCATTTAGATCTATATAAAGATAAATAGATTAATGAAAATAAAAACGTATTTAATCTGTCGCGCGCGCAATTAGCAGACACAATAGAATTTTATTGTTATCTGTCTCCAATATGAGACACCAGTATTATAAAGGTTAAAACGAAATTATATTTTACAAGTCACATAATTTTAGGTTTGTTCATCCATCACAAGACGGCAAATTGCAGTATCACAACAGTGTACTCCAATACAAGACTATTAAACTTCTGAGGTAGACTTCCATCTATTGTGAACATCCGACAAGCAGTCATCTTGTGAAAAGCTGCACGGTTCAGCCGCTGCACGTTCTTACAAAGCCTCTTAGCTTGCACTGTTACAGGAACAAAAAAAAAAACTTAATTGTTTTGCAAAGCAAGCAAGTGTAATATCTCTGCAATTCTTCAAAGACCATACAATGTTGGGTTCACTGCCACTTGATCCTAGATGTTAATATTGTGACAACCAATCATAGTAAATTAATGCAATCAGTAATGGCGCGAATCCTTATGAACATAGCACATTCTATAAATTAAATGGTCTCCTCTTACCAGTAGTTTGCATACTTCTCAGCAGCCTACAGCAAGTAGCATCTGCCTCAGATACAGACATATAAAATCTTTCGCAGTACGTACTGAATACAGTGACGAATGCAACATTTTTAATTGACCAAAGGATGGCGATTATTTCAAATACTTTGACATCACGCTGCAATTCAAAGATGAATTAGAAAAATATAGTGGTTCCACAATAAGACGTGTCAAAATAATAATTACATTATTAGCTTACCGAGCCATAATGTGTTACTCCTGATTTCGTTAATTCTACTATTGTTTGTAGATACAGTAGACTGTGAAAAAATGTGTTTATTGCTTGAAAAAATGTCTGGAAATAAATGACGTTTTATATTAGAAACAACAACAGCAAAACAACACAACAACAAACAACAACAAGCACCAAAGAACACGCAAGGTACATAGAAATAATTACAGTGTGCTGGAAAATGTGTTAGCTCAAACATGCTTAGAAATTCGAGCATTATTTTGACAACCTTCTTCGTGATAAATCGAAAAAGCTGTACTGGTCAAATACATGCGAGCAGGCGGCTGGCAATCATATTATGAAAATCCCTATCTGTCGTATTTAGTGGCCGAATAAATTACAGTCTTACCAACTTATCTGTGTACTGAAAGAGGATGGCACCGTCGATTCAGTGTTGCTAATTAATATAAGGTGCCCAAAATTGAGTAAGTTTTCAAGAAGGAAATTTCACATTAGACATAATTGTTTAATATGAATTACAGTTTTTACAAATTAAAAACAATGATAGTTATATAAAAATAATAAAATAAATAAAAATAATTTGATAATTTACAGTTACGTAGCTACGCTAACAGCTTAGTCTCTCAGCAATAAACAATGGCTTTATCTAAAAAGTAATCCAATGAAGTGGAAATTCAGCAGATAAAATGTTCCAAGGGGGGGATATAACTTTCATTTAATGCGAAGTTACGTAGGTACCTACCCTGCAAGAGGTACCTGGATGTCTAGCATTTAGTTATGACCGTACCTAACCCCTAAAACCAGATTTGACTAATTATAATTAGCAGTGGTACCTAGTGGTAGTGTAGTGTAATAAAAAAATACAAATTGCTTTACAATTCCATCAGTTAACATTGTCTACAATAACTATATAGTAGAAGAAGTTACAAATACAAAATTCTTAGGTATAACAGATAATAAACTAACTTGGAAACCTCACTTAGAGGAAATCGGCAAGCGTCTGAGTAGATCTGCATATTTATTACTCCAATTATCAAAGAAAGTACACACACTACTAACAGACTATCATGGATTGGTCGCTTCTATTTTAAGATATGGTGTGGTTTTTTGGGGACAGTCAACTAATAGAGAGCTTATATTCAGGATGCAAAGATGTCAATGTGTGGTTTGAGAACAACGGATAGTTGCGTTCCTTACTTAAAAAAAATAAAAATACTAACTTTTCTATCTTTGTGCGTATTGGAAACTGCATTATTTGTTAAAACGAATCAACAACTATTTCAAAAATTTCAGCAGTTAAGAGAACCCCAATTCGTGCCCAATATGAGAATTTGTTAAGTCAAAACAAGTGTAAAACTGCTTTATTGAAAAAGAGTTTCGTTGGTATTGCTCCAAATATTTATAATAAAATACCAGATATTATTAAATGTATGCCTCTAAACAAATTTAAAAAGTCCCTTCAGGGGTTATTACTAGAGAAGTGCTATTACAGCGTAAATGAATTTTTAAACGATATTTTGCTTGTATAAAATTCTGATCGTGCGTTTTTTTTTTTGTACGTCTTTCATAAATTGAATTTAATTTTAACATTGTGATTCTTAATTGAATTTATATTTTAGTTAAACATGGTGATTGGAAGCTTGGTGCAAAGCAAAGCAAGTATTTATGTTTTTTTCGAATATTCCCAAAATTTTTACTAAACTGCTTGTTATTGGCCAAATTAAATGATAAATGAATTAATTTTTATTTAATTTAATTAAAATAACGAGTAAGCAATCTAGCAAAACAAGTTTTAGGCTTCTTTGTCGTTAGACATTTTGTTTACAGACATTTTAAGTTCACAAAAAAAAAAAAAACATAAATACTTTTAGTAAACCTTATAACCTTAAAAAAAATTGTAAGACTTCGTGTAAGATAACCATGGCTTAAATGGTTCTAAATTGTCTGTACTATCTTCACCTTAAAGCTTTGCACCCAGCTTCCAATCACCCTGATTTTAATATTGTAATTTCGAATGAAAGTTAAATTCTGACATTGTTAATATTTTTTTGTTTGTTTGTAGGTATTGTTTGTCTAGTGCAACTAATTCTGTACGCTATAAATGGCAAAACATGTAGCCACCACATATTAATTATAAGACCTTCATATACTACTGACTTCTATACTGTACTCATGTTTTACAAAATAAATATTATCTTATCTAATAATTTATTGCAAACCAGGTTTACAGTTATTGTGATCTTTGGATGAACCTGTATACACAACTTCATCCTGGTTGTGAGGCCATATACCTTACCATTATCACTATTGCTTTCGGTTTCAGTGTCACTCACCACTTCTATAATATAGGTATATCTAAATACTAGTCATGTTTTAAGTTTTCTCCTTCTAACCTACGAACGTGTTTACAATGCTGTGCCCACTCATGAACTGTAATAGCGTCAAAAGCTTCTCTAATTAGGCGGGGAATTTCAGCATTTTTGTGCTCAATATTTACATCAGCAAATTTACTTTTCATTGTGCTCCATATGAGTTCAATGGGATTGAGATCACAGTGATAAGATGGTAAATATAAGCATTTGTGTCTATTGTCTTCTAATTTTTTTTCAATCTCATATACAGGTTCAGGCTTGTTTCTCTTAATTATTTATAAAAGCTGAGGTTTAGTCAAATTCTTTCCGTAGTCAATTTTATTTTGGTCAACCATAATTACATATCTTTTTTTAGAGAATTTCGTATTTTGGACTTTATTCACACAAATACGGTGATAACGAGCATTATCCATCACTATTATGGATGGATCTCGTAAATTAGGCACAAGTTTTTCAATAACCCACTTTTTAAAGTGGGTACTATTTATCTCGTCAAGAAAATCACCACCTTTTGTGTTTGATTTAAACATAAGTAGTGCATTTGTAACAAATCCAGTATCTCCTCCCGCATGCACAATAATATATCTTTGCCCTTTCGATACAGGTTCTAATACTCCGTCTTCACCATCTCCTTGCTAACATTTACCCGATGTATGCGAAGAGTGAATATAGGTCTCATCTAAATAAATTAATGGCCGGCGCTGGGGAGATTTATTATTTTTATCCACTGCATGCAAGTACTTAGCCCTCCAAGCTGATATTTCATTACGCTCCATAAGAATCTTCCGATTGGATTGAGATTTTTAAAACGAAATCCCACCTTGTGAAGCAGTTTTCGCAGAATCTCTCGCTGTCCTGTGTAATTTATTTCTGTCTTTAAGACCTCTAGAAACTTTTTAACAGTAGGGCCCTCTTTTTTAGCAGAATAAAATTCATGTACTTTCCTCCATATAGCTCCCATGTCAAAATCATCAACATCCACAAATCCACTTTTACGTTTTCTCTCCTTGACTGGCGTCCGAATTTTTGTACCAGTTTCTTCTGCTGCGTGTCCTTCCTTAACTATTTTTGAAATTAGTCCTAGACTCACACCTGAAATATAAGACAATAAAATAAATGTTAGTAGAAATTTGAAATCTGGCAGGTTAGTTGGCTCACTCACTTAGCAGGTTACCTAATAGATGTACGTTACCGTTACGCTAACCTGCAGCAAGAATAGAAACGAATATTTCGTGAACTTAAATAATTAGTTAAGTATCGGGTAATTTATAACAAGAAAGTTGACAACACTAACCTGTCGCTGCGGAAAATCTTTGATGTTTTATTTGATATTTGATTAAATGGAATAATCGGAGACCCCGCCCGAGCTTGTTCTTCAAAAAAGGTTTTAACCTTTAGAATAATGTTTCACTTTTAATAGCTTTCGGCATATTTAAATTTATAAATTCAGCAATATCACGACAAAACAACCTGAATGTAGTAGACACTGACAATCTAATTACATTTCAACATGACGGCCGTAGTTCCAATTTTCGCCATTTCTCAGATAAGTTGGTAGGACTGTACTATGAAAGCTCAGAATAATCCGTCGTGTAATTTAAAAATGGAACGAACTTTTTATTTTGACACATGACAACCAAGGAGGTAAATTATCAATATTTTATTTAAATTTCTGTTAAGCTGTTTTAATGTAAAAAAAAGTGATTCTGTAATTTATAAATAATTTAATTAGTTTGAATTTCCGCATATCATAATATTGAGAAAAGTATTATACAAGCCTTGGCTGGACTCACGTATGAGTGCCTCGGCCCACATTTTCACTTTCGTCTAGCAATGCCCCTTTTGCAGGCCGCGGCGGTAATTTACTATACGTATATGTATGATTGAGCAGTTTCTCCACAACTCAATATAAATCTCGAAAAGCACTTATTGACAATGTTTTGCAAAAATGAAGCAAAGCTCAAAGAGATACTCTTACCATAAACTGAAATATAGTCTTGAAAATATCAAACGCTTCCATTAAATTGATATAGGCTTGGAAAAGATTTTTCAGTTTATCATTATATTTGTTTTCTCCTAGCTCCAGTCTCAGTTTACTGTAGTACTCGACCTCAGAGATCCATGAAATCATTCCATCTCTTATCAAGGCAATTATAGAAACACCGTAAGTTAAATGCACATCAAAATAAATTAGAGTATACAAATATATTGCCATTAAAATATTGCGAGTGATTGCAACACTGAGAACATAGTCAACACTATGACGCACAGTTAAGGTCCAGTTTCTAATTATAAGCTTTTTGTATTGCTTAAAATTACTTAACTTAAAAGCTTTTTGGATCTTTAAAATCAATTGAACGTGTTCTTTTCTTAGAATAATATTGAGTATGTAAAAGAAAACGAAAGGAATCACCAGCAAGACGACATTAAGCTTACTAAAGATAATTATAAATTGACTGACTGCTCCATCAAAATCTTTCGTCGTGAGGGCTTCTAAATAAACACTCATAAATACAAGAGTACCGATGAGTGACACGATATAGTAAGGGGCACGATGAGGCCTAATACAATTGTACCCTATGGAAAAACTTGATATAAAAAGCATGTACTGTAAAAACCGGATAGGAATAAGCACATTTTGAAATCTTCTGTCCAAGAAATTGTTTGAAATAGGATTTATGGTGATCTGTGTATTCATGTCTGATTCGCTTGAACAATATTGTACGAGCACTTAGTTGAAAGCGTAGGACGGGACTGCCATTTACATGTAGAATATTTTTTTAATTTCGTAATAATAATTATTGGTTTCCATTTTAATCAATTAATAGGGTAAAGTTTGCTTTGTCATGACTAGGATCTGTTTATTGTTTGAACAAATATAATTATTGACATATTTCAAGAACACACACAACACACACTCACCCTCACTTACTCAATATTAGGTAGTCGCACGCACTTATCCCGCTAGTTATTATTTTATTGTTCTTATTGTTTACAATACTTTTTTAATGCACTAGTCTGGAACAACCTACCTTCTCTCTATGAGTGCAGCGTTTAACATTGTTTTCATTGACTGTATTTGTTTGTTGTTTCAAATATACGATTATGCTATTATTATTATATGTAGAATAATTTACGTTTGAGAAATTCGTAAATAACACCTTAGAACTTTGAACGAATCGCTGACACAACTGTTCGTCTATGAATGATGTAAATTAAATTAATTCAAATAATGTGATCAACAAGTGCTCTTTTATTATTATTTATTACTATTACAACCTAAAATAATATGAATAATAGGAGCGTTTAAAATTGGGCTCGTTTTATTTCACGTATTAAAATGAGTAAATGTGTAATTCCAAAATCAAAACGTGGCAAAGCCACGCCGTGACGTGATATTGTCAGGATCTGTACAAGGTCTATGGACTATGAGGAGCTATGTAGAAGCACTTGGACAAAGGTATACAGGTCGATGTTGTTTATTTCGGCTACAAAAAAGCCTTTGATCGCGTATTCGTATGTTTGTTGGGAGATGTCATCATGACAGTTGAGGAGGCTTAGGCGTCGTATTTTGAATTAAATTGTATGTTCTAAAAATAATAGTGAAATCATATCAATTCTAACAATAAACATGTCCCAATTACCATCATATTGTCAAAACGGGCAACATAAATATCTCCCCGAATACTTGAATATAAATATTAATCTTTTAAAATGAAATATTTCCTGCAATGTTTTCCCAAGTAACGAAAGCTGGTGCATTTAAACTATTATCAGTAATTTTTTTAACATAATTATCTCTTTTTCTGTGCTAGGTCGGACTTTATTCATGTCCTTTCACGTTAAGTCACGGCCAGAATCATTTTTTTTTTGTTTTTCGGGTTGTTCTTAAAGCCAGGAGAATGATGTGATGATATTCTTATATTATATTTTAATAACCGCATCTTTCGCATGTACATTTATTGCGGGAGGTAGTGTAGCATTCTGCACACAAGCCTAGATCTAGTTACTGTAGAATTAAATTTAAATATTTTTACATAACAATTTACGAAACTGTGAGTAAAGTTTTACCAGCATGATGTCTAAACTAATATTATAAAGAGAAAATATTTGTTTTTTTGTATGTTTGTATGTTTATTTATTTGTTATTAATAAACTCAAAAATTACTGGACCGATTTAAAAAATCTTCCTCACTGGTCGGTACGTCAGCGGTGTGGGATCAGCATGCTCGGTATACTCAGCACCGAAAGCTTACGAGCGCCTATATTTCAATAAATTAAGCGGTACTGCACAATCAATTATACCAAAAACATAATGCCAGGTCCGTAAATGAAAGCAGTGCGGTACCATTTTGGTATATAGAGCATACTACCTTTACAATTATCGCACTTCTGCTTACCGACCAATGAGGAAAATTGAAAGCAGTGCGGTATCGTTTCGGTATACTGAGCATACTATACCGAAACGATACCGCACCGACTAATGAGGAAACGGCCTAAGGGTTTGTATAGACAGCGCGAGGCATGGTTACAAATGGCAAGCCATGCATGTGACGCATGCCTGCACTGTCTGTACAAACCATTAAAAATCTTAGTTCAATGAATTCAAGTTTTCACATAAACGTTTTTTATTATAATATTTAAGTATAATATTTTATCCATGATATGATGGCAAATTGAAGCGTCAGACACACATACTCCAACATCAGATTATTGAACTCATGAGGTAGACGTCCATCAATTGTGAACATCCGACAAGCAGTCATCTTGTGGAAGGCTGCACGGTTCAGCCGCTGCACATTCTTACAAAGCTTCTTCGCTTCCACTATATGTAATAGAAATAAATAACTTAAAAATGGGTTATAAAAAACAAACGCAGCTTCATAATTTCGGATGTTTGTGTCATCATGGAATTCTTAAACAAAGGGATAAAAATCGAAAACTTCGTAGGGCGAATTTGGAAAAAATTAACAGAAAAACATGTTAACAAAAAACCGGCCAAGTGCGTGTCGGACCATGCACAAGGGGTCGGGATAGAAATTAACGCAAACGTAAAATTGATTTTATGGACAGAAAAATAAATTTCGAAGCCTACTCTGTCCCACTCTAAGAAAAAAAAGCTCACTTTAAACAAGTAGGTATGGGGAGTGGCAACCCAACGCCCACATGTTTTCGATATAGTGCCAATAGTCTCTCAGTAAAATGGCTGTGACTTACGGATAGACGGACGGGTCGTATGGGTTCTGTTTTTGCCATTTGCCTACGTAACCCAAAAAACAACTGTGAAACCTTGCCTCCAGAAAAAAAACACTTGTTAAAAGACTGGTACAGAATTTTAAGTTGATCATAAATCCATGCTGATCCTATCCTTAGTTAAATGATCATGACGGCAATCACTTCCGAATTGTTTCGTATTCAAATTCAAATATTTTATTTCAGATAAGTACAAAAATCCATATAGTGTTAGTAGTAGTATAACTTAACCTAATGTTAGTATTAAATTAGCAATAATAAATAAACAACTGATGCACCATTGAATTATTCGTTCAATGGTGCACCAGTCTATTTAGATAAGACGTGAGTCTGAACTCTTACCCACCTTCGTAAGAGGGGAGAGTCCCACCGGTCTGAAAACACATTCAGGATGCCATTGGAGGAGGAGCGCAAGCGCGCCATCATGGAAGCGCATCGCTTCCGCATGATCGCGGCGAACCCGACGACGCACGCTTCCGCGAACAGCCCTGACGTACTACATCGCCATGGCAACCCCAAAAGCACCCTGAATGCGTTATTATACTGTACGCGCAGTTTGCTGTATGCCCGCTGGGTATACTTGATCCACAGGCTGCACGTGTAAAACGACTGGCAGAAGGCCTTAAAAAGCGTTATCTTAACCGAATCAGTACAGCGTACAAACCTGCGGGCCGGTATTGCTTCATAGATTTTCCACAGAAACATACAATACGGCCGATAACTTGGCAGGTCTGATTATAGGCTCTGCAAACTTTCGCGCATATTCTCTCACTCACCCTCGCCGCATGGCACCATTTGGTTCCTAAAAAATGTTATTGCGCAGCCTTTTGCGTGAAATTTGGATCTGCTAAGTTATATCGGCCGCATTGTAAGATTTTTGGTAGCTTATTCAGTTCCATAAATTGACTTGTCCACCATCGTTATCGCTGAAGGAATGTCACTTTGTCTAGGTCCTCTGGTCTTACCAGTACTTTGAAGACAACTTAGCAATCTACTGCAGGCAGCGTCTGCCTCAGAGACAGACACGTAGAATTTCTCGCAATACGAACTGAATATACTGACGAAACCAATATTCTTCACTATCCAAAGAACCGTCAACGTTCCAAATGTATCGACGTCATACTGCAAAGAAAAAAACAAATTTCCAGTAGTTTTGGCAGACACAGAGGGGCTCGTGGCTAATTAACAGAAGCCGTACGGCTCGATTGAAACTACGCTTGCTCCGATTTTTCCGTGAATGGATCACTATCACTCACTCATTTAATACCAAGATCCTGCCGTGCCCCGGAAGCAATTGATTAGTCCCGGCTGTCATTCGTAGATCTGTGGCAGTCATTACGAATAGTCAGAAAAAACTGTCACCTCATCGGTAGCGGCAGCGAGCGGTCGCCTTGCTTACGGTGCGTTGGCGACTAGCGCTCGCCTTACTAACGGCGCGTTGATGACTAGCGGTCGCCTTGCTTACAGCGCGTTGGTGACTAGCGGTCGCTTTGCTTACGGCGCGTTGAAAACTAGCGGTCGCCTTGCTTACGGCGCGTTGGTGAGTAGCGGTCACCTTGCTGACAGCGCGTTGGTGACTAGCGGTTGCCTTGCTTACGGCGGGTTGGTGTCTAAGGGCTATTTTTTCATCCAATGAATGGATAAAGAAATGCAGACAGGCTCCATGTAAAATACAATAGTTAGCTCTATCCGGTTAGGCTGGAAGGTGACCCCAACATAGTTTAGAAAAGGCTAGCCAGATGATGAGTCTTTCTTTCCAAAAAATTATTTTTGGTATTGCTGATGATTTATATTTGAATCCATCTTCAATTGGCAGCGTTTGACTTCCCGGTCAAGAAGACAAGACAATAGACATTATCAAGAGATTATTAGAATGCTTACCGTTCCGTAATGAGTTTCCCCTGATCTAAATAGTTCTACCGCTGTTTGAAGGTAAAGGATACTTAAGAGAAATGTGCCAAATCCTTGAAATAAAGCCTGAAAATCAAATACATATGAAATACTTTAAAAATTAAAGGGTTTAATTGTTTTAGAACCCAATGGCTTGGCAGGCGACGATGGGAACAGACCAGGCGGAATGACCATAATGCCTTGGAAGGTAGGTAGACCTTTGGTATGGAATGCAACGTGTATCGACACCCTTGCGCCATCCAATCTTCGTAGCACGGTGGGCTGTGCTGGGGCGGCTACTGCAGGTGCGGAAAACCTCAAAGAGCGCAAATACTCTAATTTTACTGGGACTATATTTTCAAGCCGTTTGGGGTTGAAATTGGCCATGGGGTCTAAGTGCTCACTTGGTTCTTAAAGACATCGCCTAGCAGTTGTTCGACTCCCCACGTGACCAGAGGGCTGGCCTATTTTTTGGTTGGTTAAAGAATCAGCATTGCCATACAACGTAGCAATGCTGTCAGCCTTTTGGGTACTTTCCCTGTTGACAGCGATTATTATTATTTTAAGTCTGTAAGTTTTTAAATTATGAGATATTAATAAGAACAAAATTGACACAGCCTTTCTAAAAAAGATTCTCTTACCGCAAACTTAAATATTTTCTTGAAAACATCAAACGCTTCCAATAAATTGATGTATGCTTGGCAAAGTTTTTTTAATTTATCATCATATTTATTGTCTTCCAGCTCCAAGCTAAGAATACTATAGTACTCGACCTCAGAGATCCATGAAATCATTCCATCTCTTATCAAAGCAATTACAGAAACACCATAAGTCAAGTTCACATCGAGATATATCAAAGAATAAAAATATACTGCTAATTTAAAGTTTCGAGTTAGTGACACACCAATAATATATAAAATACAATGGCGTGCGATTCCGTTCCAGTTTCTAATGATAGACTTCTTGTACTGCTTATAATGAATTAATCTAAAAGCTCTTTGAATGTTTAAAATCATTTGAACGTGGTCCTTTCTCTGTATAATGTTAAGAATATAAAAGGAAACGAAAGGAATCACAACCGAGACGACATTGAACTTTATGAAGACAACGAGGAATGGATTGACTAATCCGTCAAATTCCCTTGCCAAGAGATTTTCTATGTGAAATATTATAAATCCAAGAGTACCAATGAGCGACACGATATAGTAAGGTGCACGATGAGGCCTTATACAATTGTACTTTACTGAGAACCTTGATAGGAACATCATATGATGTAAGCACCGAAAAGGAAGGAGCACATTTTGGAAACTTTTGTCCAAGAAATTGTTGGTAATAGGGTTTATGTTGATTTGTATCTTCATGTTTAATTCACTTTAACAACCAAACGAGCGTGTATTAGAATATTAAGACCTGGAGTGTCAATTATTTGAAGGATGATTTTGTTACTGTATGTAATGTTTGTCAGTATTAATTTTAATCAAATAATTATATTGGAAGTCTTTGCTACGTCCCAACTCGAAAGTGTATTAATGGAAACAAATAAAGCTGTTATATGGTAACTGTTTTGGTAGAGATAATTTAATTGAATGAAGAAATAATCAATTTGGCCTCCACCTTAATAAAGTTTTTTTTTAATTGTTGTCTTGACATAACTTTTAATAATCTTGTCACATGTTAAAATAAACCAACAATATAAACTATGCGTTGTGTATTATTTGCAATTTTTGCTAGAATCATCTCAGTGGTCACCCATATTACCATCTTATCGACTGTCATACAATCCATTGTTTCGTTAGTATTTTTCTCTTAAAGCCATTCACACATTCATATTCAAATTAATCTCCACCTTACTCTCAGGTGGAGATTCGTAAATGACTCCCTCGGAGTGTAAATGTGGTACTGTTCCACAAACGATGGGACACTTAATATCGTGTCCTGCGTGTCCTGTTGCCTGCACATTATAGGAACTGAAGAATGCTACTAATGGCTTCAAACTCGTAGCCGGATTCTGGGCCGACTGCATTTAGATTTCTACCGACACGCTAAGAAGAAGAATCAATTAAAAATAATTCAATGATGGATTATAGTGAAATAGATCTCATAGCAACGCAATATGATTTATCAATTTCATTAATGATTATTTCTTACTCTGTTACGCGCTTATGTAATTATAAAAGCAATAACACAATTTAGTTAAGTGTCATGAAGTTAATTAAAATGCAAGAACTTTTCCATATTTTAAAATTAATTTCATTTTTAGCATTTGCTTTAAGTAAATTGCTATACGATGAGGTCCTGAAAAAGAAAAATCTGTCGCCAAATTAGAAAAAATGTTTCCTTTATGTTAATTTATGTCTGTAGTTTTTATGGTGTACAATAAAGAGTATTCTATCTTCTATCTATCTATCCTTTGAAACCGTTTTGAGGAACAAAGTCGATAAAGACGTGCAGTCTTTGATTTTTCTCCTGAATCTGATGCAAAAACTAGTGTTAAATCCAAAATATTGCATCAAAACAATTTCATAACTCCGAATAATTGTTTCAATAATGTAATATTATTGTGCACAATGATAGCATTTATCTCAGCCTATATCTATCGAGTATATAAGAAATCAAGGTAGACAGTTTCGAAGGTGGGAAGACGAAATAAAGATCATAGCAGGAAAAACATGGACTAGGAGAGCACAAAATAGAACAGAGTGGAAAGAAATGGAGGAGGCCTTTGCCAAAGTTGGGCAAACAGACTGGGTTATCGGTGTCACCGATTAAAATATTAATTAGACTAAGTTTTAAACTATATCAAAAAAAAAAAAAACTGTCTGTATTAAAGGCTTATATTATTATTATATCTATCGAGTATTAGAAATATCGTTAGATACAAATTTGGGACGATATGGCACTATTTCTTTCTTATATTTCGCATCTTACTATGTCAAAGTCAAAGTCAAATAATTTATTTCAATTAGGCACAAAAAAGGCACTTTTGAACGTCAAACTTTACAAAAAATAATAAAACTGATTCTAGTCGCCCATTCCAAAAGGTAGTTTTCGTATGGAGAAGAATGGGCAAGAAACTCCACCGTTACCCTTTTAAAAAAATCATTATATCTTGTATACACTTATTATATAATTATATGTGAAGACAATGCACCTAGAATAAGATTACTATACCACGATAGGTAAAAAGAATGAAAAATGAAGGAATGACATAATTATGTGATAGATGGTGCTCACATACTTACAAACATTGTAAAATTATACAATATTTCTAACATTATAATAAGTAATACTAATAATAATAAGTCAGTGTGTGAGTTCAAGTAATCACAAAAAATAAAATAAAATAAATGTTTAAAAAAAATTAAAAAAAAATTATACAATTAAATTAGCAACCAGTTCGATTTTGTCTAGATTCTGAATTTTCCTATGGAGCAGGACCAGCATTTTTTTCTTGGATATAATCCTCTAATTTGTAATATGCTTGTTTACAAAGTGTACTTTTTATATGATTTTAAAATTTTCTTTCATTTAATTCTAATATATCACAAGGTATTCTGTTGTAACATTTAACACAGTACCCCATAAAAGATGTATTTACTTTAGATAGTCTGAAAAATGGTTGATCTATTTTATCTTTATTTCTAGTATTAAAATTATGATTTCATCTTCTACTCTACGGGATTCATAATGAACTTTATCATCAACTTTAATTAAAAAAAGGACATGGTCACTTTCGTATTGACCTTTCAACAAGTGCATAGATTTATTAATAATGAGGACTGTTTTAAGTGGTCTGTTATAAGAAGTTGGATCCATGTCTCACTAATCTTTGCATACTATTATGATAACATTTTTATTCATGTGGCATATTGTTTTCAATATATTTCTTTTAATAAGTCTTGATAGTAATCTTATTTATGACAGTATCTTAATTCAATTATTGTCTGAGAAAGTGAAACTTTGGAATATGAAAGTAATGCATTTGCCCAAGAATGACTACACTCATGCGCATAGAAGAAAAATGTTTGAGATTTATGTCGACATTTTAAAATGCTACAAGATATTTAAACAGGTTTTCCGGCAACCAGTAAGTCTAAGATATAGTGTAAGTATAGTAAGCGATAACGATGATAGAAAAGTCAAAAATGCTTACAACAATCCTTTTGAAAGTTCTTGTATAAATACGGAAATCTTTGAAAGCACTTATCACTAGTCTAGGCTGAAGGCCTAGGTCCGTATTAAAAAGTTTCAAACAAAAAAATACTCACGCATTCACAGTACCTTCTTTTGAAACCGAGTTGTAATTAGTATACAGTGCATTAGGAAGGTACCTATTTGAGTTAAGACAAATAAGGGATTGAACTAATGAAAATAATTTTTCTTTTATGAATAACGATTAAAATTTGGTATATTCCAGGTTTTACATCAAACTATTGAGACTTTCTTCCGCTGCTTGGTTAACATTCAAGTCATGATTGTATTCCGTAATTTGTTTTTAGTAAGCTAATGCATCTTTGCAGGAACGCCATTTGGTTCTCTGCTGCAACTCGGAAACAAACTCCTTACTCCACCGAACCCAGAAATGCTGGCGGAGTTGCTCGATCCTTTGAAAGCGAGTTAGATGATGAATGGAGTGTTCCTGAATATCTCGCTGTGGCAATGAAGTAAGCGGTCGACCGACAAGGAAGTGTCCTGGAGTCAGAGGTGTAAGGTCAGCAGGATCAGCGGACAGCGGCGTCAATGGACGAGAGTTCAAAATTGCCTCAATTTGGATCAGCGTGGTGTTAAGTTCTTCGAACGTGAGATTACAATTTCCCAACACTCGCTTTAAATGATATTTCGTCGACTTAACACCCGCTTCCCAGAGTCCGCCAAAGTGAGGAGTATAAGCGGGAATAAAGTGCATCTTAACTCCATCATTAGCCAAATTTTCACCCAAGGAATCGCAATTTGACTTTAAAAATTTCGATAAATCGTTGTACGCTCCAACGAATGAGGTACCGTTGTCGGAATAAATATTAACGGGTTTGCCCCTTCGCGAAATAAACCTATACAAAGCCAATAAATACTTATTACTAGTTAGGTCACCTACTAGCTCCAAGTGAATAGCCTTGGTGGTGAAGCAAATAAATATCGCAACGTACACCTTTACTAGCCTGCAACCGCGGCCTTGCCGACTGGCACACATGATAGGGCCGGCATAATCAACACCAGGGCATTTTCGTCAGAACATGTACAAAATTTAAAAAATGCATGATTGAACCAAAACTTTTGTAAATAATATAATTTTAATGAATTTGCATGCTCGCTTTTATAATCTTTGATTTAAAACATAGAATCCTGATGAATTTCAGTTACTTTGATTTTAACCCATTCTTGACCATTGTACCAATTTGGGAACACTTAATAAATGAGGGTAGAAAAAAAAAGTTTTGACAATAGCTAATATTTTGTTACTTTGTTGTGAAGTTCAGGGCATGTTCTTTAGATAATAACATCGAATTATACTAATATGTTCAAAAATCTTTATTTTTGGATTCTCTGAATTTCGCTCTCTGGAGGACAGTACAGGTAGGCGTACGTTTGTTATTATTATTTATTACAGATGATGAATATCGTGAATATTGTTTATATTTTCATAAAATAAGTAACTAACCTAACATCAAAAGTTATTTTATTGCAGTTATTTTACATGTATATAAAAATATAGTGACATAAATATTGGTGTGCCAATTTGGGAACAACGGCTACAAGTGTACTAAAAATAACCATTTTATTTACACAATCAATATGAATTGCAAGCAGTATTTTAGAGGCACTAATGACTTTAGGGGCTTAGACGAAGCTATCAGCATAATAGCAGAGAATAGTGATGAGAATTGGAGTATGATTTAGCCATCATTCCACCAGAGCCAAGTGTCATGACTGACGAAGAAGAAGATCATAATGATGTGTCACTTAGTCACACCCTACTAAACGATGTCTCAGGTAATATCGAGATATTTGTTCGCCCACGAGGGTACTCTTTCGGAATCCGAGGATAGCAGTGATGATGATAACCTTTGGCTTCTAATAGGTCACGACCTTTCTTTAGATCGGACCTACCAGAGCAGCCACCTGTATCTGCGCACCAACAGTCATCCAGTCTCCCACTTTAGTGAAAGTGTTCACCAAATGACTCGACAATCTTCAAAGAAACTGATGATATGTTAGGTCTCGAAAATAGCGTCAAGCAGGAACTAAAAGATTTGACAACCATTTCAATATTTGAGAAGCTTTATGAAGAAGAAGTTTTTACAATGATTGCTCAGTTTAGTAACTTGTATGCTACCCAAAATAATCGGCACAACTTCAGTGTCACTGCTACGGAGCTGAACACTTTTTTGAGGATACTCATACTGTCGAGCTATCACAAACTACCTCAGGAATAATATGTATTGTTCTTTAGATGAGGATATTGGCATTGCAGTTGTGTCAAAATCTATGTCCAGACAGAGATTGTGCAAAAAATTGTAGTGGATCTTATTTACTTATATGGTTGATATGGCCTTGTCAAATGCATGGCGATTGCACGTAATCGCTAAAGAAGAATCAATGGACCAATTAGTATTCCGCTGAAGTGTCCCCAGACACTACCTCAAACTGTCACCCCAAAGATGTTCTGCTCACCCTTCATCATCCAATATTGTTATTTTACAGTTGGATCACGGCCCTAAAAAGCATCCAAAACGAGTGTGATGTGTTGTGTGTCATATCAGAGGTCGTTGGAGATGTAAGAAGTGCAAGAAAACCCTGTATATGAAAAATTGTGGTTCGCAAATTTTCACCCATATGAGGCCATTGTGCCAATTTGGGTACACCCCTGTAAAATCTTGAAAACAAAAAAAAAAAATTTTTTCGTTCTTTTTATTTACTCTTGTAGTTAGTAAATTTCAATTAATAAAATAATTTTGAAAATACGCTCAGTGGTTTTGATTTGGCCACTAATGGGTTGAATTAAAAGAAACATAGTGCACATAATTTTGTCATGTTCGTTACTCATAAAAGCACTGTTGATAAAATAAAACGATTTTTTTGTTTGAAATTTTAATTATTTCAATAATTAGTAACTATGATGTTAGTCAATTAATAATGAATAATTGTTTTATAGCAAAATACTTATTTAACATTTTTGCAATAAATGCGTCCGTACCGTTACTTATTGTTGGATCACAATATTTCACTTTAATGTATTCAATCAAATACTGTACGTAAAAATACAATTTTTTGTTAATTAGTATTTACTAAGATATTAATTCTATACATACAGAAATAATTTGAAACTTCTTAATAAAAATAGGAAATAGTCAACAAATACAATAAACTTTCGTAAGGGACAGTAACGTTACCTGACCTACCCGTAACAAGCAGGACACAGTAAAGTTGAGATCACACTTCGACATTTTAGAAGTAACGTAAAAATATTTTTTACTTTTTATTATTTTTATTATTACTAACATAACATAATATCTAGTAGTGTTAGCCCGCAAAAAAACGAAATAAACGATTTCTTCAATTTTGACAAAACAAAAACATAAAATTTTCTAGTTAGCAACAGCTTAATTTAATGAACTTCTCAAAATCACCTACATATGTAGTTATCAGCTCTTTAAATTCAAAGTTTGGGTTTTCCATAAATTATTAAAAATAAACTTCCATCAAGCTTTGGCTTCGAAAAATAAGTCATGTAACAATCAAGTCAATAACAGTCAAACAGTCGCTATTCTAAATTATTTGGCAAGAGATCAAAATACAGTTTAAATCACTTGAGCTGGGTACTAAATAAACTCTGACTCAAATATTACAAAAATTAAGAACTTACGACACTTTTTACTCAGTCTTTTAATAACAAAACTTTGGTTATTCTCCAGAAATAAACTAAATAAACTTTAAAACAAAAAAAAAACAATAACACACACACACTTACATAAAATACTGTGTGTGTTGCAATTACCTTTAAAAGGTATTGTAAAACCTCTTAAAAGTTACAAATTCTACTTAATTAAGAAAGTAGAATCTTAACTCAATATTACCTACTAAAAATGTTATCTGCTCTATTATACCCGTATATATCAGCATTTAATCAGTGCCTTCTAAACACATATCACATATATAGTCGATGATGATTTGGTCTCCACTACATCGCCAACAAAACCATCTTTTGCAGCACATGCATTTGGCTATGCGGTTAAGGGTTAGTGGGGCTTTGCACTCATCGCAGTGAAACTGGCGTTTTGTATATGTTCTCAATGTTTTTGGTATGTATATTTCCTTTAAAGGAATTCTTTCAGATTTTTGACTGGCAGTAAGATCTATAGTCTGGTTGAGGTTTTTAGTCGACGAACTACTTGCTTTGCAATTGGATAATGATACAGGATTTCCTTTGTAAACGTGTATCGGTTGCTCTTAGAACGTATTCTCACCTGTAGCATTATTCGTTAAACTTATTTCCATATCAGGATAGTCATGAAATACTACAGGTAAGTCAGTAACCTGTTCCAAAATATTGTTTCCAATTTCTTCTATTACTGGTAAATTTGACTTACTTATTTCTGATCTAATATCCAAAGTATCTCCACCAACAGGTAAGTTCTTGAGTCCCACTTGCAAGGTGTAATTTTCGTCTGGCCTGATTGATGTATTTTGGGTGGTGACCTTATAGTATGCATTAGCTGTAGTATCTGGGAAAGTATTTTCTACTAAAGGTAAGTTTGGATCAGTTTCAATTTCTTGGATGATGTCTTCTATCTTAGGTAAACATGACACTGATGGTTCAATTTCCATAGCGGCGTCTTCACCCATAGGTAAATAATGTTTTATTGATTCAAATACCGCTTCATTTTTCAGGATAGAATCTTCAAGACGAAAGTAGGGTTCTGTCTCTACTAAAGGCGAGTTTGTATTCGTTTCGGTTTCCTGGATGATGTCTTCTATCGCAGCTAAGCATGACATTGTCTGTTGTTGAAGTATCAAAGTAGCATCTTCTTTACAGTTAGTGGTATTAACAGATGCAGCACCCAGTCTTATACAGTGAGTTTTTATTCCAAAGCAGTTGCATAACCCTTTCAGTTCACCGCAAAAACAGCTGATATCTCTGTATGTCAATGTACCGCTTCCTTTTGTAATAATTTGGTGAAGCTGCATGGTGCCTACTAAAGTGGGCACTTGTAGTGGCAAAACTGAGGATATTTTATTAATTTGTTCGTCGGTAATGCACCAAATTTTCACAGTTTTCATACATTCCTTTAATATTTTATAAGCATCAGAGGCGTCTGTAATGTCCTTTCCGAAACATACTTGTTGGTCTAAGACCCTTTTTACCGATCCGCCAATGCCGTCCGCTACTCCCTTCCCATGACCACTTTCGAAATATGACCACGTAGTATAATCAAGTTTTAGCTGTTCGGTAAACAGATCAGTCAAATAAAAGTTATTTTTCTGGCGGTACTGAGATGTCGGCCCGTCGGAATAAAAATGAATAATAGAGACTTTAGGAATTTCTTCTTTTATGATTTTCAGGATGGGTTGTAAGTGTGCCCAAATAGCTGGCGGTTGGTGTGTAGTGTTTTGGGAAACCGTGCAAAATGACTGTGACTTATTTTTAAAATACACCATACCCGTGTGTAGGGTAATTTGGGATTTAGACGCTCCAAAGTGCATGCTCTGAATTTCTTCGCTTAATTTGGTCTCGTAGTTCTCCGAGAAGTCGCAAATAATTAGAGCTTCGTTCTCTCTTAACTCTGCAACGGCTGATTGATATTTAAGTTGTTGGTGGTAAACGTTGAAATAATGTCCTTTGAATTTTATGAGATCTGTTTCAAATTCATGTAATAGTTTTCTAAGAGTTCCAGTCTTTTCAGATTTTGCTGTTTTCTTTGTAGTAACATTTTTAGTTTGAGTTCCTACTTTTTTGGTGTATTGATGATCGATTCGATCCCATTGGTACCAGGTAACATGTTGGTCTAATTGTTCATCATTGGCACCGTGTCTAAGATTTATTTCTTTGCAATCATTGCATTTGCCATGCATACACTTATATGATTTTAAATCACAAGACTGTGATGCAAGGATTTCTTTTAAGTTGTTATGTAGTATTAGATGTTTTTTCAAAATATTAAATTTCAGTTCAATATTATTATGCTTTATGCATAGGCAAGTATTTCTGGATCCAAGGTGCGGTGATAAAACATAAAATGGTTTGTGTTTATGAAATGAAGTAAATTTAAATTTTCCACCTTCGTTTCGGTACTTTTGATAAAGATTCTGTAACGTGTCGAGCAAATATCTAATTTGTTGTTTTTCCTTATTTTTCGTTCTACATTCTTTTTTTCCTGCTGTGCACCTGCTGACATCATCTTTGAGGAAAAAGTTTATTATTTCACTATTTTTTTCTATTGCCTTTGCCTTTTGCCTTATAGGTCTGACTCTTCCAGTCAGACCGATGAGTTGGGCTACGTAAGTTTTAGCCTGTGCATTAGTAACTAATGACTTGATAAGTCTTTGTTCTGAGCGTTTCTTGCAGTTTTTATACGTATTTTTCAGTGACACTTCTAGCATTTCTTCACGTGCCTTCATTTTCTCGATTATATTTTCAAGCTGCTTAAGCTTTTTATCTGATTCTATTTTCATTCGATAGTGCCTTTTTCTGAGTTTTTCTTGCATAGTTAGTAATGTGTTCACTCGATTTTCATAGCCTTTGCATTTTCTAGACAAGCAATCATACCTTTTCTTTAAATTTCTTAGTTTAGAAGTTACACCTGAGTCATTTTTATTTCTTTGACTATCACTACTATCATTTTTATTTCTTTGACTACCACTACTATCATTTTTATTTTGTTCCTTTATAATATTGGTTTGATTATTCTCTCGTGTCTTCGTTTTGTTACGTTGCCTTCGTTTCTGATTTTTCCATTGTTCCCTCAATTTCTTTTTTTGTGTATTATTTAATTCAGCTACCTTCTTTCGCTTTTGTTTAACTCGCTCTAAGTCCTTTTTACGTTGCATTTCGTATTTTTCAGGGTCATTTTTAATGCGTTCCCTGTAACGCCGCATTTTTTCTGCGGCTGTAAGAGCCATTTTTAGTTTAGTCAAAGTATACCTAGAAACAAAAAAAATACAAGTTTTAGTTTTGCTCCCAACGAAAGAAATATTTTATAGTTTACTATACGGACCGCGGTTTTACCCAAGTGATAAAAATAGATGATAATGTATGATGAAAAGTACCTAGAAACCTTTCACAGGGTTCAAGTTATCTTCATACCAAATTTCATTAAAATGCGTTTAACCATTTTGGCGTAGGTACATACATAGAAGACGAAAATTTGTGACATTTGTTTTAATTTAAACGATGTTTGTTTAAGTACATCTTTATATATTCTTATCTTTTTTTAATCACATAAATAATGATAACTATTTGATACGAATCATTTAAATTTGAATTTTTTCGTTGATTCAAAATACATAAAGTACCCGCAAAACACGTGGCACCATGGGCAATTAGCTTCTTGTGTGTCGCAACTTTATGCGGTCATGTTCGTTACTTTTTTGGTCCGGCTCATACGTTACCTTTCGTATGGTATCAGACAGGACGTAACGGAATTACAATATTTAGCAAAACTCTTTTATTAATCAAAAAGGTTGTTTTGTTTCCTTATAATGAATAATGTATCTTGCTGTAGAATTAACTAACCTGTATGGTACAATACATATCAAACTGAGGGTGATAGTAATTGTTTAGTGAAATCGTGATTACTTACCGGACAATCGGACAGGAAAACGAGGGATCGCCTGCGGTAAAGCTCCGACTGTTTCTAACACGACGCTAAAATGGCCGACAGTGAATGACGGCTTCGATTTTGGTGTTACCATTTTAATAAAACACAACGTAATATAGTAGAAAATGTTTTTAAATTGCTTAAACTTCGGTAACTATGCCGGACATGTCCGTTATCAATAAAACGATGGGACAATGTTTAAAATTAGAAAATAAATTATAATTAAGATATCAAGCTGCTTAATGTGTTTTTTTTATTAAATAGAAATATATTTGTCATAGAAAAGTTAGAAATAATAAAACATTTAAAGAAAAAATCATCGAAATTGGCAACTCAAAAGTAGTTTGGTAGAAATGGGACAGTACTGTACAGAATAATTGTCAAACTTTGAAATTAATTTTCATGTCTTTTAATCAATAAATGTAATATTTTATGTATGTTAAACGAATGTCTGGAAGGTCGTTCAAATATTATACATGAAGTTGCAGTTATTAAAGATGCATAGACCTCTGCTGCTGCGGCAAATTCCCCATCAAGGGGGTGACTACATTACCCTTCATACGACAACAGCGCACACAGTTATGATAGCAAGCTTTAGATAAATTTCGGCCGCCTATAGGCCAATATGATTCCCTTATCGACGCTAATAATAACTGTGGGCCTGCGTGCATCAATCTCTTGTGCTCGAAATTAAACAATAGCTTTGTAAATATATGTGTGGACTGTAAAATAATAGGGTGTTTTTTATTATATGAGAAGTCAGAATTCTCTAAGCGTCCTCCGACACGCATTATATTATTGCTGTCTAAATATACATTAAATTTGTGAAGAGCGCTTTTTGAAGGTAAACTTTGTTTGTTTACAAGTAATTTGTGCTCTGGAAACGAATCAATTTGACATTTTAAAATAATAACATTTAATGCTTCATGTAGTTCTTCTTCTGATAGGAAGTTACTAATTACAGGAAGTTTTTTACAAATTCGAACAAATCTCAACACATAAGCTACGGAACGAACAAGTCTTAAATAATTAGAGAAACGCTTAAAATCTATAAATAAATTGCAAGAACTACTTTCTACAATAGCGCTCAATGAAACTTGAGGTCGAGTTTCGGGCAATGTCTCGAATTCTAAGGATTTAAGGTGAGATGGCCAGTTGGACTGATCTTCCTTCAAGAAGTCGGGACCACACCACCACAGATGTAAACCTTTCAGAGCATCGATATCCACGCCACGAGATATGAGATCTGCTGGGTTCTTGGCAGTTCGGACATGACGCCAAGTACAGTTTCCTGTCTTTTCCAAAATTTCAGCAACGCGATTGCGTACAAATGTTTGAAGTTTAGAGGGCAACATTTGTAACCATCCCAACACAATGGTCGAGTCTGTCCAACAGTAAACCCGATTGAACTTTGCTCGAAGTGATTTGACCACCTTCTCACACACGCGAGCTCCCACTACAGCACCACACAGTTCCAACCTAGGAATCGTGGTAGGTTTAATCGGCGCCACACGACTTTTGCCTATCAATAAGCGGACCATGCATTCACCATCACTGCGGACACTACGGACATAGGCACACGCACCGTACGCGCGCTCATATGCATCCGTGAATACATGGAGTTCTAGCGTGTGGTACGAATCTGGCATAATAAAACGTGGGATACGCAAGTTATTTAGAAGAGGGAGATCTTTG
Organism: Xanthia togata; assembly: GCA_963853775.1. Classification (NCBI taxonomy): domain Eukaryota; kingdom Metazoa; phylum Arthropoda; class Insecta; order Lepidoptera; family Noctuidae; genus Xanthia; species Xanthia togata. The sequence continues at coordinate 23,445,181 of OY970799.1, read as the reverse complement.
AAAATAGCTTTAAAAATTGTGTTGAGTTCCAGAGTCAACGGTTCGTCCCATGAAAGGTTGTCCAACCACATTTTTTGTAACAACATTTTCATGGTCACTACAAAAGGAGATAAAAGACCTAAAGGGTCAAAAATGCGTGCAATTGCTGAAAGCAAATCACGCTTAGTATTGCCATTAGAAGGCATCTCAGAACTCATTAAGAAACCTAGTTCGTCAGAGTCAGCAAACCAGTCAAGTCCCAACAGTTTATTGGGCTCACTATATCCCATACCTAAATCTAAGGATGACTGAGGAGTCCCTGAGACTAAAACAGGTTCGTTCGACTTCCACTTTCGAAGTGGCATGCAAGCTGATCTGAGTGCATTGGTGACTTCATTGCGAATTACCATTACTTCATTTAAATCATTGCCACCCGTGAGTAGATCATCCACGTAAAAATCATGCTTGATAATGGTGGCAATCTTATCATCAGTGCACTCAATACCTAATTGCCTAAGGCAGCGCGTCGCAAGAAACGGCGCACTCGCCGTAACGTATGTGACGGTGTTCAGTTTGAATACTTTGACAGGACTACACGTGTCTTCACGCCAAACTACCTGTTGCAAGTGCCTATCAGATGGGTGGACTACTATCTGTCTATACATCTTTTCAACATCGGCTGACAAGACATACTTATACTGTCGAAACCGAAGAAGTATAGACAGGAGGTCGTCCTGAACCGTAGGACCCACCATCTGTAAATCATTAAAGGATATTCCTGATGAAGTAGGGCAACTAGCATTGAACACAACACGTAGTTTGGTAGTGGTACTAGATTCGCGTAGTACCCCGTGATGAGGTATGTAATAGGCATTTAAATCTAATTCCTTGTTTACGGTCATATGACCTAATGACTCATATTCTGCCATAAATTCGTGATATAACTTACAAAAAACAGGTTTAGCCTTTAGCCTGCGTTCTAGGGAATATAAACATTTTGAAGCCCTATGAAATGAGTCACCTAAAACAGAAGGGTTCTGCTTCATTGGTATACGGACACAAAAACGACCGTCCTCTAAACGAGTCGTGTTTTTAATAAAATGTTCCTCACACAATTTTTCCTCTAGCAAATAATTTGAATGCTGCGATGTAACCTCTTCAATGCTCCAAAATCGCGTCAACTCATCACGAATAAATCTTGAGTCATGATCACTATAGGAACTTGTTTGAGTAAAATGACAACTTACACTGTTACTTAATTTACTATTATTATATAAAATGGGACCAGAGACGATCCAGCCTAACCTGGTTTCACATAATACTGGCTTCCCAACACCTAGCTTTACTCTTTGCGAACCTAACAGGTCCCAGAATAGATCAGCACCAATTAAAATATCAACATCGGAGGGTTTGTAAAAGCTAGGGTCTGCCAAACAAATATCAGTGGGAATATTTAGGTTACATAAATCCAATTCACGACATGGCATTTCATTCGTTATTAATGGCAAAACAAAACAAAACAACTTAGCAACATAACTGTTGTTGAGTGACGTCATTTTTACCTGACAAGTATTGCCTACGCGAGAGGTCGCGTTATTTATGCCATAGATTGAGCCATCTATCGGATTTGTATCCAATTTAAGTCGTTTACATAGTCGCTCGGTCATGAAGCATGAAGTACTACCGCTATCGAGTGTCGCTCGCACAATATGCTCACGATCATTATGATCAAATACTTTAATTAGAGCTGTTGACAACAACACGCCGCGCTCCTTCCTACTGTCGCCATAAGAAGGTGTAATGTTCGCAGACAAAGCTACGTTATTAGCGTCAGTGTTAGCAGAGTGCGCGGGCGACGCAGACGTTGACGGAGACGATGTTTTATTATCACTATGACTATCGCTAACGTCCGAAGTATGAAGTAAAATGTTATGCCTACGATTGCATAACTTACAACCCGGTTTTTTACATTTGTTGGAGAAGTGACCAGAACGAAAACAGTTGTAACACAATTTAAAATTAGGCATTACTTTACGACGAGCCTCGTTACTCAACGAAAGGAACTGTGAACAATTAGACAGACTATGGTCACCTTTGCAATTGGGACATTGCCTCGTGACAGGTTCAGTGCTTGCATTATTAGAATGTTGCGTCGTCACCATAGACTTAATTTTACTCGTTGAACCTGATTTAGCGATACCTGATACGTTGTGTCTTGGTATTTCTAGGGTTTCAACTAAATCAGCGCGTGTGCGAATAAATTGGAGGAATGTATCGAAAGTGATTTTGCTGTCTTTGTCAGTATGACCTATAAATTCCTCCCATTCACGATAAGACTTCTGATCCAATTTACGAGTAACTAAATATATCAACAAAGTATCCCATTGCTTGACTGGTTCACCTAACGATTCTAACGCTCGTAAGTTTTTATTTAATACGTCTATTAAACCTTTCAAAGCGGCTGAGGATGCCTTTGTGATAATTTCTATATTACATAATGCTGACAAGTGATTCTGCACCAATAATCTTTTATTGTTAAAACGATCGCAAATTAAATTCCAAGCTACATCATAGTTGCTAGCGGAGAACTCAATTGATTGAACAACCACAGCAGCAGATCCTTCCAGAGAAGCACGCAAATAATGAAATTTGTTGATTTCGTCAATATCGTCATTATTATGGATGAGGCTAGTAAAGGTGTCACGAAACTCCATCCAATTGGTATATATTCCATTAAATTTCGGAAGTTGTATGATAGGCAACTTAATATTATGTTTATAAACACTACCACGACTACCTTTATCATTATCACAAACTGAATCATTTTCTTTATAAGATTTACTCAATAACTGTTGAGCCCTCGACAATGCCTTAAAGTACAATGTCTCGAAGTCACAACGCTCAGACAACTGGGCCTTCGCATCATCAACCATACACTCTAACCGCAACTGTACCTCATCGTATTGTTCGTACAACGACTCAAGCTTGCCCATACGCAGCTGTAATTCCTTGACGTCACAACTACTTAGTGGCTTGTCAATCGTTGCGTCCAGGTAACTGATGAATATAGTTAAGCGGCCCTTATAACTGCCTCGCTTCTTTACTAATTCCTTTTCCTCGGACATACTGGGATTCGAGTGTTGTCGACCTGAAATGTATACAATAACAAATACTTTTATAAACTTATACAGAAGTTATGTAGCTAGGTACTAAGTTATACGGTTGATTATAATGTGATGTAACAATGTAATTAGATAATCTTTAATGCAATAATTATCTGTACATAATAATAAATCTGATTACTAATGTGAAGGTGCAAACTTTTTATTATAAATTCCTTAATACATAATCTTTAAGTTATATTAATTAAGATATAAGTAAGCAACCAATCTGAAGTACTCTACGGTTTAAAGACTGACACTGTAGTCAATAATTGGAAATAATATCTAACACTAATCAGAATAAAGTATGGCTGATGGATACCTACGCATCAAAGTAACACTTAACTGAATGGTTATCGCTCTAATGCAACAATACAAATTATTTAAATGTAGTACTAATTCCTACTATATACTTCAAAGTATTATATAATTACAATTATCGCTAATTGTACGCGTAGCATACAAAATAACGAAACCATTCAAAATGCAAAAAGGTACCTACCTACTCAATGAACATAATTTATATTGATACAAGTTAAAAATGCACTAACCTTTTGTAAATTATAATTAAAGTTTAATACAACCTGTACGAGTGTTGGGTGACGATATTATCCAATATAAAACTTAACACCGTGAAAATAATATTTTCTCAATCCAAATTCCACGCTGGCGGCACCGGCGTATAACCTCTTAAGTTCAGGTTAATTAATTCCGTCGATAAATATCGCTGGTTTCATTAATCTTCGAATTAACTTGATGAATACAACAATCTGGCTCGATAATGGACCATGTACGAATTCAACCTGGACTCGGGTAAAATAAAACGAGGAGAATTTGGGATTACTTAAAATGTGTACTAACTCGGTAATGACACAAGCAGTAATAAACTGCGCAATTATAATAGACCAAACTTAAAACTAAAAAAGGACGAATCGTCGCTCGCTGCTATGACGAATCCATCAGGCGCTTCAACACAGGGTGTTAAAGTAATTGCGTGCCATAGCTTAGGGGTAGGTTCAGTATCGATAAAAAAAGCCAGAAAAAAAAAAGTTCAACCTAATTTAGTACCTAACTAGTACAGTTTGTTGTCAACATTATCTGACCCACCCTAAAAACAAACGAATTTGGACCCTCTGACATTAACATTAAGGTTTATTCAATTTATATGAGCTTATCAGGCGAGTGCTAGGACTTGATGAACAAATACAATAATAATACAGACACGCAAATTTGATCTTTAAATCGTTAGCATTAGGTTTATGTTATAACTACTTGTTATAATATAATTAGTGTTATAGCTTATTTTAATAATTGTATTCAAGTAAGTCTGGTCTCGTGGTCTGTGTATAAGACTGAGAAAAACAAGATGCGAGATCAATCCTGCGTTGAAGACATTGTTTTGCTTTCAATTTAGAATTTATTCCAAAACTATTTCTTGTATTATTGTAAAGAACTATAGATAGATAACCTCCTAATACAAACTTTCTAAAATGGTAATATTTTAGCTTAACTTGTAATATGTGGGTAGTTGAAAAATAAATTTTCTTATTCATTCTATAACCTAAGGGTATGCAGTGACTACGCGCAAACATAATATTACTTGCCTTACTAAATTGCAAAAACAACGTCTCTTTACAATTTTTTATTTTCTATTTTATAGGTTTTTTTTTATTATGTGGTGATTATTAAAATACAAAATAATCTATTTGCACGAGGAGAAGGTTGGCTGCTTGTGCTGTGCAAGAATAAACTTTATGAACGTATACTATATGGTTCAAATTCTTTAGAATATTGCGTGTAGCATTACAACTACGATCAAATTTCAATACGATATAAAAGAGTTGAGTTGGTCTTGTGGTCACTAAGGTAGTGCGATGTTCATCGTTATCTACCTTCGAACCAAGTTAAGCCTAATTATAGCTTTTTGCTCAGCTGTTTTTTTTAAATTATTTTATTACACTTTTTTTACATTTCTTTAGTGGACAACGTGGAGTCTTGTCTTTTTAAACTGGCAGTTTGTATACATATAAATAAAACTAAACAATTGCAGGTTTAAAATGTTTATTATTTCATTAAAACAAAGTTTGTAAGATAAAGTAAGTAAATGCTCATATATTTCCAAATTAATATTCTACATATTATATTAGTATGCCATAATCATATCTAACAATTTATAAACATTAAAAAAGGCGTGCTTATGCTTAAAAGTTTGCTATAGAGAAAATGAATTCATCTGTGAAATGCTTTACAGATTTAGGTATAGCTGCCTATATGTAGTGAATAAACATGTTATTTAAATAGAAAAAATCTATTTATAACAATAACATCACCACATAATCTACAACATTCTAATGGTTTAACAATCAATCCATTGAGCATTTACTTACATGGTGTGTTTAATAATAATAAATATAATTAAAATTTAAATATTCCTGGGCAAAACGGACCCTTTCTTCACGATGAGCAGGTGTCAATGCAATTTTCTGTTCCGGTTTATAATTCCTTATCCCAGCAGGAGCAGCGTGTGCCTTCTCACTGTTTCCACTGAAATATTGTGGTTTATTGCGCAAACATGGATTTTCAACATGGCTTGAAACAATAGCCCGATGGCGTTCGAATTCAGAACTATACTTGATGGCTTTAGCTCCTTGACGAATCCGCTGAATATTTCTATTGTCTCCATAGGGTCTTAGCCTGACCGTATTTCTCTACAACAACAAAAAAAAAAACATTTTTGGAACCGTGTATGTAACTTGTAAGGAGTGAATATAATGGTAAAACAGCCAACTACGCGTTCATTAATCACAATCAATAAAATAAAATAGGTATTAATAAAACACTTACTGCTATATTAAATCGACGACCAATCTCTCTAATTCCAACATTCTGCTCATGTAAAAATATGATTTTATGTTTGGTATAGTCATCAAGTTGCGTTAAGATGCTTTTTTACACCAAATTGCTTAAAAATACCTACTTAACGAGTTATGTGGAACGATTTACAAAATTTGTGTGCGCACAGTCACTGCTATTATGCGTAGTGTAACTATTGTCACATGAATTTATTATCTACCTCACGAAGCAAATGTATGTTTTACTTCGTATCCAACCATTCTTGGTGAATATAAATTCTGTGAACTTAAAGTTTTTTAATTTACCCACCTGTTTACAAGATAAGTTATTAGGCGTAAATCATGTTGGTCGTTCTTTAATAATGCAAGCAATATTGCAGAAATGACAACAAAATTAAAAAGGAACTGATAATGGACTGATTCCGAACCCACATGTTTTTCGTTGCCAATCCAGCATCAAACCGCTAAGCCACAAGAACTTGTTGAGAATAAGCGAAATTAAAGATTTGGTTGTAATTATGTAGTGTGACTAAAAGCTTTCAACTTTAATGTCAACGAGATAATGATTAAAATAGCTTAACAAAATGATATATAATGCCGGTGGCTCCAACAATGTTGGGTGGGTTTACTTTAACGTTACGTGTTAAAGATCAAATTTGCGTGTCTATATTATTATTGTATTTGTAAATCAGCACTGTCTGATAAGCTCATATAAATTGAATAAACCTTAATGTTACATGCACAGGAACTAAATTTGTTTGTTTTTAGGGTGGGTCAGATAATGTTGACAACAGACTGTACGAAGGGAAAATTCGAATTGTAATTTACATACCGTCGCGTCGTAGCGTTAGTTCGACTCGCGTTCGATAGTAGTTAAGTAATTAAAGCATTTAAATAAATAAAAATTAAATAAAATTTAAACGATTGCCATTTTAAGCTAGTAGGTGCTAATATAGGTAGACACTTTTTTTTTTCTGGCTTCCTTTATCGATACTTAACCTACCCTTAAGCTATGGCACGCAATTACTTTAACACCCTGTATAAATATATAAATTATAAGTTACAATTTATATATATATTTTCGTCTCAGAAGGTTGATAGTCTCTGGAAAGAAAAAAAACAACAGACGCAACATCTGTTGATCATACATCATACAATGTTCGCTGATACCCGACCTACTCAGGCAATTTGAACGGACCCTTTTAAAACAATTGAGAACCTGTACACAAAAAGAGCCATAGATCTATTCTGCGAAAATATGTGGCACCATTCACCATGGTGTTTTTAAGATTTGGGACACGGATATTTTAAGAGAAGCTAGGCAGTTGATTTTGAATCACGAAAGGCTAAGGACGTTATAGTCCAGGCGAGTTAAGCTAGGAGACTTGATGAATATCAAGTGATAGTCCGTAGGCTGTCGTTAGAGACCGAACATTATTTATTAAGTTGCTAGTGGGTTTAAGACCAAGTTATGACGTAGTCTAAGCTAGGCAGTAAGTTTTGGAGCGCTTTAGGAGACGATCGAGACGACGAAGCGAAGCCCGAGGCTAGGCTGGTAATGTGTGCAGTATTTTGTAAGTGAGTTGTAAGTAATCTAATTCTCTCTACGGAATTATTTGGTAAGTGTCAACCGTAATTAACTTTTATCTTTAGTAGTAAATGTGTAAACTGTAGTTATGGATCCTTCGTTATCATTGTTCCTGCTAGTAGATTTGTATTTTATTTATAGGTAACAGTTAGGTGATATCGCTGTTGAGTTATTAAGATCGTTTATTCCAGAATTGCGAAGTAACTCTTATCTAGTATCGTGTTTATCGCTTTATCAGAGTATTGACACTTCATTTGGTTTAGGGAAATGGCGAAGGCCTTCCACCATACTTGACACTGAGCACTAACGCTCGAGACTATTGACGATTGTTGACCTTGAGCTGACGCACCACATTTGGAAGGCAGAACTATAGATACTCACAGCTCATTTATAAAAGGAACTAGGCTATAAAGCCAATCTATAATTGTATCATAAAACAACCAAACGTTAGTGATGATTTCTGTATCCAAAAAGGTCTAGCCACAGAATACTTTGCGTGAGATTTGTTGACGCATACAAATACAATACATACAAATAATTTATTATAACAAAAACATTTTACAATTTTTGTGTACGTTAATACTGCGTTAGTTTAGTAACTGTGTCGCAGTTATTAGCGCCCACCCCAGAGCGAAAGACCAACTGAGTTCCTTAACAACAATTTTGGTTATACTTATAGGTAAAAACTAGACATAACATTGATAATGTTAGAATAAAGGGTAATCGTACATTTTACACCGTTACTATTTGGAACTATATTCACTTAGGCTTATTCATTTATTTATGTTTAATCTAGAAACTTTTATTAGAATACATTAAAAAGTATGTAATTTGACTACAATTAAAAGCGAAGTAAAAATCCAAACTAATATTATAAATGCGAAAGTAACTCTGTCTGTCTGTCTGTCTGTCTTTGCTTCACGCCTAAACTACTGAACCGATTTGTGTGAAATTTGGTACAGACATAGTTTGGAACTTGAGAAAGGACATAGGATAGTTTTTATTACAAAAAATAAAGTAAAAAATAAAATTTATTCCGGACATACAGCGCCATCTATTGGTCAAGAGTCGGCATCAATTCAGTACTGAAAATTCATCGGAAAAATGTAAATAAATAGTAAAAAGGTATGAAAATATAATATAATACAACTTTTAGTACAAAGAAAATGCTCTAACGGAGTATAGATAATTCTATTAGTACTATTATGTCGAGTTGGTGATCGCGCAATGGTGTCGATCGTTACACGAGTTCGGTTCATGTTATTGTTTTAATTCATCGGAAAAAAGTAAATAAATAGTAAAAATGTATGAAAAAAATAATATCAATATGATAAAACTTTTAGTACAAAGAAAATGCCCGAACGGAGTATAGATAAATAATCCGAGTTGTCACTATGCTCGATAGATGGCGTTGGGATCGAAATAGATCGCGCTATGGTTTCGTTTTCGTTACACGCATTTGGCTGGGTATCGGCCGAGCGCTTCGGTACTGTCGTAGAATTGTGGATTGATCGTTTCGTAAATTTAAAATTGGCTCCGTTGTATTAGTAGAATAAAAGGTTTATTTGTTGGATTGTCTGGTGGTTGTTTTCAAAATTGGTTCCGTTGTGTTGGGTTGTCTGGTTGTTGTATAATGTAAGTTTAGTTTGATCTCAATTATTAGTAGATAGATAGATACTAAAATTGTATGTCTAAATTCGTTTTAATTTTTAAATTAATTAAATCGTTATCTATATTCGTTGTTTATATTTTGTATACAGAAGCTGTTGGTGTACCTTTATAAATAAATAAATATTTTATTATTATTTTTACCTCGATGGTCCTAGTTTATCAATTATAACTCTAGTTACAGCTATATGTAAGCGGGCACGCCCTTTATGCCTGGAGGCTTTATTTTCTTTTTAGATATTCTTTACGTTTAGTTATTTTTATTTCTGCTTGAGTATAGATCTCGATGTTTTTGGTTGGTATATTGGCGTGTGCTAGCTGTCATATGGCTGATAATTTATAATTTAATGTTTTGTGTTGTGTTATGTAAATTATTTTGCATAAGTACTATTGTATAGAATCATTTTATTTTTCCTAATTGAACAGACAGCTGTGCTGCTGGGGAGTTTGTTGCGCCACTTCTTCTTCCCAGCGAAAGCACTAGGAAGTGGTGAAGGGTGGGCGTTTTGTGGGACTGTCTTATGTAACTTTGACGTTCGAAAAGTGCTGATTCTCAGCCTAATTTGAATAAATGACTTTTGAATTTGAATTTTTGAATTTGAATTTGAAAAATAAATAAATAAATCGTTCCTTTTAAATTATATAGTTTTAAACTTGGTTACTAAGAGATTAATGCCCTAAGTGAGTATACATATCTTCAATTCAAACGCAGAGCTCATTATGTTGATTTTTGAAGAGTTCCCTAGAATATCTTCCACATTTCATTTTTGAAGAGATCCCGCGAGATCGGGAACTATGTGGGTAAAACCAAAAATCTGCCGGAAGTCACTATTCCACGCGAACGAAGTCGCGGGCAAAAGCTAGTATGTTTTATAAATGTAGGAATAGCCTAAAATTGTAAGAATCATATTTGGATAATTATTTTTTAATTATTTGTCTTGTTTATGATTAAGAGGTACTGTTAATGGATTTTATAAATAAGAACAAGTTAACAGAAGGCGGGTTTGTCCGATGAAGCGCCAGCCCGCGCCGCAGCTGAGCGCGTAGCTTTAAATTCCCCGTATAATAATAATATATCCTTGATCCAGCCTGTCCCATCTTGCTGTCCCCCCCTCAGCGGCGCCCTAAGCCGAGGTTCGTACCCCACAGGGGGTGCCCTTAGCGAGCGTTCGCCTAATTTTAATTTAGAATAGTTGCTCCTGGCTGGAGGCTTTGAGTGTAGTGCTTAAGGCAGCCACAGGATTGTTCGGTTGAGCAGTAAATACCTTAGTGGTATACCTGCGAGATGCCATAGTTAAAAAAAAAAAAAAAAAAGAAGGTGGGCATTCGCGGACAGACCGTCGAATCGGACGGACGTAGCTTAATAAGTGTATCCACTGTGTTAGAAATATAAGAAACTATCTTCTTACCTACATTTCCGGCTTTAATGGCCGTCATGTAAACATTGTGCTCCGTTACTATTTCTTAAAAAATCTCGTAAAAGTATAAAATTCAATTAAATCTCCCTGAATCTGTTATTAATGTTATAAGTACTGTGTGAACAACCAGTGAGATAGTTATCTCAACTAAACAATCGCATACAACAAAGTTATAAGTGTTAAAATCTGATCCAGAAGTGAAGTGCTAACTGAACTATAAAACTTGCATTGTGTTGTGTTTTAATACCTCATATTCACTATGAACTGAAAATAAAGTACTATGAATGAACAATCTGATCAAGTGGTTAACTAAATAAACTCATAAATCGAATGTGTGGAAAAAATACGATCGTTGTGTCCAAAGGTCAAACACATTCAAATTCAAATCCGTAACGAACCCTCTAAATTCAACCCAAGACGGCAACCCGTATTTCGTTGCTATACGTTAACGTTGTGTTGGTCAAATACTCCTAGCGTCGAACTGCCGCGTAGTGAGTTCCAAGTTCGAGCCCCACTAACCGCAAGTACTTTTAGTGGTTTTTTTTTTAAAATTTTCTGTTACTTCTAGTGAGTGTTTGAACTGTTGTGGATTTCATTATTATGACATTAGAAATCTCAATGTGTATAAAATAAACGCCATCTACAATACCTTTGGTGAAGTAACTGAGCTACCTGCGGCCAGCTATTATCAACATATTGGATATCATAACCTACTAAATTATCGACGAATGACGATCTGTCCATTGTGATTTGAAGTTATTGGAACTGTTACCTTTCTCCGCAAGATGGCATTGGTGTGTGCTGGTTGTAAACAACTTCTGGGTGACCTATTCCTGGCTTGCTCGAATTGCAGTTATTCGTATGACTTGGAGTGCGCTAATATTTCTCGTAGTCAATTTATACAATCTATGACGACGAAGCAAAAATCCGATTGGGTATGTCAGGAATGTTGCTGTAAAAGACCAAAAGCAATAAATTCCGCCACACCAGCGAGCCCAATGTTATCTCAGCACCCAGATGATAATGACTCAGCTAATGTGACATTGAGGCGAAAAACTGCATTACCTGCGGCCCAGTCCAGTACACATTACGCAAAGGCACACGGGTCAACGCTTACTAAATGCACTCTTGAAACTGTCTTGATGGAGCTCCGTGCGTTCCGTGAGGAAAGTGAGATTAGATACCGTACCCAAGAAACCTCCATAAATAAAATGGTTGAGAATATAAAAGAAATAAAATGTTCCGTAACTAATCTTGATAGTAAATATAACATCCTCCGAAAGGACGTTGACCAGATACTGGAGAACTCGGATGTCACTTCTGGCGCACTGGCCACTCTGCAACTACAGTGTGATGGTAATGCGAAGCGTTTAGTTGATCTGGAAATGAAAGATTTTGGCTGTGAAATTATGATCCAAAGACAGCGTATTGATGTCATCGAAAAACAAATTCTTGGCACTGAAAAATCTTCAAACATAGTAACAAATCTGCCTAATAATAATAATAATTAATAAAGTTGTAGGATGGAAGAATTAATTATATTATGCAGAAATAAACACCTTTTAAAATAAAATAAATCAACTTTTAATATTTGAACATTTTCACCTTTTACATCGTTATTAAAAAATCATCCAGTGCTTCACTGCGACCCAACCACGTTGATGAAGAGGATGATGACGGGGTTATATCCGTGAGTTCACAATGCAATGCACGTTTGAGGAGCGCTTTGGAGGATGCTTACCAGGAGTACCGCTCCACTCCACCTGAACTTAGACCACGTTTACCTCGTTTGCCCATGCACAAGAAAAACAAGGCGCTGGTGTGTACTCTAGACTCGTTGCTGTCAAATTGTTTTGACGGCAGCAAAGACCTCGCCGATACCCACTCGATCTTGTACTGTGCAGCTGTAGCGGCATGTCGTGTAGCTCATGTTACATTTCCGAACAGTGACAGAGCTCCACGACCAAAACCAGCTGTACCAGCTTGGCAGTGCAGGATTGAGCGTCGTATCGCTGAGGCTAGAGTACTCATCGGCAAGCTAATCTGTTTCAGGGAGGGCAATACTCGCCCTAGAGTGATGCGCTTTGTGAGACGGGCGTTCTCGGGGACTGATATTAGTTCTCGAGATTATTCGACCCGCGTCACAGAGCGCATCGACTTCCTGAAGCAGAAGATTTGTGCATGGGCAAACCGTATTCGACGGTACAGACGGAGGGTGGAGCGGTACACCCAGAATCGCACATTCCAGCGCGATGAAAGGTGGGTTTACAGGGCTTGGGAGCGACCAGATCAAGGTGTGATTGACACGCACCTGCCGAATGATGACGCCATGTGTTCATTCTGGCGAAGCATCTGGTCGGTGCCTGTCAATCACACTGAAGGAGATTGGACTAGGGAGATCGAGCGAGCGTGCGATCGAATACCAGTAATGGGGGCACTTACAATCAGCCCCCAAGATGTAGCTCGTGCAGTCCGTCCGTTGCCTAACTGGAAATCTCCAGGGCCGGATGGGCTGCACAACTTTTGGATTAAATGGTTCCAAAGGTCGCACGCCCGATTGGCATCCCAGTTCCAGTCAGCCTTAGAGTCAGGGTCGCTGCCCCAGTTCCTAACGACAGGAATAACCCACCTGCTCCATAAATCAGGTAGTACTGCGGAACCCAAAAATTATAGACCGATCACTTGTCTACCGACGGTCTATAAAGTTTTTACATCCATTTTGAGAGTTAAAATTAACGAACATATAGACACCAACTCCATCATGTCTGCCTCTCAAAATGGATGTAGGATCAGGGCCCGCGGTACTAAGGAGCTGCTCCTCATCGATATGGCCATTAGCCAGCAGGTTCGTCGTTCCCGAAAGGATTTGTCGACATGTTGGATAGATTATAAGAAGGCCTATGACTCGGTGCCACATACATGGCTCATGAGGGTGCTGGAGTTGTATAAAGTAGATGCAACTCTGCGCACCTTCCTGATGTCGTGTATGGGGCAATGGAGGACGGTCCTTCGCTATCCAGGATGTCGAAATATCCAGAGGAATAGCGAACCGATAAGGATCGAGCGAGGCATATTTCAGGGCGATAGTCTAAGTCCACTTTGGTTCTGCTTAGCCCTGAATCCTCTTAGCACACTGCTGGAGTATTCAGGCCTAGGCTATCGGCTGAGGAGAGGTGGTCAGGTTATATCTCACCTCCTCTACATGGATGACCTAAAACTCTTTGCCCCCAACAACTTGCAACTGATGGAGCTACTGAAAGTAACTGAAACTTTCAGTAGAGCCATCAGGATGGAATTTGGTGTGGACAAATGTGCGGTCATGCATGTAAAGCGAGGGGAGATTATGGAATCCGTGGGAACCCAACTCTCGGATTCCATAAACCTTAGAGCCCTCTCCGCATCCGAAACCTATAAGTATTTGGGTATGTCGGAAGCGTTAGGTATCAACGCTACTGACATGAAACAATCGCTGAGGGAGCGCTTCTTTGGCCGCCTGAATAAAGTATTCAATAGTCTTTTATCAGGCGGAAACAAGGTGCGCGCCTTCAACGGTTGGGTCATGCCAGTTTTGATGTACTCTTTCGGCATACTCAAATGGACTCAGACGGAACTCGACGCCCTGGATAGGAGGGTCCGCACACTGCTGACCGCAAATCGGATGCATCACCCACGAGCATCGGTGATGAGACTGTATATCCCGCGGAAGTGCGGAGGTCGAGGCTTGTTAAATGCTAAGACCCTGCACAACCGTGAGGTATGCAGTCTCAGGGAATACTTCCTAGAAGTCGACGTGGGGATGCACCGAGATGTGGTATCAGTGGACAAGGGCCTTACCCCGCTATCCTTGGCTAACGAGAACTGGCGCAAACCTATAGTATTAGACACTAATGACCGCAAGGAGGTATGGCAGAGCAAAGAGCTTCACGGACGCTTTTACCGTGCCTTACATGGGCCCGATGTAGACCTGTTAGCGTCTGTATCCTGGTTGCGATTCGGTGATCTCTTTGGGGAAACCGAAGGTTTTGTCTTTGCGATTATGGACGAAGTTATGATGACGAACAACTACCGGAAATATATTGTGAAGGACGGCACGGTTGACATCTGTCGGGCATGCCACCGTCCGGGGGAATCAATCCGACACATTATTTCTGGCTGTTCTCGTCTGGCTAACGGAGACTACTTGCATAGGCATAACCTTGTAGCCAGGATTATCCACCAGCAACTTGCTCTGAAATACAGTCTTGTGGGATCGGAAGTACCGTACTATAGGTATGTGCCCGACCCAGTTCTCGAAAATGGCAATATCACGTTGTATTGGGATCGATCTATCATCACTGACAGGACTATTGTTGCCAATAAGCCAGACATAGTGGTGATAGATCGATTAGAGCGTCGCACAATGATTATTGATATAGCGGTCCCGCATGACGAGAACCTCGTGAAAGCTGAAAAAGATAAGCAGATTAAGTATCTTGACCTGGCTCGCGAGGTTGTCGACATGTGGGATATGGATACAGCAGTCATTGTGCCGATAGTCGTGACAGCCAATGGCATAATAGCCAAGAGCCTCGACCAACACCTGAGGAGGCTCTCGTTAGGCAGCTGGATCAAGGGCTTGATCCAGAAAGCGGTACTCTTGGACACGGCGCGTATAGTTAGGAGATTCCTCTCTCAGGAGCCCTGACCACCGGTAGCTTGGACCCTGTTCCCGATACCGGTGGGCTACTATTTTTTATATTTTTAAATGTTTTTGTTTTTTTTTTGTTTTTATAAAAATATTTAAAAATGTAAATTATATGTATTTAAATTAAATAAAGGAAATAATAATTATTACCACTCACCCTTGGATGTTCCAGATCCCATAACGTTGCCTCAGCAGATTCCTCACCCTCTCTTGCCAACAGTAACAGCTGCCTATAGTACCGTATCACAACCACTAGTAAGCAGTGAGCAGCCCTCCACAAACACGTATAATACTAGAATATTTACGACAGGGAAATCCCAACCGCGCCCTCGCCGATCTGTCATACGCGCGACCGGTGCAGCTGATGTAGATTTAAAAACCGTGGAGCCAGTGAAGTATATTCATGCTTGGAATTTTCATCCAGACGTATCCGAGGATAGCATTCGTTCTTACCTTCACAAAAAACACCCAAACAGTGCCTTCTCCGTGAAAAAACCAGATCCTGAACACTCGAGACATAACTGTTTTATACTGGGCGTCCCAATGCACCTGTTTGAATTTTATCTGTCACCCAACAATTGGCCTACAAATACATCACTCCAGGAATGGTTCACCTATCGGAATGCGAAGAAGAAGACTGAATCCGATGAAGCGAATAAATCGTTTTTTCGTGAGAAAAACTAAAAAGCTAGATTTGATTTTCTACCAAAATGTCCGGGGATTAAAGTCAAGACGATCGGAAACTAAAAATATGCTTCACACCTTCCAAAGTAATTTATTAGCCTTAACTGAGACTAGGCTCGATGACAGCGTTTTTGACTCGGAGGTGTTCCCGCAAGAATACGCCGTGCTGCGGCGTGACAGAGTGGGACGAGGCGGCGGCGGCGTGCTGCTGGCCGCGCGCTCGCCCTACTCACTCACGCGATTGGACTGTGAGCCAGAGCAGTGTGATGAAATAATATGTGCAATAGTTACCAAAGGTCAATTACGCTTTGCTTGCTGTGTTGTCTATTTAGCTCCTAATGTACCTGACTCTAGATATTACTCTATTTTTAATTGTTTAAGAAAAATCGTATATAACGTTAACAAACTACCGTTGATTATATTAGGAGATTTTAACCTTTGCTCCACTAGTGTAACTGTACGTAATGACTTCGAACTGTTTCTTTCTGAATGTAATTTATTGCAGAAGAATTTAATTTTAAATGATCTTGGCAGAATGTTGGACTTGATATTGGTTAACTCATGCGTGGCAGGAGTCTCAGTTTCAGCATGTCCCGGCATTGTATCACCTGAGGTGCATCACAAACCATTGGATATTTCTATTAATATTAACACTCGTTATGCAAGTTCGAACAATAATAATACCTCCTATTCAAATAACTCGACCACTGGTACAACTTTGGAACGGAACTTTCGTAAGGCAGACTTCTTAGTGTTATACTCTGAACTAGCTGATATAGACTGGGAGCCAGTATACTCGTGTGTTGATGTTAACGCTGCTGTTACCACTTTTTATGAATTAATAAACAACGTTATTTGGCAAACTGTCCCTGTAAGAAAGACTAAAACATTGCGACTGAATTACCCTAAATGGTTTACATCTGTTACTATTAAACTTAATAACCTGAAAAACCACTACCACAAGCTCTATAAACAGAATAATAATAACCAACTACATTACGCGTTCTTTGCCTACTACAGACGTTTATTAAAGAGAAGTATGGATGCAGATTTTGCTACCTATACTAACCGCGTTCAGTCCAATATCAAACGTGACCCAAAAACTTTCTGGACCTTTGTGAAAAGTAACAGAGAAAATAATGAGCCGGCTACCTTTGGTGACATGTCACCAACACAAGTGGCAGATGCGTTCTCAAAATATTTCAGTAGCGTTTTCCTGTCAAACTTACCAACATTAGATCCTGAAATGGCTAACGCGACTGCGAATACGTCCCTAAATTGTGCGTCTCATCTGGTAAATATCGATTACATCCACGAATCTGAAGTTCGTTGGGCTATGGCTCGGCTTCCTCCTAAATCGACACAAGGACCTGATGGAATACCCCAGTACTTGGTCAAGGATGGCTGCGAAATTTTCAAACTGCCCTTGCAGTTTATTTTCAATTTGTCGATTACTTCGAACGTATATCCTACGGAGTGGAAAACTTCTAAAGTACTCCCGGTGCACAAAACCGGCCCAAAAAGCGATATTAAAAACTACAGACCAATAGCTGTTTTATCCATATTCGGAAAAGTATTTGAATCGGTGCTCTTTAAAAAAATACACAACAAATTACAACGGTGGTTCGTGGACGAGCAGCACGGATTCCTTCCAAATCGCTCAACCACGTCTAATCTACTTAACATAACGACGCTACTAGCGAAAAATATTAATGACAAAAAACAGATTGATGTAGCCTACTTTGATTTTCAGAAAGCCTTTGACCGAGTTGATAATGACATACTTTTAAATAAATTAGCATTGGCTGGTTTCTCTGAGGCGTTGCTAAAATTCTTCGCAAACTATCTACGCGATCGCAAGCAATATGTCACATATAAAAACGCCATTTCGCAACACTACTCAGTCACTTCTGGCATAGGGCAGGGCACTAACCTTGGGCCCCTTCTTTTTCTAATAGTAGTAAACGATCTACCCACATATATCAAACACTCCACAGTTTTAATGTACGCGGATGATGTCAAAGTAGCACTTCCAATATCTAACTATAGTGATACAACCACACTCCAAATTGACATCGACAACATTCACACCTGGAGCACTGTAAACAAACTCAACCTTAATATCAGTAAATGCGCGATCATGACGTTTTCAAAAGCCAAACAGCCCATTCACAACATCTACACTCTGAACAATGAGCCCCTGAAACGTGTTACGACCGTGCGCGATCTGGGTACAAACTTTGATCCACACCTAACCTTTAACCAGCACGTAATACAAATCTGTAATAAATCCCGCAAGAACTTGGGTTTTGTTCTACGTCAGGCTAAAATATTCGATAATAGACAGGCCATCACCCTATTATACAATTCTTACATACGCAGCTTACTTGAAACAAATAGTGCCATCTGGAACCCACACGAAAAAGTATACACATTAGTCATTGAAAGAGTCCAAAAGTCTTTTGTGCGCTACCTCTACTTAAAATTATATGGTTATTACCCGTACATGTATCCAACACCATTTGTACTGGGGATGGTGGCGTACCAAAGCTTAGAAGTCAGGAGAAACCTTGCTACCGTTAAATATTTCATTCGCCTAATTCGTGGTTCCCATTTTAATTCCTCGCTTTTGGAGTATATTTCATTTAGCATCCCTCTACCCATCCGACATTCACTTCGCCCGCGGCATCGTCCCCTGTTTTCGGTGCCTCAAACCAGTACCAAATCCCTTAGGACCAGTCCATTGTATGTAGCTCTCACCCACATAAACGACATTTTATTGTATGACGAATCCTTAGATATCTTTGCGAGTACTGAACTGAGATTCCTGAACACTGCTACTCGTTACCTGGAGTCCATTGCTACTCCTTCTACAATCTCTTTGGATTAAAAATAAATGGAAATTGACAGTAACAATTATTATCACAACCTTTTTATTTTTATTTTTTTTCTTTATATAATGTAATAGTTAATTAATAACTTTGTTTTTCAAATTTAATTTCGAATGTTTATGCTGATTTATGTTGTTTTGTAATTAACTATATTTTTATCTTGTTCTTATATTATTTTTAAAGTACTTTTTCAAATATGTTTACTGACCTATAACTTGTTTGTGTGGTTTATAACTGTAAATACAAGTTGGTTATTTTAATAAATAAATAAATAATAAATAAATAAATACATTTTTGTTTAATTTGCCACCCTGATTTCTATAATAATAATAAAACTAGAACTAGACATTTAATAATAATAGTTGTAGCAGTATAAGTGGTTGTGTGTGTAAGTGTTTGTGAGTGAGTGTGTGTATGAGGGTGTTGAGGTGCGAGCGTCTGTGTGTATGGGAAGGGTGCGTGTATGTAAAAGCGGAGGATGTGATATGTATGAATATAATTAAGTTTGTATGAGGCTCTCTGTTTCCTCATAAGTCAGGCTTTGGATCCATTTTTCAATTTTCAATTTACACTCTCGTAGTGATAGACGAAAGATATTTAATTTATCATATTTCCAGGGAGCGGGGGTAGGCATCACCAAGTACCCCAAACTGAATTGGTAGTCATTCTAAGAACGCTAGGGACCGTGTCTCATTAAAACCCCACCCGGCTGTTTGTGGGCCTATTACTGAATCGACACTATTTATTGAGACACGCTATTTGGACGCAAAGCCGCTAATAGCCGCACCGCATCCTCTAAATTGGGAAGATTAAGGAAATATGAGGTGACGAACTACCGCTTCGGCGTTCACCAGATACGGTCGTGATGTATTCTGCTGGAGACTGAGACTACGGTGCGCTTGTGCTAGTCTTGTGTTAACTTAGTAAAAAGGGGGTTACGCCGCCGTAAGAGAGTCTTTCACATTAGTATACAATTATAACTAAACTAAACTTATCTTCCTCAATAACAGTTGGACTTCACAGTACTCTGTCTTAGGATTGTGTAAGATATTTATACGAGTATTGTGATTAGGGAGCGTGTTCCGTTGGAATCGTATTAGTTCCTCAGAGGTTCTATGCGTTAGGTCTAACGGATTACGTACAATGAGGCAAATGTTGTAAGACGGTTCCCGGTCTCACTGAAGTGGGTACATTGTAAACAGACAAATTAACGTAAAATAATTATTTGAAGCGCAAGCGTAACGATCCCTTCACCCCTTCATCTTGTCAAAGCTGTATTGCAGATATTGGTGCTCAACTGCGAGAGGAGGAGACGTTGGCGTTCCAACATTTATTATACTTCATTGCTTCGTCCTTCGAGATTAGGTAACATTGTAGTAATACGTCTAAGATATCGCCTTTCACCCACTAAGTTTGAGTTTTTTTTTTTTTTTTTTGTATGTAGGTACTTCGTCTTCCTTCTCGTTACGCCTGTAGTGTCATTCATTTCGCGTTTTAGTGCGTCGCCGATCACCACTTCCTTTCTACTTTTCGTTAAAAATTAAAAGAAGATGCCGAAACGTAGTCACAAAAACGACGACAGTGATTATTTGAGAAGAAAGATTCGAAAACTGGAAAAGAAAATCAATAAACGCGCCAAACGGTCGCGAGTCCGAATTTGTTCCGAAAGCAGTAGCTCATCGACGAATATTGTTCTATCGCCTGAGCTATCGGATCATGACGGTAAGCTGAAGTGTTTTGTTATTAATGCTATAACAAAAGAAGATATTGTGAATAGTTTTTGAGGACTATATCCGTATCATAATTTGACATGACATCATGTTCATGTTCCAAATAGTGTTGTGTATATCTTATGGGGATGTTACCTGCACTGTGTCAAACGAATAGTTACGATAGCCACATGTCTTTACCACATTACCTGCAGGACGATTTCTCCTGGTGGTTAAAATCAATTGATGACGCAGTCAATCCCATTAGACAAGACAGCTACTCACTAGAAATATTTTCAGATGCTAGCAAAAAAGGGTGGGGGGCAGCATGCGGCGAGGAGACCGCCAGTGGCCAGTGGAGTAATTCGGAATGTGTCGAACATATAAATTATCTAGAACTCCTAGCAGCATTCTTGGGTTTACAAATATTCGCAAAGGGATTAAAAAATCGTCAAGTTTTACTACGTATTGACAACACAACTGCTATTTCGTACATCAACCGTATGGGTGGAGTAAGATTTCCACATCTAACTGAAATCAAAAAATCCTTGTGGCAGTGGTGTGAAGCTCGCGGTATATTTGCGTTCGCTTCGTACATAAGTTCAAAAGATAACGAAATAGCAGATGCAGAGTCTAGAAAATCTCACCCCGATACCGAATGGGAGATCAAAGATCATGCCTTTGAAAAGATTGTACAAGCCTTTGGGCAACCTAAAATTGATCTTTTCGCATCAAAGTTAAATAATAAATGTGTTAAGTACATATCATGGAATAGAGACCCTGGAGCATTCGCTGTGAACGCTTTTACTTTAAGCTGGAAAAATCTATCTTTCTACGCATTCCCTCCTTTTGCGGTTATACTAAAAGTCTTAAGAAAAATAATAACCGATCAGGCCGAGGGTATTGTTGTGGTCCCATATTGGCCCACGCAACCCTGGTTTCCACTGTTTCAAAAACTTCTCTGTTCCGAATTGATTCAGTTTACACCTTCTGCTAATGTGTTATTATCTATTTCCAACAGTCTCCCGAAGCTTACGTTGATTGCAGGGAAGTTATCAGGACGGCACTACGGAACAGAAGAGTACCACCGTCAGTTTTAGATATTATGATAGCTTCCTTGTCTGAAAATTCAATAAAACAATATGACGTTGCAATTCGACGTTGGGTAAGCTTTTGTAAAACTCAGAATATTAAAATACATGTAGCGTCAATTCCGATGGTAATTTACTTTCTCACTGAATTATTTAATTCTGGTTTACAATACGGATCTTTAAACAGTCATCGCTCCGCTCTGTCTTGATCTTAGGATCGAGAGTAGGGTCTGACGACCGTGTTACTAGGCTATTCAAAGGTTTTTACAGACTTCGTCCTCCAGCCCCCAAATATAATATCACTTCGGACCCCTCAATAGTTTAAGATTCATTATCAAAATGGTACCCAAACCGTAATTTAAGTTTAGAACAATTGACCAAGAAGACTGTAACTTTGCTCATGCTAATAACTGCACACAGAGTGCAGACGATTGGCAAAATAACATTAGAAAATATAACTGTCCATAGTCAGCTTACATTAATCGTTAGATAAACGATTTAATAAAAACATCTCGTCCAGGTTCAGTTCAACCTTGTCTTAATATTCCATTTTATAAAGACCGTCCGGAAATATGTCCGGCTGAAGCGTTGGTAGCTTATATAGATAGGGCAGTCTTTGAGAAACAATGCCAATAGCCTATTCCTAAGTATTAAAAAACCACATAAACCGGTATCCACAAATACTATCAGCCGGTGGATAAAGGATATGTTATCAATTAGCGGAATTGACACCTCAATATTTTCTGCTCACTCCACCAGACACGCAGCCACCTCAGCCGCTCATAGAGCTGGTGTCAATATTGACACGATACGAAAGACCGCTGGGTGGAGTGGCACCTCCAACTTCTTCGCTAGATATTATCATAGAGATATTCAATGTGAACAATCTGATCAATTTGCCATATCAATCCTAACCTCTGATTGATGCATTATGTTAGAATGTTATTTTTAATTCCTACTTAAATATCAGTGTTCGGTTAAAATCTCTTCGGACAAAGCAACTCGTATAATTTGGATAGAACTTCACTTCAAGTAAGTTCGTTTAATCTCCAATAATACTAAATTATCATATAATTTTTGCGTAAAATTTTATCTTCTTAGATTCATAATGTATTAATATTATAATACTTAAGTTTACTAACTGTGGATTCCCAGTATTGACTTCACCTTGTTCCCTTCCCTGTCCCCTAGCTTTCTAAGTCGGGACAGGGTAGTTTAGGTTATGGGAATTCTTCTCTTTCTTACGACGGTGGAAGAGTGTCCAGTCCGGAGACGAGCTCTACAGTGCAGTACGGGGTGGGATGCGGCACCTCCCCCAAAGGGGGAACTGACCCAAACACTAACATTAACATAATTAGGAAAAACGAAAATTTTATCAGCCTAGGGTAATTTAGGTACAGTCACATAGTCATCATCTCAGAGGTGAGCTACGAGATGCCCTAGTCAAAAAAAAAAAACGTTTGGGTAGTTGCCCGCCAGACACAACACCCGTCTGGTCAGAGAATCCTCCCTTTTCTAAGGTGGATCAGTGAACTTTACACCCTGTTCCTCATACCCCTAAACTCGTAATTAGTCAACGCGTAATGCTCCCACTGCTGAGATACAGGCCTCCTCTGTTCGAGAGGGAGCGGGCTATAATCTACCACGCGACCCCAGTGCGGGTTGGTAATCCTATACTACGTGGAGCAGGACGCTTGACATTTCTTAAAACCACGTAAAGAGTGTCATGTTCTTTACCCGTATACAAAAAATCAATCAAATCCAATGAATACTTTAGCCACAGGAAATTATTTTTCATTTTCTTATTTTTCAACATGATGTAGATCTGAGTCCGTAATAATAGGTAAACATTGTAAGGTCAAGAACCTGTGCAAAACGTACGATTCTATCCTCTACGTCTCAATATGCTTGAGAGACAGAGAAAGGTGTCATACGATTCCACTCTGACGCGCCCCGCCCAGTCCCACAAAATAATACTACAATTAGAAAGAAAAAGAAATATTACTTACGCAAATTATGCATTAGTGGTGCATAGACAATTGCGAGTGTGTGTGTGAGCGGAATTTTTTCGGCAAAAAGTCTCGGGACTCGGTCAGTGTCGTGTCAGTGCAGCGGCTCCGTTTGAGGAGCGCACACCGCTACTTTGTTTATTACGAGACGAGCCGCGCGCGCATTGTCGTGATTTTGTGAAAAAAAAATAGTTGTTATTTGTGATTAAAGACGATTTAGTGTGACTTATTGTTCAGTGTTAGTTAATTAGGTATCGATGTCGCTTGTGCATAATGAACAACAGTGGAAACCTTGAAAATTTAAAAATTTGGCTATTGATGTAAATTCTGATTGTGATGTGATATTATGTGATTAATTATTCAATCAGTGATCTTTTAATTAACAACGCGCAACTTAGTGAGTTTATGCCGCTAATTTGTTGTTCTCCGACTAAACTACCTACCCACGTCCACCTACGCCCCGCATCGCAGCGCAGGCGCCGCCCCCCGCCGCGACCCGCATCGGGCCGCGCAACAGGTTAGTGACTTTTCGTAGTTAAAGCGTGTTTACTTTTTATGCAGTTGATTCTGCTATTTATTTTGTTTGAAAATTGCAAATTTTCAATTTTCCATTAACTACTAATCTTCGTCTTTTAAAATGTTTCTATGGACTAGTACTGTGCTTGTTTTAATTTAATGTCGTAAGTCCAGATCCACATTGTATAGTAGAAGTGTATTTAACCAACAGACTGTTTCCAGATGATCAGAGGAAGTTATGCAAAAATGTTCTACGGGTGCACCGTGCGTCATTCACATGTGGGTTTTTCTATGTAGATATTTGTCTACCATTACGTCTAATGGCACTTCTCACTAACTACACTATTGTGCTGTTGCAGTTTGCATTTCTGTAATCCTGGTACCATTAAATAATATCATTTGTGAATCTTGTTTTTGTTTTTCACTACCTGCATATTATTAGATTGAATGCTACTTTGATAAATCTATATATTGGTATATAAAAGCGAAAGGTCACTCACTCACTCATTCATCACGAAATAATTATCGAAAACTGCTTGACGTATAAAGATGAATCCTTCCCGTCATTTGTCACATCCTCAATTTTTATGCATCTAGTAGTGTACTTCCATCCTCGTGGAAAGATGCTCAAATAATTCCTTTACCTAAAAAGTCTAATCCCTCATCCTTTTCTGAATACCAATCAATCTGCCTAGCCTTTTCCCAACTATATTGGGGTCGGCTTCCAGTCTAACCGGATGCAGCTGAATACCAGTATTTTACATGGAGCGACTGCCTATCTGACCTCCACAACCCAGTAATTGGGTAATACGATACCCCTTGGATATATAATATAGATATCATAATATCTCATCCTTTTCTGAATACCGTTCTACCTATTCCTATCCAAAGTCCTTGAACGGTTAAAAGGTGTTTATTTCTGCTTATTATAATTAATTCTTCCTTCCTACAACTTTGGGGGCTCCCACCTCAACAGAAGCTTATCGTTGCCCGAAGATCGCTAACAGGCACGGCTGAGCTCTGGTTGCGGTCAGAAAAAGCTTACAAGACCTTCGAAGACCTGAAAGTTGCATTACAAAAGGAGTTTCCTGACTCATTAAACGTCAAAGAGATGCATGAACTAATGAGTTCTCGTAGGAAGAGGCGCGAGGAGACTTATTACCAATACATGTTGGTCATGAAAGAATTGGGCAAGCGGGCGAAATTCCCGGATTATGTGGCCATTCAGTATATTGTGGATGGAATTCAGGATTTGGAGATGAACAAGGCAATACTCTACGGCGTCACCACCTACGCAGCCCTAAAGGAAAAGCTGGCAATATATGAAAACATCAAGAATAAGTCGAGAATCCGTGCCAGTTTGTCAAAACAAAATCAAGAAGGTACGAGTGGTAGCAGTCGCGGACAAAAGTTGCAAGCCGCTGAACCCAAAATAAATTACTACAAGTGTGGTGATTTATCCCATCTATCTAATTCGTGTCCGAATGGAGTAAAATGTTTTAAGTGCGATGCCTTTGGCCACATTGCACCAGATTGTAAGTCGAGCAACATTCAAAAGCAAAGTTTGCAGCCGCAAAATCGACAGCGGCACCAGTCGATGTGCGTGAAGTTTGCGGCGAATGATGGCGGCGACCATGATCATCAAGATGGCGACGAAAAGCAAAATAAAGTGTCAAACGTCAACTTTGATGGTGACAGTGACAGTGGTCCGCAACTTCAGTCGGTGTTGAATGTCAACAATAGAAATCAAAACAAACTTCAAAAATCGGTGAAAATAATAGAAATTTGTGGTCAAAAAGTTGAAACATTAATTGATAGCGGAAGCGATTTAAATTTAATAACAGTAGATTTATTTTTTGAATTAAAGGTGTCGTCTTATATCAGTGAAAAGTTGTTATTAAATGGACTTGGATCGTCAAAAGTAAATACGTTAGGAAAGTTTAATGTTATCATAAACATGGATGGACATAATTTGGATGTGCTATTTTATGTAATACCAGTAGATACAATGCCTTGAAAAATTATACTAGGTCAACCTTTTTTAATGAGTACAACTGTGTTGTTTAATAATGGGTGTGTTAGTTTAATATCAAAAGGGGAAGGTGAAATATTAAGGTGTTTAATTTCAGATGTACAGCAGCAACAACTGGTGGATTATATTCCAGATGATAACATACGTGCAGTTGTTATGCAAATGGTGGATGAATATAGGCCCATGCAGGTGCAGGAGGCGCCAATCGAAATGAAAATAATTCTGAAAGATGACATTCCGGTTGCACAAAGGCCCAGACGCCTATCCCTGCATGAGCAGCATATAGTGGATCAACAGATCGAGGATTGGATGGAGAAAGGTATTATTAGGCCCAGTTTTTCTGAGTATTCAAGCCCTCTAGTGTTGGTTAAAAAGAAGGATGGTTCAACACGTGTTTGTGTTGATTATCGAAAGATTAATGCAAAGATGGTCAAAGGCAAATTTCCTTTACCTATCATAGATGATCACATGGATAGGCTTTCAGGTTATAAGATATTTAGTAAGTTGGATTTCAAAGATGCATATTTTCATTTAAAAGTATGGGAAAACAGTATAAAATATACCTCATTTGTGACGCAAACAGGGCAGTATGAGTTTAAATAAAATAAATCAACTTTAATCTTTGCACATTTTCACCTTTTACATCGTCTCTTGTTTTTTTTCCCTTCGTTCGGAAACTCAAATCAACGTTCAGAAATAATAGAATAAAGTAAACTTACTAATTCCAAAGATTTTAAAATTAACCCACATATATCTGTGTATCTATTCTAGTATATTGTATACTTTTTATTTGCACCAACGATAGCCCCATTTGATGTCCACGCAAATCACTGTCCGTTCCAAGGTTGCCTGGAAGAGATCGCGGAAAGCGATAAGGCCGCCCATTGTATATTTTGTAGTGTTTAATTTTTGTTATGTATTTTTGTGGTGTACAATAAAGTATATATAAATAAATAACATTTGGCTGGTAGGTAGTTTATAGTTAGTAGACGTCCATTAAGAACGGATTTTTGGAAATTCGACAAAAAGGGGGGATTTTATTTGTATGAAAAATCTTATTCCTTGAGTTAATAAACTTGAAACTTAGCACGAATACTTATTTAGGGAAATTATAATCTTTTCCATTTTTAGTTTTTCTAAACTACCCCTTAAAGGAGGGGTGCCAAAATTTGTATGGAAGAATTCTAACGCGCGGTCTGATTCACTCGAAACTCAGTATTTATACTAAAAACTGAAAATAAATAAAAACGTGTGTCAGGGTTTTTGAAAATTTACCCCTAACGGGGTATTCATTTTTACAGCGGAGGATTTTACTGTGCGACTTGATTACCTTAAAAATTGGTTTAAATAATCTATAAGTCAGAAACGTTACAATAGACTTTTCAAAAAATATTATCACGCTATATTCTATCACGCCTAAACCACTGAACGGATTTCGATAATAATTTGGCAAGGAGATAAATCGCAACCTAGGGTAAGACATAGGTTACTTTCTGTCTCAAAAATAATCTTAAAGGGATATATAGGGGAGGATATATAGGTTGGCAGTAAGGTAGGTTATAGTTAGTGGACGTTTGCTAAGAACGGATTTTGCGACAGGGCCGTATTAAAGAGGTCTAAGCACTCTCGCATGTTAAACATCATTAAACTTGATATCTTCATAACCACGCGGACGAAGTCACGGGAAACTGCTTCGAAGAAATAGCATTTTATTTTGTAATTATGTATATTGTGCCACAAATATTATTCCATTGGATAAAATGGTAACTTCTATGTTGTTATAGAACTATTGTGACAGCTTATCTGACAAGTAACATGTGACATATGACTGATCGAGGGCTCTTACGTAGGTATACGTGGGTTTCTAAAGAACTTAAACTTTTTTTTACTACAATTGTTTTTATACTCTTTGCAGATGCGGCTTGAGGTATGAACAATTTTCCCGAGGTCCCGGACCTTTGGAAGGTGTATGAGGGGGCGAAGCCAACTCGCAGAGGCCCGTTAGACGTTTTCAATTAAATGAGGTACCAACAGACGATTATCCCTGTTCGCACAATGCGTTAGTTATTATTATGAACATAATTTTATTTATCCTCCTGGCTGCCTTCATTAAGCTCGCTTTAATATTAATAAGAATGTCTACGTCATATAATATGATAACATCAGTAAACAAGAAATTATTAAACAGGTATTAAATGAAAATGTGATCAATAAAATTCAGAATACTGTTGTCAACATGTCATTCGTGGTACACTTTTTTTAAATGTTCCAAAAACATAAAGTAGACCAAAACATGATCTTGCACCCAGAAGAAACGCATCTCAATAATTTTCAGCACAGAATTAAATTCAAAGAATACTTTATCCTTTAAATTATTTTCTTTTTTTCACATCTAAATCTGTATATCAATACTTAATATTATAAAGAGGTAATATTTGTTTATAAGTTTGTATATATAGGGTAATCTCCGGAACTAATAGTCATATTTGAAAAAAAAAATTGGATAGCCCAATTCTTGATGAAGGCTATATTAGGCTATATAACAATTCCACCCGGATGAAGTCGCGGGCAGATGCTTGTATATTATAAAATACTCTCTAGCTAGTATATTATAAGAGTTCTCCATAAGCTTTTATTCGAGATCCTGAATTACGATACCAGCGAAGACGATCATAGGTGTAGCACGAAATTATTTCATATAAATAAATCGATCATTGTACGAAACGTGTGTAATTTTTTAAAGAAGCTATCCAAGATCAGTTTTCAACACAACCTCGTAAACAGGGATTGCCTCGACAGTACGACAGTGACAGCAGCGGACAGGAGCTGTGTCACAATTTATATGCCAACTCTAATCCTGCCCTCTGTGCTACAAAAATTACTGCCATTGTAACCTCTGTGCAGCCACCGACGATGCCGTGGAAGTGGCAAGTTTTAGGCCAACAATATTGAATACAATGTCGTGCCATCTATACGAATAAGAAAAAGATCCTAACACAGTACCAATTTAATCTAAATAAAAGCTTGTAATTAATGAAACTCATGTTGTATTTTACAATATCAATTTCAAGGGTGATACGGCCAGCACATTTGTACATAAGAAATTATTGTTAATGATCTTTAATTTCTTGAAAATAGACTCGAATATGTTATCTAAGGTTAAAAAGGTTGACTTCATTCCCAATATTAGGTTTCATTGAACACGCTGTGCCAGTTTTGAATAAAATGCTGAAAGCTTAAAGGTTATTACACTTTCTAAGACCGTGAAGTAATGTACCTCAACAACGAGCTGGAAAAAGAAGTCCAAAAAATAATGTATCCCTTAAATTATTTTCTTCTTCTATTTTTTTCTTCGAAATATACTGTCAGAAACTATACAATTACTCCAAATGAAAAGAAAACAATTCTACTTTCGTTTTTATTTGTGTGTTTTTTCATATTAATCTCTATATGGCGTTGGTGTGACATCAGTAACGATACTACACATATTTTGCGAAGCAAATATCGTATTATGTCTATACTGATTTCTTTAATTTTTTGCTTTTACTATTATTTCGGTGTATCAATGCTTTTTGTTCTTAATATCGTACACAAGTATGAAAATATTTTGCTTGTAATAACGATTCAGATTATACACAGAAGCATTGATTTCAGTAAAAGTGTGCGTAGTTTCATTATTTGGAATTGGATCTCAGTTTTAACTATTTTGTGTATTAATATCTTATCTTTTTCTTTTTATTTAAATATTGATGACCCCAGTTGGTTAGATATTATTTGTGACTTTATGTTCATTACATTTGATATGAATTTAGTTTATGGTATTCGTGTTTTATTATTGTTAACAAAATATCTTGATGGATGGATCAAACGCATTTTGAAGCTGAATGATGTGCAGGGCAATATGCACAATGCATCTTATGTACAACTATTTGACGCGTACAAAAATATTTTGATAGCTTACAAATTGTACCAAATAGTTTTTCAAGTATTGGTAAGTTTGAATTAAATTTAATTGAACGTGATAATATTAAATGAACTTGAACAGTAAAATACACAGAGAATTGAGGCTAATAACGGCAGTCAGTCAACTCTGCCTACCACAGTCCAATGTTGGAAATGGTATCTCCCAAGTTGCTACACCTGTCTTTTGTATGTGGTTTCCATTTTAAGGTCGTTGGTCCATTTTGCTAGAGGCGTCTCACGTCAACGCATCCACTGATGCGTTGACGTGAGACGCCGTGTTGACGTGATTAAATTTGCATGTCAGTGTTGGGTTTTATGTTGATCAAAAAATAATTCGCGTCCGTAACACATATATGTAATTACAGAATTAAAATCAGTAGAACCATCAATGCAACTCTCCAAGTTAGAATTGGCCTCAAATGTTATAATTTTATGAAATAACTAGCTTCTGCCGGGACTTCGTCCGCGAGTCTATAAGCTTAGCGAGGCTAATTAATGCATTTTTTTTAAATCCGACTGGTACTTCCTGAGATACCCTACCCTACATACAAACTTACAAAAAAAAAAAAAAATTATAATATATATAATATTAAGTAATTCAACCGGGAAATTTGAACTTAGGTGTTGTATTTATTATTAAACTCTTTAATTCTTCGCTCCCGTTAAAATCATTTATATAATCAATCATCCCTATTTTAACGGGAGCGAAGAATTTTGTTCAAAACTAAAATCTATTCTGTACTGTGCCCTGCGGTTTCATCCGCATAATTCTCGATCCCTTGGGAATATCGGGATAAAAATATATCCTATGTTCTAACCCAGGTCATGGTCTACCCATGTGCCAAATTTCATCCATATCTGTTTTGTTCTTTTATCGCGAAAGCGTAACAAAGAAACAAACATGCAAAAGATAAAATCTTTTGTCTTTATAATATTAGTTTAGACAATACAGAGTGTACTTATTATTTTTTTTTCCAGATTTTATACTACACGTTCGACACATTTTTCCGCACTTTATTTTATTGCATGACAATATTAGAAATGCTCGGAGCTCTTGCAGTGTTCGAACGGAATGGGGTAAATAATTTTACATTGTACATTTATTTCAACAACATCGGGTCTTTCTTAATTCTGAATTATTTTTCGGGCTGGTCTTTCCCCGTTCTTTTTTACTCATCAGTTTTTTACAAAAACATCTTTAATCCCACACATAAAGTATAATTTCCGATAAAACTTACAACATTGTATGAACTTTTCAACAGTAGTAATTCTGAAACCAACTTAATTTACACTAGAAAAAGTTGATTTACGTTTAAGTGGAAATAACATGTATTGGATGCATAGATTTGAATAATAGACCTTACGTATCTTTTTTGGTGTTGTAGGTTATTAGCACAATAATATCTAAAAACATTTTTTTTTTCAGGTTTCTCTCAGCCTTCTGACGCTTGTATGGCTAGTCAAAAATATGACGCTCCTGATATTACTTAGTTTGTATTGTGAGAAATTCTATGTAGCCATAGAAGAATCGAAGACGGTGGCTATACAGCAAATTAAAAAGCGAAGATGTCCAAGTAAGTTAGAAAATCTTTACTAGAGCGTTAGGGATTTCAAAAGTCCAATGTCCATCGTCAACGTAATCACACAACAAATATTTAAATGGGGGTCCGTACACGATGCAAGTAAGCCTGTAGCTTCAAATTGGTCCCTAATATCACACTTACAGCCAACAACAGCTATATTATGTGCATCAAATTGTATAATAAAATTCCGAGTACAATAAATAAACTTCTATTTTTAAAATTTAAGCGTAATTTAACAAAACTAATCATTGATAAATGCTTTTAAAGTGAAATTGAGTTTTAGATTAAAAGTTGTGAAGTGTAGTTTGTAGTATAGACATTTATGAATTAATTGTTACCAATTCGATTGATTTTTTTATAATTTACTAATTGCATGCATTATTCAGATGCAGGTCGCTTCCAAACGGCCAATTTGGAAATCATTGGGGGGGGGGGGGGTCTATGTTCAGCAGTGGACGTCCTATGGCTGAAATGATGATGATGATTATGCATTATTCAAGCTTAGTAATTAATATCTTAAAATAATATCTAAATATGTCAAATTTGCACGCCGACATTAACGGCATACCTAATAAGAGATCGATATATTATCTTTCGAACCTTCTCTACCTTATATATGCAAATAAGTGATTTTTTTTTTCTTTTTTATTAATCTTGATCCGATCCAGCCTGGCTCTTGCTGCCTTTCCATCCTCCATGCTTTACCGTATAGTCGCTTAGTTTATAAGTTTGATGCCCTGGCTGGAGGCCTTATTAAGCAGCCGACAACCTCCTAAGTTGACCTACGAAGCCATTAACAAAAAAATAAACGATGCGACGCGACGTGTACGGACCACCATGAAATACTAGTGCTGTGCCATTATTGCTACTCTTTGGTGATTTTAGTTTGTAGAATGTTACTTTTTAGTTGCGTCATGGACGGTGGGCTGACGTTCTCGTAGAGAGTACTAATATTAATGTTCACCAATAGAGCAAGCTGTTATAAAATTCTGGACTTTTTAAGTTTTATTAAAAGACTGACGTGAGGTATAGGGCTCTACGGAGCGAGAGGGCATGGAAGGCCGTCACTTATTTCTGCGAAGCAGTAATGCTCGCAAAGAAGGAGGTGGAACGCGTGAGAGAGAGGCAAATTTTGCGCCCTCACGCCCCTAGCCGCCGCAGGAGGAGACGCCCTGGGCGACGGGAATCGCAGGCCGATTCCCGGCCACCGTAGGCTTGCGGACGGTGAGCAATGGGTAGCTCGCCGTCCGGTAAGGACCAGGCCCGGGTCGACGGCGCGTTGTGTTCCACGCGCGCCTCAAAGAGATGTCAGCGGGTGAAGGGGTCCGATGGGACCAATGCCTGCCGGGGTTGCGGGAAAGTCCGAAAGGGATACCGTGGCCCCTGGCAACGTAAAGGCAACAGAAGGAACACGGGTGGGTTTTAGCCAGTAAGAGTCTGACACGCCCTCCCGCTCCGCCCAGAGTGGGAGAAGTTATTTGATGATTTCCCACACAAAAAAAAGGTATAGGGCGCTCACATTTTTTGCGGAATCGACTTATATATTTTAACCATGCTCTTAAATTGTTTCTTTAGAGAAACTAACTAGGCACTGAGGCAGAAATCTATGTATATAGGGAAAGTGGACTACTCAAGTAAAGTATACTCTACTTTTTGAGTAGTCTAAGTTTTCGTTTCATAAGAAAATACTTCACTAAGAAAAGTAAAGACTAAGTGTCGTCTGGAAATCTTGCGCTTCGAGTAAAGCACAGAAAATAATATTTTGGAATCGTCATAAATAAGAATTTATACTGTTTATGCAACAAATTAAACAAATTATTAATTGGAATTGCATGATTCTTTTACAGAGACTCAAGAAAATTTCTGCAAGAAAGTACTACGGACAAGTCGATCGTTCAGTAAGATGACTGCGTGTGGCCTGTTCTATATTGACGCTACGCTACCAATACGTTTGATGAGACTTATCGCAAATTACGTCATTGTTCTGTTGCAGTTCGCTTTTTTGTAAATTATCTAGGTTACTGCGTAGAGGGAGACAAAGTGGCATTCTATCAACGATTACGATGGAAATGTCAAAATTGTATTTAGCTACAGAAACGCCTATGTCAATCCCTTTGAAAGTCATTGTAGAAATACGAAATGTTTTAAAAGTGATTGTTACTTGTCTAGGCGCGTAGGTCTGCACCTACGCGCCCAGAAAAGTAACGATCACACAACAGGCTCGCTCCGCATAAAATTTGACTAATGAAACGTGGGTTCATCCACCTCTGAATATCACCTTCTTGGAAAAACCGTGTTGGTATTATAGTAGCACTACATAGGGATGATGCCTGGGTCAAAAAAAAGAAATTCTATTTAGTCCGTCAGTCAGATAATAAAAAAATATTAGACACGTATTTTTTGCTTTATCATATTAATAAAAAATGACTTAGATACAACGCATTAAAGTTGGGGAGTGGGGGTTGACACGTCACAAGTATGTATAAAATCTACATACATGTGACGTCATGGCACATTATAACTCAATGTATCGCCGCGTAATCTTTTGATAACGTAAAAAAAGAAAAAATACGTGTACGTTCTTTTGTCATAGTCTACATTACGGACAAAAAACATTTTTTTAGACATCATCCCTATTATATGTTTGTAGTGTTTTCAAAATATTGGCTAGTCTGCCGGATGGGCCAGGACTGACCACCTAGGCTCATTGTCAATTTAGGAAAATTAATTATTGCAAATTGAGTAAATTTGCCTAGCCTTTACCCAACTATGTTGGGGTCAGCTTCCAGTCTAACCGGATGCTAATATCCTTACATATTTACATGAAACGACTACCTATCGGGCCTCCAATTATCCAGCTACTAGTTGTCAGTATTACTCGTTGTCAGACTTTCGGGTTTCTGATGACCCGTAACGACTGTCAAATATCCACGAATGACCGCCGGGACCAACGGCTTAACGTACTTTCCGAGGAACGGAGGAGTTTCGGTACCTATGTAAAGATGGTTAACCATACACGGACCAATCCCGGAAAGCGCAGCTTAACCTGATGGATCGGCCCATATGGCTGTTATTACTTAGCCACGAGCTCCTAGGTTTATCAAATTGTTTACCAACTTAAATTTTCCGTATATTAAAATCATAACAGCTGTCATTTTTTGACAGATGTATGAAATAGTTATAACACGGAAATTTTACGTAGTGTAAAAATTTTACGTAGTGCGTAAACCCCATAATCATATATTATTGGATTGTGAAAATAAAAAAATGTATTATATTTGATTATCAACGGGCAGATTTATTTCATTCATAAATTCTAACTCACACTTTTTTCAGCTTCCTGATGAAAATATTTCTTAAAAAATACTTTATTTCTGGCCAGCCCATTACATCATCTGCCTAGCCTTTTCCCAACTACGTTGCGGTCAGCTTCCAGTCTAACCGGATGCAGCTGAATACCAGTATTTTATATGGAGCGACTGCCTATCTGACCTCCACAACCCAGTAATTGGGTGATACGATACCCCTTGGTAAGACTGGTTGTCAGACTTTCGGGCTTCTGACGACCCGTAACGACTGTCAAAGATCCACGAATGACAGCCGGGACCAACGGCTTAACGTGCTTTCCGAGGCACGGAGGAGTCTCGGTACGTAAAGATGGTCACCCATCCACAGACCAACCCCGGCAAGCGTAGCTTAACCTGACGGATCGACCCGTGCGGCAGTTATTACTTAGCCACGAGCTCCTCTCAGCCAGCCAGCCCATTACAATAAGAAAAATTTTAATAGCATATCTAGGTTCTCCAACAACAAGTATGAAAAGTGTCCTCCTTTGGCAAGTCTCCGACGATCGTGAAAACGCAACAAGCTGACATCTTGTTTAAGGTCGTACGGTTCAGCCACCGCACATTCTTACAAAGACTCTTGGCTACCATTGTATCAGGGAGAACATTAGTAACACGTGGTTTCTGATTAAACAATTTGACGCTAAGAAGTTTTCAAATTCTACTTTATTCACAAAAATGCAATGTAAACAAAAACAGCGCGAGGCGCCCGGCGACCTCGACTTCTCGGGACGAAGTCGAGGTCGCCGGGAGCCTCGCGCACCTACGAGCCGAAGGTGTAATTACGAACATTGCCGATGATTGCCAATGGAACTCAACCGAAAGCAATGATCGGCTTGGCCGACTACTCGGCTAGTCGGGTAGTCAGCCAAAGTCATAGTCGGCCCATCTCTAATTTCCATACAAACATTGCCAGCCGGGCGTTTGCATGTATTCAACCAGGGGCGGCAGTCTCGACATAGATAGCGATCACTATACGACCGAATTCGGTCGCTAAGTCTTAAAGGGGAGCCTAGACGGTCAACATTTCTTAACAAGCACCTGCCTGCAGTCTCGACATGAAAGCGGGAAAATTGCAGAACATGATTTTATAAAAATAATTGTTTTTCTTAAAAATTGTATAGTGAATAACTAAACCTTTTTTTGAAAAGATTATTTTTCATGGAAACTAATAAGTAGCATTAAAATGACTTGTTAAATATCTAGGGGCATTAAAATTTGCCGCCTTGCAACACTACGTCGGTATCTATTACCTAAACAACCATAGTTTGCACTAAGTTATGTTATTGTGTTATGTTATGTTTGTGTTATTTATTTCTTTATTAAGAATACCTACCAACAGCATTTAATATGCTTCTTTCTTTTCTTTTCTTTTTTTTTTTTAAAAAAAACGTTGCCCCACACTAGGATTTCTGCTATACAGCAGAAATCCTAGTGTGGGGCAACGTTTTTTTTCGTTCGTGTGTGCGTTTACAAACATTTATCTCACACACACACAAACAGCCAGACCCGAAACAACTACTTGTAGGTCATACAAATATTTGTTCCGTGCGGGAATCGAACCCGCGACATGCTGCGCAGCAGTCAATCGCTTAACCACTGCGCTAACCGTGCCGTCGTGTGTTGCTTGGCACACTTACAATAAATAGTAGGTATAGTATTAGTAGGTAAAGTATTATTGGCTCCAATGGCGTCTGGAAATGGATGTGGAGCATTTCTAAATTTCTCTTTTGCTATACACTGCTCTTCCTGCGTCATAGGAAACTTCACAAACTTCTTTAACATTTTCTCGATTAACAGCCTCGGTCACAGCATGTATGCAGTAGCTAACAGATTGTTGGCTCATGCTGCAACCCCACTGTAGGCCAGTAGGCAACTGATAGCAGCCACTTGCGTAAAATCGGAGTGCCGTCAGTATCTATTTGGAAGGAAATAAAAACAAGTACATAATACAAAAGAAATATGATTTGGATTAAAAAAATAAAAAGTTATGCAAAGACACTCACTTGAGACTCCACAGAAAATCCGTAAGGTCGCTGTCTCTGCAGAGATGGCTGTAGTTCAATGACGACCTCGTTGAACATTTCTTTATTCATTCTGTATATAGACTGAAATTAAGAATCCTCCAATTTCCACAGTCGCGCCGGTTTTTTCCGATTTGTCGTCTTTCAATAATGTCGCGTCTATGTTGAAGCACGACTAAATCCCACGCTAAATTTGCTTCCGCCATAATTTAACTATGTGATTTCTTCCTCTTAAAACTTCTATCAATAGCAATCCTACCGAATCACTTTGCGGGCTGTCAAAAATGGTCGCAAAATATATTCGTAAACATCGAAAATTTGCGACAAAGTTCGGTAAGATACCGATAACAATCGATAACTCTAAGTATCGATACTACCAAATAACGTTACATCCGGATCGTTATGACTTTGCGAACGAATTCGGTCGTAAAGTGATAGCTATCTATTTAAACATTGGTTGAGAAGCAGTGTTGACCGTCTAGGGACATCTGTAGAACTTTGCGACCGAATTCGGTAATAAATGGATCGCTATCTATGTCGTGACTGCCGCCCCAGGTTCATCATTCCCCTGGATCTGTCGACATCCTGGATAGCGAAGGACCGTCCTCCATTGCCCCATACACGACTTCAGGAAGGAGCGCAGAGTTGCATCTATCTTGTA
Source organism: Xanthia togata (assembly GCA_963853775.1). Classification (NCBI taxonomy): domain Eukaryota; kingdom Metazoa; phylum Arthropoda; class Insecta; order Lepidoptera; family Noctuidae; genus Xanthia; species Xanthia togata. The sequence continues at coordinate 23,407,324 of OY970799.1, read as the reverse complement.
CAACTCCCTCATGAGCCATGTATGTGGCACCGAGTCGTAGGCCTTCTTATAGTCTATCCAGCATGTCGATAGATCCTTGCGAACCTGTTGGCTTATGGCCATGTCGATGAGGAGTAACTCCTTAGTACCGCGGGACCCATTCCTACATCCATTTTGAGAGGCAGACATAATTGAGTTATTGTCAATGTGTGTGTTAATTTTGGCTCTCAGAATGGATGTAAGAAGTTTATAGACCGTTGACAAACATGTGATCGGTTTATAATTCTTAGGTTCCGCGGGACTACCTGACTTATGGAGCAGGTGGGTAACGCCTGTTGTAAGAAACTGCGGTAGCGACCCAGACTCTAGGGATGACTGGAATTGAGATGCCAGGCGAGTGTGTGAACTAATCAGCCATTTCAACCAAAAGTTGTGCAGTCCGTCCGGTCCCGGTGATTTCCAATTCGGTAACGGACGGACTGCTCTGGCTACGTCTGATGGCGTGATCAGTATGGCTTCCATTTCTGGAATAGTTTCACACACTCGCTTGACATCCTGCATCCAGTCAGCCTCAGTATGACAGACGGGCACCGACCAGATGCTGCGCCAGAATGCACTCGTGGCGGCATCATCCGGGCAGCACACGTCCGTCACATTTTGTTCAGGTCGCTCCCAAGCCTACCTACCTCTCATCGCTCTGGAACATGCGATTATGCGTGTATCGATCAACCCGCCGCTTATCCCGCCGAATACGGCTCGCCCATGCACAAACTTTCTGCTTCAGGAAGTCGATGCGCTCTGTGACACGGGACATGTATTCTCGAGGGCTGATTTCAGTCCCCGAGAATGCCCGCCTTACAAAGCGCATCACTCGTGGTCATGTATTGCCCTCCCTGAAGCAGTATAGTTTGCCGATGAGTACTCTGGCCCCATCGATACGTCGCTCGATCCTGCACTGCCAGGCTGGTACGGCTGGTTTTGGTCGAGTAGGTCCGTCACTGTTTGGAAACTTGACGTTAGCTTAACGACATGCCGCAGCAGCCGCGCAATACAGGATCGAGTGTGTATCAACGAGATAACCGCTGCTCTCGAAAAAAAATCCAAGCTGCGAGTCCAAGGCACACACCAGCGCCCTATTTTTTTTTAGTGCATAGGTAGGCGTGGTAATCGTGGTCTAAGATCGGTCGGGGCGTTGCTGTGGCAACCCTATCATCCTCCTCTTCGACACTATGATTGGACCGCGGCGGGATTACATTCATAGTAGGAGACGCTTGTGCCGCGGTTTGTGCCGGAGTTGAGGCGATATGGTTGCTCAACACCTCTGAGCGTAGCCTATCAAGCGCGGCATCGTCCAACCTGTGATTATATAGGACAGTCCTAACACGCGGTATTGGACAACAGTCAATACGTAACGTCGTTTTGTTGTAATAGGTAGGGCAGGTACCGTATACTTATGGTATCTTGTCAACATCTCCAGTACAAAAAGTTTCCTCACCGTCAGTACACCTGCCCTTTCATAGACATTAGCTGTTGGGTGTCTGTAGGGTAAGCGCATGATCACCTTTAGTACTGGTCTTTGCGCTCTTTCTACTGCGATAAGGTGATTTTTGTATGCATCACCCCAGGCGCAGATGCAGTACCTGAATAGGCACTCGCACAGGGCGCGGTATGTTTGGATTAGTAGTTGGAGGGTTGCCACACTGCGTAAGTTCTTAAATATATAAATCATTTTTCTAATCCTTCCAGCTAATGCAATTATATGAGTGCTCCAGTCGAGCCTCTCGTCTATAATTATGCCTAAGTATTTAATAGAGAGGGTTTGGGATAGCGAGCTGCAACTACAGTTGCACCGATTGTTGGTCCGATTGCATGGAAACAAGTGAATTTTTATGGAGAAGTCCGGGCCTGGATTTGTTAAGTGGGATTTGTTGAAACAAACAAATTTTGTTTTGGAGGTGTTCAGCGAGAGGAAACTGTTTTCTAGCCATTGCGTTATGCTAGCTAGACCGTTCTCGGCCTCTTGGCGGACGCTATCCCAGTTCTTCCCGTGAAAAACTAGAACAGTGTCATCTGCAAACATAAGGAGTTCCACATTGTGCAGGGTTACGTTAAATAATTCATTAATATATATTAAGAATAAGGTGGGCCCAAGAGTGCTACCTTGTGGAACCCCAAATGTGCATTGGCAGCTATTACTCTCAAAATCATCCACTCGAATGATCTGGTTTCTGTCTGATAGGTAATCTCTAAACCATTCCAATACCAATCCACGTACTCCCACATTCTCAAGGTGACATTCTATCAGCGATAATTATAATAGAAAAGTGCATAATGTATTTAATTGTCATAAAGCTACCAGAAAGCTTACCTTTTTTAATTCTGTTGAAAGTCGTTGTAGAAATACAAAATGTAACTTCCCTGTATATTTCGTTTATAATTTTGGTCTCAGCAGACAAAATATACAGAGCGTCAAGACGACTGGTGACACGAGCCCAAGCGACTCGAATGTACACTTGTCCGTTTGAGAAGCAGCTCGTCCTGAGGTCGACACCCGGAGACTACAGTAGCAATTTCGCATTACTTCCGAAGTTTTTCGTTTTTTGTGAATTATTGAACACCTGCGTTCCTGTAAAGTCTAACTTATAACCCAACACTATATCACAGACTGATGCATTCCTGCACATTATTCCTGACGAACGGCTATAACTAAAATAATATGAGAGTTGATTGTGAACACACGGGATTTCTTATTAACAATTCCGCTAACCATAGTTATGAAATAGATGACAGAAGAGGCTTAAACTTCATGTTTTTTTGTGTATCTATCATGTGTGACAAAATAACAAAAAGAAAAACCAAACCCAGGAGTAGATGGCGGGACGAGCTTGACGGCATAGGTCCATGTTGCCGCAGGATCAACTGAGAGGAAAACGGAAAGGGAGGCCTTTGTCCTATAGTGGGACAATATAGTCGAAATAAACAGTAACTCAGTTTGAATAAACAGGGTCAAATTAAATAATCTGGCGAAATTTGACGGTCGTGATGAATATGAATATCTAAATAGGATAAAACAAAAAAAAAACGAAACCCAAAATTTCAAGTTACTGTATACACTACGGTCGCAGGTAGTGTGTGGATAAACGAAATTATGAAGTTAGAAAAATATTTTTTTTTTTGTTTTATCGTCATAAGATTCAAAATGATTTGATTATTTGGGAAGTTTTAAAAAGATTTGGATGATGTACAAAATATTAAAGAGTGTTTGTCTAAAATAATAATGTAATTTAAAGAAAATTGAATTGTAGCAGTATAACAATATATTGAGCAATGTTTCCCATCAAACATATTGGTAGCGTAGCGTCGACATAGAACAGGCCACACGCGGACATCTTCCTGAACGTACGATTTGCCTGTATCACGCTCTTGCAAAACCGTTTTTGACTTTCTGCAAAGAAACATGCCATCATGACTTAATATTAATTGTGTGCTTTATATTTAGCCTTAGTAAGTATAACCCCTTATTTTCTATTTATTTGTAATATTAATAATGTGTCCCACAAGCGCATGGGCTTATTTTTATTTTTTAACGGCCCAGCGAGCGCTACAGGAAAGTTAGTCGCAGTTACTTGACTATTTAGAATTTTCAGGATCCCAAAATAGAAATTATTTTAGTTTCAGAAAAAGAGTACATTTAGAGAATTCACTATTATTATTTAATATATATATTTTTAATATTTTTAGGCAAGCAAAATTAATATTATTCGAGGTTCGATTAAATACAGTAAAAAGCGGAAAAATTGGAGAAAACTTCCTATTAAAAACATTCTTACTTGGACAGTTCCTGATCTTCATGAGCTGTATGCACGCCGTTTTAGCTTCTTCAACAGTCATATAGAATTTCTCAGAATATAAACCGTGTAGAATTATCAATGATAAACTCTTACTCAGCCATAAAATTACCACAAGACTGTGAAACAAAGACTGCAAAAAATATATTTTAAAAACTGCTATTACAATAACGGATAAAAACTAATTAATTATGAAATTTAATAAATATGTAGTACATTTTTAACTATATAGTTCAACTTAGGGCTTCTTCACACGTACCACAACCACACCACGTCGCAACGACAAAATGCTGTCAAGCAGTGGTTACGTGTATATGTATAGTGTCGCTGCAGCTTTTTGTAGTTGCGTTGTGGTACCGACAAAATGTTGATGTGGTTGCGTTGTCGCCAGTAGTTACGATGCGGTTACGTGGTGTACAGACAAAGTTTGACTCTAGTTTTCATAGCGGAAACACGTGTTGACTGACCAAACTCATGGTTTTGCGATGCGGTCGGCCACTAGTTCGCAGTGTCGCTGGTGGTTGCGTTGTGGTTGCGATGTAGTCGGTATCACACACACGGTCGATAACGACTGCAAAATGTAGTACGTGTGAATAGTCCTATTCTTTTTCAATATGAAATATACACCTGGCCACGTGGTGTGGATGAGGTGTGGTTGTAGTGGTGATGTGGTTGTGGTACGTGTGAAGAAGCCCTTAGGCCCATCGTCTACCGTCTCTACTCAAAAGTAACGAGTTAAAACTCAAATCACCACTGAGTAGCCAGAAGGTCACAGAACCAGTATTAGTATATATAAGAGGTTTGTATACAAATAAGCCAAAACGTCAATCAAATAGTTTTATGACAGTTGCGCGCACAGATTGTATTAAGTCTGTGGCGCGTGAGTCGCCGACGCTACGAAATGTTGCCACTTTAAATATGATAAAATAAAATAAAATTTTATTATAAATTTAGGACTAACTATTGTGTTTATTTTATTTTTGCCTTATTTGGTTATTTCTCTTTATGCTGCACCGGTTTGACGTCATCACGTCAACGCCGGTTGTCGCTGAAAACTAGTGCTGGGGCTCTGTCTCGCATAGGGTCCCAGCATTATGCTGAGCGATGGCCGTTTTGCGTGGATGTGACGCATATTTTCCCCCAAATTGTTATTTTCGTGTTTATTATTTTTCTTTGCTTGCATCATAATGTATCGCAAAAAAACGTATTTTCTTTCTTTCTTTCTTTCTTTATACGAAACGACTTACTGACGCGTTATTTAAATACCGGTTACTTTTTAGTAGTGTCGTAAAATTGGCAACATTAATTTGGCAATAATTATTACTGTATGGAAATAAGAAATATGGCTAAATAGTGAACTAAAATATTGATTCGTGATTAATATTTCGTTTTAGATGCAAAAAAAATATATTTGTAAACTTTCCAAATACCTTTTTACATCTAAACCATCATCAAATTCAGAGTTATAATTACAATTCATTATTCATATTTTAGTTCACTAGCTAGTCATATTTCTTATTTCCATGTAGCAATATTGCCAAAATAATGAATACAGCGATATATTGGACAGCTATTTGCGACGATGCCCACTTTCTGTATAAACGCTCTTTACAAGCACCACAAAAAGCAAAGAAATAAAAAGTAAAGGACAATGCATGTCTATGTGTGATGCTAAAAATCAGTCTACTGTTTTAGAAACATTTCATACTTACTTTTATGGGATCTCCTGCAGTTATTCTCAGCGTAGAGAGCATCATATCAAAATAAACTAGATTAATGTAAAATGCGCTTGATGTGTAAATTAAAACCTATGAAAAAAACTTTGTTATAGATGACGACATAAATTACGTTTACCACAGCCGGACGATCGGAAAGAAAATGTTGGTCCTGTGTCCTGAGGGTCCTGTTTCCAGGACTCTGAGAACCTCTGAGGATCCTTATTATTACTGAACTTTGTGGTTCTTGCTATGCATTCGGATTTAAAACAGAGTATAAGATATGGGTACCAGGTTACTTAATTATGCTGCCAAACCGAATTCCTCCAGGAGGGCTTCTAGTAACTCTAGTTCATTAGAATATGTGTAATGTAAGTTGAATGATCAAAAACTTACCAATATTTGGAAAATCTGCTCATACAAATTGAAAGCTTTTAAAATATTTTGGTATATACCAAGCAATTTGAGATAACGCTCATAGTTTTCCTGTTCATTTTCAAATCCACCGTTCATCATCTGGAGTTCTTTAATCCACTCGTCGAGATACATCCTCAACAATATTATTATTCGAATGGCTATAACTACATTGATATCCAATGTAATACACCATATATCGATAACATTGTCAACAATTAGACTGATGTCGTAACTTCTATTTAATACTATATTATACGTAATAAATATAAAACAATTGGTAAAGATTGTAGTTATAATTGAGATCCAGTTCCAAATAATAAAACTCCGGATACTCTTACTGGAATTGATGAACTTATGTATAGTTTGAATCCTCAATATAAGTGAGACGTTATTGTCCTTATGCTTCAAGTCCAGAATGAACATCGTCGTAAATTCGAACGCAAAGGTGATATAATTTATAGTGTTAAAAAGTGTCAGTAAGTGCCTTTCTAAATGATTCATATTGACATCTGTGGCATCCACGGTGAACATTTGATATATGCACAACGTATTCATGAATAACATACAGCAGAACGCTAACACACGACTTTTTTTATTAGTTGGATAAATATGATTATTTCGTACATTAAACTTTGAAATAAAAAAGAGATTGAGTGGAAAGTCAAAAGAATGCAACAATTTTTGTATATCTTTTTCGAGTCGATTATTAAGTAAAACATGGAATGAAACGTCTCGAACTATTTTTTTAGACATTTTTGTCCTTCATATGACGCCCAGGACTCCAAAATAATAGGTCATAAAGTATAATTTACGAAGGAATAATACATACTCGTACCTACTCGTACTATGTGTAATGATCGTATCAATGATAAAGACGCACTTTAATTTGTATTATTTTCTAAGTATCTTAAAATATTAGCGTAATTACCTTAAGTAATTCTAAGTAGTTGTGTGTGGGTAGTTTTACAAATATATTATTATAATAATATATTTGTAAAACTGTACATAGGTGACCTTAAAAAAAACGAATGGAGAACTTTTGGCTTATTTTGAAGTCGATTAATAAAACTAATTTATTTGATCACTCATCCTGTGCCTAACCTTTCCCAACTATGTTGGGATCAGCTTCCAGTCTAATCAGATGCAGCTTAATACAAGTATTTTACATGGAGTGGCTGCTTATCTGACCTTTACGACCCTGTTACTAGGTAACACGATACCCCTTGGTAAGACTGGTTGTCAAATTTTCGAGCTTCTGACTACCCGTAACGGCTATGAAAGATCTAAAAATGATAGCCGGGAACAAAAACTTAACATGCTTTCCGAGGCACGTAGTGGTCTTGTAGGTATGTAATAGATGGTCAACCAGTCACGGACCGACCTCGCCAAGCATACCATTTATCTCCTATCGACCCATGCGGCAGTAATTGCATATTATCATAATTATACATTAAGGCGTGTCTATGTTTTTGCGAAAACATTATTGAATTAATATTGCCTGCATCTCACCTGATGGTAAGTGATGATCAGGCCGAAGTTGGAAGCGTGCTTCACCCGGAATCTTCAACCTCAAAGGAACTGGCTATCTTACCTCTAGCTACCGAAACACAACAATGCTGTTAACATTGTTGTTAAGGCGACAGACTTAGATAAGATGGTGATAGCTAGCCAGGTGGACTTAAACAAGCCCTACCACCAACGAAACCGAGCAAAAAGTATAGCTCCTACTGGGAATTGAACACGGGACCCCTGGATCTAGGACAGGTGGTATAACCACTTGACCACAGAGGCGGTTAAACTCGCACTCGCATAGAATAGGGAAGTAAGATGATGAATACAAAAGGAATCCTTCCTTTAAGGTACCATACCGTACCCGACCGAGGCAACTGCAGGCGCGACGTGTCGCCGCAACACGACTGGTTTCTATGAATTTCTATGAAATACCTTCCGTAGCTAGACACATGTCGTTGGCAGCTACGGGCGAGTGACAGGTGACACGTGCAGCCCGACCGCAGACCAGTAGTGCTGCCGCTGGAACTATAGCATGTTTTTCTATCTTCTATCTACAGACTGGAATACGGGCTACTGCCGGCTGCGGTCGGGTTCTGAATCATGACTGCAGCGACATGACATGACATGACGCCGCGACATGACGCTGCGATACGTCGCCTGCAGTTGCCGCCTGCGGTCGGGTATGGCATGGTACCTTTACCCAGCAGTGGTTGGAACAAGGCTGCCACTAATCATGATGATGATGATAACCGACTCATTTAATTCAAAGAAAATAGAACTGCACGTGCATGATAACGTAATGACAGATAACCCCCATCAGATACATTGGTAGCGTAGCGTCTACATAAAACAAGCCACACGCGGTAATCTTGCTGAACGATCGATTAGCGTGTATTCTTTCTTGTACAGACGGCCATGACATTCTAAAAATGTATTTTAAACTCATTTTGATCAGTTTAGTCTTTTCATTCGATTATTACGAATGAATAGGAATTATCGTGGATCCAATGAGATACTACATACAATTGTGGTATTTAAAGTTCTTACTTAGATAGTTTATGTTCTTCATAAACTTTATACACGACGTCTCAGCTTTCTCTACAGTAAATAAAATGTATAATTACTAATACTATAAGTCTAAAAGTCAAATCCTTTGTAAGAAATAAAATTAGACCAAGACTCCGAATAACGAGAATAAGCCTGGAAAATAGAATAACGAGGAAAAATCTAGTAAAAGATCACACACAACTAAATCAAAGTCAATTTATCTCGTATTCTTATTCTTCGTTTTTTTTATTTATTTAATTTATCTCTGAATCTGATTCATCGCAAATACATTTTTGACTAACTTCGTTTCCCAATTCAGAAGGTTTATTCATGACATAAATCATATAGTTGACATAGCATAAAGCGCGTTGAAATGCGACGTACGTGTGATATAACACCAGAAAATACAAATAATGTGCTTATTCTTCGTAAAGGGTAAAATAGAAGCAAAAAGAGTATAGGCTCAAGTAGGTATATTTGTTATATGTCTACCGTTAACAATACAGGTCTACCGCTTAACTGAGACGGTGCCTAAGGGGTGTGGTGACGTGTCATGAGAGCTCAGTCATGTGCCCGCTGACTGGCATCTCATGGACTGTCTCAGTTAAACGTATTAACCAGTAGTGTTAAACGGTAGACATATTATAAAAAAATATATTTACTTAAGCCAACAACTAAATATGCGAGTTATTGGTGTTGGGGAAAAGTGAAATGTGCGGAGTGAAATGTAAGTATACCCGCAATTTAAATATTGTATTCTACAGTAAAGTTTAGCATTTGGAAGCGTTCATGTTCGATCATTATTGTGTATTCGATTACTTGATTATTTAATTAGATAAATGTATAATGTATAAATGATTAATCTTAATTATGAAAATTGTGGCATAAGTGTGAATAAAATAATCGAATTGAATGGATTAAAATGTGTTTGCAATAAATAATTATAGGTAAATATGCATATTATTAAAACCATTATCTAACAATAGATCCACTAATTATTACTATTCCCTTTCTTCACAGATATTGTGACCACGAGTTGCAGAAAAAAGAAGAATGGCTCGGAAAGAACACGACTACCAGTTATATTATGGACGTGTTCGAAACAGTCAAACCCAGTTTTTTCTGCGAAGCGATAAGAAACTGCTGCAGTCGAATTCTGAAGGTGCCAAAATATTTAAGATTCCTTATCGGTGGCGGAATAATGTTCCAGCATTTAGATGCGGCTTATCTAAAACTGCTGTCTTATGCGATTGAGCTGGAAAGTTGCTGCGAACACTGTCTATTTGCGCATTCTCTTTTACTAGAGATCCAGCTCAGTTTATTGTACAGGTAGGACGGCTGCTTGTGCTTTATGACTCCAAATACTGTACAATAAACTGAGCTGGATCTCTAGTAATCTAGGAATGCCAGGTGCAACTTACGACGTGACTTCATCTTGAGGATGGAGTGGTTATTTAAAATAGATAATTTGGATTTTCCTGATTTATTTACGCAGTGCTTTCTAATTTTAGTATCCTCAAGGGTTGTCAAGTGGATCTGAATTCGGGCAAGCGAGTCTCAAGGCATATGGATGCCTGGAGACTCGCTTGCTCGAATTCCCGGATTTTCCTGTTTTATTTCTCAGTACCGTGGACCGAGGATATGAAAGCCGGTATCCATATGCCTGGAGACTCGCTTGCCCGAATTCAGATCCACTTGACAACCCTTGAGGATACTAAAAATAGAAAGCACTGCGTACTGAGTAACTACTCACAACGAGGCATGCTACAAGCAATTGAAAAAAAATTGCAAGGGTCTTTAATTATTGTAGCTATGCTTCACCAAATTCAAACATTAAAATATTATTAGTGGATATAAAATCAAAAGTTAGAACATTTTACAATGAATGATTATTGTATAATTACATTAGAGGCGGCTGACATTAAAGCCCATGATAACTTTATTGACCTAGTAAAATCAATAAGAGAATGCTTAATGAATGTAACACACACTAACATAATAGTATACGCACCCACATATATCTGCGGGGCACTCATTTATAATTATAAGGTTGAAATGTTTAATAACTTACTCTGTATGGACATACAAAATAATAAGTATGCATATTTTTTTGACTCCAACTATGGATTAACATTTGACATGTTTTCAAATATATCAGGCAAATTAAATAAAAATGGAATACAATGCATATTTAGGGACATTATGAATAGAATTAATATTGACATACAATTATTTCCAGATGACTTGACCAGTGACGCAAATGGACAAAACTCACAGGTGTTTCTTTTATAATAATATACGTATTCTCCATCAAAACATAGCAGGTCTCATAAACAAATCTGATATCTTGACGGTACACTTAGAGAAATTAGCACAAAATAATAAACCAATAGACGTGATCTGTTTATCCGAACACTTTATGACGACCGACCAGGAAAACATACTCGACATACCCAATGAACAAACTTAGGGCTCCGCTAGGCGAGAAATAATAAAGCTGTAGTACCACTTGTACACGTTAGCGTTTATTCCTTGAAACAGTTCACACCAAAAAAAATAATTCTTAGACTACTTATATTTTCGGCGGTAACGAAACCATAGCGAGATCTAATTCGACGTCAACGCCATCTATCGAGCGCATAGGTCAACTCTCGACACTTAATGAATCAATATTAGATCTCGCCGTGGCTTCGCTACATACTTAAACATACCGCCCACCAAGGACATAATGCAGAATGTCCTTCAAACCGCCCACCATGCCACAGTCTTATAAAGTAAGTAATACTAAACAAAAAAAACTTATTTTGCTATGGGCAATATCGATAATTTTGATGTAGGTCTCTTAATTACTGAATTTTTGGTACGGATGGTAACTACCCGTGTAATTTGATCAGGACCAGGGTGTTTGCGCTCCACTTTGCCCAACAACCACTTTCCAGGAGGTAAATCGTCCTCCTTAACTAAAACTACATCGCCTAGTGATGGTTCCGGGTTCTGGTATTCCCATTTATTCCTTTGCAGAAATTGATGCAGATAATCCTGCGACCATCTGCGCCAAAAGTCCTGCATCATTCGCTGGTGGAGTTGCCATCGCCGCAGACTATGGATGTTCGACGTTTCATAATTTGAATCTGGTACTACGACGAGTGGTTCCCCCACCAGGAAATGACCAGGAGTCAATACAAAAAGCTCGTTTTGATCCTCTACATGTGACATTGGCCTTGAATTTAAGCATGCCTCAATTTGAGTTAAAACTGTGGCCATCTCCTCATAAGTCAACGTAGAGTTCCCTATGACTCGCTTAAGATGGAACTTCATTGACTTTATGCCTGCCTCCCAAAGTCCCCCAAAATTGGGCGCGCGAGGAGGAATAAAGTTCCAATGAGTCCCGTTGTTCGCGAGATATTCTGCCAGTTCCGGTTTAAAATTTGATTTTTCTTCATTGAACAAGCACAATAACTCGCGAGCAGCTCCCACAAAATTTGTGCCGTTGTCGCTGTACAACTCTGCACATCTGCCCCGTCTTGCGACAAACCTTCGAAAGGCAGCCAAGAAACCTTGGGTACTTAATTCGCTGACAGCCTCGAGGTGCACAGCTCTTATCGCCATGCATACAAACAATGCAACGTAACCCTTATAAGACTTATTGCCCCTGCCCTTTGACACTCGTATATTGATAGGCCCTGCGTAATCTACGCCACTAATGAAAAAGGGCTTGTTTGGGGTCACCCGTGGTAAAGGTACTTGTCCCATGAGCTGAGACGTGGCTTTGGTTGAGTACCTAATACAAGTGACACAGTCTCTGTAACACTTTTTAACCAAACCCTTGACCCCTACAATCCAGTACCTTGATCGCAAGTACGTGATCATAAGTTGCGGACCACCGTGCATAGTTTTTTGATGCGCTTCTGCAATCAAAAGACCTGTAAAAAATGATTCCTTTGGTATAAGAATCGGATGTTTCTCATTAAATGGCAAAGAAGACATTTCCAATCTGCCGCCAACTCTTATTATACCCTTTGAATCTAAAAATACATTTAAGGATCTTAGCTTCTTCTTTTTCTTATCTAAACTTCCCTTTCTTTTCAGTTCTTCCAGCTCTTCCGAAAATCCTTCTTCCTGGCATCTAATAACACAAACTTCTATGGCGTCCTCAATTTCTTGTCTGGACAAGTATTTAGTGTCGTGCCTGATATTTACCCTTCCTCTCACATTCAACCATCGTCGACAGTAGGCAACCACTCGAACAAGCCTGGAGAACGAGGAAAACCTTTGCCAAAAAGCAACGTCAAAGACAGCCGTTTGTACTCTTACTTCTTCGAGATTAGTCACGAGATGCTTAGGCCTTTTAAAAATAATCAAGTCCTGTCTTAAAAACTCTGGACCTTCAAACCATATAGAAGTTGTTGAAAGCTCTGCCGGCGATATACCTCGCGATGCACAGTCCGCTGGGTTTTTCTTTGTGGGTACATGAGACCAGTGCTGGGTGTCTAGAGTTGATAAAATTTCCGAGACCCGATTCGCCACAAAGGTCTTCCAGCGGCTCGGATGATTATTTAACCAGGCCAGAACTACCTCACTGTCGGTGAAAGCATGCAGCTGATCTTTGGCTATTCCCATAACTTCAGCTACTTCCACAATGAGCTTAGCCAACAGTACAGCCCCACAAAGTTCAAGCCTGGGTATCGACACTTGCTTTATAGGCGCGACCTTCGTTTTCGATGTCAATAAGGAGACGTGGATATTTCCCTGATCATCCACTACTCTGAGGTATACGACAGCAGCATATGCCACCTTTGAAGCATCCGAAAACCCGTATAATTCGCGTTTATTCTTTTTACCAGTGTGTAACCAACGCGGGATTTTTATATCAACCAAAGCAGCCAAGTTTCGACGGTAAGTAAACCATTCACTTAATAAATTGTTTGGAACTTCTTGATCCCACCCAATTCCAGCTAGCCACAGCTTTTGTATTAGGATTTTGGCTAAAATAATACTGGGTGCTAACCATCCGAGTGGGTCGAATAAACGTGAAATGTCGGAAATAATTTTTCTTTTTGTTGCAGGTTCAACTAGCGGCGTGAGATCGACGGAGTACTGAAAGCAGTCACCTCTTGGATTCCAGGTAAGTCCCAAAATCTTTGTTATGTCATCAACCTTAATACACAAACCCTCGTCCTTGCCACCTTTCTCATCCCATATCTTATCCAACAATTCTCGGCAATTGCTTCTCCATTTCTGCAATGGAAAACCTCCCTTGGCTAGCACCGTACTTAACTCTGAGTAAATATTAAAAGCACCTTCCCTATCTTCAGCTCCTGTCATCACATCGTCCATGTAAAAATCGTCCAAGATGATTTTTGCAATACCTGGCCTGTCCAAGCACTCATCATAGGCCAGCTGTTGTAACGACCTTACCGCTAAATATGGTGCTGATGCCGTACCGAAGGTGACGGTAATCAGCTCATACTCTTGGATCTCCATTTCAGGACTATCTCTCCAAAGTATTCTTTGGAGTGGAGTATCTTCCCTATTTACCAACACTTGCCTGTACATTTTGATGATATCCGCTACCAGACCTATCTTATGTGATCTCCAGCGCATAATAGTATGGCGGAGTTCAGATTGCAACGGCGGGCCAACCATCAATTCATCGTTAAGTGCCCTGCCATTGGTTCCCTTACAGGAAGCATCAAATACGACTCGGACCTTTGTCGTGTCCTTATCCTCCCGGACAACTGCATGGTGAGGTAAGTAAATTGCTGCTTTATTATTCTGTTCTTTATCGGTAACCTTGACCATGTGATTTAATTCTAAATATTCTTTCATGACCTTTATGTAATCTACCTTTAATTTTGGATTTTTTCCCAACCTTATCTCTAAACCTTTTAATCTTTTTTCAGCAATACTCCTGGACTCACCAAACCTGCTGACCGGGTCAGCGTCACGAAGCGGTAATTTTACAATATACCTGCCCTCCTTATTTCTCATCGTGGACGCTGTAAACAGTTTTTCGCATTTAATTTCATCCTCCGTGAGCATTTTTTGTGTTCCTGATGTTTCAGCCTCCAGTTCCCAGAACTTTTTTAGCATGTTGTCAGCATCAAAACTTGAATGCATCACATGGATGTGCGAATGTATATTGGATGAATTATCTACCTCACAGACCCCTGATATTATCCACCCAAATGCAGTATCCTGCGCCAAGAGAGAACCACCCAAATTTCTTTGAACGCCTTCTTGAATGATTTGACTGTATACCTCAGCACCTAATAAGATATCGATCTTATTAGGTCTGTGATATTCAGGATCAGCCAAATCCTCAACTGTCAGATTTACCCATTCTACCCGGGTTACTTTGGTAACTGGGAGAAGGGACGTAACTGATTTCAAGATATAAGCATCAACCTTAAATTGAAACTGGGGATCTATTCTCGACCTTATATTAATTTTGACCGTGGACTTCGAAGTCACACTTTTGTCACCACCTACACCTACTATAGTGTGTTTGGCCGCAATCCTTTTTAAACCTAAGTACTGAGCCATAGCTTCGGTAATAAAAGATCCTTGCGACCCTTGGTCTAATAATGCCCTAACCGGAAGATAGGTCCCGTCTTTCGACTCAGCTTGCACCACAGCTGTGGTTAATAAAACTGTTTTACAACAGTTCCCTGTCGAAAGACAAGACACAAGTGGCTTACTAGACCCCTCCGCTTGCGCGGAAACCTTATTGCTGTCTGATGCAGCATTTTCTTCAATCGACTTTTTGCCAGTCGACGAAGCTCCCTCGTGAACCGTCTCAATTTCTGCGCTAACAGAACCAGAATCACCACTAGGGTGCAATAATGAATGGTGGCGGCGTTTACACACCCGGCATCGGACCATGTTTTTACAAAATTTAGCAGAGTGGTTGCTGTTTAAACACACAAAACATAAATTTTTCTCCATTGCAAAATTACGTCGTTTGTCGTTAGTTTCTTTGGCAAATTTTTTACAAACAGTTATTTTATGATCTGCTGCACAATACGCACACGACACAACGTTATTCTCTTTCACAATGTGAAAAGATTTTGTATTCTTGTTCTCTACTTTGGTATTCTTTGAATCTAAATTTTCTAGACCTCTAAAACGCCCTATCAAAAAATCGGAAAATTGCACAAACGTAGGAAATTCGTCCGTTGGATCTGAGGCTACTTTTAATTCCCATGCTTTTCGGGTATCCTTGTCTAATTTAGCGCTCATTAGATGGATAATCAAAAGATCCCAAGAGGAAATATTTACACCTAGATTTCTTATAGACTCTAAACAATCTGACGTTGTACTAATTAACTTCTTAATTTCAGAGGCAGATTCAGACCCCAAACTTTTTTGATTTAGCAGCCGATTCAAGATGCCATTAGCCAAAAACCGCTTATTATTGTACATACTATCCAATTTTTCCCAAGCAACTTGATAGCTATCAGAAGTCACTTTAATGTTTCGCAACAACTGTTCTGCTTCACCCGTCAAATGTCCCCTGAGATAGTAGAACCTTTGCGCATCATCCAGAGACTTGTTTTCATGCACAAGCCCTAAAAACAAATCTCTGAACGTCTGCCACTCAGTATATTTCCCGGAAAACGTAGGAATTTTTATTTCTGGCAACTTGAAACGTCTAGCTAAACCGTCACTTTGATTACTAGAACTTGAATTTAACTCTGTCTCCGATGTTTTTAAATTATATAACATTTCTTTTAAATCAGTCTTAAATTGAACATACAATTCTTCCACATCATCATAGACACTATTTTTATGATAATCCGAACCATACAAATCACTTCGTTTAACTTGACTAATAATTTTAGTATGAGTGCTTGTAAATAAACTCCACTGTTGTTCTAAGTTATCTAGTCTAGTTTCAATATATGGAACAGTCAAACGCTCTTTAGGAGATTTTTTAAAATTGGTTTTAACTTTCAGCATTTTCGCTCTTATATCCTCCTGTAAATCGTTAAACGCTTCCATTTTAAATTATTTATCAAAACTCTGTAATTTACTCAATTAAAAAACACTCAAACAAATTCGTCTCAAAATACCATAACAAAATGTAAACAAAGCTAAACAGAAGTCTTTTTGCCCGTACTTCCAAAATGTACACTAAGTTAAAACACAAATTGGGCAAAATTTTACAAGTCTTTTTTATTTACAAGTCTTTTTATTTACTATTACAAGTCCAAACTAACTAAATTCTTCTAAGTTAAATTTTACTATCTTGAATTTTTCTAAGTTTCACTAGTCTTGACTTTAAAGTTCAAATTTGCATGTACTTCTCAAATTTTCAAGTTTTAATCTTCTAGTAAATAAGGACGAAAATGTACTCACAATTGAACACCGCACTCACTGTCACTGATTTTCTTCGACGACACGCGCCTGCTACCGCCGTAGTGGCGCCCTCTGGCGCTCCGCAACCTGCTTATCACCTCCCGCGTTCACCGCTCCTCCGGATGCTGACACCCGGCTCCACCACTGCCTTGACGCCTTTCCAGCCGCCTTGCTGTAGGGATGATCTGGACAGCGATCCACTGCCAGTAGCGACGAAATGGGTAGTAACCACTACCACCACCGGTGATTACCAAAACACGCCCAGCCAAATCCAGTTCGAAGGACCATGAACAAACTTAGGGCTCCGTTAGGCGAGAAATAATAAAGCTGTAGTACCACTTGTACACGTTAGCGTTTATTCCTTGAAACACCCAACTTCCGCCTAGCAACAAGTACATTTTAATTACATTTTATTTTATACTTGCTGTGTTTGTCCCCCCTTTACAGGGACCTAAAATTAGCGGCAGTGTCCTCTGAGTGGTTGTATATGAACACCACTTTCACAAAGACTACCAACTTGCTGCGTACACCGGCCAAAGACGTGAGCTCGTCGGATTCTAGGGGCTCACCGCGGTTGACGGAGAAGGTTGGACCCTCGCTTCCCTGTGTGAGGCGTAGAATGGAAATGGGAGGCCGGGAAATCTGAGCCCCAGGGTAAGTCCCTAGTCAACACAAAGCGTGACGCCACACCACCTGCCACCAGCACTCTGGAGACGCGCCGAGGTAATATGGTCTCCGCAAGACCGCCCAAGAGGACTGAGTCCGGGTACCCCAGTCTCACAGCGGAGGCGAGAGCTTACCTTAATAAAGCTAAGCTTCATTTGGTCAACTCTCGCAACCTCAAGCCAGAGATTAAGACGGCGGTGCTAGAAGCCATAAACAGGCTCTATGAGCTGGTGAAAGAGTCGGAGCAGAACAAATCTCCTGTGACGCTTGCTGCCATACCGGCAGTTGCACCTGCAGCTGCGCCAACTGCCGATGAAAGTACCCAGTCCATTCACATCGAGAGTAGTACTTATCAGATTGAGCTCATGAAAGCAATGCAAGAGCATAGCTCTCTGATTAAGGAAAATACCGAGCGAATGGAAAAACTTCGGGAAGCTTTGGTGCATCGAGAAAGCGTTAACGAAAGGACCTATGCGGGTGTAGCGGCAGCGCGCGAGAGCCAGACCGGGTTACAGGCCCTGGAGCGAGCGACGCTGCACTCTGTGGTGGTCACCTCAACGCAGGAATTCGACACGAGAGAGGAAGTTTTGGAAAGAATTAGAAAGGCAGTAGATGCGAAAGAAGGATGGGGGCAGGTGGAAAGAGTGAGGAAAGCAAAGGACAGGAAGATAATAATGGGTTGCACAACGAAGGAGATATATTAGAGACATAAAGAGGGGAGGGTCATGTATACTAACTAGAATTGGACTATACAACACTTAAAACTAACTGTTCTATTAAAGGTATTATAGAGTGTAGCGCCATAGAACTAAATGAACATGGACTCGTTATAGTTTGTATATACAGAGTGCCAAATTCATGTATAAATCTATTTTACGGTAATTTAGAGAAATGACTACGCCAGATATGTGACAATACTAACAAGAAAATTGTTTTATGCGGAAATTTTAACATAAATATACTCACAACCGTCACTCTCTAGACTGAATATCTTTTGGAAAGTCATAATTTAAAATTAGAAATTAGACATCCTACCAGGCTCAGCAGTAAGTCTTGTATTGACACTTTGCACACAATATTCCTAGATGCAAAAGTGAAATAATTGAATTTGGTATATCCGACCATACAGCTCAACTGTTACAATGCCCCGTCAAAAAAACCTGTGTGATAAAATCTTGGCATATTAGAAGACGGGACTATAGTCCTGAAAATCTGAATAAATTTAAAAATTGCATAAACAGCTTGTCGTTTACTGACATTTACAATACAAATGACCCGGATGAAGCTTATAATTATTTTCTAGATCTTTTCTTATGTTTTTACAATTTATGTTTCCCTTTCAAAATCGCTAAACAATAAATCTAAATAGATATCTAAAAGTCTTAGAAACTGTAGTAAAATAAAAAGAAAAATGTTATGGCAGTATAGGATACATACAACAAAAAGAAATAAAAACATATTTAAGCAATACGCAGCTAAATTAAAAAAAAGCAATATCACTAATTCAGAAGTCCCAAAACAATTATTACATAAATACATCACAAAACAAATCAAAAGCGGCATGGTCAATTATAAATAAGTCTAAATTTAACTTTCCCAAAGAGCCTATTACAGAAATACTTAAAGATAACATCAAGATTACAGATCCTAAATCTATTGCGAATAGTTTTAACGAATTTTCCATAGACCAAGCTTCAGAATCAGGCCAAACAAATAATGTAAGGAATGACAGTTAAAACAAAACCCGACCCTCAAATCATAAAATGAACACTAAAATGAATTAAAATTTTCTTACTCCCACAACACCTACAGAGGTAGACAGAGAAATAAAGCACCTGATACCCAGTGGGCAGCAATTGTGTCTGCACGAAAATCATAAAATATGTGTCCCCGTATATTTCAGCTCATCTATGCTACATAATTAACTTATACATTTCTAACGGAATATACCCAGAAACACTTAAAACGTCCATTGTCATTCCACTATACAAAAAAGAAGACAAACGAGAAATGGGAAACTATAGACCCATAGCGTTGATCTCCATTTTTTCAAAATTATTTGGAAAAGTCATATATAGCCGACTCTACAGTTTTTTTAAAAAAATATAATATTTTTGTAGACGAACAGAAAGGCTTTCGCAAGGCGAAATCAATACATATAGCCATTTATGACCTACTGAAGACTATTTTGGTCGCCATGGACAAAACAATACCAACATGTGCTATCTTAATGGATATGAGTAAAGCCTTTGACCGAGTTGACCATACAATACTAATGCAAATATTAACCATGTACGGCATAAGAGGTAAAGCGCTAGATCTCATCTGTTCATACCTGCGTAATAGAAAACAAATAGTAGAAATAACACAAATATGTCAAAAAACACGTAATAAGATTAAACATAACTCAAAATTAAAAATTAGGAATTCCACAAGGTAATATCCTAAGCCCTTTAGTGTTCTTGATATATATCAATGATCTTCCTAAAAATATCAATCAACAAATGGTACTATTTGCAGATGATAGTACAGTTATAATAAAATGCGACAGAGAAAATGATTACAAGCACGTAGTCAACCAAACATTAAATACAATAATACAATGGTTAACCGAAAATAATCTTAAAATAAATATGGACAAAACTAAAATGATACATTTTCACCAGAGAACTCAACTGAAAAATATAAACGTTAGTTACCAAGGCAAAATAGTGCATCCTGTGACAGATACAAAGTTTCTAGGAATTAATATTGACAATAAACGGACATGGAAAACACATTTAGAATATGTGTGCAGAAGAATTAATAAATCCTTATTTGCTCTGTACAAACTCGAAAATTGTTAATAAAGAAGCCGTATTAGCTGCTTACGAGTATCACGAACTTGTTGCACCGGTCCTAAGATATGGTATTATATCTTGGAGCAACGCAGTAGATAAGGAATCTATATTTAAAGCCCAAAAGAAATGCATCAGAGCAATGTGTAATGCAGACAACACTACCAGCTGTCAACCCCACTTTAAGAGCTTAAAAATTCTGACACTGCCGTCGTTATACATAATATATGAAATAAATGTTTTTGTCAAATTAAATCCTTATTATTATAAGACTGCTTTTTAAAGCTACTAAAGACAATTACGTGACAAAAAAGACTAGAAATTGATATACCATATGGGAAAACAGCATTGATCAATAAAAGTATTCTTTGTATGGCATCATTGATTCACAACAAGTTGTCTGATGATTTCAAAAAGTTACCTGTTCATCAATTCAAGCCGAAACTGCACAAATTCCTGGTGAATAAATGTTATTATAATGTCAAGGAGTACTTAAAAGATAAAAATATAGATAGATACATAGAGTAAGAGTAATTTATTGACACTGAATAATATGACAATATACTCGTTAAAAGTGTGACATGCTATAATAATTGAATTTAACATCTGTATAATTTTATTTTAATGTGAACCAATACTTTAATTTAGTTTAATTTATTTGATTGTTAAGTCTACGACATGTGTTAGAATACATATGAATTTTGTAATGTTATTTTAATAATAATTTAATTAGATTAACAATAATATAAATATTTGCACACCTTAGTAGGTAATGATGCAGAGTACTTTATAGTTATTTGTAACATCTGTTTGTACAGTCTGTTGTCAACATTATCTGACCCACCCTAAAAACAAACGAATTTGGACCCTGTGCTTGTAACATTAAGGTTTATTCAATTTATATGAGCATATCAGACTATATAGTGTTCGAGGACTCGATGAACAAATAAAATAATAATACAGACACGCAAATTTGATCTTTAACACGTAACCTTAAGGTAAACCCACCCAACATTGTCAGAGCCACCGGCATTATATATCATTTTGTTATGCTATTTTAATCATTATCTCGTTGACATTAAAGTTGAAAAGCTTTTAAGTCACACTACATAATTACAACCCAATCTTTAATTTCGCACGTTTCTAACAAGTTTTTGTGGCTTAGCGGTTTGATGCTGGATTGGCGACTAACAACATGTCGGTTCAAAAACACAGTCCAACTATTATCAGTTCCTTTTTTAATAAATAAAAACACACATGATAAAAAAACTACCTATAAAACAGAAAATCAAAAATTGTAAAGATACGTTGTTTTTGCAATATAGTAAGGCAAGGTAAAATATGTTTGCGCGTAGTCACTGCATACCCTTAGGTTTTATAATGAATACGAATATTTATTTTTCAACTACCCACTTATTACAAAATTATGCGAAAATATTACCATTTTAGAAAGTTTATATTTGAAGATTATCCGTCTATAGTTCTTTACAATATACAAGAAATGGTTTTGTAATAAATTCTAAACTGAAAGCAAAACAATTATTTTGTCGCAGGATTTGATCTCGCATCTTGTTTTTCTCAGTCTTATCTTCAGACCACGAGACCATAATTACTTGAAGACAGTAATTAAAATAAGTTATCACACTAATTATATTATAACAAGTAGTTATAACATATAACCTAACGCTAACGTTTTAAAGATCAAATTTGCGTGTCTGTATTATTATTGTATTTGTGCATCAAGCCTTCGCTTGTCTGATAAGCTCATTTAAATTGAATAAACCTTATTGTTAATGTCAGAGGGTCCAAATTCGTTTGTTTTTAGGGTGGGTCAGATAATATTGACAACAGACTGTACCTACCTGTAGCAAATAAATAATTCGATTTGATTTGATTTGAACCCATTTTCCCAGAGACGGTGGGATGAGCCGCTCTGCAGAATAGTACAGAATAATTTACTTGACACTTCTGCTACTGCTGCGGAGCGTGCGCGCCTTTCGGATGTGGGTAAGTGGGAGTCCGACCTGGGACTTTATGCACTACCGTCATCGAACTTAGCCACTTTGTTCGACGACACTACTTTCCGCATCGCTGCTTCCCTGCGACTAGGAACTCCTTGTTGTTTTCCTCATCGCTGTCACTGTGGAAAAGTTGTCAACAGTCTCGGACGCGGTGTCCGAGGCTTGTTTTGCAGCCGAAGTGTGGGTCACTTAGCGTGGCACGCAAACATTAATGACATCATCCGACGAGCTATTGTCACCGTCGGCGTTCCAGCTGTATTAGAACCTAATGGCTTGGCACGCGATTATGGCAAGAGACCGGACGGTATGTGTTTATTTCCATGGAACACACACTAAAGGCCTACCCACCGGTAGGCCTTTAGTGTGGGACGCAACGTGTGTCGATACTCTTGCACCATCCCATCTTTCTGGCTCAGCGTGCTGTGCTGGCGCTGCCACTGCGGCTGCAGGAAACCTCAAGCGGCGAAAGTATAATAACCTTATAGGTAACTATATTTTCGAGCCGTTTGGGGTTGAAACTGGCCCTAGACCGTGGGGTCCGAGTGCTCATGGTCTGTTGACTGAAATCTCTAAATGACTGGTTAACACTTCCCGTGACTCAAGGGCTGGTTTTTACCTTGGCCAGAGGCTAAGCATTGGAGCTTCTGATGAAAGGCGAAGTTTACAGGCCAACTGGTGAGTGATACCTTTAAGCCTGCATCTCAGAAAGAGTCCAGTACGTTGGAGGCAGTGTACTTGTATGGGCGGGTATATCTTTAGAAGGTCGCAGTCTCAGTTAGTAGTCATAGAAAATGGCACTCTGACTGGGGAAAGATATGCCCAGGAGATTCTCAATGAGTATGCAGGGAACCGAATTTAGTTAATATGGGTGATGGATCGATGCTGATGCATGATAATACCCGGCCACACACGGCTCGGGTCCTGCAAGAGTATATTCAGGAGGTTGGTATCAGCGTGATGGCTTGGCCATCAAGAAGTCCTGATCTCAACCCGATTGAGCACGCCTGGGATGAGCTAGGGAGACTAGTCAGAAGCCGCAGACCACCACTGGTAAGTAGTGGTGGTCCCTGAGGGTGGTAACCCTCAGGGTACTAAAACAGGCCCTGATAGAAGAATGGGAGAATATTCCCCAACATCAGCTCCAAAACCTCGTGTTCAGTATGCCAAATCAACTCGAAGCTGTAAGCAGAGCCCGAGGAGGCAATACTAGTTATTAAAAAATAAATAACATGTAAAACATACTTGTAAATGTTAATTGAGTTTTATGACACTAACTGTTTTATCTTTTTAAACCTTTAAAAATGTTACTTGTATATAATTTACTAAGTTTCAAAGAAAGCCGATAAAATTTGCTATAAAACGTTTTTTATTTTAAATCTCTAACTTCTATAATTTATAAAAAAAATAAGTGTAGACTTAGTTTTGCAGGCAAAAGAACAGAGGAACATTCAGTTAATTTAAATATTCTAAGTAGACTGTGTCCTCAAAATTTTGTAAATTAATAAGCGAAAGTAGTTTCTGTCAATGTCGTTATCAAATGACGATGTTCATTTATGCCGTAATTATGTCTAGCTGATTATTATTTTAAGATTTCTTGATTAATTCAAACTAAATTTTTATATTAGTTTAGAGTTAACGAAGGCAGAATTTTGAGATGGAATAAAATAAACCTTGCTAGTTATTCTGATTGCATTTTCTGTAATTTAAAGATTACAGTTTATTTGGTCAATGTGATCAAATGAGTGGTAGGAATATTACTTTTAGGTAGAAAAGATTACTAGGGAGACAAGCATATTATCAGAGAAGTTAGTTTAAAAGATAATACTTTTAAATTAACTGTTAGCATGCAGTCTATATTCTCAAATAATCATAAGATTCTTTCAATATTCATGATTTTACCAAGATGTTGTAATACAAGTATTATGTTGATTAAAAAAAGTGTCTATGGAGTTTTTTTTTTAAAAGAGTGTTAATGAATGCCTTAATAAAAGCGCGCTGTTGGATTTTCAACTTTCAGCACTAAGCCCAGCCTAAAAAATTTAATAGTGCGCTATTTTTAGGCAATTATTTCAAGTGTTTGTTATGGAAAATGGACAATAGTCATTTTCATCAACCCACAAGGGAACTATACCAATAGTGTTATGTTCTTCTTACTTGGACAGTTTCTGTTCTTCGTAGCTGTATACACACCGTCTCAGCTGCCTCAACTGATAAATAGAACTTCTCACAGTATATACTATGTATAATAACTAGTATGATATCTTTTACTATCCATTTAAAAACGATAAGTAAAACCGGCCAAGTGCGTGTCGGACCACGCACGATGAAGGGTTCCGTTGATGGGATGAATTTTTTCCCAAGAAAAAACTCAAGTGTAGTTGAAAACAAGATTATTACTCGTTAACTTTTAGAGCCTACTTAGCTGTGATTTTTTCCGTTTAATTTCGTTATTTATATTACTGCTGTGAATTTTTCCACTTATCCAGAACCAACCATTTAGCTGGTAAGGGGGTAAATTAATCAAAAATTACAGAATTAATGACGAACAACGATAATTTTTCACGCGCCATTATGTTAATTTTTTTCTTCTTTACTTTAAACTACTATTTGCAAAACAAATCAAAACTTAAATAATAGTTATTTGTCCAACAAGAGAGCACAGTCGTTTTTTGCTGCGAGTGTTGATTTTGAATCCCGAGTAAGCGAAGGATTCTATAATTGAATCACGAGCGTAGCGAGTGATTCTAGGTTAGAATCCTGAGCGCTGCGAGGGATTCAAAGACACGAGATGCAAATAACTTTGCTCTCGTGTAACACATACAACTTTTCACCTCAGCAGCGAGAACATACAACATGTAAAAAAAAAACCCTGTCCGATTCGTGAGGGTGTTGTTAGGTATCGTACTGTTAGCATATTTATGTTGAAATTTTCAGGAAAAAAGAAAAAATGCTGAATTTGACCGAATTTTACATTTGGTGCGGGCGGCGGCCGTCGTTTAGCGGGTGTCTAAAAGTCATAAGTAGTATGAGTTTTGCAATTTTTTTATGGATTTGGGGTACTTAATTTTGGAACAAAAAATGTGAATTTTTAATACCAATAACTTTTTTACTATAAATAATAATAAAAAAATACTGTTTTGTAAAGTTACTGCAGTAACATATGCCCATTTTGCCCAGATGTTCGGATCGGACAACGTTTTTTTTTACATAATCTTCATCACTTCGTATTTTGCAGCCACCATCTTGGATTCATATTTTGACCTCACTATCGACTTTAGCACCCTCGAAAACTCGAAACGACACCCATGAAGAAAAATTTGAAAATTTTCGAAGCGGCCATCTTGGATTTACATTTTGACTTCACTATCGGCTTTAGCAACCTTGAAAACCATAAAAACGATACCTATGAAAAAAAATTGAAAATTTACGCAGCCGCCATCTTGGATTTACATTTCGACCTCACGATCGGCTTTGGCACCCTTGAAAACAATGAAAACGACACCCATTGTGAAAAATGCGAAAATTTTCGCAACCGCCATCTTGGATTTTCATTTCGACCAAATTCACACTTACTATCTCTCTCCGTCTTTCTTTCTCTTTCAATTAGAAAAAGACAGTCGCAAGCGCCTTTTCGCGTGACGATTTCTGCCAGTGCACTCTTACCGCAAGCCGCTTAAGAACTTCGTTCCAAAAATTTAATAAAACAGAATTTAAATAAAACCTTATCAGATGATTTGCAATTTTAATGTTTTATGTGTATCCGAACGTTTTATTGTTTGTTTCTTTTTTGGGCCTAGTAGGTAGGTGTATGGAATTTTGAAATCGAACTTCGAATCGACTTGTTTCTATCTCTCGCTTTTTTCGTATCGAAATGAAAGTGACAAAACTAATTGAAGTTCAAATCTTTAGAATTTTGTGAGTAGACCCAACTTTGCTCTCGATATTTAAAAAAAATAATTAAAAAGTTACTTTGTTTCACGCTCGCAGCAAAATCGAATTTTGCTCACTGTTTTTTGACAGCAAAACCTGCTTGTTTGAGGTGCTGAGGTGAAAAAGCTTTTTCTTTATAAAAGTGCTTATTTGTGCAGAATATAGGCTACACAAAATCGAATTTTGTGCACGAGTACATTAACGTATCTACTCTTAAATGTATCTATATAAAGGCAAAGAACATGAGCCATACAGCCAAACACAATAAGAAGTTCATAGATAGAATTTGTTATTTTATAATATTTACTTTAATTTATTTACCAGTGTTTTTTAAGACAAAAGATATTAAAATTTAAATTCAAGTACGGTATTTAATTAATTTAAGAAAATTATTATTACAAAATAAATTTAATAATAGGCTGTATAGGTCTGCAGCCCAAGGCTAATATCAATGTCGTAAAATTCAGAAAAATACCGTTAATGTGCCGGGAAAAACAATTTCTTTCAGTATTGAAAACTGTACTAATTTTACTTTGAATTTTAATTAAAGAAATGTTATGTTATACTACTGTTTTATTTCCTCACAACCGAAGTGAAAAGCAGAGATTATAACTCGTCCACAAAACATTTTATCATTTTATCCTCGACATTACTATCAGCCCTCGCCTTCGTCTCGGGCTTCTAAAAGTCTCGGATAAAAATGGTTCGTTTTGTGCACTAGTTGTAAAATCTACTATTATAAGTTACCTCCTTGGTTGCCATGTGCTGAAGTAAAAAGTTCATTTCATTTTTAAAAACGCAACAGATATCAGTTTTCATAAAAACATTGCCGGCCGGGCGCTCGCAAATATTCGGCCAGTACAGCAATTTCGGTTGATCTCGAAGAAGGTCGTCAAAGTAATGCTCGAAATTCCAAGCATGTTTGAGAAAAGGTATGTATTTATTCATAAATTATTAAATCAGCAAATACAGGAAAAATTATAAGTAGAGTGATTATGAGTAGAGTGAGAAATCGGACGTGGAACGCATAAGCACCCGTTAATGTCAAATTATTTTCAATTGTTTGTTGGGGTGCTCATAACTGGTGCAAGGCTTGCAATTGGGCACCCAATTGATACTTACTAAGAAATATACTCAGAAATTTTCCAGTCGTATACATAGACAATAAGCTGTTAAGAAAAGATCCTCTCTAAAATCTTTGCTTTGTTTGAAATAACTGCCTGTAAAAATGTATTCGAACTTATTGGACACGGGTTGTTGGAGCCTGATCAATATCGCATAGCAGCAATACACCTAATTAGCACATATTACTCGTGACGTGTCTTGATGACACTGGCACTTGTACATTAGAACCCCTGTTGTTAACACCTAATTAAAAAAGTTATTTTACTTGCATCGAGCATCCTGAGTTTATTCATCCGGCATATCCCTAAAATTCCCGCACATGGTCCGTAACGAGCCGGATAACGTATAATATAAAGGAGATCAGCGGATTTAATCAAGAATTAAGGATTACTATCATCCACGTGCAGTGGAGGTTATTTGCCGGTGAATTGGATGGACTTCAAGCAAGCTAATTAGCGGTGTACAGCATTTATAATTAATCTAATATCGTCACCCAACACTCAGGTAGTATACATAAATAGTCATATTAAAGGTCAGTATTATTTTATTGTATTACCTATTGTATTGTGTTAGATTAAAATCATTAGGTACTTGTTGCATTGTGATTAGTATTTTATTCAACAGCAAAGTTAAGTTTAAAATCATACTGATTACGGTATAGTTAGCATATTTTGCTACATTAATTAAACTTAAATTAAATAAAGCTGTAACTAATTCACTAAATCTACTAAATAGTGGTGTTAATTGTTAGCAGGTATCTTAACATAATACATATAGTTTGAGAGTGTTAGATATTAGGGCAAGTCATTGTTAAACATTAATAGCATTTAGAATCATTTATGTAGTCAACATAATTGGTGTTAGTTGAGCCTACTTATAACTTAGTTCGTATAAAAGATTTGCAATAAAACATAGTATCAGAATTGTATACAGTATTTTAGGTTTATACACTTGGTAGTTAAAAGATAATAAGTTGTTTTGTTTGCTATAGCATTTAGACAGTGTATACAAAACAGTTGGGCGTGTATTCAAGTTATATTGTTTGTGTTATAATTGTATTCCTGTATCAATTTCAGGTTGACAACACTCGTCTCCCAATATGTCTGAGGAAAGAGATTTAATTAAAAAGCGAGGCAGCTTCAAAGGCCGTTTGACTGCTTTCGTCAATTTTCTGGATTCACTCAAGGACAAAGAGTTATCGAGCTGTGATGTGTCTGAATTGCAGTTGCGTATGGGCAAGATCGAGTCGTTGTACGAACGGTATGATGAGGTACAGTTAGGTCTGGAATGCATTGTAGATGATCTCAAATTGCAACACTCTGAGCGATCTGAATTCGAGTCTCTTTATTATAAGTCCTTAGCCAGAGCCCAAAATATTCTGAGTGATTTTAATAAGGATAGTAAATCGATGGAAAGCTGTAAAAGTACACATGTTAGCATGCAAAAGCCGGTTAAATTGCCAACGATTCAGTTGCCGAAGTTTAGCGGTTTGTATTGTAATTGGCTTGAATTCCGCGACACCTTTACTAGCCTAATTCATTGTAGCAATGACATAGACGCAATCAATAAGTTTCATTACTTGAGAGCATCACTTGAGGGAACAGCTGCAGTAGTAATCAAATCTATTGAGTTTTCTTCGAGTAATTACTCTGTGGCATGGTCGTTGTTATGTGATCGATTTGACAACAAAGGGTTACTGGTACAGAATCACATATACGCATTATTCAATATCGAATCTATCTCAAGGGAATCTTCTGTTGCATTAAAAAGTTTAATCGATCAATTAAATAAAGATTTGCGAGCATTAGAGTCGTTAGGGGAGCCTGTTAAACACTGGGACACACTTTTAATTTACATTGTTACTCGCAAACTTGATCAAAAGACCTATCGTGAGTGGGAGGAGTACAAAGGTAGGATGAACACAGACAGCGCGATTGCTTTTGACGCGTTTATGCAATTCTTACGTAATCGAGCTGATCTTATCGAGACCCTAGAACTGGTACGTAATAATTATTCCCAAACGATAGGTAAATCAAGCCCTAAGCTCAAGTCAATGGTAGCAACACAATCTCCTAATAGTTCTAGCACTGAATTAACCCCTAAACCATGTCCTAAATGTAATAAGGATCACACTTTAAATAATTGTCCACAGTTTCTCGCATTAAGTAATGACGATCGTCTCAAATTGCTACCCAGTTATAAGGTATGTTTCAACTGTTTTCGTACGGGGCACTACGCTAACAAATGTAAAAAACCAGGTTGCAAACTATGCAAACGTAGGCATAACACACTGATTCACATAGATTCTAAAAGCACTATTGCGAATACACTTAGTGGTAATTCGATAAACAACTTGTCTGCACCGTCGTCATTACAATCTGCTTCCACTGATACGAATAACGTAGCTTTGTCAGCAAACATTGCATCTCAATGTAGTCATACGCAGCGAGATGTGTTGTTATCGACCGCCTTGATCAAACTGCGGGATCACAATGGTTGTGTGCATCTCATTCGCGCGGTTCTTGATAGCGGCAGTACGTCGTCATTCATAACGGACAGGTTGTGCAAAAAACTTAATTTAATAACAAGCCAAGTAAATAGGTCGATTCTTGGCATCAACAATGTCACTTCGCACATAAATAAAATGTGTCGGGTTAAGATTACGTCATTAGACGATAGTTTTGTTTTCGAACTTCATTGTTTTGTTCTGCCATACATTACAAGTAACGTACCGTGCCGTGAAATAAATATTTCTGATTTCGATATACCCTCGAATATTACTTTAGCTGATCCTACCTTTTATAGCCCAGCTGATGTAGATATTTTAATTGGCGCTGACCTGTTTTGGGAGTTGTTAGGATCACAAAGACTAAAGTTAGGTACCGGAAAACCAGTATTATTTGAAACCCGTTTAGGTTGGATAGTTTCCGGTCCAATTACTCAGAACAATATTTCACTGCTGTCAAATGACGTAAAATGTAATTATTCAAATATGGTTTCCGATAGCGATAGTGACTGGGAAAAACTTAAGATAGGATTGACAAAGTTTTGGCAATTAGAGGAGGTGAATGCGATATCGTCTAATTCTTATATGCCAGAAGAGAAGTCGTGTGAGAATAATTTTGTTAAAAATACGATACGATTGTCTGACGGTCGTTTTTGTGTTCGCATACCCCTTAAAAAAGATCCTTCTATTCTAGGAAATTCTTTTAAGAGAGCTACACATTGTTTACTGTCTTTAGAGCGTAGATTAAAGGTTAAGCCAGACTTTAGCAAACTGTATCATGATTTTTTATTAGAATACGATTCACTAGGTCATATGACAAAAATTAATAAACCTAATTTGTGTTTTGGTTATTTTATCCCGCATCATGGAATTCTACGTGAGTCGAGTAGCACGACCAAACTCCGTGTTGTTTTCAACGCAAGTTGTCCTACTTCGACGGGAGTGTCCTCTAATGACCTACAGATGGTTGGGCCAACTGTACAGGACGACCTATTATCTATACTTCTTCGCTTTAGATTCCACAAGTATGTTTTATCTGCGGATGTGGAAAAGATGTATAGACAAATAGTCATCCACCCGTCGGATAGGTATTTGCAACAAATTGTTTGGCGTGATAATATTAGTGAGCCTATTAATGTTTATGAACTAAACACCGTCACGTACGGTACTGCTAGTGCGCCGTTCCTTGCAACACGATGCCTTAAACAAATAGGACTCGACTGTAGGAACCCTAAAATATCTGAGATCATCAAACATGACTTCTACGTCGATGACCTGCTGACCGGAGGAAATGACTTAGACGAAGCAAAATTAATTCGCACTGAAGTCACCAAGGCGCTTGCGTCGGCATGCATGCCATTGAGAAAGTGGAAGTCAAATGACCCTCAATTAGTGTCCGATGCTGTTCCTGCATCATTTGACTTAAATATTGGACCTAATGAGCCTGACAAGTTGCTTGGTCTCGGTTGGTATATCAGCACTGATGAGCTAGGGTTCCCTATAAGTCTGACGAAGTCTTCGATGGGGCACACAAAGCGTGACTTGTTATCCGTGATTGCGCGCATTTTCGACCCCTTAGGTCTGCTGGGTCCTATTGTTATCACTATGAAGGTACTGTTACAGAGAATGTGGTTAGACAAATTATCATGGGATCAACCATTACCTAAAGAGATTAGTAAACAATGGGACATTATAATTAAGTCTTTGCCTCTCTTAAATCATATTCGCATTCCGCGAATTGTAGTTTGCAATTTATATATGGAGCTAGAACTCCATATTTTCACAGATGCGTCTGAGTCCGCATACGGTGCTTGCGCCTACATTCGCAGTATTAATGGTAAGGGTGAGTATATGACTCGCTTGTTAATAGCCAAGAGTCGAGTGGCTCCCATCAAGCCTACAACAATCCCGCGACTAGAGTTATGTGGCGCGGTAGTTGGTTCTCGTCTTTATGAGAAGGTAATGAGCTCACTTCGAGTGAAGATCAGTCGGGTCTATTGTTGGACTGATTCGACCATCGTGTTGGGATGGTTACAGACGATGCCTACCAAACTTCAGCCGTTTGTACGTAACCGCGTTGCTGAAGTATTGGATAAGGCGGGTAACTGCACTTGGAGGCACGTCCCAACAGTTCAAAATCCAGCAGACCTAATATCTCGTGGTATAGATATTAGTGTTCTGCAGGGTTCAGATCTGTGGTGGCATGGACCAGATTTTTTAGGACTAGACCCGTCTGAATGGCCTTCTAAAGTTACGAGTCCAGGACTACAGTCGTTACCGGAGATTCGAACTAATGTGGTGTTACACACTGTTGTCAACGATTCTAAAACTGAAGTTTTGATTGATTTTAGTCGTTATTCTAATTACTCAAGGCTTGTCTGTTCTGTTGCTTACCTATTGCGATTTATTAAGTCGTGTAGAAAGCGTTATCCAATAACAAATTATTTGTCAAATGATGAGATACGAGATGCACTCACCGTTGTCATTATTAAATGTCAGATTCAGTCGTTTCCCGAGTACCAATTACTTTTACATAAAAAGAGTTTATCTCAAAGGAGCGCCCTTCTAAAGTTCAATGTTTATTTGGACGATAAAAATATAATGCGAGTAGGAGGACGTCTCGATAATTCTAGTTTTGCTTATAGCAAAAAGCACCCGATTTTATTACAGTCCACTCATGAATTTACTAAATTATTATTTAACTATGAGCATAAAAGGCTAATGCACGCTGGCCCACAATTATTACTAGCTTCTATTAGGGAATCTTACTGGCCAATAGGAGGTCGCAACTTGGCGAAGGCCTGTTATCATAGGTGTGTTCTGTGTCACCGTATGAGGGGTAAGATTGTACCTCCCTTAATGGGTAACTTACCACAAGAACGCCTTCGTCCAGGTTATCCTTTTGAGAGCACAGGCGTTGATTATGCCGGCCCGATTATGTGTGCAAGTCGTCAAGGTCGTGGGTGTAGGTTAGTAAAGGTGTATGTAGCTATTTTTATTTGCTTTACAACCAAGGCCATTCATTTGGAGCTCGTTGGCGATTTAACTAGCAATAGTTACTTACTGGCTTTGTACCGATTTATTGCTCGGAGAGGTAAGCCCGTTGATATTTTTTCCGATAACGGTACCTCATTTGTCGGTGCGTGCAACGACCTATCCAAATTTTTAAAAGGTAATACTTCTTCCTTGGGTGAAAGTGCAGCTAACGATGGAATAAGGTTTCATTTTATACCCGCATACACCCTGCATTTCGGAGGACTCTGGGAGGCGGGTGTGAAGTCAACAAAGTACCATCTTCAAAGAGTGTTGGGAAATTGTAATTTGACATTCGAGGAGCTGTACACCGCACTAACCAAGATTGAAGCCATATTGAACTCTCGTCCACTGACGCCGTTGTCTTCAGATCCTGCAGATTATACACCGCTCACGCCGGGACATTTTCTTGTTGGACGGCCTCTGACTTCCTTGCCTCAGCCTGACTACCAGGATCTCTCCGCCAACCATCTGTCTCGCTATCAAAGAATTGAGCAACTCCGCCAGCATTTCTGGAGCAGATGGAGCAAAGAGTATGTTGCAGAATTACAACTGCGTTCAAAATGGCGTTCCTGCAAGGATGGTTTGAAGTTAAACTCCTTAGTCGTAATCAAGGAGGATAATCTTCCTCCTCTGAAGTGGAGACTTGGACGAATTGTGGCAGTTCACCCTGGAACAGATGGCATTGCACGTGTAGCTGACATTCGGACATCCACTGGTATCGTTCGACGGGCATTTAACAGAATCTGCCCATTGCCTGTGACTTCGGAATCTGGTTGAAACCGTTGTTTCAACGCCCGGGGAAATGTTGGAGCCTGATCAATATCGCATAGCAGCAATACACCTAATTAGCACATATTACTCGTGACGTGTCTTGATGACACTGGCACTTGTACATTAGAACCCCTGTTGTTAACACCTAATTAAAAAAGTTATTTTACTTGCATCGAGCATCCTGAGTTTATTCATCCGGCATATCCCTAAAATTCCCGCACACGGGTTATATTTTCTGAAGATTTTAAATTGCGTGTGTATTTAATTGGTTCAACAAATTTCCATGGGCAGCGGTAGTTTAATATCCAATTGAAATTATGTTATTATGTTATGATTCAAAACATATGATTAGCAGTATATTAAGTAACTCCAGTAGCAGTGGCACTAAATTCTAATAAGTTTTATAATAGTGTATAATAAGTGTGTAGTGGCCGATATGACTATG
Source organism: Xanthia togata (assembly GCA_963853775.1). Classification (NCBI taxonomy): domain Eukaryota; kingdom Metazoa; phylum Arthropoda; class Insecta; order Lepidoptera; family Noctuidae; genus Xanthia; species Xanthia togata. The sequence continues at coordinate 23,373,108 of OY970799.1, read as the reverse complement.
ACTAATAAACTTTAATATTTTTATCTACCAAAACCATTTTTAATTTAGCTACGTCCTTGCTTTGTCATAGTATTGATACGATCAGTTTATTAACGCTGTTTAATAACTGCGTTAAATTGTCTTTTCTTAAAAGCCAAGTAGGTTAGGTAATCATTAAGTGACGAACTCTTGAAGTAGATACTTAACACAATGTTCAAAACACGACAAGATTTACTCAATAATCAACTGGAAAAAGATATACAAAAAATAGCGTATTCTTTCAACTTTCCGCTTAATCTTTTTTTAAATTCAAAATATTATCTGCGAAAAAATCTTATTTATGCAACGGGACAAAAATATCATGGATTTGCATTTTTTTTAATGATTTTTTTAAATGCGTTGTGTTTCCTGAGAATTTTCATGGTAGAAGATATAACAGTGAATAAAACACAATTCAAATACGATATCTTCACACTTTCTACTGTAATCAGTTACATCACCTGTTCAATTGGGTTCTCGACGATTTTCATTCTGGATATTTTGCACAAAGAAAACAATGTCTTACTTGTTTTGAAGATACAGACTGTACATAGAAGCATTTATTTCAGTAACAATATACAACATTTTATAATTTGGAACTGGATCTCAACTACAACAATTATATTAGTTCATTTATTAATAAATCTGATGGTTTTTGGACCTTTAATTTCATTTAAAACCGGTTTTATTATTTCCGATATTTGTGACTTAATGTGTATCCCATTGGATCTGAATTTTGTAATAGCCATTAGAATCATAATATTGTTAAAGAAATACCTAGATAAGTGGATCAATGACGTAATGATGATGAATGATGAAAACAACAATGATGATCAGTGTTTCAAACTGTTCGGAATATATGAAAATATATTGAAAACTTACAATCTGTATAAAGAAATTTTCCATGTATTGGTAAGTTAGAGAATTAAGTATACGAACTCACTGGTAATAAATCAATACTCGTAGACGATATTTGTGCAATGATGATGATATTTGGCAGCAGGTATAAATTGAACTATATTCAATTCTAACAGCCAAACGTTGTCCCTTGTGCTTTTTGACTTGACTACTGAGTTATCATCTAAAATTTAGATGACCACTCAGTACACTAACACTATTTTTAATTTTAGAAATTATATAACATTTTCTGCGTAGTCCAACGTGCTTTATGTTATCTCACCTATAACATTTATGTGATGAAAAACTCTGCTAATTTGGGAAAAGAAGTAAGTGTGAAAATGTTTATCGATGAAACAGAATTTGTTTGTTGATAGATAAGTAAAATTTTAACTATGTTCCTGAGCTTTATCTTTGGTTTGCGCCAAAGACACATCTAATCAATTTAATTTTTCAGGATTGGCTTCGGAGTGTTGGTCTTATTTTATTTCTGACAAAGGATATAGTATTAGTAATATTACACTGTATTTACTGCGAGAGGTTCTATTTAACTGTTGAGGAAGCTATGACGTCGTGTATACAGCTAATGAGGAACACGGATTATCTAAGTAAGAATTTGAACAAATCGGCATTCCAGTAGTTCCAAGCTGGCAACTGTATGTGTTGCGGAACTAAGTTTAACTTGCCCTACGTTTAGTATGTCCAATAATCTGGTTTTTAATTAAACATAGTTTGTTCTCTTTTGTTTTCATTCGGTATATCCTAAATTTCTTTTTTGTTTTCTTTTCAGAGTGTCAAGAACGTCTTTACAAGAACGTGCTACAGACAAATCGAATGTTCAGTAAGATGAACGCGTGTGGCCTGTTCTATGTAGACGCTAGGCTACTAATATGTTTGTTGGGAGTTATCGTTCATTACGCTATCATAGAGTTGCAATTCTACTTTCTGTAAATTAAATGCTTAAAGGAAATATACCGGATTTATTTGTTTGTAAGTCGATGAAAACCGAAACAAATAATTCAATCAATAAATCGATAAGTCAGTTATTACTCGTAAATCAGTTATTAGACGGCAGTCGACAACTTTGTATCATCATCTTTTACTGATGGAGCTGCTGAAGATTGTAAGACCATTTTTGTATTGTATAAACTCAATTTCCTTTGTATTATATAATTGCATAGCACAGGTGTGAGTACTATGTACTAAAGAGCTACCATTTACCGGGTAATATGTAGTATTTCATTGACTTGAATGTGCCCTGGCGGCAGTGAGTATGTCATGCTCACTCAAATGTCTCGCTGATGGTGGCGTGTGTGTTGGATCATTTAGCTCCCTTCAAAATGGTTGAGCTGAATGGTGCTGATCCATGCGTCATGTTCGTGAACGGGCGCCGTCAGTTGGGACTGGTCATCTCTTAGCTGCCATGGCTTATTTTAATTTATTTTAAGTTTTTGAGTGATACTTTTTTCTTCTTCTTTTTATGACGGACGCTTTTACGAACGTGCACGTCTTATAACATTGTTCTCACATGCATAATTTCAAAATGAATGATGTAACCAATATGTTGTATCAATTTTTTTATTATTTAAAAGAGTGTCCGTGGAGTTTCTTGCCCGTTCTTCTCCATAGGTACCTACTACGCTTTGGAATGGGCAAATAGCTTCATATTTTTGACTGACCGACCCCTTGACAGTTCAAAAGTGCCTGTAAATGGTTTAATTGAAATAAATGCTTTGAGTTTGAGTTTTACGGCGTCGCCGCCAGGCCGGTTCAGGTCCAGCTTCACCGGTGCATCTGCCCATTGCTGTTTCCAATTTCTACATCTGAGATGGTCTCGCTGCTATCTGCTTCAGGCTTCTTGTAAATCTCACTAGTAGTCTTCTTGATCTTATCTGGGTTTTCTGCCCTGTCCAACAAAAAAATGATTTTGTTTTTTTTTTTTGTCTTGGTCAATTCTTAGCGTGATTAATCAAATCTCACCAGGTTGTTTCAAGTCCAGCTTCAAAGGAAAATATTTTGGAGGGATTAAACTGCTTTCTCGACTCTTTCCTTCATTGTTCTGATGAGTTAATTTATGATTATTTTACCTTTTTATTTTGTTATTGTGTTTCATCAACTGTGTCCAATTAAATATTATTCTTTCTTTCTTTAGTTGTCCGTTGACGCGATCACAAATATAGTTCACAGTTATGCCAACTATTCAGCACAAATAATTAACTAAATCAAAAAACCCCGACAGTAAATTCCGACCCACTTGACAGGATGGCGCGTCGCCTCTTTTATTTTCTGTTTGTACCTGCGTTGACCGTAAATACAATAAAATAGTTTGAGAGAGTTGAATCTTTAGTCACTATTGTTTATTTGTTTAAGAGCCATGAGAGTAGCGAAGTTCTCTCCTGCATGGCTCGCCTTGGTGTGGCAAAGACTGCAAAGGGTGTGCCACGCTGCAGACGCCAGGAAAGATGACGGTCGGCGGATGGTATCGCCAGCTCCGTAGAAAACTCAACGTGGCAATGTGTTGTGGTATTCTGCTGTACAGAACTACATGTTTAGTCTATTTATATTGTATTGTACCAAAAAAAACACCTTTTGACCTTCTTACCTATTGAAATAGTGTGACATTCATATTACTCACTTTTTAAATACTTCTTAACACTTTTGCCTCTGAAAGGCATTGTTTTAATTATCTTTGATTGTTTTAGCATCAAAAACTTATTTTTACTACAACGTTTCACTTTTTTTAAATCTTAGAATATTTTATATTCTGATATTTTTATTATAAATTGTCACCTGTCCGATTTTACTTACCATTTATAAAGCTGATGAATACACTATAGCGTTCGCACTGTAAGCCGTTATTAATTCTGGCCATCATTCAATAGAAATATCTTGACATATGTTTAAAATGTTTAACATTTATGCTTCTAGAACAGAAAGCTTTGACAGGGAACAATAAAAATTGCCTTCAAGTTTTTCAGTTTTATTTTGGCTTTTGGTGACGTCTTTGCTTTGTTTTTCATTTAAGTTTATTTTAACACGGTTACTAATTAAATAGATCGGATTAACTTACCTAGTGACATCCGATCCTCAATTATGTGAAGTAATCTCGTCCTCATTTAGTACTTATGTAGTTTGTACTCTGTACTACTCGCTGTATCACAATTTTTAAAGATGAACACATTCATTAAAAATATTTGATAGTCTGTGGTTCGTCGTACGTGCGGCTGTGGACATCTGTCATGTTCATTAGTTCAAAGTATTACACACACATACTCATACAATTTTTATACACAACTTCCGAACGGGGAAGATATGAGAATATGGGAAGGGTTGGGATGCAATGAGGACGAGATTACTTCACATAATTGAGGATCGGATGTCACTAGGTAAGTTAATCCGATCTATTTAATTATGTTCGTAATCTCGTCCTCATTTAGTACTTATGTAGATGTTTAAAGAAGAAAGTTGTGTTAATAATTAACATGTTTATTTGATAAACAGGAGGTAAACTTAGTCCTCTTATCATTATAGAGTAATCAGTCTCAATGGTTACTTATTAATAATTACAGTGTAGGCACTTAACTTATTAAGGTATCTTATAAGGAAACGTCTGTTGAACACACCGCTTGAGCAAAATCATTTGGATTGTTGACAATTGGTCTGTTATAAAAACGAGCAAATGTAGAAGACCTTTGTGTCCACCCTGCAGCTTTCCTTATTACCTCAATATTTATGCCTCCCTCAGAAGCCTTTGAAGTCGAGGCATGTCTTGTGCTGTGAGCTGTGAACTTAGTAGTATCTAAGCCACTGTCATTTAAAACTTGCTTTATCCATCTACTTATAGATGCAGTAGAGGCAGCATGGTAAGGTTTTCTCAGTGTTATAATCAAAGTATTACAATTTTGTCTTATAATTTTAGTACTATCTAAATAACAGAGTAAAGTTTCTGCTGAACAGATGCACATTTTATCCTTGAAAAATGGTAATATTAAATTGGGTTGAGGCTTGTTTGGTCCAGATGTTTTAATCATTTCTGGGATTTTAATATTAATAATGTCTTCGTTAATATTAATATTATCTATACTAATAAGCGATAAAGTTTGGATCCTATGCGCAGTTACAAGTGCTAGCAATGTTACTAATTTTTTAGTGAGTAATTCCAGGCTGAGGTCTTGATTAGGAAATAAATTTGATAGGTATCTTAAGACAATATCAGGATCCCATACTACGTCGTATTTAGGTTTTTTGGGCCTTAGTTTGTAAACACCTCTAAAAAATCTTGTTACTCTCTCATCTGTTCCCAAGTGAGAGCCTAAGATTAAAGAAATTGCTGACCTCATGGTATTCAGTGAGCTATATGATAGTCCTTGTTCAAACTTAGATGTTAAAAACGAAATTACCATGGGTACTGAGTCTGACAAGGGATGCACATCTTGACTCCTGCAGAAGATTATCCACTGGTTCAGTGCAGATTCGTACTGTTTCCTGGTTTTATTAGATAAGGACGCTAACATTATGTCCATTGAGGGAGGAGGTATTCCTTTCTCTAGAAACGCACACCTGATAATGTGGCGGCAATCAGTTTGAGATTCTTGTATAGAGGATGCGGTTCCCTATAAGGTTAAATGGTGGAAAAGCATAGAAAAATATTCCATTCCATGTAATGGTAAAGGCATCTATGGAGTGTGCATTGGGGTCTCGTAGCCAAGATACATAATTCCTACACTTGTTGTTGTATCTGTTTGCAAACAGATCAATCTGGGGTTCACCCAATTTAGTAGTAATTGTTTCATATGCCATGTCACATAGAGCCCATTCAATTTCAGAATGAGAACGCCTTGATTCTCTATCTGCCACAGTATTATCTTTCGAGCTAATGTAGGATGCATACACCCATATTTGCCTTTCTTCACACCACTGCCATAACTTTCGCGCTAGACTATTTAAATGTTGAAAGCGGGTGCCCCCCATTCTATTAACATAGGCTATAGCAGTGGTGTTATCTATCCTAAGAAGAATTTCACAATTCTTTAGTTCAGATGCGTATGTTTTTAGCCCTTTAAATGCTGCTAGTAGTTCTAGGTAATTTATATGAAAACATTTATCTTCAACTGTCCAGTGGCCGTGAGAAGTAACACCGTTACATACTAAACCCCAACCTGTACTAGAAGCATCTGAGAATATTTCCAAAAAGAATTTAAATTGTTTAATTTTGAGATGATTTATATGGATATGGGATAACCACCATTCCAAATCTGATCTGATTTCGTTTGATACAGAAAGGTATGCCTCATAGTTTTCATTATTATTTTTCAAGGCTAATGTTTTATGGCTTTCCATTACTTTAGTATAAAGCCAGCCATATTCTACTGCCGGACATGCAGCTACAAGGGTACCTAAGAGTTGAGAAAATTCAATTATTTTGCATCTTTGTTTAGACTTTACTCTTTCTAATTTTTTACATATAGATAATATCTTTTTCTGTGGAAGTGTTATGGAGAACTGAACAGAATTTAGTATAAACCCAAGATACTGGCAGTATTGTTTAGGTTGGAGACAACTTTTGTCGATGTTAATTATAAATCCCAGACTTTCTAATAAAGTCTTAGTAGTAAACACATTTTGTAAACATTTTTCATATGAATCTGCAAGACAGAGAATGTCATCGAGAAAGATAACAGACAACAAACCTAATGACCTTAAGTGACACATTACTGGTTTCATGATTTTAGTAAAGACATATGGTGCTGTATTAAGACCAAAGGGAAGGCATTTAAATTCATACAATTTGTCTTGGAATAGGAAACGTAAATATTTCCTATCAGATTCTTTTATTGATATCAAATAATATGCGTTCTTTAGGTCAATTGTGGCCATGAAGACTCCCGGGGTCATTAATTTTATTGCTGTTCTTAAGTCTTCTAATTTAAAATGAGTGGAAGCGACAAATTTGTTAAACTTTTTCAGATTCAATATGAATCTCCAAGAACCATCTGACTTAGGGTGTAAGAATATGCTGGACAAAAACTGGTCTTTTACAGTTGAACACCTTTGTATAACATTCAAATGTAACAATTTGTTAATTTCTATAGAAATAAGGCTGGTTTCCTTTTCTGTAAACCAATTGTTCTGTGGCACTATGGTTTGAACAGGATCCTTGGTTAAAGGTATGGAATAGCCTCTGACCCATTTGCGTATAGTGGGGTTAGTAGTGATACTATCCCAGTGGTCTGAGAAATATTTAAGCCTGCCGGTTTTTACCTGATCTAGCGACCGCGACGACCCTGACCCTGATGGCGTGACTGTTGAAATTTCTGTGGAGAGCGTCTCCCTCGTGTCGGTGGCTTGTTGACATAATATGTCTGGTGTGCTGTATGCTTCGGTCTTGTCTTCTGCCCACTCGGACGTGGCACCTGTGGTCGTTGTGGGCCCCGGTAGTTTAAATTATTCCTCTTAGGGACTTTTTGCTGAGCGGGTGTGTTTTTAAGCTCCAACCCTGATTTCTTGACTGCTTTTACAGCACTGACCTTGTCCTGTAATTTGTCCCCAAACAGTTATTCACTTATGGGGGCACTTTCCATTAAGTCTTTTAGGTCTTTGTTTAGCCCTGGTAATATTAGTGACCTTCGTGTGACAGAATTTTCGTGGAATAAGTCACATAGTAGATGAGCTGAATCACTTAAATTTTCGACGTATTGTTCATTTTCATGCGTGGCAATCATATTGTTCAATACCTTGCCAATCGTAGTGATTGCTGCTGATAGCACATTTTGGTTTCCAATAATCCTCTTGTCTCTGTTAACACCATTCTCGTTCATTGCAGCTGCTACCTCATAATTTAATAGTGGTGGAACTAATAGGCTACAATTCTTTGGGGGGGGTTATGCCTCAGTAATATGCTAGCCTTAGTTTCAGCCTTAAGGCCATTTTGAAGAATGGCCGTCCAACGTTTTGTTAAGTTTTCATGCAACTCTATCGAGTTATTGGCTGGTGGGGTGCCTTCTTGACCCAGGAGCTCCTCGATATGGGCTGGTATTGCATTTTCCACTGGTACTACCTCAGGGGTAACCACTGGTAGGTGAGGTACTTCTTCTGTGTGTGCCCCCCCCTCGCCTTCATTACTAGGTGAGTTACTACGACTGTATTCAGTATCCGGTGAGGAAGATAGTAACCTGCGACGTCGAGGCGTCCGGCTCCTACGCGTCAAGCTGCGTTGGTTTCGCTCGTTTGAAGAACGACTTTTTGACCGTGCTCGGCTGGAGCGGTTTTTGTAGTCACCTGAGCAACAAACGCATAGTGTTAGGCTCGAAACTGTTAAATCCATAGCTGACCTCTCGTGAAAGCTTTTAGGATGCAGTCGAAACGTTTTACAATTTACGACAATGCCATCGGCTAACCTCTCGTGAAAGCTCATAAGATGCAGTCGAATTGCTTTTTAATTGTTAACGAAAACTGTCATCGGCTAACCTCTCGTGAAAGCTCATAAGATGCATTCGAATTACTATTTAATTGTTAACGAAAACTGTCATCGGCTAACCTCTCGTGAAAGCTCAAAAGATGCAGTCAAAACTAAATATGAAGGTATGTACCTATTCAGCGAATCTTATAAAATAAATTCGAATTACTAGGTACTTTTAGCGTTACTTACGTATATAACACGGCTAACCTCACTTGAAAGCTCAATAATGGTGTCGTCCTATTTGTAAAATCATTAGGTCAAATACCCCACAAGGAATCTCTAAGGACCCTATTGAACATTCGATTTCTAGGAATTTTCCTAGTAGGAAGGTATGTTTCATGAAAAAGAAAAATTTACCGGCGTGGGTATGGCGACTCCTCTTATTTAACCGCTTTTCCAGATCTCGTAAACGTTCATGTAGCTCAGTCATAGCCTCATCCCGTTTTTTCCGTTTGCTTTTTCCCATTTTACTTGCAATGAATAAAACTTACGAGTATTAATTGAAATTCTGTGCACAGCGAGCGGCACAAAAAAGTACAATGAACATGACAGATGTCCACAGCCGCACGTACGACGAACCACAGACTATCAAATATTTTTAATGAATGTGTTCATCTTTAAAAATTGTGATACAGCGAGTAGTACAGAGTACAAACTACTAAATGAGGACGAGATTACGAACATAATTAAATCTTAGCCCGTTTAGATCAAAGTCAAAGTCGACGATTTATTTGCAGATAAATATGGTTACAAAAGTTCTCCCAAAGATAGTATAATAGAAGCTTAACATATTTAATCATGACACATGCAAATTTTTGGTATAAAATAACATCATTTGGCCGTGTAACTACCTCCATTGTGTGTAATAATTATCTATTAAACATAACATAATGTGTGTAATCTAAACTTTCAAAATACAGCGGTCTTCTTAAATAATCGTTTAGTGTGTCTGTACAGCTGTGTATTATTTCTTCGCTGCCCGATCCTCTCTTTTACTTCTATGGGAAGCCTACAACATCAGAGCCACCACCACCATGGCCGAGCATCGCTCCTATACAAAGAGGCCTCAGACGCCAGGGCACTCCTTCCCTGCACCGTAAGAGGGCAGGACGCTTTCCGCACAGCGCGTGAGGCACCGCAAAGTATCCCTACTGCTACTGTGTCCTCTCCAGCGTGGCGTGAGACAACGCCACCCTCCGAGAGAGGCCTCCGACGTCAGAGTACGGACGCCATCGTGGCTCTCACACTAGCGGGAGGCGTCACTTAAAGACTCTGCTATCGCAATACATCTTATAATTTTTTCCTTTTTCGGACAGGGCTAACAACTGCTCGGCGTAAGACGCCACAGCCCTGCTCCTCGACACTATCCGCTGCCTCTACTTCTCGTCCCTGCCTGCCTGTCTACCTGCCTATTCGTCTGCCTGCCTTTGTAGCGGTTACACCGCCACATACTAACTACGCATCAAAGACATGACGTCACACAAATCCTGCATCGCGCAATTAGAGTTTACCGCGCGAACGACATAGATAAGACTATCCGAAATCAACAGTCGGGCAGTCGGCCCGCCAGACACAACACCCGTCTGGTTGGAGGATCCTCCCTTTTCTATGGTGGATGAGTGAACTTTACACTCTGTTCCTCATTCCTCTAAATTGGTGACCCCGAGTATGAACGTCAACGCAGCCTTCGTGCAACTACTTCAGCGTGACGTCATCATCATCACTCCCGCAAGCTTTCGTGAGGCGAGTCACACAGACAGTCAGCACCCTCGGCTTCAATGGGTATCCTGACCACCAGCATGCAGCGAACGCGCATTCCTGGTCATCACCCTCAGCCTCATCACCCCGACTCACTGGGGAATCACCGCAATCATCTCAATCAGCGCAATCACCGCTTCACCTCAATCACCGCAATCACTTCAATCACCGCAATCACCTCAATCACCACAACCGCCGCAATCACCGCAGACAGTTACGACTCACCGCGAACTGCGCGGCACCCGGTTCCGACTCACTGGAACCTTAGCTGGCACTGTGAAGCATCGCAAGATACAAGACTCAGCCCACTATCGACCTCTGGTCTCCGGAGGGGAGTGATGTAGCGGTTACACCGCCACATACTAACTACGCATCAAAGACATGAAGTCACACAAATCCTGCATCGCGCAATTAGAGTTTACCGCGCGAACGACATATATAAGACTATCCGAAATCAACAGTCGGGCAGTCGGCCCGCCAGACACAACACCCGTCTGGTTGGAGGATCCTCCCTTTTCTATGGTGGATGAGTGAACTTTACACTCTGTTCCTCATGCCTCTAAACCTTTTTTGCCTACCGCCGAGTGTCCCGAATCATGTGAAGCCAGCCTGAACCTCATACTTTTACCTTTCGATGTTTTTATACTATTATTTTTATTAGTGTGACTTACAGTGGGTAAGATAGGTATCTGACACAGAGAACAGCACTGAAAGGAGGAGGATTTACCGGAAGGTGGTGACCCGGAATCATGGAGCGCCACCAGTACTTTGAAGATTTCCGGAACCGTGGCCGAAACATTGAACCCTGGAAATAACGTCTAGCATGTCACAAGATGGCCTATAGTCATCTCCGCTTATTGTGACACCAAAGCATAAGCAAAGCGAGATTTGTGATGTGTGTGCTAATGAAGGTGGTGTGGTTGTCACAATCAGAACAGAGTTTACAAAATGGAAGTGAGAAGCATGTCATGACTTGCAGACATTACTAGTACATAGAAGACATTCTATGTTAAAATATTAAGAGATTATGGGGAAACAGGCACTCGCCCAGTCGACCTAGATAGGTAGGTACGCAAAATATAAAACTGTGTGACGTTGCAAAAGTAAATATTGATCGCATCAAGTAGCGACACCTTTTTTTTTTTTTTTGGGTGGGAAATCATCAAATGATGTCTCCCGCTCTGGGTGGAGCGGGAGGGCGTGTCAGACTCTTACTGACTAAAACCCACCCGTGTTCCTTCTGTTGCCTGTGCAATGCCAGGGGGCCACGGTATCCCTTTCGGACTTTCCCGCAACCCCGGCAGGCAATGGTCTCATCGGACCCCTTCACTCGCTGACACTCTTTGAGGCGCGAACACAACGCGCCGTCGACCCGGGCCTGGTCCTTACCGGACGGCGAGCTACCCATTGCTCACCGTCCGCAAGCCCGCGCCTACGGTGGCCGGGAATCAGCGATTGATTCCCGACGCCCAGGGCGTCTCCTCCTGCGGCGGCTAGGGGCGTGAGGGCGCGAAATTTGCCTCTCACTCACGCGTTCCGCCTCCTCCTTTGCGAGCATTACTGCTTCTCAGAAGGAGGTGACGGCCTCCCATGCCCACTCGCTCCGTACCATGGCCTGGACCAGGGCCGGACGCGAGAGATCCCCGCCACCGATCGCCTCCACGAGGACACGGCGGTGCTCTGCCCAAGCCGGGCATACCTCCACCGTATGCTCCACCGTGTCCTCCGGGCGATCCACGCAGTGATGACACCCGGGCGTTTCCTCCCGCCTTATCCGAAACAGGTACCTCCCGAAACAGCCGTGTCCGGTGAGGACCTGCGTCAGGCGGAAGGTGAGGACGCCGTGGCGCCTCTCCAGCCACTCCTCAAAGAGGGGACTTACCGCCGCAATAGTGGCGTGCCCAGCACTGGGTTGCGACAATCGCACTCTCCATGCCGCCATGAGATTCCGTCGGAGCTCTGTCCGCTGTGCCGCGATTTCTCGCGGCATCGGAGTCAAGCCCCGGCGTTTCGCCTCCTCGCGCCACTCCCAAATATGCGCGAGGACTTTTGCCTCCAGATCCCATGGCGGCAATCCAGCAAGGAGGCTCGCCGCCTCACCGGAGACCGTGCGGTATCCCCGGACCAGCCGGGTGGCCATGACCCTCTGGGACGCGTTCAACCTGCAGGCAGGCCGCCGCCTCAACGAACGCGCCCACACCGGTGCCCCGTACAGGGCCATGGACCGCACGATCCCCGCGTATAGCTTCCGGCAGGAGGCGTTTGGACCCCCTAGATTGGGCAGGAGCCGCTTCAAGGCAGCCCCGGCCCGGTCCAGTCTGGGAGCCAAACGTCGGAAATGCTCCACGAAGTTCCACCGACTATTGAGGACGAGTCCCAGGTACTTCATCGTCGACTCGACGCCGATGTGAACCCCTCCTACCGTTATTTGGGAACCCGACGGTGGCGCGTTCCGAGGACCATGAAAACACATGGCCTCAGACTTGTGCAAGGCCACCTCGAGTCCCAACTGCCAGATTCTGGCCACGATTGTCGCAAACCCGTGTGTCGCTAGTTCGGCCGCCGCCTGGTGCGACCTCCCCTGCGCCAGGACCAACGTGTCGTCAGCGTAACAAACGACGCTGACGCCATTGGGGAGGTCGGCGCGCAGCACCCAGTCGTATCCGATGTCCCACAGATGCGGCCCCAGGACCGATCCCTGTGGGACACCGCACGACATCTCTCGCCGGTTCCACTCTCCCTGGTGACCGGGGTAGATGATGGCCCTGTCTGCCAGATAGGCCTCGACCACACGACAGAGGTAGGTCGGCATCCGGTGATACCGGAGTGCCTCCCTGATGCAACTCCAGGGCAGGGTATTGAAGGCGTTGGCGATGTCTAGAGACAACGCCAAGACGACCCCACCCCGAGCCACCGCATCCCCCGTCGTGAGGGCTCGCACGCGCATGATGGCGTCCACCGTGGAGCGCCCCCTGCGGAAACCAAACTGGCTCTCCGCCAAATCCGGCCCCACCCGCACCAGCCGCCCGACCAGGCGATCTGCAATTTCTCTTTCAAAGAGCTTGCCCACCTCGTCGAGCAGCACGATGGGCCGGTAAGCGGACGGAGAGTCCACAGGGCGCCCCGGCTTCTTGATGAGGACCAGTTTCCCCGTCTTCCAACGAAGTGGGAACTGGCCCCTCTCCATGCATGCGCTTAAGAGCCCCCTTAGTCGAGGCCCGAGAGCCTCTGAGGCCAGGACCCAGGCTTTCCCAGGTAAGCCGTCGGGTCCTGGGGCGGTATTTCTGGCATTCAGCCTACGTACCGCCACCCTCATCTCTACCTTGGTCACCTCCGGAGCATCGTCGTCGTCGTCGGCGGTGTGGTCCGCATTGGGCACCGCAGTAGGCGGAGCCATGGGCGGGGAGGCATGTTCCCCTCGTGAAGGGAACAGAGCGCTCACCACATCCCCCACAAGCTGCGGCCGGAGACTCTGCGTAAGCGGGGGAGCCCATGGGCGGAGTTTCTCCCGCACCAATTTGTATGAGCGTCCCCACGGGTCTCTGTTCAGAGTCTCCAGCGACTCCTCGCGGGCCACTGCCCTGGCCCGCAGGATTTCCGCTTGGAGGGCGGTCTTCGCCGCTCTGTACCCCTCGTACAGCTCCGCCTGAATGGCTTCCGTATCCGGAGGTCGAATACGGAGCCGGCGGTGCCTGGTGTACCGACGGCGCGCAGCAACGCATGCATTGCGCAGTGTCGTCAGCTGTCGCGACCACCAGTACACCTGGCGCGAAGCACATCCCGGCTGGACCCGGGGCATTGCCACGTCACATATCTCGGACATGGCCTCCCGGAACCACTCCGCCTCATCATTGATGTCGGCAGGCCTGTCCGGTGATGACACCCAGGCCTGCACGATTGAGGCTTCCAGGAGGAGCTCCCGGTCCAGCTGCTTCAGCGCCCACCACGGACCACTCGGGGCCTGTCGGACCGGCGCGCTCGAGGTCTGGGCGGAGACGTCAAACCAGATGTACCGGTGATCGGAATACGTCTCCACCCCCTCCATGACGCGCCAGTCAATGACTCGTGGCGACAGAGCGGGGCTGGCGAACGAGATGTCCACCACTGATTCACCCCGCATCCGCACACACGTGGGGACAGAACCCCGGTTAAGGACGACCAGGCCTGTCTCCAGCGCCCAGTCCTCCACCATCCTGCCCCGTGTGTCCGTATACCGGGAACCCCAAGCCACATTCTTGGCATTGAAGTCCCCGAAGACGAGCACGGGGAGGGAACGGAACCCGATGACGACGACTCTCAACTCCGCAAGGGAGTTGTGGAACTCGGCGAGAGTTCGGTTCGGGGAGAAGTATGCCCCTACCACGACAATCTCCCCGAACCGTGCTGCAACGCAACCCCGTCCCAGTCATCCCTGGGCGGGACAAAGTACGGCTCAGCGACCACGGCGATGTTAATCGACCACTGCGCCATGCTCTGGAGCAACAAATGCTGAGCTGCGGCGCAGTGGTTAATGTTCGCCTGGAGGAGGCGAAATGGGGCCATTATTAGCACTCCATTGCAGCACCCTCCTTAGCCCCCTGTGAGGGCCCTGCTGCGGCGGCTGCGGTGACGGCGACGGTTGTGGAGGCGGCAACGACGACGGTGGCGGCAGTTGCGGCTGTGACGGTGGTGGCAGATGGCTTGCCTCTAGCCTTGGTGGGTGGAGCGCAGGCTTTGCTCCCAATCCGGTGGCCGGCTGGCTTACCTGCCGCTGCACAGACGACGCAATGCGGCGTGGCTTTGCACGAGCCGGCCTTGTGACCGGGCTGACCACAGCGATAGCAGTGACTGCTGCGGTCGACCTCCGAGGTGCATTTAGCTCCCACGTGGTTGCCCACATGACAGTGGAAGCACCTCAGAGGTCTGGGTTCCAGCAGTTTAACCTGCGCGGAAACCCAGCCCACCAATAATCTTTGGCCCTCCCCGGCTATCTTCTTGGCTGCCGACACGGGGCAGCTCACCGTTATGGCTCGCAACCCCGTGAAGTCAGGTCGGAGGGCGCCTGCCCTAACCTGCTCGGCAGAGCACCCCCCAGCCCTAACAACAGCGGCCACCACCTGTCCCTCCGTCACTGAGTCGTCCAGGCCCAGAATACGCATGTCTGCGCATTTGGTGGGCCTGGACACTCGGGCTTCGTCCGCATTTAGGGACGCCCTAAGCCTTTCGGCCAGAGCGTCAGCGGCCGGGCCGCTTGCCGCACTGGGGACCTCCAGCATCCGGGCCCCAGTGGCGGTGACCCTCACCCGGATGCCATCAGCGGCACCAATCTCCTTTAGGTCCACCGCCGCCCCCACCTTGGCGAGCACGTCGCGGTAGGACACGCCCTTCTTCTTCGCCTCTGGCTGTAGTGTAATCACTACAGCTGCGGACTTCGGGGCGCGGAGCCTAGCCGCGACGCTTCGCTCCTAGCGCCGCTGCCTCCTCTCTTTTTTCTTGGCCGCCCTTTTTGCCTTACCTGCCTTTTCCTTTTCCCCGGCGTATTGCCATTCGGCGCCAGCTGGAGTAGAGTTAGGAGGAGGCGGGGGCGGCTGTATCGCCGCCTGGGCCGGGGCCTTCGCCGCCTGGGCCGGGGCCTTTGCCGCCTGGGCCGGTGCTTTCGCCGCCTGGGCAGGTGCCTTCGCTGGGGCAGCTACGGTGCCAGCATATGTTGCCTGCTTCCGCTGGCCAGAGACCGCCGCTAGAGGAGGGCGCAGGACGATGGCTTCTAGGGCGGAAAAACGAGACTGCATAGAAGCCATCTCCTGCCTCACTAGGGTCAGAACCCGGTCCTCCGCAGGCACGGGCCGTCCCTGCCCTTGCTGCTCCCTCCCCTGCGGCACCTCACGGGAGCCGGCACCTCGGAGCCTGGCCAGGTCCGCTCGGAGCTCCTCATTCTCCTTTCGGAGAAGCTCCATGGCGGCTGTCAAGCGGGCGACCTCCGCCCGCATCTCGGACATACCGTCCGACGGGGGCCTGAAGTGATAGGCCTCCGCTGCCGCCAAAATAGAGGCCATGGCCGCGGGCATGGCCTTGTCTTTAGAGGACTGAGTCCTCTTCAAGACCAATACCTTCATTGCGGCTGCCACGGCCTCCGCAAACCTGGCCGCTCACTCCAAATTGGAGCCGCCAGCGGCATGCGGCTCACCACCTGCCGACTCTGTAGGGGCCGCCCCAGTGCTGACCCCTACAGGGTATTCTTCCTCCGTAGAGGGCCTCTCCACCTCATCTGGGCTGGCCGGACTCGGCTCGCCTGCCTCCTTGGTGGTGAGTCCTCTACCCACACCTTTTCCCCGGGCCGCACCCCGCCGACTGGAGTGGATCTTCCTCCTGCCTTGGCCCGAGACCCCCTCGTCGGCGGACGACCCCTGGCCATCCCCCGGTTTGGAGCGCTTCCGGAGGAACTTTCGGTTCCTCACGGTCGCGCCCACCACCACTTCGCGCTCCGAGCTCTGACCAGCATGTCGATTCCCGTAACCACTTCACCGTGAAAACATGTGAAGTGAGCGTGGAGTGAGCTGTCAGTGTCATCTCACCCTGTTGGAATGACAACTCACTTCACCTAAGTTTTCACGGTGAGATGGTTACAGAATAGCACTGCCGAGCTCATTACGCCAGCCGCAGCGTCGGATTCCGACTACGCATCACTCCTCTCAAGTAGCGATACCTGACGTGGGTATTGGCGGGCGAACGTCATGGTAGTTTACGTGACACAAGATGGCGTTGGTGAGTGTGTGTTTAGTAAGTTAATTACAAGTTTATTAGTTAATTAAAATAAATAAACAAACATACATAATTTTCCATATTTTAATTCAAAAACAATGTCTAATAAATTGAAGATAAAAATTGATAAGAAATCTATATGGTCTGTGAAAGATTATTCGAGAAACTAGCAGATTGGTTTGGAAGAAAAGGGGGTGTCCCGGTCCGGCTTTTTACAATAAAGGACACGGGCCTAAAGGCTGATTGATAGGGACTTAATCTAAGATGATCGGGATGTGTCCAAATAAAACAATGGGGTTTTTAATATACATAAGTCCAGTAGAAGCTGAATCCTGTGAGTATCCAACCATTTGCTTTGTTCTTGCTGGATAACCTATAGCCTAGGTCTTGCATGTATGTTCTGACACGAGGACGTTGTTACAAGTCAGGCTGTTATGCTACCCTCTCTTAAGATTGGTGCTATGCGCGATTAAATAGATGCCTTGGTGTTGCGCCGTCGTGTGATGATTAGAAATGCATCAGAGCGCACGCGGCTTTGATTTTATCCCTTGCGGTGTGGTCATACGACGTTCAGGTAAGACTTACCTAGCCGAATCCAGGTGATGAGGGAAGTTCGCCACTCCAGGTAACGAAAGCATCACCATCTAGATCTTTTAATTGTTGTTGAGTAGGTCGGGTATCGAGGAACATTTATGACAACCAGATGTGGCTACAATAATTTGCGATCAAAAACAAAAAATTATGTTTTTAGCACAAAACCTATCAAGGTATTTTAGCTATCTGCTAGAATAATAAAACAATCAATCCAATAGTATAACTACAGCTAAAGGATAATAGATAGTTACATCAATGGGAGCATTGGATTTGCATGCCTTTTAAATGGCTCATCAGTTGATGTTTTAAGTTACAAGCATGACCCTAGATTTCTATTTGCTAGTTAATTTACTTTCATTATATTCATGTAAGAGCTCGCTTGTTCGCACTAATTTTGAGAGCCGCATTTTGACGATCTCTGCTTTGGTTTAAGTCCTTAGAATTTCTAGTTGTTTCCCATAAAGTATAAATGGAATGGGATTACTACACTATTCTATATTTTTTATTAAATTATATTTGTAACAGCTGTAGTGGCAATCATGTCATTTGGTTTAAATAGGTCTTTATTTTTATTATTTTATTTTTCTTTTATTTTTCTATAGTCTTTTGTTTTATATCGATTCTTTTCTTTTAGATTTTGTGAATGTAAGAACGTTGTAGGCTTAACAGACTGTAGATCTGTCGACCATTTTCTATCCTGCTAAGTACCTGGTACTTGTTGATAGGCCTACACTGTCCTCTTATACCTATTAACACTGTAATATTTTGAAAAATATAATAAATACCATTTACTTTTAAAAGAGTAACCGTGGCGTTTTTTTTCCGGCTCTTCTCCATAGGAAACGACCATTTGGAACCGTACACCTAGCTGCTGACGTTTCATAGGTGCCCTTGTAGGTAGTGAAATAAAATATTTAGAATTTCGGATTCTAAGAGGTTTAATCTTGTTTTACAATTTTAAAGAAAAATGAACTTTTGTTATTAATTAGGGTAACGTGTCTAGCTGTCAGACCATACAATTGAGATTTAATGTATTTCTGAATGACCCAAACCGGCCCTTATGTGGCGATTTTAAAATAAATATAATATATTGTTATTAAATAAAAGTTTACGCGAGATACAATCACACAGCGTATCCATAACGATAACGTCGCAATTACAGCGACTATGTCTTCTTTTTGTGTCCACTCCATGAAGAAAACTAAAAAAAAGTATTTCAAAAAAACGTTGCCTCACACTAGTAATTTCTCCTGTATCGTAGGTGCGTTTACAAACATTTAAACTCACAAACACAAACAGCCAGACCCGGAACAACTACTTGTAGGTTGTACAAATATTTGTACCGTGCGGGTTCGATTCCCGCACTGTACAAATATTTGTAACTGCTTTAACCACTGCGCCAACGGTGCTATATGTTTTAAAATCGTGAAATATTCAAAATTCGAACGTAATTTATTGTATTCAGCTCATTCGCAGTGTACCGACGTGCTCGTTAGCAATATTTAATAATTACCTACTTTAATAAGTAGTGACCTCCTTTAGTGCATTACTAACGTGATGCAACTGTAATTTTGCTTAGTGTGTAGTTTTAGTGAATAATGGACACGAAATAGTGAACTGGTAATAATATAGTGATGAATAACAGCCCCTTTAATGCAAGGTGGCCAGTGCACCCCTCCGCCTCGTCGTCAAAGACAACGACGCAAAATCCAACCCTCGAGTCAGCCACGTATGATATTGTTTCAACGCCCGAGATTAAAAAATGGATGTCAGCCATCGAACAGCACTTAAATGAAGTTTGCTCTATTACCGTAGTAAACTCAACTCGGAGCAGTTTTTTTTTTTTTTTAATTTTGCCCCACACAATGAATTTCTCCTTTAACGTGGGTGTGTTTACAAACATTAAAACTCACATACACAAACACGCAGGCCCGGAACAACTACTTGTAGGTCATACAAATATTTGTTCAGTGCGGGAATCGAACCCGCGACACGCAGTGCAGCAGTCAATCGCTTAACCAGTGAGCCAACTGTGCCGCCATATCAACCCTATGCCTTAAAGTAGGATCGAGAACCTCACAAATGGCAGTCCTATATCAGTTGCTCAAGCAGAAAGCCATTTACGCGTATAACGCGAGTGATGCTCTTCAAGAAAATCGAAACCTGACGGACATATTTCGGAGCTCAAGCAGACGATTAAGGGTTGGGAAATTTTAATGTTTCGTTTGCCACAATCGTGAATGATTTCATTTGACCGAACAATTTAAGCTCGGTAGCTATTTATCTTAACGATAAATTTAAAGTCTAGAAATGAAACCAAAGACCTCGTGTAAAAAATCATTCACCCTGATAAAATGCAGTTGCATGTGCGTGGTGTCCGCAAGACCAAAAAAGGAGGCGTTATTATTAGTACAGAGACAAAACACGATGCTGACAAACTCAAACACGCAGTCCAGCTATCTACCCACTTTTCAAATCCGGGGACAGCAAAGATACTAATATATAATTATAGACCCGTATCATTTTTGCCGGTTTTGAGCAAAGTGTTTGAAAAAGTAATGTTAAATCAAAGCTCAATCATTTTAATCGTAATAACTATCTTACACGACCAACAGTATGGTTTTACCAAAGGACGTTGCACAACTGACGCCGTTGTTACTTTATTAAAACACATCTTTAACGCATGGGAAGAGGCACAGGATGCAATAGGTATCTTCTGCGACCTATCCAAAGCATTTGATTGCGTTAATCACGAAACACTGCTCTTGAAACTTAAGCATTACGTACTGGCTAAACTTGCGCTTAACTTAGTAAAATCGTATTTGAATGATAGACTGCAGCAAGTTCAAATAAACGGTGTAAATTCATTGGGTTTACAAGTCAAAATGGGTGTACCACAGGGCTCGACATTGAGTCCATTCCTTTTTTTAGTATATATAAATGATTTACCTTATTTACTGATGACACATCACCTATTTTTAAAGTAAACAGACATGCACAGGAGCTTGACGACGTAAATAACGCTATGTTAAAGGTCCATAATTGGTTTACTGTAAATAATTTAGTATTAAATGAGGAAAAAACTAAATGTATAAGATTCGCGTTACCGAATGTTAGAAGTAGTGAATGTCACCTTGTACTGAATAAGGATACACTAGAATTCGTCGAAAAAACGGTTTTCCTGGGAATCACGCTTGACTCAAAACTACAGTGGGGTCCTCACTTAACATCACTTGCAGGGCGGCTAAGTTCAGCCGCTTACACTGTTTGGAAAATCCGCCAACTAACATACGCGGATACCGCGAGACTGGTCTATTTTAGTTACTTTCATAGCATCGTGTCTTACGGTATTTTGCTGTGGGGACGGGCCGCAGATATTGATTCTATCTTTATTCTGCAAAAGAGGGCTGTCAGAGCCATCTACAAGCTCCGCAGACGCGAATCTCTAAGGGAACTGTTTAAGAAAATTAACATCATGACGGTACCTTGTCAGTATATATATGAAAACATTATGTATGTTCGAAACAATCTACATCTCTTTAGTAAGCTATGTGACAGGCATAATTTTAACACAAGAAATAGGAACAAATGAGATCAACCACGGTCCAGATTGTCTAAAGTACACACTTTTTTATGGGGTACTGTGTAAAATGTTATAATAAAATACCACTCGATATTCTTCAACTAAATGAGAAGAAATTTCTTGCATTAAACGCACACTATGTAGACAAGCATACTATAAGTTGGATGATTATATCGTAGATAAAATGCTTGGCTAAATGCTGTCTTGTCTTGGCTAAGTCCTGTTCCACAGCCAATTGGGCTCACTAGTTAAAAAAAAAAAAAACATTGGTAGAGTTGCTTTCCCTTTTTATTTTTTTCTGACTATGAACATATTGTTTTTTTGTTTTTTATGTAACCAAGATTTAATTATTGAATACTATATCTTATAATGGTGGTAAAATTCTTTAAATACATTTCAAACTATAGTTTTGTATAACTTAGACGCATTTTTATTTTCAATTATTGTCAATGTGAGTACCATGGAGTCGTTTACTATGTTATTATGTTGTATTTTGACTTGAAAGAGCACGGTAGTTGAGAGAGTATGTCATGCTCACTTAATGTCTCGCTGATGGTGGCGAGTGTGTTGGATCATTCGGTTCCCTACAAAATGGTTGAGCTGGATGGTGCTGATCCACGCGTCATGTTCATGAACGGGCGCCGTCAATTGAGACTGGTCATCTCTTATCTGCCAGGGCTTATTTTTAATCTTATATTTTTGATCGTTTTTTAATTTTATATATTTTTTTTTTTATTTACATTGTTCTCACATATAGAATCAACAAGAGTAATGTACCCAGGATTTTGTAATTTCTATATTTAAAAGAGTGTCCTTGGAGTTTCTTGCTCGTTCTTCTCCATAGAGATCTACGTTTTGGAATGGGCAACTAGCTTCAACTTTCTGACTAACTGACTGGCTCTTTGACAATTCAAAAGTGCCTGTAAATGGTTTAATTGAAATAAATGCTTTGAGTTTGAGTCTACAGCTGGACTTACCGCCGACGAACCCAACAAGATTCCGCCATTCTGAATTTTGTTTGCAAAGTTCGTTAAGGCAAAAATATTAAAATGTTGAACTCGTTCCTATTTAACAATAGTTAATATCGAGTGTATCCGCCATTTCTTGCAGTCTTGAACCGTAGACTGGTTTAAATTTAACCGTTTCTAGCAATCGTTCGTTGATCCAAGCCTTCCCGCAACAATTTGAGCGGCTTGTTTGGACAGTATCCATATTTATGTTTACGAAACTTTTGTTAAGTTAAAAAGACATAATCAATACTATAATGTTATTTTCGACCAACATACCTCAGTGCCTAAAGACGAAAGTCTACAACCAGTGTGTGTTACCAGTGATAACATACGGAACTGAAACGTGGCCTCTCACCATGTGCCTCATAAGAAAGGGCTATGCTTGGTGTTTCTTTGCGAGATCGAATCAGAAATGAGGAGATCCGCAAATGAACTAAAGTCGCTGACATGGCTCAACGGATTAGCAAGCTGAAGTGGCAGTGGGCGGGGCACATAGCGCGCAGAACTGACGGCCGATGGGGCAGAAAGGTTCTGGAATGGAGGCCACGTACCGGCAAGCGCAGCGTAGGACGTCCACCCACAAGGTGGACAGACGACCTAATAAAGGTCGCAGGAAGCCGCTGGATGCAGGTCGCTTCCAACCGGCCAATTTGGAAATCATTAGGGGAGGCCTATGTTCAACACTGGACGTCTTATGGCTGAAATGATGATGATGAATCAATACTATTGCTTAACAATAATTTTAATCGCAAATGACAAAAAAAACGGGTTGCACTCTGGGTGTGACGGCAGAAGTGAAAACTTGAATATTAACGTACGAGATATATAACAGTCTACTCTCCCTCCGTCTTACCAATTATCGATTAGTTCGCGTATCCTTACGCGAGTTTAACATGTTTTACCCATCACAAAAATGTGCACAACGACGCTAAAGAAGTTTTCAATTTAATAAAAAATTCAAACCTCTAATAACACACGAATTTGAGACTATGCATAAATTTTATTTTCCCGGCTATAATTTTATCTTTTACTGCAGTTCTATTTAAAAAAAAATGTTTTTTTTTTTGATGATTATTGGTCAGTCTCGACATTTTCATTTAGTTTAATCTAAAAAGTTTGCATACTTATCAAAAATATTAATTTGAAAGTAATCCTGAACTTTAATAATGACATAGAACAATTTTAATGGTTATTAACTAAAGAAAAAGTAAAGATGTTCCGTAAAGTGGATTTATTGAGGACTGAATTACAAATAAGCAAACTGTAGCAACACAACAATGTAGTTAGTGAGAAGACTCATCAGACCTAATTGTAACGCAGCGTCTACGTAGAACAAGCCACACACGCGTATCTTGCTGAAAGATGCTCGATGGATGCGCAGTACGTTCTTGCACAGCTTTTTCTCATAATCTGTCAATTGTATCAACGCACAAATTAAAGGATATGAAGAAGCTAACAAAGTATACAGCTGAACTTGATCCTCACCGCTTATAATCAATATTTATTTTTTAAGATGATCTAACAGTAGGCTTTGGATATAAAGGAATATATTAAGATTCTAGAGTGTATTTAAAAAAGTTACCACGGGAAGTTGTTTTCAAAACAAGTGCGCATGTATCTTGAACACTTTGTATGACTATGTAGAATTTCTCGCATCGGTGGCTCATCATTGTTTGCAACACCAATTCCTTTGTCATCCAAAAGCATATGGAAATCGACGCCACAGAAGCTGCATTCTACAACAAAATGTATGTTCGTCGCCAATCACACATGATGACAAACGAAATTTGATAATTATGTACTAATACCTACCTATCAAAGTAATACTTACTTCCTCATTTATGACTCCGCCTGTTTTCAGCATATCAATTGCTACTTGAATGTAAATTAGAGTGTGGATAAATACTTCTATAATGTAATAAAGCATCTGAAAAGTGTCCAAATAAAATAACTATTATCAGCTAGTACTACTACTACCAGCAGCACCACTACTATTACTGCTGCACCCACACTACACTACTTGCATTGCTTCTACTTACTATTAGTAGCTAAGGACTAACTTTTCTAGAGTATATAACGACGATTTACTTATCTTTGTTTCAGGCGAAAGACGTCCACTGCGAGACCTAAGCTTTTCCCAAGCATTGCCACATCGACTGATCCTGTGATTCTCGCATCAAGCTGATTACTGAGGCATTCACAAAGTTATCGTTCAACGTTGTGGGAGGCCTCCAATGACTTATAATTTCAAGAAATAAAGATACAATCTTTTCTCAGATCCAAATACGGTATTTATAATGTCAATTTGACTCATTTCATTCTCATTCTCTCATTTAACTACAAAACTGATAATACTATTACTAGATGCTATTGTTAACTAGAAAAGTTAGGCACTTACAAATTGTTGAACACAGACTTTATGGATTTCATAGCATTCTAGTAAATCAACGTAAGCCTGGAACAGTTTATTGCTATAACTTGTATCACGCGCCATTTGTAGTTCTTGAGAACGTAAAACTTGAATATTCCACAGAATGACTTTATCTTCCAACAGATTAAAGACTCGAATGGCACAAACGATATTTAAATCGAAAAATACCAAAAGATAAGCACTAAACATATGCTCGAAGGATAGTTGTGTGCAAAAATATGTGAAAACGAAGACGTAGCCACCTAATGTCAGCATTATAAAGGTCCAATTTAATTTGACAAAGCGTTTAAAATCGGTTTCATCATTAAGAATTCTGTGCACTTTTTGAAAGGTCAAGACGAATTTAATACTTTTTTTGGTGTAAATTAACCCGACCACGAAATTCATGGCGAATCCGAAACTATAATAGATGCAGTCAAAATAAGAGATGACATACATGAAAGTAGTATATCCGATATAATCTTTAAACATAGAGAGCATATAGCAGCGATATACAAATATAAATATGAATAAAAATGTTCCAACTGAAGAAATAATGTCGGAGAAGGGGCTGTTTGGAATTATACAATTATTTTTGATGCGATATTTAGGGCAAAACATAATAAATATTGCATTAGATTCAAAGGCAAAAGCATCGACTGCACATCTTCTTCCACCATATTCTTTGAAATATACTTCACACGATGTATTTTTGAAATAAAACGGAATGTCTTCATCATCAAGAGATTATTGGTTCCCAATCACACGAGTGTTACTTTAATCGATGGTTAACGTATCGAGCACACAAAGAAAAAAAATACAAAATGAAAATATTGATGGAATACATTTTAATCCATTAGGCACTTCGATAAATTATACTAAATATTTCCAGTGGTTGGGTCTAATCCAAACGAGTTCGTCGAAAGCAAACAAGAATATGTAAATATTATTACCCGTTACAGGGTACAATAATAATCATGTTAACATTAATGTACACACATCCAAAAAGTTTGCGGTCAGATTGAAAAAAACGTTTTTTTTTTTGTTACGGTAGATTATATTATAATTTCTTCTTCTTTTTAGATTCTTTACTTAAAAATATAGAATAAGAATATAAAAAACAAAAAAAAGGAAAGATTTTCCATATAAAAATAAATTCAATCCAAGCTAGAAAGAAATCTACTCGTAACTTACTCAATTTTAACGGATTTATAACATTTTTTCGAGAAAAGTTGTTATTGATAAAATGCCAAGAGGATTAACAAAAGTTTTACGAGCAAAAATTGTAAATTTTAGGGAAGAAGGATACCCCCGAGAGTAATAGCACGCAGAATTGCTGTATTCCAATCCTGTGTCGTGGTCACGTTGCAGAGGTACCTCGGCATGGATAATTTAGCTGACCGACCCCACAGTGCTCGCCCAACTGTTTTGATTGCTGTTCAGAAGGGATACCTATATTAGATTGGTGGCAGCCCGTGACCCAAAAATCAACGCCACTATAATAAAAACAGAAGTGCAAGCCACCTCTGGACTTGAAGTTAGCACTCAGACCATTCAAAATTGCTTACACCTAGCTGCACTACGGTCACAAAGGTCTTGGCGAGCACCTCTGAAGGCTAGGGTCCGGCAAAATGAAGAAGATGGGGAGGAAAACATTTGGCAAAACTATCTCTTCGTCGACGAATCGCAAATCAGTGCTCATTTAGATAGTCCGTGTCTGGAGAAGACCTGAAGACTCTAAAAGGCAAAGAACTGCACTGGAACCGTTCAGCAAGGCGGGAAATCGGTGTCCTTTTGGGGTGGAATTATGATTGGAGCTACAACGCCTTTGGAGCCATAACGGCAGATAGATACAAAACAGTCGATATTAATGGAATTGTCAAATCTTCCGAGTAAACCATGGGTACTAATTTGTACTAGTCGAAGATAATGTGCCCGCACATCGAGCTCAACGAGTCAATGCTGCTCTTCGAGAATACGACATCACAAGGCTACACTGGCCTGCCAGCTCGCCTGACTTAAACCCAATAGAGCACGTGTGGGATGCTCTTAAGCGAGTTTTTTGGAACTGTCAGTCACCTCCCCAGACAGTGCCAGAGATTAGGGAAGCCACTATTCAAGAATAGGACATGTTACCGCAAGAAATGCTGAATAATTTGATCCTCAGCATATCCAGGAGAATCTCCACATGTGTGCGAGCCAGGGGGGAGTTATATACGGTGAGCAATGGGTAGCTCGCCGTCCGGTAAGGACCTAGCCCGGGTCGACGGCGCGTTGTTTCCCACGCGCGCCTCAAAGAGATGTCAGCAAGTGAAGAGGTCCGATGAGACCATTGCCTGCCGGGGTTGCGGGAAAGATCGAAAGGGATACCGTGGCCCCCTGGTATTGCACAGGTAACAGAAGGAACATGGGTGGGTTTTAGTCAGTAAGAGTCTGACACGCCCTCCTGCTCCACCCAGAGCGGGAGAAGTCATTTGATGATTTCCCACCCACAAAAAAAAAAGGGGGGAGTTATATTGTATTGAATAAAAACCTTATATTCATAAATTGTTGTATAAGTTTGGTTAAACGATATTTTACTTTCCATAAAATTTCTGTTACAATTATATTACGATTGAATTACTATTTTTTTTAAATAAAAAAATAACATTATATCAGCTTTTGCTAGTGAACACAAACTTTTTTGATGAGTATGTCTTCGTTGAGGTAAATAATATTACAGCGACGGCGATTTATAATTATACATTTGACAGATAAAGTAATGGTCGTAGGACACGTCGATGTTTCAAAATAAACGTTACCTATGAAACTAATAAAATGATTGAAATTTACCGTTATGTCAGTGACCACTGCGCGCCGCTCTTCTCGATCCACCACCACTATATCAGGCTTATTGGCAACAATAGTCCTGTCAGTGATTATGGATCGATCCCAGTACTATGTGTTATTTCCATTTTCGAGAACTGGGTTGGGCATATACATATAGTACGACACTTCCAATTCCACAATACTGGCTACAAGGTTGTGTATATGCAAGTACTCTTCGTTAGCTAGACGAGAACACCCGGAGATAATGTGTCGGATTGATTCTCCCGGACAGTGGCATGCCCGACAGATGTCAATCGTGCCATCCTTCACAATGAATCTCCGTATTTGTTTGTCATAATAACCTTGTCCATAATTGCATAGACAAAAACTTCGGTTTCCTACGAAATGTAAAGTTTTTTGCAATTTCTGACTTTTCTAGTACTCAAATCTCAGTTAGTCCACGAGAGTTTTTTTATCCTTATATGAAACAGGATCGATTGGCATGAAAAATTTTTTTTGTGAAAACTGCCCTTTTTCTTGCTGACGGTATTTTTTATTCAAAATCAGTGAACGCAGATCAAAATGTCTCAAAAAGTTAAAGACTTATCTTACTTATCCTTTAATGTTAGACCGTTTTCTTGTAGCTACAACGGTTAGGGTACCTGCGCATACTGCCCCATCTCAAAAATCCACCCTGTATATCATATTCTCTAAGTAAATTAATATGTAGGTATAAATTATAATTAAAAAACGACCTTCATCACGTTTTCCATTTAAACGAATGACAAACAAGATCCCTCTTTGAGTATTGTCTCCCATTCATGCCCAAATGCAAATAACACATTTTGTCAGTGTCTAAGTACAAAGTACTCAGGAGTAATTATTGACAGAAATCTTAAATTTCATGACCATATTAATCTTCTATCAGCGAGAGTGCGTAGACTTATAGTAATACTAGCTGTTGCCCGCGACTTCGTCCGCGTGGTTATGAAGATATCAAGTTTAATGATGTTTAACGAAACTTGCGAGAGTCCTTAGACCTATTTAATCCAGCCTTGTCACAATATGCGTTCTTAGCAAACGTCTACTAACTATTAATTACGTCCCAGTTAAATTTAAAGTTTGTAGCACAACAAATTTAGGATTTTCATACAAACTTGCGATAGCCATTAAACCTCCCTAATCTGGCCCTGTCGCAAAATCTTTCATTCTCAATGTTTCGTCGCAAAATTCGGACCCCGTGTGAAGGTGATCCTCACGTAATATTCAACGTGAAAGATGTAAATGATGCGTAAAAAAGTATGAAACGAGGCAGGTCACCAGGGCACGATGGTTTAAGTGTAGAGCATTTAAGGTCCGCTGGTCTACATTTGCCTAGGTTACTCGCCTTGTTATTTAATTTTTGTGTGAGTCACTCTTACCTGCCTGACGATCTCGTAAAAACCATCGTAGTTCCCATAGTCAAAAATAAGACAGATGATTCATCCGACAAAAATAATTATAGGCCTATTTCACTGGGTACAGTCATTGGCAAAGTGCTGGATGGTCTGCTTGAGAGACAGTTGAAGATGCATATCAAACTCAACGACGCGCAGTTTGGTTTTAGAACCGGTTTGTCGACGGAAAGTGCAATCTTGTGTCTCAAGAAGACTGTGCAGTACTACACAGATAGGAAGACACCTGTGTATGGTTGCTTTCTAGACCTGTCAAAGGCTTTCGACCTGGTGAATTATGACATTCTGTGGCAAAAAATGTCGGATGAAACAGACCTTCCACCTGAGGTTATAAAAATATTTGAAGTTTGGTATGAAAGTCAGATAAACTGTGTTAGATGGTCAGATGCTCAATCAGTACAGTATGGTCTAGATTGTGGCGTGAGGCAGGGGGGGTTGACTTCACCCTCTCTATTCAACCTGTACATAGACCGTCTGGTTGGTGAGCTGAGTAGCACTATGGTTGGTTGTTCTGTGGATGGAAGCATGATTAACAACATTAGTTATGCTGATGACATGGTGCTACTCAGCCCATCAATCTGTGGACTGAGGAAGTTGTTGGCCATATGTGAGAGGTATGCGGAGGCTCATGGGCTGAGGTATAATGCTACTAAAAGTGAGGTGGTGGTTTTTAAAGTACATAATAATACACCCACGAATATACCACCGGTGACGTTACAAGGAACACCATTAAAACTCGTCACTCAATTTAAATACCTCGGTCATATGGTCACGGGTTCTCTCACAGATGACCAGGATATAGATAGGGAGCGCAGAGCGATGGCAGCCAGATGCAATATGTTTGCCCGCAGGTTTGCTCGGTGCACTGACGAGGTAAAACTGACGCTCTTCAGAGCCTACTGCCAGTCGTTTTACTCGTGCAGCTTGTGGGTTAGGTATACGCAGAAGGCTTACAACGCTCTGTGCGTACAGTATAATAATGCGCTGAGGATATTGTTGGGGCTGCCACGGTTTTGCAGTGCATCGGGCATGTTTGCGGAAGCGCGAATAGACGACTTTCATGCCATCATGCGCAAACGGTGTGCATCGATGTTGCGGCGATTCAGGGGTAGCCCTAACAGTATTTTAGCTACACTGGCGGACAAGGTTGATGGACCATTTATCAGGCTCTGGGCTAGCAGACATGTGCGTGCACATTTTCATGTAGCCAATTAATGTATAGTGTTGTATTTTTTAAGTTATTGGAGTTTACTAACATAGTCTAAGTTCATAATAACACTATATGGATCCCTTGATTGGTCTGAAATAAAAAAATGAATTTGAATTTGAAAAATCCGTTCTTAGCGGACGTCCACTAACTGTAACCTACCTTCCTGCCAACCTATATATCAACATATATACCCCCTTTAGAATTATTTTTGAGACAAAAAGTAACCTATGTCATACCCTAGGATGCGATTTATCTCCTTGCCAAATTTGATCGAAATCCGTTCAGTGGCTTAGGCGAGAAAAGGTAACATACAGACAGACATTCTTGTACTCAATCCTCAGTGGGCCAGATATAGTATTTTGACCCTAGTAATAAGAAATAGGATCGACTGGCATCAAAAAAGCTTTTGTGAAAATTGACCATTTTATTGCTGATTGTAATTTTTTTTACTGATTAGCAAGCTGAAGTGGCAGTGGGTGGGGCAGAAAGATTCTGGAATGGAGGCCACGTACCGGCAAGCGCAGCGTAGGACGTCCACCCACAAGGTGGACAGACGACCTAGTAAAGGTCGCAAGAAGCCGCTGGATGCAGGTCGCTTCCAACCGGCCAATTTGGAAATCATTGGGGGAGGTCTATGTTCAGCAGTGGACGTGCTATGGCTGAAATGATGATGATGTTTTTTTTTTCAAAATCTGTGAATGCAGATCAACATGTTTCAAAAAGTTAAGGACAGTCTCCTAAGACTGTTTTCTTGTAGCGACAACGTTTAATGTACGTGCCCTTATTGCCGTATCTCAAAATCCACCCTGGACATATTGTTATGATTGACTGCTTAGATCCATAAAGCTATAGCGTGATGATTATCTTGTAACTATCTGCAACTATCTATCCGTAACTATCTGCAATATTCTAACCTTTTGGCTAGCCTTTTTACAATTTTCGGTAAACTATATGTAGAAGAATACGAACATAATGCAATATTGCTCATCCCCCATAGCATATAGCGTGATAATATTTTTTGAAAAGTCTATTGCAATTTTTCTATTATTTGACTTATAGATTATTTATACCAGTTTTCAAGGTAATCAAGCCGCACAGTAAAATTCTCCGCTTTAAAAATTAATACCCCTTTTCACCCCGTTAGGGGTAAATTTTCAAAAAACCCTGATATAAATTTTTATTTATTTTCAGTTTTTAGTATAAATACTGAGTTTCGAGTTAATCAGACCGCGCGTTAAAATTCTTCCATACAAACTTTGACAACCCCCAATCATCCTTTAGGGGGTAGTTTAGAAAAACTAAAAATGGCAAAGTTTATAATTTTCATACATAAGTATGCTTGCCAAGTTTCAAGTTTATTAACTCAAGGAATAAGATTTTTCATACAAATAAAATCCCCGTTTTCTCCCCCTTAAAGGTCGAACTTCCAAAAATCCGTTCTTAGCGGACGTCTACTAACTATAAACTACCTCCCCGCCAAATTACATCTTTATATTTCAAGCGGTTTTCGATATTTCGTGATGAATGAGTGAGTGAGTGACCTTTTTGCTTTTATATACATATATAGATTTAAAACCTTAAGAAACACTGCACCAAAATCTGTTATAATATCGGTCTACTATGCTCTCTGTCAGTCTCAGTTTGAATACTGTATCACCACATGGGGTGGCACATGTAAAACTCATATCTTAAAAGTTAGGAGAGCGCAAAGAGCACTCTTAAAGGTTAGGCTATTTCTACCTTTTTATCACCCAACTACTGATCTCTACTCGAAATGGGAGGTACTTACTGTGAGGCTCTTCATCCTGAAAACGGTTATGAAACAACATGCCCTAACAACTTATGAACCAGAAAGAATCAGAAACAAACATCACAAACATCGACTGTTCTTCATCTTCATTCAAAACTAAGTTTTCACATCGATTTTTCTGCTACCAGGGTTTCAAATTAATACAATAAGATAAATCGAGCCTTAACGTTATATCCCTTGCCAAAAATCAAATGGAAATCTTTGGTTTCGGACTAGTTAAAAAATTTGGATTATAATTCTACAGAAAGTCCACTTAATTCAAATTAAATTACTACGATATAAGTTTACAACTTGCACCAACATCCTCTTTTCAAACTCAAAGCATTTATTTCAATTAAACCATTTACATTTATTTTTCTCTCACGTACACATCGGCACACTACACCTGACACTCAACACTACGCACTAACATTACATACTCTCATAGACACACACAATTGTAATAACTTAAGTTTTTAGTCTCTTTACCGTTAGTATTATTATTGCAATATCATATTTTTTTTAGTTTTTCTGTTCTTCCGTGGGGTGACCTGATGATTTGTAATACAGGAATTTCACGCCTGACTCAGACACCAGATCCTCACATTGCTAAAAAAAATACAAATAATATGTGAAACCTATAATAAGCTTGTCATTGTGAGGAGAAATAGAGAACTTAATTATTGTTAAAAACAAGCATTAGTGAGACTATGTATGCTACGTACGGTGCGGCTGGAAAATTAATACCTGTTACACACTAAAACTTCAACAAAAAAAAAAAAAAAAACGCAGCTCTGCAAATACTTTATCACGAAATTATAACCCCAAAATAATTTAAATTAAAAAGTAAGTTCAAAAACTAAAACCCGACTACTAAAAAATCACGCTCTAAAAAGTATGAAACAAGAAAATTTATTCAATACTGAAATCACGATCTTGACCATTTTTGTACCTTTTAAAAAATAGGCAAGGTAAAGCCGTGGTCAAATGGTACACCTACAAAATTATAATGGCAAGCAACGACATTTTTTAACTTACCTACTTTTTTCACTATATTTCACCTGTGCATTACACAAATGTTTAACAGTCGCCACCCTGTTAATTAGTCCATTTTTTTCTTTTATTTTTTACATTCCAGATTTTTCATCACTGTTGTTCGATAATGTTTTTACTAGCAAAGACATTGACAATTCAGAATTAGCTCTTTTCAAACGTCTAAATTACATAAGACAGTCCCCCAAAAGCGCCCACCCTACACCACTTACACTTGATACGGGGCGGTGAAATTGGTGCTTGCCTGAGTTTAAGGAAACAAATAAATAACTTATCCAAAAAATATACCAGTGGCGACATACATGAATCGGGCATCGATGAAAGTGAGGATTTATGTGCGGTTAAGGCAACTATACAGACTAGCCCGCATTAAACCAACCAACCCAGAGAACATATTACTAAAGAAAAAACTTGAGGAAAAATATGTCACAATTAACCAAACTAGACGAACGAACAGGCAAAAATGCTGCTACAAACACTAATATAACCGTAACATGCACTAGTCATGATGGCAAAACTTGTGTTCGTAGCTTCATACAAAAAATAGATGAGTTTAAATTAAGTAAGCAAATAAAAGGAGAAGATATGTTTAACTTCGCATTTGATATCTTTACGGATAACGCACTGCATTGCATTGGTATAGGCATGTACAACCAAATGTCACCTCTTGGGAAGAACTATTACAACAATTGAAGGCTGCTTTTGACTGCGATGACTATGATTATAGATTGCTTACTAAAACGCGTTCCAAGGTGAAACCGAAAACTTAACTATCTACATATCAATAATGAGTGGTTTATTCAATACATTACATACTAAACCAACAAAAGCAAAGATGTTTGATATCATCGTTCACAATATTAAACCAATTTATGGGGAAGTACTAGCTATTAGCAATGTGCAAAGTCTGGAGCAACTAGAGTCGGTCTGTAAAAACTATGAAAAATATAAGATGCGAGCAGCACACTATCAAGAACCATCAAAAACAAACCTCATGACCTTGGCTCCAGAATTTGCTTAAGTCAAGCCAATAAATAAAACTACCACTTCTAACCCTAAACCATACTATAGCCGATATAGGTATGGCCGCGGTGATTACTATAAAAAACCAGAAACAACCGGGGATGACTCACACTGCTCAACCAGTCGCGTTGGTAGATAATAAAGGCACGGATACACCAATAAGAGGTCAACCTTATTGCCCTAGGTGTAGGTCAAACACGCATTAACTACGACGGTGTACGGCAGACCGAATCCTAATTTGTTTTAAATGCGGAGAAAAAGGGGTGAAATACCCCGATTGCGCGATTGAATACTAGCTAGTGAGGTTTGTTGCAATAGTAAATTTAACTCAAGACTTAGTAAAATGGAGTGGAAAGACTGGTTAGCTGTAGTTACAAAATTCAGAACCTGCTACTCTTATTCCGTATCAACAGTCCATAACAAACCTCATAACGACATAAAGCCATACGCATCTATAGAAATAAATAACATGCCAGTCTGTGGCTTGCTGGATTCAGGTTCGGTAGTTACTATCGTTATTAAAGACTACCACAATCTCTTAATCAAGGACCAAGCTCTAACCCTGCAGCCTAGCGACCACTTAAAAACATTTGTTGCCGCTGGGGGACAACTGCTTCATTCCATATGCATACTAAACTTACCAATAACATTTGAAGGAAAGTTTCATATAATCAAAGCACATGTGGTGCCATCAATAGACACTCCTATCTTGCTGGGAATGGATTGCTGGAACACCTTTCATTGATTTCCAAAGAATTTAAAATCCGTTTTTCTCGTCAAAACAAATGGCAACAGTGCAAATACAAAACAAAACATATATTTACATACATTTGCACAACTAACCAAGGAACAAAAAGTTACAGTGGAGAAAATTAAAACACAATTCGAGAACATATCCCTCACCTCACCTCAAGAAAAAAAGGCCTTGGCCGTACTAACCTAATAACTCACGGTATAGACACTGGTGATGCACCCCCTATACGACAACGTTACTATAGGATATCACCAGAGAAACAGCGTGTCCTCTGCAAAGAACTGGACGAAATGTGAAAGTCCGTGGTCTTCTCCAGTTCTACTGACACCAAAAAAGGATGGCAAGTTGTGGTTTTGCTTAGACAGTAGAAAACTTAATGCTATCACTAAAAAAGATGCCTACAATTTGCCATACATTTTGGAAATAATAGACAACCTGAGGGATGCAAAATACCTTACTAGTATCGACCTATACAAACGTTTCTGGCAGTTACCACTAAAGGAAACTGACAAAAACAAAACAGCATTCTACATACCGGGCCGGGGAACATACAGATTTAAAACTACATCATTCGGATTAACTAATGCGCCTGCTCCGCAACAACGGATGGTAGATAAATTGTTCTACGGACCAGAGTTTGAAAATAGGGTATTTGCATTCTTGGATGACATAGTGCTAGTTTCATCAGATTTTGAGAACCATATAGCCTTGCTAACTAAAGTACACAAAAAACTAACTAACGCTAACTTAACAATAAATATGGATAAGAGTCATTTTTTCCGAGATGAATTGAAATATCTAGGCCACATAGTAAACTCAGGAGGACTACATCCAGACCCAGAAAAAGTAGAAGCAATACAGAACTTCCCAATCCCGACCAATCAGAAAGAGGTAAAAAGATTCCTAGGAACGGTATAGACGTATCATGGTATAGACGTTTCATACCAAACTTTAGTGCACTAGCAGCTCCACTAAATAGACTAACAAGCTCAAGTAAGAAGGCTCCCGCTTTTGACTGGTCTCAGTGTCCCATTTGATACACAGATGCCAGTAACTATGGCATTGGTGGTTCTCTAACTCAGATTAGGGACGGGGTTGAACATCCCATAGCATATATGAGTAAATCCTTGTCAAAACAAGAACAAAACTATAGCATCACAGAGAGAGAATCACTGGCTGTGCTTGTGGCACTGGAACACTGGCGCTGTTACCCAGAAAATAGCATTAAGTTCATAATGTTGACAAATCATTCCGCACTAAAGTGGTTTCGTTGGTTGGAATACGGTTATCAGCATTTAATTTTGACATACAACATAGACGCGGTGCAGAAAAAACTTTACCAGACACATTGTCACGAGCATGTCCGATCGCGGCCCTCACACAGGAAAACACCATACAGTCAGGTCCGCCTAAACAAACAAACGACACTTGGTACCAAAATATCTACATTGGTTGCCAACAAAACCCAACAGCATTCCCAAACTATACTCGTATAATAAAAGATAGCAAATTGTACCGCTATGAAAAATAAATTCACAATACTATGTGAGTTCGAATGGAAGTAAATAATTCCGAAGGAAGATAGGCACCAAATAATTACTAACAACCATGCCGAACCGACCGCAGCACACTTGGGTATTCATAAAACATACAAGCGACTATCACTACGCTACTACTGGCCAGGGATGCATGGTGACGTGGTGAGGTTTGTAACAGCATGCGAAACTTGTATCGCTCACAAACAAGCAAATCATGCCCCCCTAGGACTAATGGGGAAGCCTAAGGAATGTTCACGACCTTTCCAAATGCTGAGTATAGACATAGTTAGTCCACTGCCGTTTTCTACGACGTCGAAACTCATAACTATTAAGTGTCGCTAAGGAACGCCAATGCTATTACTATAGTACGGTTGTTAGAAGACAATACATATATTCTTGGTTTATGACATACCACAGGTAGTGATTTTGGATAACGGAACACAGTTTACTTCTAATGAAATGAAAAACTTATTTAAAAAATACAACATACTTAATGTACACTACACACCACTACACACAAGTAAATACAGTGGAATGCTACAATAAAACTATAATCGGCGTTATCCACATTCATCAATGATGACCAGCGCTCCTGGGACTTACATATACCAAAGGTTCAGTTCGCACTAAACAGCTCAACCAGTGAGGTCACGGGCTACACACCATCGTTTCTGATCTACGGCAGGGAGTTAATTGCTGACGGTTCTCACTACCAGAACACTAATATAAAGGAAATAATTTACCAACCAAGAAACCACTATGCAGAGAACTTGGGAGTCCTATCAAGCATCTTCGATAAAGTACAGTCAGCTTTACTGAAAGCATATTCTAGGAACACTAGTAGTTATAACCTTCGTAGAAAGGACGTAGAATTCAATGTAATAGATGTAGTCTGGAAACGTACATATTACCAGAGCGATAAGGACAAATACTTCAGCAAAAAACTAGCACCAAAATTCGTAAAATGTATGGTATCAAAAAAACAGTCTCCACTGGTGTATGAATTGGTCGATATACACGGGAAACCACTTGGTACCTGGATATCTAGGATCTAAAGTGAAAGAATCCACAGTAGTCCCGTAGGCCTAGCTAGCTAGCGTTTGACCCACACCGGGCCAAACGATGCCAAGGGACTACGACCACCACATCTCGTGGAAGGGGGGTGACCCACTTACAGGGGTTTTTCTATTTACCTTTGGCTGCAGGGGACCTAAGCTCCTTTGAGACCAGTACTTAACTAGTGGTCGGTTGGTAATCGCAATCACTATTCAACAACTCAGAGAAACTAAAGTTCTTGCCTACGTAGATTGCGTGAGGTCGCGTGTGAGGGGGTTCAGAATTGAAAATAGTGTAACATAAAAATAATGCTCGTTACACCCGCGTTGCCATAGAGGATGCAGAGGACCCCGAGGGGTGTGTAATTTTGATAGCAGAGTAGATCACTACCCTTAGTGTTTGTGTTGTTTATGTCATGTTATAACAAAAACATCATAAAGACGGCTCCTACAAATAAGGTGACCGCACTCAGACTGTGCAGGTGCATTCAAGTATTACTACTAAACAAGAATTAATCAACTACGTTAACATGGCGTTGCCATAGAGAATACCGAAGACCCTACAGGGGCGTTACTTATTTTTGGCAGAGTAGGTCTCTATGTTAACTGTTGTGTTGTCCTACATGTCGTGTTAAAAAAAAAAAAAGAACACCGTAAAGACGGCACCGACAAATGCGGTGACCGCAACCACACTAAAAACAGCCAAAAAGAAAAAACAATTACAAAAACTATCACCTACATAATTCGCCAAACAATGACGCCGTAAACTTGGTTACTACAATAACATAAACAAACAACCACATAAACCTAACCTATTCCACTAACCCACTAACCTACCACTGCTAAACTAACCTAACCTATCCCACTAACTAACTACCGCTAAACTAACCGTATCTAACCTACCCCTACTGACACGCTAACAATACACACGAGACTACACGGCATACCAATAGAGGTACACTTACACTCCTAAATGTGTACGTCTACAGAAAGAGTCACCAGAACTAACAAGAATCGAAAGTCCTATCAGGTAGGAAACCAGCCAAAGGTGTAACTGGTTGGCTTCTGAATCAGATACAGGATAGAATAGCAGGAATATATAGTTAGTTCTAGCGGATTTTATACAGGTAAAATCCTCTCTCTGAAGCCGGGGTACTGCAGCGTTGTGAGGATTCACAACTAACAATATTTGAGTGTTGCTGAAATATCACAATTAGTAAGTTCCCAATCATCACTAGAATCGGGGTACAACACTAATTTCCCGGAGACTCTCTGCCATTTCGCCTCCGCTTGCAGAGCTGGTGAATACTTATTCCCTAATCCTCGAAACCCTGTGTGCCCCGACCTAGGGTGAGTTCCACATTAGTTTGGTAATAATACCAGACCCTCTGCGCTGGATAACCTATATTGATCTTACCACCTAAGTGATATTCGATTTCGTTTGTGTCGATGACGGACACGCGGTTGAGAGTTATCCAGCGCACAGGAGATGGTACTATATAAGTATATGTACTGCTACTGCATCAAGGTGGTGTAGTGCCTTGCTGTGCTATTGTTAGTGATCCATCTGCTAGGATCACGTTTACTTTGTGTTTTGTGCACGCGTGCTCTAATACTTTACCTAATCTTGGCATCTGTCAATGCCTGTAAACCGCTGCGATGTGCTGAGCGTCTACTTACTATGCTTCCCACACCGTTCCTTGGCTTAAATAGGGGAAAGTCAAAGTCAAAGTCAAATAATTTATTTCAATTAGGCACAAAAAAGGCACTTTTGAACGTCAAACTTTACAAAAAATAATAAAACTGATTCTAGTCGCCCATTCCAAAAGGTAGTTTTCGTATGGAGAAGAATGGGCAAGAAACTCCACCGTTACTCTTTTTAAAAAAAAAACATTATATCTTGTATACACTTATTATATAATTATATGTGAAGACAATGCACCTATAATAAGATTACTATACCACGATAGGTAAAAATAATGAAAAATGAAGGAATGACATAATTATGTGATAGATGCATGGTGCTCACATACTTACAAACATTGTAAAATTATACTATATTTCTAACATTATAATAAGTAATACTAATAATAATAAGTCAGTGTGTGAGTTTAAATAATCACAAAAATAAAATAAAAATAAATGTTTAAAAAAATAAAAAATAATAATTATACAATTAAATTAGCAACCAGTTCGATTTTGTCTAGATTCTGAATTGTCCTATGGAGCAGGACCAGCATGTTTCCAAGCATTTTTATCTTGGATATAATCCTCTAATTTGTAATATGCTTGTTTACAAAGTGTACTTTTTATATGATTTTTAAATTTTCTTTCATTTAATTCTAATATATCACAAGGTATTCTGTTGTAACATTTAACACAGTACCCCATAAAAGATGTATTTACTTTAGATAGTCTGAAAAATGGTTGATCTATTTTATCTTTATTTCTAGTATTAAAATTATGTCTATCACTTATTTTATTAAAAAGATGTAGATTTTTTCTCACATACATAATATTTGAATAAATGAATTGGCAAGGTACCGTCATAATATTAATCTTTTTAAATAGTTCCCTGAGAGATTCGCGACGACCTAGATTATAAATGGCTCTGACAGCTCTTTTTTGTAAAACAAAGATGGATTCAATGTCAGCAGCCCGACCCCACAGTAAAATGCCATACGACATAATACTGTGGAAGTAGCTAAAATAGACCAAACGCGCGGTTTCTACATCTGTTAACTGTCTTATCTTTCTAACAGCATAAGCGGCCGAGCTTAGCCGCCCCGCGAGAGATGTTATATGGGGTCCCCATTGTAATTTCTCGTCTAGCGTGATTCCAAGGAAAACTGTTTGATTAATAAATTCCAGTTTTTCTCCATTCAATACGATGTCACATTCGCTACTTCTAACATTTGGTAATTTAAATCTAATGCATTTGGTTTTTTTATTATTTAGTACCAAATTATTTACCGTAAACCAATCTTGGACCTGAACAATAGAGCTATTCACGTCGTCAAGATTTGGTGACCGTCGGTTTATTTTAAAGATCAATGATGTGTCATCTGCAAATAACACCATCTTTGGCTGATTTAGAAATATTTGGGGTAAATCATTAATATAAACTAAAAAGAGGAATGGACCCAATATCGAACCTTGAGGAACGCCCATTACCATTTCAGACCCTAATGAGTTTGTGCCGTTGACTTGAACTTTAACTTTTCTATCTTTCAGGTATGATCTTAACAAATCATGAGCTGTGTTCCTAATCCCATAGTGGTCCAGTTTCAGCAGAAGTGTCTCATGGTGTACGCAATCGAACGCCTTCGAGAGGTCGCAGAAGATTCCAATGGCATCTTGTGCTTCTTCCCAAGCGTTAAAAATGTTCTTTATTAGGGTGACACCGGCGTCAGTGGTACAGCGCCCTTTGGTGAAACCGTACTGTTGGTCATGAAAGATGGAATTTTTATTAAAGTGACGTAACATTTGATTGAGTATCAACTTTTCAAACACCTTACTGAGAACTGGCAGAATTGACACAGGCCTATAATTGTTGGGTTCCTTACTATCACCGGATTTGAACAAAGGAACTACTTTACTGTGTTTCATGAGATCCGGAAAGACGCCTTGGTCTACACTAGTGTTAAATATGAAAGCTAGATAAGGCGCAATGGTTTCGATTACTGATCTACATACTTTTACAGACATTCCCCACAGATCTTCTGTTGATTTAATTTTAAGATCTTTAAAAGCTTTTATAACAGCCTGGGGGTCTGTATGCTGAAACCTAAACTCCAAAGGGCATGCCTTTACATTCTTTCTAAGTAAGGTAGCAGAAAGCGCGGGTGAGGAATTTAAAGCTTCAGTGGTTTTATGGGGAATATTAGCAAAAAAGTTTTCAAATTCCTGAGCTATTTCTACATCTGAGTTGATGGGACCATGTGCAGTCTCTAAATTAAATTCAGTATTACGCTGTTTTTTCCTACCGGTTTCATTATTAATTATTTGCCAGGTAGTTTTTATTTTATCATCAGCTGATTTTATTTTATTGCTAATGTGAAGAGCTTTAGCCATTTTGCACACACTTTTAAAAGTTTTAGAATATTTTGCAACATACTGATGAAAGCTTGTATTATTCATATGTTGCTTTAGGCCATAAAGTTCAAAAAGTTTTTCCCTGCTTTTACGAATACCTGGAGTCGCCCAATCACTAAATAAGAATTTTGTGTAAATAGTTTTAGTCTTTAGTGGAAAAGTGTCAATGAATTGTTTGTTTAATAGTGAAAAGAACTCTGTGTAGAACTCATTTGGGTCACATATATTATCAAAACTCTGAATACATAATTTACTTGCCAAAACATTATTTAATTTCTCTAGATTTCTACATGTAATTGGCCTAAACCTTATTTGAATTTTTTGTAAAGGCAAAGGAAGAAGCTGGCACATCGCATGCGGCTTGCTATCTTGCACCGCATCTAACACGTGCTCCCTATGGCGTTTCCAGGGTTCCTTGTACGGGCTGAGGGCAGGACCCCTTACCCAATCCTGCTGCTGATGCGTAGCTGTGCTGCACGCTGCCTACGCATGCTAGCGAGGGCTATCTAAGGCCCAACAACCTGTGGCCTGCCGCCACGTGCCTGTGCTGACAGGCCTTCGCGGCCTACCGCCGCTAGCTACCTCGGCGACCTATGCTGACAGGCCTCCGCGGCCTACCGCCGCTAGCTACCTCGGCGACCTGTGCTGACAGGCCTCCGCGGCCTGCCGCCACGTGTTCTCTGCAGCGAGCCTGTGACAGGCCCCCACGTATGCCACGTGTTAGCCAAGGATGGTACCCTACATTCCATTAGTGTTTGTGCTCAGAACAACATTGTCTAGGACCTTACCCGCGACCTAGCCGTGTTACTAGATTTATTAATATATATGTATTAACTTTTCAAGCTGTTTAATATAAATATATTTTACCTACTACCTAAAAGTTAACGGTCTGCGTAGTCTACCCTGCGTAGCCCTAGCCGTTACACTACTCGTCAGTATTAAAAACGTCGTCCTCGTCGTCGCTGTATTTGTGTAGTTCTAAAGCATATGCAGTAAGAAAAATAAGGCAGTTGACTGATATAGCCACAGCTAGGTTAGTATACTTTGCTTATTTCCACAGTATTATGTCTTATGCCATTCTGCTGTGGGATCAGCAGCTGACGTAGATTCAATTTTCATCTTACAAAAGAGAGCAATCCGCGCTATCTATAAAATGGGTCCTCACGAATCCCTTCGAAACAAATTCAAATAAATTGATATACTGACTCTGCCTTCTGTTTATATCTTAGAAAGTATTTTGTGTGTTCGCAAAAACTTAGGACTTTTCAAAATAAGAAGCGATTTCCATAATATACATGAAATTGTGATAGCCAAATTTAGATTAACTAAAACAAGCAAGTCATTTCTTATAAACAGTATCCGCTTTTTCAAGTTGCCTAAGTCGGTTACAGAACTTAGCGATGGGAAGTTTAAAACCCACACTAAACGCGTTCTTATCAAGAATGCATGTAGGATGAGTGTTATTAGTGTGAATCTATGAGGAATGGAACGCAAGGCGAGTGAAAGAGAAGGAACGATGAATGAGAGAGCGAGAGGGAAAAAGATAGCGATAGGAGGAAGGAAGGCGACGTGAGTTGAGAGCGGTTGGGTTGGAGTAAAGACGGGAAGAAGGAAAATATAATAATAAGAAGATTTTACTGTATCGGTGTCGGTGTGTCGGATAAATTAAATTAAACCACCAGTAACTGTTTCAATAGCATTTTACTTGCCCCACAATCCCACCTTACCACATTTTGGGGGCTCGTCCGGGATTGCGGGCACGTGGTTTGAAAAATAACGGAAGGAAAAAGACGATCGCGACACAGAAAGGTGAAATAAAAAAACGACGAAGACGCAATACAACGACTGAAGACGCTATTTGAAGACGGAAGACGTTATTTGAAGACGAAATACGCAAATTGAAAACGATTCCAGTAAAAAAAAAATCTCCATAGGTACTCAAACGACAATGGCGGACAATAAAGACGGAAAAGACGCAGTTTTCAACATGTTTGACGTGACTCAATTCAATGGTGAAGATCATTCCTATGCATCCACGAAATGGGCTCAAGACCTGGATGACAACGCGGAGATATTTGGATGGTCTGCGCAGCAAAAGCTTATCATTGCTCGTAGGTCATTGTCGGGAACAGCAGGGCTGTGGTTGAAGACTGAAAAAGTACACAAAACATATGAAGAACTGAAGGCAGCCGTGCTGAAGGAATTCCCAGACGCCACGAACGCCAAAGAAATGCACGAGTTGATGGCAGCACGTAAGAAACGCAAAGACGAATCCTTAGTTATGCCAGCTGTAGTGAGGGTGTATAACTGGTACATGAATGAGATCTGGAAGAGTGGCATATGTGGAGAGTATGCATATCTGAGGACAGATATGGAAGCAGGATGACCGAATGTAGGATGAGTGTTATTAGTGTGAATCTATGAGGAATGGAACGCAAGGCGAGTGAAAGAGAAGGAACGATGAATGAGAGAGCGAGAGGGAAAAAGATGGCGATAGGAGGAAGGAAGGCGACGTGAGTTGAGAGCGGTTGGGTTGGAGTAAAGACGGGAAGAAGGAAAATATAATAATAAGAAGATTTTACTGTATCGGTGTCGGTGTGTCGGATAAATTAAATTAAACCACCAGTAACTGTTTCAATAGCATTTTACTTGCCCCACAATCCCACCTTTCTACATGCATATTATAAAATTAAAGACTACGTTGAAGACAAAGAAGTTTG
Source organism: Xanthia togata (assembly GCA_963853775.1). Lineage (NCBI taxonomy): Eukaryota > Metazoa > Arthropoda > Insecta > Lepidoptera > Noctuidae > Xanthia > Xanthia togata. The sequence continues at coordinate 23,329,142 of OY970799.1, read as the reverse complement.
GCAATAATTCCTTCTGCACATGTGGCTTCCCTGGTAGCTCATTAACGGCAAATTGTGTAAGAGTCTATTAACTGCTCCCAAATTACCATGTTTATATATATATATTTTATTTTTATTTTTACATTTTTCCTTGACATAATCACGCTATTATTTGACATTATATACCTACAAACTACTAACAAACTACCAAATTGTATTAAAGATATTTCAGCTATGAATATCTTTGAAATTAAGCTCAAGAAATTCTTGATAGGTAAAGCGTACTACACAATAAATTATTTTTTTAATGACAAAAACTTGGTTTAGTGGTTTCGTTTCATTGATAATGTATGACTATGGAATGCATGTTTTAATTTTAATGTGTAATTATTTTGACTAATGTATAAATATTTTTAATGTATAATTTGACTAAAGCATACTAATTTTATAATATTTTTTAAGGTATAATTTGATTAATGCAAAGAGTGACTAGACCAGAATTAAGAATATTTACAAAATAATAACGTAATAGAATATTGTACATCTTATAGGTATATTACAGTGCTAATATTATAATTACTATAAGATCTTTTTCTACATGTAACAAACAATAAACATATTTGAATTTGAATTACAATTTAACTTCAAATCTTTATTAGTGGCTTTTGTGAACATGATAATTATTCAGAATTGTAATAGCAATCACGTCATTTCGTTTATAATACGTTTTTATTTTTAATAATTTATTCATCTTTATATAGATTATATTCTATTTTGTGAATGTGAGAACGCTGTAGGCTTAGTGGACTGTATATTTGCTGACCATAATTATTTTTTTAAGTACTTGTTGAAGACCTACACTGTCCTCCCATACCTAATAACACTGTTATTTGAAAATATTGTAAAAACCAATTATTTTTAAAAGAGTAACCGTGGAGTTTCTTGCCGGCTCTTCTCCATAGGAAACGACCAATTGGAACCGTGCACCTAGCTTCTGACGTTTCATAAGTGCCCATGTAGGTTTATGTGAAATAAAATATTTTGAATTTTGAAAGTCCTACTTAGTAATTTAGTTGTGAAATTAATGTACGAAACTCGATACTGAAGACTAGAAAGTTTGTTCTTTCACGATTTAAGTTAATTTGACAAACTTGTATAAGGGTAAAAGTTTGTCAAATAAACTCGTTTAGCAACCCTGCTCGTGGATGCTAACTATTCGTTTTTTAAATTTCCATAACGACTAATATGGATTTTTTAGAAATTGTTGAAAGAAACAATTTAACTAATGTAATACACCAATAATAACACCAACTGACTTTAGACTTGTATTGATATATGAATTGATACGATCAGTCCATAAATATTTAAACGTAGTTTTATTTCGTTGCCGTATTGTCTCTTTAACAAAATAGTATTATAGACTTATTAACCATCCAACAATGGAGAGGGTCAAATTGAAAGTAAAAAAAATATTCAAAAAACAAAAAATCTATCCAGAGAGCTCTTTGTTACTCAACAATCGACTAGAAATAGATATTCAACGAATAGTGCATTCTTTTAACTTTGCACTCAGTCTGTTATTAAATCCAAAATATAATGTACGATGTAGTTATATTTATCCAAACAGTAAAATAAGCCGTATTTTTTCGTTCTGCTGTGTGTTATTTTTTAATACGTCGTGTATTTATCGAATGGTCATCGTAGATGTTAGGGATATAAATAAGAATATATCAAGTTTAGAAAACAACTTCTTGTCACTGTTCACCGCTGTCTACTTTATCGTAGTTGTGGTCTCGTTTACAATTATGTTCATTTTGGACATAATGCACAAGGAAAACAATGTCTTACTTATTTTAAAAATCCAAACTATACACAGGCGCATTGATTTTAGTAAAAGTGTCCTGAGTTTTATCGTCTGGAATTGGATCTCAATACTTACTTTTATCTTTGTTAATATTTGTATGCACGCTATGTATTATTTAACGTGTTACTACCCCCATGTCCTTGACTTAATTCTTGACAATATTTGTGGCATACTTTTCTTCGCTGTGGACATTAATTTAATTATAGCCACCCGAATTATAACACTGTTAAGTAAATACCTCGACGAGTGGATTAAAGAAGTTTTGATGATGAATGATGAACAAGAAAACGATGAACACGGTCTGAAATTACTTGAGATATACGAAAGTATCTTGAAAGCTTACGATTTGTATAAGAGGATTTTCCAAGTATTGGTATGTTCGCGAATATCTTACTTATCCTTACCTTATACAGATATTCCATGCGTACTTAAGGGGCTAAAAGACCAGTTACTGAATATTTATTTATTGACTTTATATAAAGGCAATAAATAAATAATAATAATATAATAATATCTTTATCGTCACCAAGTTAAGCACTAATATTTTCTTTTTCATAGGTATTATGTCACACGTTTAGCATATTTTGCCGTAATCTCTATTATTTCAACTTAATATGCTCTGTGCTGAAAAAATCGACAGAATTAAAATACCAAGTAAGTATACCTATAATATACTTTAGATATCACATGCAGTTCTGAAATAATGAACTTGATTTTTTATCACTAATAATCCAATCTTATCCATAGGAAACTATATTTTAAAGGGGCCTGTAATTTCAAATGGACTTGGATAATTTGGTTTTGAATTTATTTGGGGTTAGCGAAGCTCGTACAGCTTCTGAGCCGTATCATCTTTCACACTATACATCTCGTATAATGGTTAAAAAAAAACCTGAGTGTATCATTCTAACATTTTTCTTGTCACATACTCTGTGACCACCACAAGAATCGAAGCAGTACTTAATTTTAAAAGCTGGCCTATCACTTATTATAATAATTCATTTTTTTACTCAGATTTTTTGTTAATGTATGCGGCTGTGGCCATATATATGTTTTTTTTTTTAATCAAAATTATAATTTATAATTTTCAGACAGTGCTTCACATTTCTGTGATATTGTTTTGGCTAACAAAGAATATGGTTCTAACATTTACGCACAGTGTACACTGTGAGAAGTTCTATACCACTATTAACAATGCAGAGATGGCGTGTTTACAGCGTATGAAGAACAGACACTGTCCAAGTAAGAATATGGATGGTGCCAGGTGGATGATTATATATATAATTATGTATATACAGATTTCGCGGTAAACTTAGATTGCGCGATGTAAAAATTGTGTGACGTCATAAATATTGCGCAGTTCAAGGCAGTATAAATAGATGTCACGAAATTTTCATAGTTATCATTAAAAGAAGGTTCTCAAAACGCACTTAGTACTCACTCCTTCTTCACAATTTTAAAATTGTTTTTTTTTTTTACAGAAAGTCAGAAATATCTTTGCAAGAACGTTATACGGACAAATCAAACATTTAGTAGGATGACTACATGCGGTTTTTTCTACATAGACGCAACATTACTCATATCTTTCATGAAAGTCACTATTCATTATGTGATCGTTATGCTGCAATGTAATTTTCTGTAAAATAGTAATTATGAGAAATGTAATGTTTTTTTTATGTTGTTTCCCAGATGTCAAACCACACCTGCACTGTTTACGATTTGTAGAACGCTACCCTTGCCATGATTAACGTGGCAACCTTTTGGGCCCTAGCATTATAAGAACGTTTCATTAACCTTCAAGCGGGCGCGCGGTCTTTTGAAACGGCGGCGGTCGCGCGTAACCTAAAAGACCTATTGGATATTACAGGGGTTTAAAACACGAATTAATTAATAATCATTTATTATTTCTTATTTAGACATGTTATCGTTATATTAGGACACAGTTTTACGAAAAAAATAAACTTAAAATCAGCTAAAAACAAAATGATAAAATCAAATAAAAAACTTAAATTTTCTTTGGATTGAAAAATCAATTTGGCAACACAAAATCTTCAAAAATCTAAGTATTTATGCACGCCCCGTAAAATATGTGCTTATATCTGAAAGAGGCACATCCTCTTCATCTGAATTTGAGCTGCTTGATTCTTCAACAGATTGAGTTTCCTCTGGAACTAGAAGGTGGTCGGAAGCTTCTGAACCTTGGTCACTGAGCTCCGATTCACTCTCATCATCTTCTCGTTGTATTTGCGCAAGTATTGTACTACTATTTAGTGGCCTAAGAGCCATTTTTATATAAAAAAACACTATTACAAACTTAATTCCAACAAAATAATATGTCGCGTTGAGCGTCGCGCGTAACTTTTTCGACGACAGGCGCGTGGTGTGCTTTCGACGCCTTTTTTTTTTTTTTTTTTTGGGTGGGAAATCATCAAATGACGTCTCCCGCTCTGGGTGGAGCGGGAGGGCGTGTCAGACTCTTACTGACTAAACCCACCCGTGTTCCTTCTGTTGCCTGTGCAATGCCAGGGGGCCACGGTATCCCTTTCGGACTTTCCCGCAACCCCGGCAGGCAATGGTCTCATCGGACCCCTTCACTTGCTGACATCTCTTTGAGGCGCGCGTGGAACACTATGCGCCGTCGACCCGGGCCTGGTCCTTACCGGACGGCGAGCTACCCATTGCTCACCATCCGCAAGCCCGCGCCTACGGTGGCCGGGAATCGGCAATCGATTCCCGACGCCCAGGGCGTCTCCTCCTGCGGCGGCTAGGGGCGTGAGGGCGCGAAATTTGCCTCTCCCTCACGCGCTCCGCCTCCTCCTTCGCGAGCATTACTGCTTCGCAGAAGGAGGTGACGGCCTCCCATGCCCTCTCGCTCCGTACCATGGCCTGGACCAGGGCCGGACGCGAGAGATCCCCGCCACCGATCGCCTCCACGAGGACACGGCGGTGCTCTGCCCAAGCCGGGCATACCTCCACCGTATGCTCCACCGTGTCCTCCGGGCGATCCACGCAGTGATGACACCCGGGCGTTTCCTCCCGCCTTATCCGAAACAGGTACCTCCGAAACAGCCGTGTCCGGTGAGGACCTGCGTCAGGCGGAAGGTGAGGACGCCGTGGCGCCTCTCCAGCCACTCCTCAAAGAGGGGACTTATCGCCGCAATAGTGGCGTGCCCAGCACTGGGTTGCGACAATCGCACTCTCCATGCCGCCATGAGATCCCGTCGGAGCTCTGTCCGCTGTGCCGCGATTTCTCGCGGCATCGGAGTCAAGCCCCGGCGTTTCGCCTCCTCGCGCCACTCCCAAATATGCGCGAGGACTTTTGCCTCCAGATCCCATGGCGGCAATCCGGCAAGGAGGCTTGCCACCTCACCGGAGACCGTGCGGTATCCCCGGACCAGCCGGGTGGCCATGACCCTCTGGGACGCGTTCAACCTGCGGGCAGGCCGCCGCCTCAACGAACGCGCCCACACCGGTGCCCCGTACAGGGCCATGGACCGCACGATCCCCGCGTATAGCCTCCGGCAGGAGGCGTTTGGACCCCCTAGATTGGGCAGGAGCCGCTTCAAGGCAGCCCCGGCCCGCTCCAGTCTGGGAGCCAAACGTCGGAAATGCTCCACGAAGTTCCACCGACTGTCGAGGACGAGTCCCAGGTACTTCATCGTCGACTCGACGCCGATGTGAACCCCTCCTACCGTTATTTGGGAACCCGACGGTGGCGCGTTCCGAGGACCATGAAAACACATGGCCTCGGACTTGTGCAAGGCCACCTCGAGTCCCAACTGCCGGATTCTGGCCACAATTGTCGCAACCCCGTGTGTCGCTAGTTCGGCCGCCGCCTGGTGCGACCTCCCCTGCGCCAGGACCAACGTGTCGTCAGCGTAACAAACGACGCTGACGCCATTGGGGAGGTCTGCGCGCAGCACCCAGTCGTATCCGATGTCCCACAGATGCGGCCCCAGGACCGATCCCTGTGGGACACCGCACGACATCTCTCGCCGGTTCCACTCTCCCTGGTGACCGGGGACGCCTGCGCCGCGACTAAAGCAAATGCAATCTGTGCGCTCCAGGGGGTACGAGGAAGGGAAGTAAAATGTTTATTTCGTGCACAATGAAACAATGACAGGCTACTAGGAATAGGAAATACATGCGATAAGAAATAACGATATTATGAACGAAAATGTATCGAGTGCGGTCGATTCGACGCCGCGCGACCGCTTGAAGGTTAAAGTACTGTCGACGCAAAAAGATGATAAAAAATCCCGTTCAATTTATTCATTTATATAATACTACTGATCCGATAGACATTGTTCTGTCAAAATTTTAATTTGTAGAAAAAAAATCTTTAGTTTTTTTCTCCTCATATTTTTAATACAGTAGCTTTTGTCTCATATTACGCCATCAACTCATAAAGGTACCATGGTAAAACCATTCAGGTTAATGGCTCTTATAGTACCTACTACGCTTTGGAATCGGAAATTAGCTGTCTTTCTGACTGAACGACCCTTCACAGTTGAAAAGTACCTATAATTGGATTATTTGAAATAAATGCTTTTTGTTTGAGACACCAACCAACGACTATCCCTAACACACTATGAAAGTGTATCCAAGGACAGCCCCCGGTTGGTGTAGGGCTATTACAGAATATGGAAACCGAAATATTGAACTATGGGTTTGGGTGTCTAAAGTGAACTGGTTACTTAGAACTATAGAAGGATTATGGCGCCTGCCTGATCAATGATTTATTTAGAAATAATAATAATAATAAAAATATATAAAAATTGTTTATTTCTCACCACAAGCCAAAAAATACAAACAATATTAACACAAAAGCAGTAGCCAACGATATTTGGTTGTGGAACGCTGGTGCCTGTGGTAGGTAGTACACCTGTAATACAGGTCACCAGGTCCCCGCCTGTTTAAAGTTATACGTTTGATAGCTTATATCTGATATAACAGCAAATATCAAAAGTTTCAAAACAATTTGTGAGCTTATTATAAAAAGAGACACTAGAGAGTATTTGAGTATTATAGGTAATACGATTAAAAATTAAAATATTTTGAGAGGTCTTTATGAATGTAAGTTTGTGTGTGTCTGTGTAGATGTGTGTGTATGTGTGTAAACTAATACGTTAAAGAGAGCTTCTGTGGCAGTATATGTTTGATTTTAAAATTATGTTTGTTCAATGAGTGTAAGGAAAGAATTTGGTTCGTTTATTATACAGATAAGGTCCGATGAAAAAAAAAAATCTTCGACTAAAAGAAGTTTTAAGAGGAGTAACTAAGGCAACTATACGGTTACGGCGATTTGTTTGCTTCATAGCAGTGGCAGTGGTAGCAGTGGTATTTATACACGGATAAAATTGCTGGGGGTGACTTGCAGACTCGATAATGGGCCCTCAACAAGAACCAAACATTGACGTAGCGACAAGGAGGCAACATATCCTGAGGTGCTTGAGGAGTAGAGAGGTTTTCCACGGCTATCAGGACCATCTAGGAAGTACGAGTACGGTCAATATCCCTATCAGCATCTTACTGGAATACTTCCTTCTTCCGAGTACGTTTTCTCTTGCAAATCTCCACACAAGTCGGCCAATAAAAGCAAAAACGAGGTGGGAGGAGATAGAGTCTTTGGGGTCACTACTGCCCAACAGCTCGCCTCATGCTGCCCTGCGGGTTTATGTATCTCTCTTGGTCTGGCTTCTCACACAAGACAGCCTTAGAGTTCATAGGAGCATGCAAGCCTCACAATGTTTTTTCGTAGTTTTATAGTTGTTACATCAAAGTCGGAAACTTGATATCTTGATGGAGACCTTGTACAAGTTTGCCAAGGCAAACCAGCTCGTGGACTTAGCACCCACGAGCAGGTTCAGCACAATTTTTACTGATTAACGTAATTGTTAGTATTTTTTTTTTAAACAGATCGTTATACTACCCGTATACAAAAAATCAATCAAATCCAATGAATACTTTAGCCACAGGAAATTATTTTTCATTTTCTTATTTTTCAACATGATGTAGATCTGAGTCCGTAATAATAGGTAAACATTGTAAGGTCAAGAACCTGCAAAACGTACGATTCTATTCTCTACGTCTCAATATGCTTGAGAGACAGAGAAAGGTGTCATACGATTCCACTGACGCGCCCCGCCCAGTTTCACAAAATACTACAATTAGAAAGAAAAAGAAATATTACTTACGCAAATTATGCATTAGTGGTGCATAGACAGTTGCGAGTGTGTGTGTGAGCGGAATTTTTTCGGCAAAAAGTCTCGGGCCTCGGTCGGTCACTACAGTCAGTGCATAGCGGTGCCCTTTGAGGAGCGCCCACGGCTACTATTTTTTTATCACGAGACGAGCCGTGCGCGCATTGTCGTGATTTTGTGGAAAAAAATAGTTGTTATTTGTGATTAAAGACGATTTAGTGTGACTTATTTTGAGTGTTAGTTTAATATTAGTTAGTTAATTAGGTATTTAATAGGTAGCTAGTTTTAGTATTTACGTTAGGTTTTAGTTTAATTATGCCTCAAATAAGGTACAAAGCTGCCGAGTACACCAACATGGTACTTACGTACGGAGAATGTTACCAAAATGCGGCTTTAGCATTGCGTACATACCGGGAGAGATATGGTAACACACGAACGTGCCCTACCAACAGCCGTGTTTTTACCCTGGCCGTTCAGAGGTTACGAGAGAATCGGCCTTTGGTTCATCAAGGAGAGGGCGTGTCTTCAAATTCTAGAATCGAGGAGCGGATATTACAACATTTTGAAAACAATCCGACTTGTAGCCTCCGGAACGCAGCGCGGCGGTTTCAAGTGAGTCATAGAACTGTCCATAGAATTTTGAAACGGCATGCACGGCGACCTTACAAGTTCAGATAAGTTCAAGAACTGTTATCCAGAGATATGCCAGTCAGAGTGTTATTTTGCCGATGGCTTCTCGACAAAATATCAAATGACCCTGACTTCATATTTAATATTATGTGGACAGATGAGAGCACTTTCACAAGAAATGGAGTTTGGAATAGACAAAACCTAAGATATTGGAGTAACGAAAACCCGCGCCTAAGTCGAGAGTCTTCATTCCAGTACCGGTTTTCACTAAATGTCTGGGCTGGAATTCATAGGAACAAAATTATAGGTCCAGTGTTTATTGATGGGACGTTAAATGCAGAGAAATTCCTAGAACTTCTAAGAGGCCCAGTGTCAGACTATACGGACGATTTACCTTTGGACGTGTATGGACGACTATGGTATCAATTGGACGGTGCGCCCGCCCATTCCGTAGTACCTGTTAGACAGCGACTAACGGATATGTTTGAAAGTCAGTGGATTGTCCGTTTTGGACCTACTCGATGGCCAGCACGGTCACCGGACCTGACACCACTGGATTTCTTTTTGTAGGGGGCCGTAAAAAACGAGGTGTATGCACGAGAAGTGAACACTGTGGACGATTAAAAAATTAAAATAATTAATGCTTTCGACAAAATTAAAAGAATGGCAGATGGGGACTTGTTAAGTCGAGTCCGTGAAAATTTAATACGACGATGCCGTTTGTGCATAATGAACAACGGTGGACACTTCGAAAATTTAAAAATTTGACTGTGTACCTATGTAAATTCTGATTGTGATGTGATATTATGTGATTAATTATTCAAGCAGTGATCTTTTAATTAACAACGCGCAACTTAGTGAGTTTATGCCGCTAATTTGTTGTTCTCCGACTAAACTACCTACCACCCGCCCCGCACCGCGGCGCAGGCGCCGCCCCCCGCCGCCCCCCACATCGGGCCGCGCAACAGGTTAGTGACTTTTCGTAGTTAAAGCGTGTTTACTTTTTATGCAGTTGATTCTGCTATTTATTTTGTTTGAAAATTGAAATTTTTCAATTTTCCATTAACTACTAATCTTCGTGTTTTAAAATATTAAGATGGACTAGTACTGTGCTCGTTTTAATTTAATGTCGTAAGTCCAGATCCACATTGTATTTTTTAATATACGAAGGCCATTATAATGGCAAACTAAGTCACAAATCATTATGTCAATAATAATAACTCAGTTATGCACAGCGCGACTGGTCCATTAATCATTTTTATCTGACCTATCGATAGGTCCGATAAAAATGATTAATGACTCTTAGCGTTGCGTTTGTAGTGGCCCGAGTATAAAAACTAATATTTTACAACAATTACTAACTAAACTTAACTTTAACTGAGTCCACTATCGATACGATCAGTTCATAAATATTTAAACGCAATTTTATTTCAGTGCCATAATGTCTCTTTATTATCTATCATAGTATTAGACTCATTTGCCACCGAACAATGGACAGGATCAAGTTGAAGTTTCTTTTTTTTTCAAAAAACAAAACATGTACCCAGAGAACGGTTTCAAAATGTTAAACAACAATCGACTGGATAAAGATATTCAAAGAGTAGTGTATTCTTTTAATTTAGCACTCAGTCTGTTATTAAATCCAAAATATAATGTACGACGTAGTTATATTTATCCAAATAGTAAAATAAGCCGTATAATTTCGTTCTGCTGTGTGTTATTTTTAAATATGTCGTGTATCTATCGAATGGCCATCGTAGATGACAGATATAATAATAAGAATATGTCAAGTTTAGAAAAAGACTTCTTGTCACTGTTCACTGTTGTCTACATGATCGTATTTTTGGTCTGGTTTACAATTATGTTCATTTTGGATATAGTGCATAAGGATAACAATGTCTTACTTATTTTAAAGATTCAAACTATACACAGGAGCATTGATTTTAGTAAAAGTATCCTGAGTTTTATCGTCTGGAATTGGATTTCAATACTTACTATTGTCTTTATTAATATTTGTATGTACACTATGTATTTTTTAATTAGTTACTACCCCCATGCCCTTGACTTAATTCTTGACAATATTTGTGGAATATTTTTCTTCGCTTTGGAAATTAATTTAATTATAGCCACCCGAATTATAACACTGTTAAGTAAATACCTGGACGAGTGGATTAAAGAAGTTCTAATCCAGAATGATGGCCATGAAAACGACGAGCACTGTCTGAAATTACTTGCAATATACGAAAGTATCTTGAAAGCTTACGATTTGTTTAAGAGAATCTTCCAAGTATTGGTACGTTCGTGAATATCTTATTTAAACCTTTACATATTTGTATAGGCAATAAATAAATATACAGTACCTGGCCTTTTTATATAGAATATCTTTATCGTCACAAAGTTAATCACCAATATTTTCTTTGTCATAGGTATTATGTCACACATTTGGCATATTTTACCGTAATCTCTATTATTTCAACTTAATATGCTCTGTGCTGAAAAATTCTACAGAATTCAAATACCAAGTAAGTATACCTACCTAAAATAGTTTTAATGTCACATGCAGTTCTGAAATTCCCACCGACGACACCGACTTCCGAAATTAAAGTTATTTTTCACTTTGCAGTCTTTATTCAGTTGGTTGTTGTTTTTTTTCAGTCAGTGCTTCATGTTTCTATGATATTTTTATGGATAGCAAAGAACATGGTTCTAGTATTTACGCTCAGTGCACACTGTGAGAAGTTCTATGCCACTGTTGACGATGCAGTGACGGCGTGTTTACAGCTTTTAAAGAACAGACACTGTCCAAGTAAGAATATGTTTTAATAGGTAAGGAACACACAGGAGGAGCTCGTGGCTAAGTAATAACTGCCGCATGGGTCGATCTGTCAGGTTAAGCTACGCTTGTCAGGGTTGGTTGGATGGTTGGACTTCTCCGTGTCTCGGTAAGCACGTTAAGCCGGTTAGTCTCAGCTGTCATCTTTGACAGTCGTTACGGGTCGTCAGAAGCCCGAAAGTGTGACAACCAGTCTTTCCAAGGGGTATCGTATTACCCAGTTACTGGGTTGTTGAAGTCAGATAGGCAGTCGCTCCATGTAAAATACTGGTATTCAGCTGCATCCGGTTTGACTGGAAGCAGACCCCAAAATAGTTGGGAAATGGCTAGGCAGATTGATTGAAGTAAGTAAGGATCACACACGGAAACTTCCTCCATCCGCCATTGAAAAGGGAGGATGCTCTGATCTGACGTGTTTTGTATCCGGTGGGTTACAGGCAGATGGGTGATGTCGGGGTTGTATGTTTATACCTATATGCAGATTTCGAGATAAACTTTGATTGTGCTTTGTAAGTCTTGTGTGACGATGAAAATGTTGCGTCTGTCGTATATGGCCGTATCGACATACTACCATATCAACTATGAAGATGTGGCAACCCACATCTTCATATTTTATCATAACCAAAAGAAGATTCTCAAAACTCACTAAGTAACTGATTCCTCCTTCACAATTTTAAATGTTTTTTTTTTTACAGAAAGTCAAAAATATCTATGCAAGAACGTTTTACGGACAAATCGAACATTTTGCAGGATGACTACGTGCGGCTTGTTCTACATAGACGTAACGTTACCAATATCTTTCATGAAAGTCACCACTCATTATGTGATTGTTCTGCTGCAATGTAATTTTCTGTAAAATAGTAATTATGAGATATGTCATTACTTTCTGGTTTTCTTTCCCAAGTGAACGACCGCACCCACTCGTTGACGATTTTGAGAGCATGGTAAGAAAGTTTAATTTAAGAACCGTAGACGCGAAAAGATGATAACAAATCCCGTTCAATTCATTAATTTATAATTATAATAATTTATGATCAAGAATGTTATTTATTATAATAGACATAAAATTAGCAAAATTATATATTAACTTAACTAAAACTATTGAAAAATTAAAATATAGCATCGAAAAATTCATCCGCATCGCTGTCGACTGGTAATGTACCCAAGAGACTGGCCGCATTGCCACGTTGCATGGCAATGCTTAGCCTCTGCCCAAGGTAAAAACCAGCCTTTCGGTAACGGGAAGTGTCAAATATCTGTTTTGAGATATCATTGAAGAATGAAGAGGCCGTGAGCACTCGGACCGTGGCGTAGAGGCGTCAAATACATAAGAATCCCTACCGATTCTGATAGATGCTATCCTAGTGACTAATGCTCGGTTACTATAAACAAAACGAATCATTTTGCTTAACAATGGTAGCATTTTATATACCAAACAAATAAATAGATTCTGTGATAGGTACTCCCATATGGGAGGGCCTCCTATGTAGAGCTATGGGGCTTTTTGCCCCATTATCGGTAAAGATACAAGGGTTTGAATTCTAACCAATGAGCCAACGCTCATACTTCGTTGAATACACCGGTTATCGTCAGATCACCGAAGTTAAGCAACACCGGGCGTGATCAGTACTCGGATGGGTGACCGCCTGGAAACACCATGTGACGCGGCCCACAAATTGCAGGAATGAACCATAAATACACAACATCATTATAGAATTTATGGGCTTATCTAAAACAAATACAGAATAAACCTAAAAAAAAAAAATATATATATAAAAAAAAAAAATATATAAATTATAACTAAGAATAATAAAGTGAGAGTGATTCATTCTTCCCTTCACAGGACAACACATACAGCACCTCAACTTAGAGCTGGCATCAATCGAGAGAGGCACAATGTGGGGTTACTTGCTGTTGATTATGCTTTTATGCTGATTAACAATAGCTTATTATCCCTTAATAACCTAACCTTATAAGGCTAATCGGGGAAATAAAATTACCTATTCAATAAACCAGAATATTTATAATTAGATAATTCACTAACTAGCCGAATTATTGCAGACAACTCTAAACATCTACTCTGTTAATAATTATATTTCAGATCGCCATGAAATAAAATTGTGAATCAAACGAGCTTACCTGTTAAGCGAAGTCTTGATTCTAATTTTATGAATGGCGATCTGAAATATAATTACCCACCCGCTAGTGGCTAACAGCCCCAAAGCTGCAATAATTAGTCTACCTAATTCACTTATCCTTTCAGGAAACCTAGTGAATGTAAGAATGCGGAACTACTCTGTACAAAAAACAGAGCTTGTTCCTTATCTTAAAAGGATCTCTAAAATAAGTGACATTTCATGTGTTGCCATCGACGAGGATAACTCTATTAAAAAAAAAAAAATATCTGCAATATTTTATCTCTAAAAAACGCGATGTTAGACGGTGTGTATTAGGCCCGAAGGTTTCAACGGCTTGTAAATATAAATACCTGTAAGGTTATTATACTTACGCCGCTTGAGGTTTTCTGCAGCCGCAGCAGCAGCATCAGCACAGCATGCCGAGCCAGGAAGATGGGATTATTATATTATATTTATTTATTGACACACCAACGACTTATTCACTAAAACATTACATTAAATATATTCTAATTCAACAGCTTTGCGGTGGATTCGTCACTTATAGGTGTGCACAGCACTTTGAAATGAAAATATAATATGATACTAACAAAATTAAAATTTACAAAGTTTACATTGAATCTAAAATGTCAAGTAGTTAAATTAAAATACATTATAATTTAAAAAAAATTAACATAATAACAATTATAAATTAAAACTATAAAAATAACAAATAAATTAGGACATAAAATTATTACATTATTTAAAATAGATTAAAATAATAAAATAGATTACAATTTGAGTTCTAAAATTGAATTAAATTGTACAATATTAAATACATTGAATCACACAAATAGACAAATTAACATTTTGTAGAAGAAAAAAATAAACAAACAAATCAATCAAGAACTGAGGACGTATCGTCTGAATTTCAGATAATATCATTCAGACTGTTCGAAAATATGTCCAAGTCATTAGTACACGTGCTCAGCTTATTGTAGCTAGACAAAAACCGGTATAAAGGAGCTGAACGACCAAGATTAATTCTATTTTTAGGCATTTGAAATGTTTCTGTTTTAAAATTGGATCTATATGAGGTACGGCGGGGCACATTAGACTGATCTCCGAAACCAACTCCGGTACATTCGCCAAATTGTGGAGGGTCTTATAAAAGAAAATTAAATCTGAGCAACTTCTTCGTTGCTCCAAGGAGCTCATCTTGAAATGAGCCATGGCCTTTGAGGATAATCAGCTTCGCGATAACAAGTCTGTGATCTGTAGCGGAGGTATCTCGTAAACTTTTTTTGGATGCACTCTATTCTGTCGATGTTTTCACGATACGCGGGATTCCATACAGGAGATGCATATTCCAATATACTCCTCACCAGAGAGTTATAGAGAACCTTAAGGGTGCTAGTTGACCGGAATTCCTTGCAAGTTCTTTTTACGAATCCCGACATTTTGTTTGCTTTGGCGACAATAGTGTCAAAGTGATTTATGAAGGATAGTTGACTATCGAGTTGGACTCCCAAATCACGAATGGTATCGACTTTCTGAAGAGTTATGCCGTCTAAGTGATATGCTGAAGGCTGAATCAGCTTTTTCCGTGTAAATGTTATATGATAACACTTTGTGGCATTGAGAGTCATCATGTTACTATGACACCACTCGTGACACCACTTGCGTCCAAGTCCTTCTGTAGCAAAGCAATGTTGGTACTTGATTCAATTTCCTTGTATAGTTTTAGAGCATCCGCAAACATAGAGCATTTTGAGTTTTTAATGGAGTGTATGATGTCGTTCATAAATACCAGGAAAAGGATAGGACCAAGATGCGATCCCTGTGGTACCCCAGATGTTGAGTAATAAAGTGGCGACTGATAACCCTTTATGATAACTCTCTGTTGTTGTTCTGAGAGATATGATTCAAACCAGCATAGCAAATGACCATGCATACCATAGTTCGCAAGTTTTTGAAGTAGAAAGCACATGATTTACTTTGTGTCGCTACTGAAGTCAGTGTATATTGAGTCCACTTGCACGCCGAAGTCTACGAATCTGCTGATATCATTAATGTAGTGAACTAAGATGGTGGTAGTGGATTTATTGGTACAGAAACAGTGCTGTTGCGTAGCCAATTGAGTTTTAATTAGCGAAGTTAATACAGAAAATTGAAAGTAGATATATGGGCCGATAATTTTTAACATCATTAGGCTCCCCTTTTTTAAATATTGGAACTACGTGTGCGATTTTCCACTGCGTGGGAAACTTAGAAGACATAAGGGACTTATTAAAAATAAGTTTGAGCGGTAATGATAAATATTTGGCACATTGCCTTATGAAATGCGGCGGTAGGCCGTCAGGCCCTGGATCTTTGCAGATATTTAGTTTTTTTAAATTCTTTGAGTACGTCTCGTTTTGTGAAATAATGGCTTCCTAGTGCAAGCTGACTATTTTGACTTTGTTTGCACCGCGACTGTACCAGCTGGAGATGCAAAAGTGGCAGAAAAGTATGAGGCAAACAGTTTACTCACTTCTTCTCCAGAAGTTGCCACTTTCCCGCTCCAATACATCTCAGACGAACGTTCCTCCAATACTCGTATACGGTTTTGGACAATAATATTTGTATCCTTTTTCGTAAATAACTTTCACAGGACACTTAGGGACGGTAATATTATCATACAGTATGTTCATGCGTTATGCGTCTTTCTCTTCGAATTTGTGGTTGCGGTTAGTCAAATGATAACTTCTTGATTTATTTAGAATAAAAATGGTTTATTGCATAAAGGTTAGTGACTTGTACAAAAGGAACTCGTCTTGACTTAAGATTTTAGAAAAGCAGTTATACAGAGCAAGGTCGATTCAAATTGTGTGTTAGGTGAAGAAAAAACGAGTGGTTTTAACGTTCCGCGAAGAAGCATTCGGAAGTCTTCGTAAATTGCTCCTATTGGTGTTTCTTCGATGACATTCCTCGAGGACCTCTCATTGGCTGTCCGAATGTGACTTGATAATTTTGATTATCGATGCGTAAGTAGTAAAAGTGTCCATAAGTAGGTAGGTAGAAAGGTGGAAGAGCGCCTAAAGGTTATATGATCGCAACACGCAGGTTGACAACATCATGCGTGAACATCCTCCCGGCCTTGAAAGATGGTCTTTCAACGTGTTCACTCAGCTTCATTATCCCACAGAGGACAAATCTTGGAGAATGCTCTTCTTATGACGCCCTTTTCGGTCTGGATATCCGCCACTCGTGCAACTCCGTCGCTGCCTGGAACAGTGCTGATGATACGGCCGAGACACCATTTCAGCGGCGGTGTGTGATCATCCTTAATGAGTACCAGTGTGTCTTGTTTTAGATCAGCTTGCCTTGCCTTCCACTTCGTCCTGGTCTGCATCTCGGAAACGTACTCTGTGGACCATCTGCTCCAGAAGTGTTGACGAATCTGCTCCACTCGTTGATAGCGTGAGAGACGATGTGTAGTTTTGTCGATCAGGTCCTCGCAGACCGGCGCTGTCAGCGGACGGACAACCAAGAAGTGAGCTGGGCATAGGGGTTGAAAATCATGGGGATCTGTGGACATAGGACTAAGAGGACGGGAGTTCAGGACTGCTTCCACTTGTGTCAAAACAGTGTTGAACTCCTCGTACGTTAAGTGCAAATTTCCTACAACACGGCGCAAATGATGTTTGCATGATTTTACCCCAGCTTAGCCAGCGCCACACCCCATAATCCACCAAAATGCGGGGCGTAAGGGGGAATAAAACTGAATTTAATATCTTGTGAAGTAGTGTAATCTATAATATTATGTTGTGAACATTTGGAAAGGAATTTTGAGAATAAATTCATTAAGCCAACGAAATTCTTTCCGTTGTCCGAATAAATGTGTGACGGTTTGCCTCTGCGCGAGACAAAACGTTTGAGAGCTAATAGATATGCGTCTGTTGACAAATCACCTACAAGCTCCAAGCTAACCGCTCGAGTAGTGAAACATATAAATATGCAATATGCCTTCACGGTTCTAGCGCCCCTACCTTTACGGTTCAATATGAGAACTGGTCCCGCATAGTCCACACCTGTGGTCATAAAAGGAAACCCTGGAGACAAGCGTTGCGCAGGTAAGTTACCCATAACAGGTGTAATAGGCTTGGCTTGGCACGGAATCTAGCGCATCGAATACAACTATGCACAACTTGTTTGGCGAGATTTCTCCCTCCCACCGGCCACCACGTTTCTCTGAGTGTGTACAAGAGGGCCTGCGGCGCGGCGTGCATTAGTCGCTCATGCTCAGCGTGAAACAGCAACCGTGTGAATGTGTGCTTGCTGCATAATAGTATTGGATGCTTCTTACTATACGAAAACTCATATGAATTACACAAACGTCCCCCGACTCTAATCAAATTTTGTTCATCTGTAAATGGATTTAATTTAATTAAATTGTGTGAGTGATTTAAAGTTTTGTGTTTTGTTAAGCTATCTAAAGTGTCGGGAATGATTGTGACTGTGACGCCTTTGTTAGAATAGTTAGTGCCTCGTTTAGCTCGCTGACGTTCAATGAACTAGTACGTTTAGCAGCTTTATTTCGCACATTATGCACAAAACGTAACATATAGGCACAAACACGTCTCATGTGACTGAACCGAGTGAAACGATGGAATGGAAACCCGCCATCCCTATCAGAGATTTGATAAATATGTGCTTGAGACCTAACCTCTGGTAAATCAAGTGTTGTATTGCCTGTGTGATCAAAACTATTGTGATCGGCTAGATTAAATGACGGATCCGAAAGAAAAGACGGCCCTTCCCACCAAAGCGTGCATGAACTAAGTATGTCCATAGTCGTACCACGTGATACTAAATCTGCTGGGTTTGCCCTACCAGATACGTGGTTCCAAGGCATATCCTTTGTTAATTCGTGTAGTTCCGCGACCCTATTTTGTACAAAAGGCTTTAGAGAGTTAGGATTCATGCGTAACCAACCTATCACAATAGTGGAATCTGTCCAAAATGTGACACTATCAAATGTGCAACGAAGTGACTTTGCGATTCTTTCATACAACTGCGCGCCTAATAGGGCGCCGCACAATTCCAATCGTGGTATACTGACGGGTTTCAAGGGTGCAACCTTTCCTTTAGAGCACAGTAGCTTCGTTGTAACTATGGACTTGCCTGTGATGGAACGAATGTAAGCACACGCGCCGTAAGCTGTTTGTGAAGCATCGGTAAATAAATGGAGTTCTATACGAGTAGCATCGATACCTATAGCGTGTCGCGGTATTCGTAATGCACTCAGCAATGCTATACCGTTTGCGAACTGAACCCAACTGTGTGTGACGTCATCAGGTAACTTATCGTCCCAACCTAATTTCAATAGCCATAGTTTTTGAAGTAAAATCTTCGCAGTCATGACACAGGGACTAAGTAATCCTAACGGATCGAAAATTTTAGAGACTTCCGACAATATGATGCGTTTCGTTAATGGCCGGTTGTCATTTGTGTATTCAGTGTGAAAATGTAAAGTGTCAGACTGATTATACCAGCCTAAACCTAGGGTTTTGTGATGTGCGTTTTCCCCGAGTGAAAGTTCCTTGGAATGAGACGGGAACTCTTGTGTGTCATGATCAAAATTGAAGATCCATTTCCGAAGTTGGAAACAACCACCCTGTAGGATCTTTGTTGTTTCCTTAGCTATGTGTTTTACAGTCTCAATGCTGTCAGCACCGGTCACCAGATCGTCGACAAAAAAATCACCTGTATGACTGTGCGAATCAATGGCTCAGAACATTCCAATGCCAGCTGTTTTAAACAACGTACGCTAGTAAACGGTGCGGACGCGGTACCGTACGTGACAGTATTGAGCCTGTAAATTTCTAATGGGTCTATGGGATTGTCACGCCATAGAATTAATAGTAAATTTCGCTGATTCGGATCTTTCTGAACTTGGCGAAACATTTTTTCGACGTCTGCACATCCTACCCAACGGTGTTGTCTAAACCGAAGCAAAATAGCAAACAAGTCACCCTGTATTGCTGGGCCCACGCGTTGTATGTCGTTGAGTGATTTACTGGTAGTGGTTTTTGCACTTGCATCGAAAACGACTCGTAGTTTAGTGGTAGTACTGTGCTCGCAGAATACACCGTGGTGTGGTAAGACGTAGTGTGGTTTGTCGTATACATAAATGCGTGACATGTGACCCAATGCGATGTATTCATGGATGAATTGCATGTATAATTGTTTATAGGCAGGTGTGCGTTGCAGGCGTTTCTCTAGTGCGTAGAAACGACGTTCTGCCTGAGAAAATGAGTCACCCAATGCGTCAGGGGACTCCTTCAAAGGCATTGAAACGCAAAACCTACCGTCAGAATCACGTGTGGTGGTCTTTATAAAATGATCCTCACAAGCCTGCTCCTCATTACTGCGGACATCAGTCGATCTGCCTATCTCTTCGAGCTCCCAAAATTTCCTTAACTGTTCATCCAATGACGATGTGACGTTACATGAAACATGAGAACTATGTATGTGAGTATTCAAAGACCCTGAAATGATCCACCCTAATTTAGTGTTTTGTAGATATGGACCATGTTTCAACCGGAATCTTCCATTTTCCAGAAGATCCCAGAAGAGGTCAGCACCAATCAATATGTCTATGGGTTGAGACTCGAAGAAATAGGGATCGGCTAACTGAATGTTCACAGGAATGTTAAGACCATCTTTAGATAAAGACACGGCTGGTAATTGTGAAGTTATGGAAGGTAAAATTAAACAGTATATGTGTGTAGTGTAGGAACCTACCAGGGACCTAATTGTAACATTACAGGTCTGTGTGCACTGGGAAACTGAGTTACCTACACCTGTTATATTGTAAGTGGACTGTATTTTTTGTGTGTGTAACTGATTACATAACGCATCTGTGATAAAACATCGTGTACTACCGTTATCGAGAAGTGCGCGTGCCGTGTGATAATTATTATGAATATCGGCTATCTCGACTAACACGGTGGACAACAGAACTGGTTTGGCGGCTAGCCCTAGCGTGGTGGGGTTGCCGTCGCATTTCGCATTATGTGTGTGTGATTCTAATGCGGGTTGCGAAAACTGTCCTAATGCCACTAATGAGAGAGGTTGATTTCGCGTGTTATCCTCTGACTCATTACGATGTAGTAGTGTGTTATGTTTCTTAGAACATTTCCTACATGGTCCGAATGGGCAGTCGTTCACTGCGTGCCCTGAGCGCAAACAGTTTGTACATAATTTATTTTGCGTGATTAAATTATATCTGTCTGCTATGGACAGATCAAGGAATTTCTGGTATGAAAATAACGGATGTTTTTCCTTACACATAGGGCAAGGTTTGTATTGTGTTTTGTGTGACAGTGGTTTCGTAGTGCCGGACGAAGAAGCGTTGCAGTGTACTTTAGAAGTGACCGCATTAGTGTATTTCTTACTATCGTGTGTACCTTAACTAAGCGTCCCTAATAGCTTATCTAACATATCTGCTTTCTGTCCGAGAAAACGAATTAAATCCTCGACCTTTATGTCAAACTTTGCGCCGATGGGACAGTGTACCATTTGTGTGGTTACAAATTGGTCCCATTCTCGCTCGGTAGCAGGGTCCACCTTACACACAATCATGTAAATTATGAGCGTATCCCAGGAGTCGGTCGGCTCACCGAGTATCTTTAGTGCGCGGAGATGTTTTAACATCGTATCGACGAGCTTTCGCAATAACACGGGTGACTCTTTAGTTAAAGCTTGTATAGAAAAAAGAGCTTTTACATGATTGTGTATAAGTAGACGGCTGTTATTAAACCTATAAGTGAGTAACTCCCAAGCAACACAGTAATTGTTGGCTGATAATTCCAGTGAATCGATTACTAATTCAGCACTACCCTTCAAAGCTGACTTTAAATAGTGGAACTTCTGAATCGAACTTATTTGTGTGGAATTATGCACTAAGGATAAAAAGGTATCCCTAAACTCTAACCAACTCTCATAAGAACCGTCAAAGGTTGGTAAATGAATAGTGGGTAACTTCACTAGTTGCAGCGGATCAGAGTTATTGGAACTTTTAGGTATTTTGCCATCCTCAGACAACATAGACTTAGCTTGCGCGATGACCCTAAAGTACCTTTGTTCGAATTGTTCCCTGTATTCCAGATGTTCATCCAAACTATCACACGATTCTTCAATTTGCGATTGAAGGTCGTTAAAGTCAGATAACAGAGAGGTAGCACTATCTATGCGTAATTTAAATTCAAAACCCTTACTTGCATCTAACGGCTGTTGGAATGATTCAACATATTTTTGCAAATAGGACAATCGACCTTTAATTACTCCCCTTTTGCGCGTGAGGGCGTCAATCTGTGTAATTAACGGAGATTTAGGAATAGTAACCTTTAGATGAGTAGAACCTGGTTCAGACATTTTGGTGGATATAGAAATCTAGAGTACTCACGGTTTTGCGAACCCGATTTCAGCGTCTGGAGCGCAGAGGCTGTAGCCGCTGCGAATCTTGTCTGATCTTACACTGGAATTCGAGAGGAAAAACACTGTTAACACAAGAGAAGAGGAAGTTGGTTAGGAGTCTTGGCTGGCACGTCTTACCGAGCTGCGCGTCTCTTGTTCGTGTCCACGACGACTCTCCACTTGATGGGCTAGTTCGCTGATTGAATGCGGCATGAAGGACCAAATTATGTTCATGCGTTATGCGTCTTCCTCTTCGAATTTGTGGTTGCGGTTAGTCAAATGATAACTTCTTGATTTCTTTAGAATAAAAATGGTTTATTGCATAAAGGTTAGTGACTTGTACAAAAGGAACTCGTCTTGACTTAAGATTTTAGAAAAGCAGTTATACAGAGCAAGGTCGATTCAAATTGTGTGTTAGGTGAAGAAAAAACGAGCGGTTTTAACGTTCCGCGAAGAAGCATTCGGAAATCTTCGTAAATTGCTCCTATTGGTGTTTCTTCGATGACATTCCTCGAGGACCTCTCATTGGCTGTCCGAAGGTGACTTGATAATTTTGATTATCGATGCGTAAGTAGTAAAAGTGTCCATAAGTAGGTAGGTAGATAGGTGGAAGAGCGCCTAAAGGTTATATGATCGCAACACGCAGGTTGACAACATCATGCGTGAACACAGTATTGTAACTAGGCCGTATTTTGGAAATAAATGCCTACAACCGCGCGGTACGTAAACATGCGATAGGGCTGCCCACCTCCAGCATTTTAATTAGATTTGTTTACTTTGTGACGAGTGATTTAAATAACTTTTTATCTCAGCTTATTAATGTCTCTATAAATTACGTACCTACAACTCGCAACAACTCAAAACAAAAATTATTTGGTCACCAATGCCAAGCAGAACAGGAGGCTACAAATATTTTAAAATCACAACCCTCTCAAGCACATAAATATTCTGTGTATATTTCATGAGTATATTGTTGTTGTAGCAGCAGCAGAAATACTTAATCTGAGAAAATTTCAACTATCTAATGACAGACAGACGGATAAATTTATTTTTTCTAGTATTATTCATACACACAATACAATAAAGAACTATTATTCATAATAAAATACCACGTTTTTACTTTAAATTATACAAATTAACAAAACAAAACACACATGCCCCGAGGTTTAACACAAGCGTACCTACCGTATTTATTTTTATTCATGAACCACCTATAACTACCTATTTCACTCATGTCAATCACTTTCCTTTACTCTATTAACTTTATTTATTAATCCAGACTTCTTTTTTTTTCGGGAGATAAAAGGAAATACATAACCATTAAAAAGACACACATTATGTACCTACCTACTAGTAAGTAACATTATTTTATAGTGTTGTGCGTGTTATTTGAAGGGTCAAGAAATGATATCAAGTTTTGAGATTTACTGAATGTAATTATTGTTTATTAAAAGGTTCACAATACTTGGTTACGTTTATTTCCTTAATATATATGACGTGGCAAGGCGAAGGTATGTGAGCGACTGGCGTGCCCGGCGCTGGCGTTCCTTACGATACCAAAAATGCAATTCAGCAAAACGCAACGCCAGGGTCGCTACAATAGTCTTACCTTTCAGAGTTTCCAGGTAATCCAAAAAAGTTATCTCTGGATGCGTTATTGACGAATTCATGCAACCAAAAACCGCACAATATATCCTAGTCGTCTTATTAAATATGTACTTGAACTTATTTTTAGCGAAAAAATCGCGCGGTTATTGTTAAAAAAAACAACACACCGTCCGTTCGTCACTGCGGCACAGTCGCGACTCTCTGAATGCCGAACGGATGCCGAAATCGAGGCGCGTAGGCATAGCTCGCGCTTCGTCCGTTTGTATGAAGTTGGAATACTGTATGATAATATTACTGTGATATTTGTGTGCATATTTATTTAAACTCTATTCTTTCTATAGAAACATAAAGTCTGTTGCGCTGGGAACGGGCCATATTGCTTTATGTCGACGGTGTTTTAAGATTTCACAACAAAAAACGAGTAAAGTGAGGAGGAATTTAAAATATGGGCCGATTTATCAATCTTCAGATAACTTTTATCACCGAAATAAAAGTTGCCGTTTGACAGCTTTTGTACCTATAGAAAATTTGTCAAACTGCAATATTTATTCTTCAGACTGATTTACATTCGTAAGACGTCCTCGTAACATAAGGTTCAGTTGAAAACCAGAGTCAGACACTAGTTGTCTGGCATAAATCAATTTTACTTCTCAAAAAAACACTGTTAAAACCACTCACTAACATTTTTAACTTATGTTTGGAAAATGGTATCTTCCCAGACTACTGGAAGGTTGTCTGTGTCCGACCCATTCATAAAAGCGGTCTTAAAGAACTTCCGGAAAATTACCATCTTATCGCATTCCTGTGCATTCTATCAAAACTTCTCGAAAGAGTTGTAAATAAGCGACTAGTATTTTTTTAGAACACTAAAATCTAATACTTGAAAAATAGTTTGGCTTTAGAAGAGGCAAGTCGACCGAGGACTTGGTATATTATTGACCAACTCCATAGCTTCTTGTATTGAGAAGGGCGAACACGTCTTGGCAGTTTTCCTTGACCTAGCCAAGGCGTTTGACATAAGATCGATAGATCTTCTCCTGTTCAAACTAGAGGGTATAGGAATAGAGGAAACGCGCTAGACAGTTTCGAAGCTATTTAAAAAATCGTCGGCATCTAGTAAAAGTAGGTGACTACTCGAGTGGATTACACTACCAATCAACTTTGGAATTTCTCAAGGTAGTACTCTCGATCCGACTCTTTTTGCCTTCTATATGAATGACATCCTTAATGCACCGCTTCAAAACGCTGAAATAATTTCTTATGCAGACGACACGGCAATCATATTCCATGCCAAAACTTGGGGACAGGTGTCATCTTGCCAAAAATGGTCTACTTACAATCTTCGAGACTCTTAGTAGAAATTTACTTACACTTAACGTAAAAAAAAACTAAGCTGATCACTTTCTTCAAAACCACAGCTTCCTCCTCACCAATTGACACTCAAATTCCACACATGCCGCAACGATCACAATTCACCTCTCACAAACTGTATCTGTACTCCTATAGACCGCATTAGATATCTAGGTATTACAATAGACAAAAATGTATCATTTCAACCTCACATACACTTGGTAGCGGGCCGCGTCAGAAAACTAATCTACGTCATGAAAAAACTACGAGACTGCACACCTATAATATTCTCCGAAAAATATACCTAGATCTCTGTCAGTCAGTACGGAATCTCCGTCTGGGGCGGAGCCGGGAAAAGCATATTTATTGAAATAGAAGAAGCTCAAAGAGCTGTAATTAAAGTGATGCTTAGAAAGCCTTTTAGGTTCCTGACAGATCTGCTATACCACCAATTTCCGGTTCTTCGAGTACGTCAACTATACATACTAAGTGCCGCACTGCATGCGCACAAATCTAAAAAACAGACCTGACTACCAAAGCCTGCTCTCAAAACGTATCTTACACGTCAATCTTCCTGATGCAAGCAGTCTTCTGGCCCGACGGTGCCCCTCTTACTCACAGACTCATATCTACAATAAAATAAGCAGGCGCTGTAATACTAAAGGTCTTAACATAGGTGTTAAAACCTTTAGTATTACAGCGCGTGTGTGTGTTTAGGTGCATGTGTCGCACGTATTACTCGTTTAAAATAATGACAATAAGTTGGCTTCTCTCCCTGTCATAAACGACACTGAGGATATAGTGAGTTAACACCAAAATATACAAGCAAGTCATCCACACAAAACTCACACCTGCAACTCACCACCACACGCACGACACATGCACCAATACGAGATACGTACACACACAAACACACTCACACACACACAAACTAATATTATTTAGAATTATTTTATTTTCCTCAATTTAATTTTATTTGGATAGTTCGCTACGCTTATTTAATTAACTATTCTGTCCATTTTCAAACATCCTGAAATAAAATTTAAGCTAACGCTAACATGTTTCGAATTAATATTTAAGATCACGCAACTCAGGCCCCCAAGATAATATAGGCTCTGCCTAGTTTGGGGACCACTGTTTTAATACTATGTTAAATATTCTAGTTACAGTAAGCATACAATATCATTATTTTCTGAATTTAATTTTGTAACAATGGACTAATACATTATTCTTATTCTTATCCTTAAAACCAATTTGAGCGTGAGCTATCTATAACTTTGTTGGAAGCATTATTAGAATGGTTTTGAAGCATGCCAAACACTGGCTAGTAAAACAAAATATTTTACGTGTTGCGTTACATTAAATACCATTGAAGGAAGTTATGTAAATATATCTTATAAATTAAAAATCTATCGATTGACAAATGGACACTCCAATTAAGATTCAACTACGTTCTAAAGCAGTCATGTCTTCATATTCTTCTCGTGTGTCTCCAACTGACGGAGATGGGCGAGAAATAAAAGAAGACAACATTATTCTTGAAACAGAACCGACCGCGACCATTGAAAATAACGCCTCAACAGCTGACAATTTACTTGGAAAAGATTTGCAATCAGTATTAAAGCCGATAAACATGATGCAAGCTATGCTCTTCTGTGCTAAGTACAAGATCCAGAACAACATAATTTCAACAAATAGTGATTTCTATAACATTGTTTCTGTTTTCGCCTTGTTTATACTAACGTGTGGCTGCTACTATTCTACATTTGGATCTACATTCTCAGACGATATAAACGGTTTCAAATATATCCAATATTTAGCTAAAATATATGTCTTTCTTGTGGTTGTCACGACCACTCTTTTGAACAGCTGCAACAATATTATTCAGAAGTACAACAACGTGCTGTTTGTCATGAAAATCCAGGCTATCTATACAAAACTCAAAATAAATAAAAGTTTCAAACGTTTCATATTCCCCAACTGGATTTTTGTTATAGCACTGAACTTTTATCATATTGCTTGGATGTTATTTTCTTACTACGTCATTGATTTTTTGGGTTTTGGCTTAACTATTACTAGTGAGATTTGGTTAACCCTCGACATGAACATTTTGTACGCTACAAGAATCATGAAGCTCTTGACGAAGCCTCTAAAATGTTGGGTGAATAATGCTAAAATGTCAGAATGTGTTTATAATTCAGAAAACCAGAGTTATTGGAATAGAATGCTCGACGTTTATATGGAAATCTTAGAAGCCTATAAAATATTTGAGAAGACTTTTAATCAATTGGTACGTATATTAATTTCCCAGTAAATGTTACTATTGATAATAAGAAAGAACAAGCCTTTTTGCAGATAACATTTTGTTTGATATAGTCCTACTCCTTGTTTCAGATTCTGTTGTATATCATAGTTACCACCTCAAAATCTTTAATTTCCATAGCGATCCGAATAGAGATGAAAAAAGTAACTGCTGGGAGTGACATTAGTGTAAGAGTAATTTGTTCTACCATTTTACCTTAAGTTTCTGCTATCTATCTTTCTCTTTGATAATATTCTTAGTTATGTATCTCATAAAAAAAATAGTACCTGGGAGACCGAGCTCTGCTCTGGCGAAAATAGACTTCTCTATTTCATACTTATTACACTTTTCATGCTCATTTAATACTTACTTTTAGGTACATACTTAGTAATTCCATGCTGCCATGATAGTAGGTACCTACTTATTCATTCCATGCTGCCATGACAGTAGGTACTTACTAATTCCATGCCAATTGTAAAATATCAATTATTCTAAGGTAGCCATCTTGTTCTAAACTTTGGGCGACTGAGTTCTGGTTGGGTGATAATACGGAGAAAACGAATTTTCCCAGATATGAGACTTAGCTAGATTGTTTTTTGCCCCTATAATTATTGCAACTTTCATCAAAATTGTTAGCCGTTTTTGAGAACGTGATTAAAAAATATATTTATATATATATATATTGACACACCTTGTTTCCCCGAAGGGGTGGGCAGAGTTGTACTTGTAGTACATCCACATTTCGCCAGATATTTTAAGTCCCATGTAATAGGGGGCGAGCATATTGCCATCAACCGGGCATAATTCCAGGCTCCGGGCTACTACTGAAAAATTATTGTTGGAAAAACCCAATAATACTTTGCCCGACTTGGGAATCGAACCCAGGACCTCATGCTCAGCAGTAGCACCCGCGACCACTAGACCAAGGAGTCGGGCGATATATATATATATCGCCCGACTCGTTGGTCGTTTGGATATATATATATATATATATATATACGCGTATATGTACTAATATTGCTCATTTAGGATAATAAATAGGAACCAATCATTTTCATATTCTGTTCTAGTTTGCTGTATTATCGTTTATATCTCTAACGTGGATTATAAAGAACATGTACCTGATCATATTTTTGAGCGTGGAGAATGAGAGATTCTTCTCGGCTATGAGAGAAGTCCAGAGTGCTTGTATACAACTAGCAAACTCAAACAGATGCTCGGGTAAGTAGTCCACAAAATTGGAGGGCTAACGTTATTTTAATTACCAGCAACCGTTCCTGATTTACTTACTTATAAAATTATTATCTTTAAATTATATGTTTTACAGATACGCAAAAAAGAGTCTGCAAGAATATCCAACGAGTTGAAAAAACCTCGTTCAAGAAAATGCACGCGTGTGGCCTGTTCATCATAGACGCCGCGCTGTCATTGCACTTGTGTGCTCTCATCACTACTTACACTATCGTTATACTACAGTTTGAGTTTCTGTAATACTCCATGCTATAGGTATTTATTTATAGATGTTTTAACTGCAGTGCTCACGAAGAACTTTGTATATGGAACGTGCTCACTTAGCTTTAAATCAGTTGGCAATATTTTATGAGCGTAATGGTTGGATCTAGATAGCTGTTAGCGAAGGGGGCACTCTACAATGTATAGTATAGGTGGAGATACAACACAAGAACTTTTGTCTTTTTTTAGGGTTCCGTAGCCAAATGGCAAAAAACGGAACCCTTATGGATTCGTCATGCCTGTCTGTCTGTCCGTCCGTATATCACAGCCACTTTTCTCCGAAACTATAAGAACTATACTGTTGAAATTTGGTAAGTAGATATTTTCTGTGAACCGCATTAACATTTTCACACAAAAAGATAAAAAAAAACAATAAATTTTGGGGGTTCCCCTTACTTAGAACTGAAACTCAAAACATTTTTTTCATCAAACCCATACGTGTGGGGTATTTATGGATAGGTCTTCAAAAATTATATTGAGGTTTCTAATATATTTTTTTCTAAACTGAATAGTTTGCGCGGAGACACCTCCAAAGTGGTAAAATGTGTGTAACCCCCTGTAACTTCTAAAATAAGAGAATGATAAAACTAAAAAAATATATGAACTACATCCATGTAAACTTCCACCGAAAATTGGTTTGAACGAGATCTAGTAAGTCGTTTTTTTTAATTCATCTTAAATCGTAAACTGAAATATAACATAATTAAAAAAAAATACACAATTATTAAAACATCGATCAAAGTTACAACGAACTACAAGAACTTTTATATTATGTTACT
The DNA here is from genome assembly GCA_963853775.1 of Xanthia togata. Lineage (NCBI taxonomy): Eukaryota > Metazoa > Arthropoda > Insecta > Lepidoptera > Noctuidae > Xanthia > Xanthia togata. The sequence continues at coordinate 23,299,505 of OY970799.1, read as the reverse complement.
TGCTGCTACGGAACCCTGCATGGGCGAGTCCGACTCGCACTTGGCCGCTTTTTTATCTCTTAAATTATTTATTTTACATTTTTTCCACTTTTCACAACCTTGTTTTCGTGTTCATGTGTATTGAGAAGCCGTGTCTCATATTTTAACGCGGGTACTAATATTTAGTAGTAAATTAGACAATTTTGTAGGTCCAATCCTGTAATTTGTAGTACCACCCTTAAAAAGTTACATGACGATTAAGGTGGCTCTTCAATTCAAACTTGAAAACCACGTGATGGATATGGTATGATTTAGTAGGGTTTATGCATAGTCTGTTAGTTTTTTGCTGAATTAGAGACAGCTACAATGTTTTGCCATAAAAATCCATACAATTCACCGCGTTTTTTCCGGAAAGTAATCAGCCAATAAAAATATATCTTTTATTATTTAGTTTTAAATGTATTCTAATATGCGTTCATTCTACGAGTACGAGTACCTACGTCAGTATCAGATTCAATGGTAATAGAAACGTTAGAGGCGCCCATGGCAAATATGTATTAACAGAAATTATAATCATCAGAATCATCAATTCACATTTAGAGCATTTGTTTCGGAAGGTTTATAATATAATAAATAATCATAATATTGTTACAAATAGAAACACAAACTGATTTTTTTATTTTTTTTATTGAACTACGGTCAAACATGTAATTTACAATTTTAAATAAGCAAACAGAAAATGATGATTTGAAATAACGTCAAACGCTAGATATTCGGGCAGGGCTACCGTACTCCGTGATGACCGATGGAAAAATGGACGAGTGTCTTTTTTTTTTTTTTTGTCTAGGGCATCTCGTAGCTCACCTCTGAGGTGATGACTACTTAACCGGTCAATCCTGCGGCTGCCTTAAGCTACTAACTTAAAGCCTCCAGCCAGGGGCAAAACTATTCTAAATTAAAACTAGGCGAACGCTCGCTAAGGGCACCCCCTGTGGGGTACGGACCTCGGCTTAGGGCGTCGCTGGGGGGAGGACAGCAAGTTGGGACAGGCTGGATCAAAGATGATTCATTATTATTAATCGGGGAATTTAAGACTACATTTCTCAGCAAAACGCGGGCTGGCGCTTCTGCGAGCAAGGGTCGGTGGGGAGTATTATTTACTCGGGCTGGTCGCGATCGCGGAGGACCTCGGCGGCGAGGTCGGAATGCGGGTCGGTGTCTGTGTTTCTTGTGCACTGTACTTGTGGCCCTATTGCTCTCCTGGAAGAGGGTTATGGGGTCGTCTGGGTCGGTAAGGATTTGCCTTGGGCGGCGGGTCTGACTGATTCTACTCGTGACATAATTGGCGGCCTCGACAACCAGAGGGTTGCGATGTTTGGCGGCGGACTCAAAAAAACGCTTGGAATTGCGTTTGAGAAATTGGTGGATTGTGGGGATCTTTAGGTCGAGATGGAGGATCTCGTTCCTAACGTACCAGGGGGCACCGGTGATTTTCCGGAGAAATCTATTTTGGAGTGGACGAGTGTCGCCAACCGCCTTCCTTATATAGCCCTGCCACAGTGTCCTATTCTTGATTTCGATTTTCTTCTAACACGGCTTCTCCTGACGGGGCTGCGTGCCCAAGCTGTCGAAGCCCTCAGCAGGCGCAGCACTCATGGATGCAGCGGCACCCTCAGCAGGCACAGCACTCGTGGAAGCAGCAGCACCCTCAGCAGGCACAGCACTCGTGGGTGCGCCAGCAACACCAACCGCGTCCAATGGCTGTTCAGCGTCACCATCATCGATCTCTGAGAACATAATTATACACATTTTAAGAAACATACTTATTTACATCGTTTATCAACAGTTGTTCTACATTCTTATAGTTCATAAAAGCTTCAGATTATGTACCTATTACGCTACACACTAGCGTTTCAAGTCACATAGGTTTTATACAGGTCTGTTCCCACGCAACCGAATACCCCGCACATACTCGAGCGCACAAACAGGATTTACATCAGTCTCATGTGGTCACCCCAGATACCTAATAAGGGCTGGATTTACGCGAGTCTGTTGTCGGCTGCACCACCGTCTCACCCCAGAAACCTAATACGGGCTGGATTTGCACGGGCCTGTTGTCGGCTGCGCCACCGACTCATCCTAGGAACCACCACTGTCAGGGTCAACCCAATACCATGCGCACAGAATTTACACAGGTCTTTTCCACTGAACAGAACACATATCATAGCCAAATAAAATCAACAAACACGAGCTTGTTTAGTACATAAACTCTAGCTCAAAAACAGGGAAAAGGCTACTAGGTATGTAAGCTGACAAAGCAAACATAATAGCAGTCGTATAACAAGTACCTTAAAAAAATGCAGCACATGTTTCGGGTGTCCATTCACCCTTCCATAACACCATTTATGTTGCGGCTGCCTGACTAGTATTTTCGTAAGCACCGGCTTACAATTTGACCTAATTTTTATCGTTAGGGAGGAGCTTAGTAACTTTTTAAGGGCCTCTTATACCGCTATCGAGCTTTCCGCTACTTTGAGAGCCCTTATCTCTCAAAGTAGATAAATCACATATACAAAATCATTAACTTGAAACCTTTTAGGCGGTGTCCTATTTTTATTAACATAACAGTTTTGTTTCTCTTTGTTTTCGCGAATAAGCCCTTCTGAACGTTGCCGTCTTATCTCGCGAATTGCACCATGGTTTGGATTTGAACCTTCGCAAGTTACATCTTTGATTAAAGTGTTAATTAAATGTGAAGTTGATTCGGTGTCAATAAGAAGATTTAATGCCGAATATTGAGTAGTTCTATGCTTAGTAACATTTAAAACCAATTGCAGTTAACATAATATTTTTGACCAATCATTTTCATTCTACTTTACTTCAACTCTAATCATATTTAGAACTGTACGGCAATAGCGTTCCACTTGTCCATTTTCGTGATGCATTTCAGGGGTAATGAAATGCACTTCGACTCCATAATTAAAAATCCAATTAATAAACTCATGGTTATCAAACGTACGACTTCCATCGCACACTAATATTTTAAAAGTACCAAACAGAGAAATTATTTGGGTCACTACGCTCCTTAACTCGCTACAATCTTGCCTTGGTAAGGCGTATAGTAAACAGTATTTAGTGTACGCGTCAACTACAATACTCTCGTAAGTACATGTTTATGACCATCACTTTCTCTCAGTGATCCGAGAACATCAGCGTGTATTGTATCAAATGGTACCGGAGCCTTTTGCCAAGAGCATATTGGTAGCAAAGGTGCGCGAGGGACTTGCTTATGCGAGATGCACACTATGCAGTGCGTGACGTATTTCGCGACAAATTGTCTAAGACCGGGGAACCAGAAGCCACTCTGCAACTGGCTTCGGTTGCGGACGGTCGTGCTGTGTTGTTCGAGTTCTCCCGCTTCAAGCCTGTGGTTCCTGATCTTCGTGTATCTTCAGCTATTAATTGTTTATCTTTTTTGAGACACAATTTTATTAATAAAGTGTTCTTTATCAGATAGTCAAAAACATATCGTCGCGTTTTGGCCCCTTCAGGGCAAAACCACAGTTTCGTGGTCCTCGGTGGATACCATACGGTGCCAACGAAACCGAGGGGGTGTTGACCCAATTACACTCGCCGAACCCCTTCAGGGTAAGGCAATCAATTGGAAGAGTCCCAGTGTTCGGCCTTGGGGGGTCTCTTAGTCGGTATTGGTGACAGTTTTCCTTCCACAGCAACACACCTAGAGCGGTTGGGTGTGTCTACACCCTTCGCACTAGACTGGTTAGGACCCCGTTGCACAATAAGACAGGCAACGGGCAAAAGCAAGCTCAAGGCTCACCTTAAGTACACAACCTCGCTGTCTACACCCGACAGGGAGGGTTTTTCACATCCCCGGTAATCCGCCTGGGGAGATAGGATTAGGGTAAAAGTTAGGAGTTTAGCATTTTTTTAAATTCCCTCCCACTAAAATGAGCCTCCTTAACATGGAGGCCAAATTTAAGTCGTTTAACGACAAGTTAGACTCACTTAGGAGAGATAATCAGGTCCTCCAAAGTATGATCAGCAGGATTCTAATTTTAGAACCTACACTCGTTAAGGAGTTCGGTTCAGTACTCGAATCCATCGCTGCTAAACAGCTTCCCCCCGACCCTTCAGATCTTCTAGAGATAGAAGCATTCAGTGAGGTACTTGCAGCATCACAACCCGTCCCCTCTAGTCCCATGGACACCATGGACACTAGCAAACCCGCTTCTTCAAAGCGCCCCCCACTCCGTGCCCCTCTGACACAGAGGAGCGTGCCTCTCCCTCTTCCTCAAGCTCCCAGTCGGAAGATGACGGTTTCACACCCGTCGTCTCAGGCAAAGGGAACAAGAGGAAGAAGAAGAGACAAAGCTCCTCTCAGGCGAACAAAGTAGTCGCTGTTGCGATAGGACAGAGGAGGGTACCCCTCTGTCCTATCGCAGGTATGCTGGAAGAGATTTATTTAGAAATAAGCATCACCTTTGTACGTATTTTTCTGTTCTTTTCATCTTGTCTGTTTATTTATGTGTGTACATAAATGGTTAAATAAATAAATACCACCCCATCCCAGTACATAGATAGAGACGCCCCAAATCAATGCCCCAAAGCCCCCAAAACTAGTTTGCTAAAGCTGATCAAGCGTCTCGACGCTTGGCAGATGAAACAGAGGGACTTCCTCCCTACTCCCTCTTCCCAGATCCCCCAGCGGCTAAGTCCTCAGAGACCCAGCCCATGGAGTCAATTCCATCACCAGCAGGCTTTCCCAGCCATGCCTACCGCGAGACCACCTCCCCCATAAACCCCTATGTACTCTCTCATGGATCTGCGTATCGGTGTCTCTCCGCCCTCAGCAGCCACTGTACCCACCGCGCCTTGCGCGCCTCCCACGCTTTCCACGCCCCCACGCCTTCCACGCCCCTGCGCCTTCCACGACTCCGCGCCCATTGCTCCTCCCTTGAAGCCCGCACCTGCTCCTCAAGCACCGCACCCTACTAATTATAGTATCGCGTCACAGAACTTAAAAGTAATTGCCTTCGCCATATTTTGCACGCCCCGTGCGTCTCAAATGGCACACGATATTATTGCTGCTAAGAAAAGCGGCAACATCCAATCTCTCCTGGACGTACTCCACGTGAACCAGGACATTACCCAAGCCCTAACCGATATCTATCATGAATAACACGGCCTTATGTAGATTCAAAACCTGATCCCTCAACCTAGGCGTCTTCAACGCAAATGGCACTAAAGGTCAACGAGATGAAATATCGGAGATTCTCCATGATCATCGAATTGACTTATTCCCTATACAGGAATCCTTTTTAAGACCAAATCATCGTAACCCTTCCATTGCTAACTACCGCATCATCCGAAATGATAGGTCGCGAGCCCATATGGGCGGCACACTCATTTACTACAAAAAGGATCTTAAATGCATCCCTATAGACCCTCCCCCTCTATCACAATTAGAAGTCTCCATCTGCCGACTAGCTATGACTGGCCACCAGCCCGTCACCTTAGTATCGGCATATATTCCTCCCCACACCTCCGCAGGGGGATTCCAACCCATCGCGGCGACCTAAACAATCTTATTCGGCATGAGTGACTCTGTTATCATAGCAGGCGATCTCAATGCCAAACATCCCTCCTGGAATAGCTCTCTTACCTTGGTAGAGGGGATCATTTGTACAACCTCTCCTCGAAATCGAAGTTGCCATTTAAGAGATTCGAGCCGAAATAATCGAAAATGTACTGAAAAATTGGGTTGATCGGATGGGGTACTGCCGAGCCAGTCGTGGCAGTCAAAATGAATGATATTGTGTATTTATTGATACAAATAATCGGCAAGAAGAGGCTGACAAACACATTCGTCAAGATCGTATTTTGTTGCTTCGTGTAAACAGGGTGGCACATTTAGATCGGGCAGTATGGGAAAGTCTGAAACTATAAGACATACGAAGATCTCTTCTTAGGAACCATGTCACCGATTTTTTGTGATAAGAAAAACTGTATTCATACATTTAAAAAAAACTTGTACTCAGTTCGGGAATCGAACCCGGTTTGAAAAATAAAACTAACACTGTTTCTATTTAGATATCGATTGTGTAGGTCTTAGGTCTTTTGTGCACGGGTGGGGCCAGATTTGGCGGAGAGCCAGTTTGGTTTCCGCAGGGGGCGCTCCACGGTGGACGCCATCATGCACGTGCGAGCCCTCACAACGGGGGATGCGGTGGCTCGGGGTGGGGTCGTCTTGGCGGTGTCTCTAGACATCGCCAATGCCTTCAATACCCTGCCCTGGAGTTGCATCAGGGAGGCACTCCGGTATCACCGGATGCCGACCTACCTCTGTCGTGTGGTCGATGCCTATTTGACGGACAGGGCCATCATCTACCTCGGTCACCAGGGAGAGTGGAACCGGCGAGAGATGTCATGCGGATGTCAAGCGACACACGGGGTTGCGACAATCGTGGCCAGAATTCGGCAGTTGGGACTCGAGGTGGCCTTGCACAAGTCCGAGGCCATGTGTTTTTATGGTCCTCGGAACGCGCCACCGTCGGGTTCCCAAATAACGGTAGGAGGGGTTCACATCGGCGTCGAGTCGACGATGAAGTACCTGGGACTCGTCCTTGACAATTGGTGGAACTTCGTGGAGCATTTCCGACGTTTGGCTCCCAGACTGGAGCGGGCCGGGGCTGCCTTGAAGCGGCTCCTGCCCAATCTAGGGGGTCCAAACGCCTCCTGCCGGAGGCTATACGCGGGGATCGTGCGGTCCATGGCCCTGTACGGGGCACCGGTGTGGGCGCGTTCGTTGAGGCGGCGGCCTGCCCGCCGGTTGAACGCGTCCCAGAGGGTCATGGCCACCCGGCTGGTTCGGGGATACCGCACTATCTCTCTCCGTGTGGCAGCGAGCCTCCTTGCCGGATTGCCGCCATGGGATCTGGAGGTTAAAGTCCTCGCGCATATTTGGAAGTGGCGCGAGGAGGCGAAACGCCGGGGCTTGGACTCCAATGCCGCGAAAAATCGCGGCACAGCGGATAGAGCTCCGACGGGATCTCATGGCGACATGGAGAGTGCGATTGTCGCAACCCAGTGCTGGGCACGCCACTATTGCGGCGATAAGTCCCCTCTTTGAGGCGTGGCTGGAGAGGCGCCACGGCATCCTCACCTTCCGCCTGACGCAGGTCCTCACCGGACACGGCTGTTTCGAGAGGTACCTCTTTCGGATAAGCCGGGAGGAAACGCCCGGGTGTCATCACTGCGTGGATCGCCCGGAGGACACGGTGGAGCATACAGTGGAGGTATGCCCGACTTGGGCAGAGCACCGCCGTGTCCTCGTGGAGGCGATCGGTGGTGGGGATCTCTCGCGTCCGGCGCTGGTCCAGGCCATGGTGGGGAGCGAGAGGGCATGAGAGGCTGTCACCTTCTTCTGCGAAGCAGTAATGCTCGCGAAGGAGGAGGCGGAGGGCGTGAGGGAGAGGCAACTTTTGCGCCCTCATGCCCCTAGCCGCTGCAGGAGGAGATCCCTGGGCGTCGGGAATCTATTGCCGATTCCCGGCTACCGTAGGCGCGGGCTTGCGGCACCTTAAAGAGTGTCAGCGAGTGAAGGTCCGATGAGACTATTGCCTGCCGGGGTTGCGGGAAAGTCCGAAAGGGATACCGTGGCCCCCTGGCATTGCACAGGCAACAGAAGGAACACGGGTGGATTTTAGTCAGTAAGAGTCTGACACGCCCTCCCGCTCCACCCAGAGCGGGAGACGTCATTTGATGATTACCTACCCAAAAAAAAAAAAAAAAAAAAGTCTTTTGTGCAGTTAATGTTACTATGAAACATGATGTCTAAAATGAATATGTATTATGTTATGAATGTGTTATTTTTATTGTATTAATGTACGTATTTTTATTTATTTATATATGTTTTCAAACACTATAAATAAATAAACTGAAATAAAAATGCATTGTTTTCATATCCTTTAATTTATTTTAGTATGTTTTCAAAATGACCACCATTTTTTTTCGTTGCAACATTCAACTCCTTTACGTGCGTAAAATTGTCTATATGATATGGTTTTTTGTAGCTCTTTGCTGGTGTCGCAACTGCTTTACATATTATGGCATTGGCATGACATTAAGCCATGCCATTCCGGAAGTTTTGTTATCTGCGATAATATGATTTATGATTGTAATTGCTTACTTCTATTACGAGTAATCATACACTAACAACCAAAAAAAAAAGAAAGAAAATATGTTAATTCTGCACAAACGAAACGCACTTTATATGAAAAGAAAAAAATAATAATACAAAAATACAAATGTAGACAAAAGCCTCGTACCAACTGAAAAACCCACTTAGGTTAAGTATGTAGATACAGAGACGTGATAAACATCATTTGAAAATGGAACGTCTCGGTTTGACCGGCCGAATAGCATTAAAAAAAGAAAAGAAAACATTGTAGTGTCAATGTTTTGGCGGGAACTTAAAATTTTGGTCATTTTGAAAACTTAATAAAATAAATTAAAGGATATGAAAATAGTGCATTTTATTCATTTTAGACATCATGTTTCATAGTAACATTAACTGCTTAAGACCTACACAGTCGATATCTAAATAGAAATAATGTAAGTTTTATTTTTCAAAACGTCCGGGTTCGATTCCCGAGCTGAGTACAAGTTTAAAAAAAAAAAATGAATGCCGTTTTTGTTGTTTTTACTAAAATTGATGACATGGTTCCTAAGAAGAGATCTTCGTATGTCTTATAGTTTCAGACTTTCCCATACTGACTGATCTAAATGTGCCACCATATACAATATTAGATGTTATTCATTATTCCTTCTTAGTCACGAGATATTTTTTTTTAAATATAATAAAGAAAACTATCACAGTCTTGGTACTATAATTAAAACATTTAATAACAGGAAAGATCCTCAGATTAATACAAGTGTAAATAACAGTAAGTGTAGTAACAGTGGCCTACCTCATGGGAAAAAAGCGTGAGTATGTAAAGAAAATACAAACAGACCAATCACAAAAATGCGAACTGTAGTAACACAATAGTATAAGTAATTATAAACTCAGACAATTGAAGAGGAAGCTTCGCATCTATGAGGAATAAGCCACAACCAGTCATCTCCGTGAACAATGTTTCTTGTAAACGTCGGATATTCTTACAGACCCTTCTTCGAGCACCTGTGAAAAGTGAAATAAGTAAACCATCCACATTATTATTTTATTAAATTAGCTGCGCCCCGCGGTTTCACCTACATAAGTCTCGACCCCGTGAGAATATCGGGATAAAAAGTATCCTATGTCCTAATCCAGTTCATGGTCTGCTCATATGCCAAATTTCATCTAAATCTGTTCAGTCGTTTTAGCGTGAAAGCATAACAAACAAACAAACTCACTTTTGCATTTATATTATATAATACACTGGATCACATAAATTCTGGGTCGCTAATAAAAATTCAAAGACATTCATTCAAACTAGGCTGAGAATCAGCACTTTTCGAACGTCAAAATTACATAAGATAGTCCCCCAAAACGCCCACCCTTCACCACTTCCTAGTGCTTTTGCTGGGAAGAAGAAGTGGTTCAACAAACTCCCCAGCAGCACAGCTGTCTTTTCAGTTAGTAAAAAAAAAAATATTCTACACAATAGTATGCAAGACAATTTACAATACGCAAAAAATAATTTAAATTATAAATTAAATAGCTATAATTATTAGCCATATGACAGCTAGCACACGCCAATATACCAACCAAAAGCATCGAGAACTATACTCAAGCAGAAATAAAAATAACTAAACGTAAACAATATCTAAAAAAAGAAAATAAAGCCTCCAGGCATAAAGGGCGTGCCCGCTTACATATAGCTATAACTAGAAGTTATAATTGATAAACTAGGACCATCGAGGTAAAATAAATAATTGTCGAGGTCGATAGCTAACCACATATTGCAAAACCACTCATAAAAAACATTGTAATGAGTAGATTATGTCAAAAAACCGTCTCCATAAATAACAAACCTAGATCACTAGAATAATAATATGTAATAAGCAGGTTACTAATGCTTGTTCTAAATCTCTACAGAGGTTTCATTTATACAATTAAGAGATTTAAAAAAAAAACTGCTCTACGACAATATTTAGAAAATTTAAAATTAGGAAATTAATATTAATTTCTGCTTTTGTTTTAAAGCGAGCTGTCATTATAAATGATTCCTTTGATTGTTCAGAGTATTCAGTGCAATATCATGTCGTTAACACCTGAAGAATGTACTCGCATTATTACCATGGTACAAGAAGGAAGAAGTCAGCGTAGCACTGCTAGAACCGAGATGACCAGTCCCTACTGATGGCGCCCGTTCACGAACATGACGTATGGATCAGCACCGTTTAGCTAACCATTTTGAAGGGAACTTAACGATCCAACACACATGCCACCACCAGCGAGACATTTGAGTGAGCATGACATACTCTCAGCCGCCAGGGCACATCAAGTCAATGAAAGACGTACCCAGTAAATGGTAGCTTTATAGAAGGTACATGGTGGCATAGTGCTCACACTAATTCCGTCATATTTGAAAAAGTTATTTATACTGAAATTATGCCCTTCATCTTCCCTATAAATCACAAAAATAACACATCCTAATTGCGTGGAATCTGTTTAACATTCAAAACTCTGAAGCGGCTTTAAATTACTTTTATAAAATAGTGAATGAGATCCTTGACGAATGCGTTCCTATGAAAAATATTAAAATTAACACGCATGGTTTTAGTTATCCACATTGGTACACGCAGGTGTAGTTGATAAGGGATATCAAACATAAGTGGCGATATCACAAATTATATAAAACAACTGGATCCCAGAGTCATTATGAAATGTTTAGTTGTTTTCGTCAAATTAAAGATAACTTCAACCTATGAAATCTATCAAAACAGACTTCAGAAGAACCTACAAGGGGATCCAAAACCGCTCTGGAACTATATTAGGACATATTTAGGACTAAACAATCGAGGCACAATAAACCCAAAAGACACAAAAGACGGCTTATTGCTGAAGAAGGAGGAGTGTGTGAAAAATGTTTTGCCTCGTATTTCCACTCGGTATACAGTGAAAAGCGGCCGGCGCGGACCCAGTAGCCGTGGAGCACGCGGCTGGCGAGGCGGTGGGAGCGGCGTGCGAGCATGTTGACCGCTTCAGCGCGCGAGACCTGCGGCCGGCGCTCCTCCGTCTCAAACCCAAACGCTCAGTACGTCCTTATGGCATACCACCTTACATTGTAAAAGATTGTCGTATGGTTGTTGAGGAGCTCTTGTTGCTCATTTTCAGCTTCTGTTTGGTTTGCGGGAGGGTCACTACCCGGACGAGTGGAAGATCACCCGAGTTATCCCAGTCCCTAAAGGGGTACAGGCACTGACATGAGTGGATACCGACCGGTGGAGGTGCTGTCGGCGTTCGCTAAGGTATCGCCCGTCATTGATGCCGGAGGACAGGTGGATATGGCGCATTTCGACTTCCGGAAAGCTTTTGACACCGTGGATAGTGACGTACTTTTGTAAAAACTCTGCAATGGGATTTACACCGCACTTGCATAAGTTTTTTGCTAGTTACCTTGGCAGACGCCAAGAGTACGTTGAGTTAGCGGGACATGATTCCAGACCTTATTACATATACGTTCTTCGGGGTAAGTCAAGGGAGTAATATTGGACCTTCGGAATTAATTTTAATAATTAATGATCTGCCAACGGTCGTTAAAGAGACGAAGGGTCTACTGTTTGCAGATGACTTAAAATTATTCCCTAATGTTGAGGACACTGCAGACTGTAACTGGCTCCAGTCTGACATTGATAATGAGTAAATCCAACAAGCTGCATTTTAATATTAAAAAGTGTTGTGTGATGAGCTATAGCCACGCGCGTGCTCCATTGCAGCATCAGTGCGAGCTGGACAGCGAAGTTATACCGCGCGTCTCACATGTACGAGACCTTGGTATACAGATGGTGTCTGAGCTGACGTTTCGCAAACACATAGTCGAGATGTGCGGCAGGGCTTTCAGAAATTTCGGCTTCATCTTGAAACAGTGTAAGGATTTTTCCGAAATTTAAGTTAAAGTTTTATATAATGCCAAGTGCATTATATAAAACTTTAACTTGAGGAGTCGTCTCTAAACAAATTACATCATTTGGAACCCGCATGAAGGGAAATATAGCCTCATGTTGGAAAAAAATCAAAACAAAGCTAGGTTTCTTTACCATTTAGGGGCATGAGGAACAGGGTTTAAAGTTCACTCATCCACCATAGAAAAGGGAGGATCCACCGACCAGACGGGTGTTGTGTCTGGCGGGCGGACTGCCCGACTGTTGATGTCGGATAGTCTTAGTCTTTAAGTGAGGCGCCACTGACGCGTGCGCTCCGCACTCTCAACCTCATAGCTAATGACTCGGACCTATTTTATTGTTCACTGAGTGAGTTCACAAAGAATGCATTATTTGTAATAAGTTATAAAATATAATTATAATTGTAAGTTAGTTAGATAATAAGTTATGAAGTTAGATAAGTACGCTATCGCATTAGGTTACCCTGTAATGATAGATGTAAGTTGGATATAAATAAATAAATAAATATATGTCGTTCGCGCGGTAAACTCTAATTGCGCGATGCAGGATTTGTGTAACGTCATGTATTTGATGCGTAGTTCGTATGTAGCGGTGTAACCGCTATAACCATAAACAGTACGGGGTGTATCCCTTTTATCCTCTGATGTACCCGAGTCTGTTCGTCCTGGGCATGGTCGGGTACACCAGGCTGACAGTAAGAAGAGACGTCGCGCTGGTCAAATACGTGGCTCGCGTACTGCTAGGGCTGCTACGAGTACACCACCCGGAGGTGCTTCTCGTGCCGGACGGGTGCGTAGGTGCGCGCCGCCGCGCCGCCCTGCTCAGTTAGACGTGCCAGCGGCTAGGACTAACCTACTCAAGTTTACCCATGCAATGTCACGAGCCGCACATTAATGTTATTACGGTATCGGAGGATGTATGCAAAAAATGACTAAATTCATGCAAACGGCACAAATAATAATTGAAAGAAGTATGATATTATAAAAGTTGTCATATTACTTAGTATGTATATAATTCATTGGCATTTTGCTTACAGGCATTTTTAGGGTTCCGTACTCAACAAGGAACCCTTATAGTTTCGCCATGTCCGTCTGTCTGTCTGTCTGTCCGCGGTTTAGCTCAAAAACTATTGGTACTAGAAAGTTGTAATTTGGCGTGAGTATACACGTTAATGAAGCCAAAAAAGTGGTAAAATAAAATTTTGAAAAAAGCAATTATTTAGGGTACCTCCCCTACATGTAACGTGGGTATGATATAGTTGGATAGGTCTTTAAAAAATATTAGGGGTTTGGAAAGACCGTTTTTTGATTAAGTAAACCGTTCGTGACTTATCAAGCTTTAAAGTACCAATTTTCGTTAGAGTCAAGTGTCTCCCCCCTCTACCAACTTAACAGTTGTAGTTAGAAATTAAAATGTTACGGCAGTAGTACCTATATATAACGAAGTTTAAAGGAAAACTATCACACTTAAGTGGGATTTACAAGTTTACGAGTAATAATCGACCAACTTAAATTTGCGGTTGCAAAAACATGTTCTCCCATATATTCCGTATGGGAGAACATGTTTCTCAATTACAAAGTTAAGTTTGTTCTTACGAAAAATTCATTCCAACTACGGAACCCTTCATTGTGCGTGACACGCACTTGGCCAGTTTTTTTTTTGTAATACAGTCTTACAGACCTTATAATAACATCGCCTTGGATGAATCTGTAAAAGGTGTTATAATTGTGATATAATTTGTAAGAAATCTTAGAAAATTTTGATATTCAGACATTTTCAATATAAGCTGTCATCTATCTAATTTTCTTTTTTAACCCATAGACATACTGCATCATCGACAAGTACACTTTATCTTCTTCTCCTAGACTTCTTAAAGCTGGTGAATACACTGTTACTTTCGCAGTAAGGGCAGGTGTAGGATTTTCCGTCTGTAAACCGTTTTTATTAGTTCTTTCCATCATTCAATTAAGAAATAACTCGATGTTATATGTTTGAAATGTTTAACATAATATGACATAGAACGATAAAAACGGCCTTCCAGTTTTTCAGTTTGGTTTTGACTGTTAGTTAAGGATCTGCTCTTCCCTTGAATCTAATTTTCTAGCACAGTTATCTACTCGAATTTTAACCTGATTAGTTCAGAATAACTAGCGTAATTATATGTAATACTGTGTGTAACCGTGCTTTCCACAAATAAACTTTTAGTGTGTCTATGCTTACGACTTATCATTGAACCATCCCTCTCGCCTACACCTGTAGAGGTAGCTCCGTGGAGCTAAACGTAACGATAAAATAGGTATATAGCCCGTGACCTGGTGAAGGACATAAGCTTTTTCATCATCGAATCAAATAAACAAACGACAACGTTCAACTCTTGCTATAACTGGATTATCATTTAATATTGCTAGCCATTACTTTTTATCTCTATAGCTTTATATTACTCAAAGATGTGCTAGAAAGAAGCAAAATTTCCAACGACCACAGTTAATAAATTGAGTTATAGGTAACAAAGATAGCAAAATTCATTCAGTACCTGCAAAGTTTTCTGACGTCTGCTGCAGTACACAAGTATCGTGACAATCTCTTATCGTCTTATAAAATAGTTCACATTGCACGCTCAAACAGATAAGTAAGAATATGTTCTTTAGTATCCACAATTGAGACATTACTGTTCGCACGATACACTGAAATAGAATACGTTTAGGATAATATCGACATAGGGTACATAGTAAATAAATATCTTAAGTTAACTAGTTTTAACTGTAAGTCGGTTAAACGATATATAGATAATATTAAGGATATATGTGTGTGGTCTGATTTAGTAGCTTTACAAGAGACGTGGCTGCTTCCCCATGACATTCCAATGTTAGGAACAATAAGCCCTGACTTCGAGTTTACGGGTAAGTCAGCTGTGGATACTGCTGAAGGCTTGTTGAGAGGAAGACCACATGGGGGGACATTCTCTGTAGGAAAGGCATTTTTGAGAAGGTCTCTGTTGTTGACTGTAGCAGTCCTCGGTTAACGGCTATAACAGCAACGTCAAAGGGTCGTACTATTATTGTATTTTTTGTGTACATGCCTACAGATTGTCCTGATAACTTACCAACTTTTACAGATGTATTAAGTGAGATTAGTGCTACCATAGCGAGCTGTGATGTAGAGAATGTTTTTATATTGGGTGATTTCAACGCTCACCCCCAAGAGATATTCTATAAAGAATTAATGAACTTTTGTTCTGACCAATCCTGGGTTTGTGCTGATGTAAAGAAACTGGGGGTGAATAGTGATACCTACACCTTTATAAGTGATGTGCACGGAAGCAGGAGATGGTTAGATCACTGTGTGGTATCTGTATCAGCTTGGCACACAATTGCAAATGTGGATGTATCAAAGGATGTTTACGTTTCGGATCATCTGCCGATACATCTGGATTGCGACTTAGAAGTTGTGAGGCCTAAATTGATGACTGGGGGCGCTGGCCGCAATTCTGTCTTTTGAGGTGAAAGAACTAAGTCAGAAACGCAAAGCTATCATAATTTATGTACCAGTAAATTGCGGGACATTGATTTCCCCCATGAGTTTGAAAGGTGCAGCGTTGGATCATGTAGGTTGGCTGAGCATAGAGTTATTCTGGACAATATGTATGAACAGATTGTAGAAATCCTATGTGCGGCGGCTAGGCAATCTAGAAGGACATCTGGAAGGGGGGCGCGGCGAGGTAAGCTAGTGTGTGGGTGGAATGAGTATGTGAGAGACGCCCACCGCGAGGCCAGGTGTAGCTTTCAGACCTGGATACTGAACAATCGTCCTTCGTGTGGCCCGGTTTATGATGAAATGTATGAGAAGCGAAAAGTTTTTAAAAGTCGACTGAAATTTTGTCAAAACCACGCTGAGCAAATTGTAATGGACAGGCTAGCAGAACAACGAGCTAGTAAACATTTTGGGAAATTTTGGAAAGCCACTGGTAAATTTAATGCAAAACCTGGCCTCTCTGCGTGTGTGGAAGGGATAAGTGCTAAGAAGGAAATTGCTAATGAGTTCAGGGACCATTTCAAAGTTCAGTCTCCTCTGGGTCCCTCAACCTTGGTGAATGATTGTGAGCCCATCAGTCCTGGCGCGAAACCTCTGATACGTTTCTCGAGCAAGCAGGTACTTGCAATCATTAACAACATGAAACGAGGCAAATCTCCAGGGCATGATGGGCTCAGCATTGAGCACCTGAGGCACGCAGGTGTACATTTGCCGCGAGTCTTGTCTATGTTTTTCACAATGTGTATTAGTCACGCGTACCTACCTGCTAATCTAATGAAGACCATCGTAGTTCCCATTGTGAAGAACAGGACAGGTGACATCTCGGACAGAGGTAATTATCATCCTATTTCTCTTGCGACTATAATAGCCAAGGTGTTGGACGGTATGCTTGATTCTTGTTTAAGTAAGTATATATATATCTTCATGATGCACAGTTCGGGTTTCGCCTCGGACTATCAACTGAAAGTGCTCTTTTAAGTCTCAAGCATACCGCTCAATATTATAAAGATCGCAGTACGCCTGTTTCCTTGATCTCTCCAAGGCCTTTCTGCCCTCGTAATTGAAAACACAGTAACTTTGAAAATCACGTTTTGTAAAAAACGCGGTTAAAGTTTAATTGTTAAATCGTTTTGTTATGAACAAACTATATAAGTTAGGTTGAAAAAATCATTTCTTAATGATAGAAAATAGTTATAGCTTTAATTCTGTATATATATATATATATATATATAATATTACAGTTGTATAATTAATAAAATTAGATAATGGTGCCGATTCTCTTGTCACAAATGCGTCTAGACTAGACTAAAAATCACCAAAATTTAGTTTACTCCTGTCAAACGATGATTTCCCATTCTGAAATAGACTAAACTGGCACAACTTAACTATATTTTAGTTTGACAGCACTAAGATTGTACTGAGATTTTAATTTAGTGAAAATGACAATTTTGCTATTCTGAATTTGACGTTTTTCACCTAAAATTTTAATTTTCTAACTAATTCTGACCATTTTTAATCGCCACTGAAAATGGTGTGGAATATTATTAGTTGTCATGAACTAAAATTCACACGAACATCTCCAGTTCGGATGCAAAAACAGTATTGTACTGGATTTTTTTCTTTTCTTTTGCTCATATCTCGAAAATGGTGTGTCCTATCGAAAAAATAATGAAAATTTCGACCCCCTTTATGAAACCCTTATACCCCTAATACTCAACACGTAGGTAATATTTGTTTTTATTTTCCATACAAAAAGTGAAATTTCCATATAAAACACGTCGAGGATGCCCCCACTGCGCGCCTCCAGCTCTAAAAAAAATCACGGGGTAGGGCAAACAAGTATGTACCACGTGGAGTCGCAATTGTCAAATTCGATTTAGTTGTGTCAAAATATTATTTTAATTTAGAGACTTTTTACTACAGAATAGCGTTAAGATTCTCATAGTCAAAAGTAAGGAATTTTAGTGATAGTTTAGTTAGTTTAGTCCGGTGTACAAGAGAATCGGCACCAATGTGTTATAAAATAAGAATATAATTTATTAAATTATATTTTTTTAAGCTAATAACCAGTAACTGACTGGTTACTGTGGTCTAGGTTAGTTTTACTTATTACTGTGTATTAACCATGTAAAGATACTAACACTAGTGACATCACAACACAGTAACTTTACACATACTGGGTTGAAAGTTAATAATAGTAAGAGTCGACTACCTAGATCAATACCTAGTAAGTGAAAATGCTGTGTTTAAGACTAATTTGTAACAAGGTTTACTCTAAGGTGCAATTATAGTATCTAAATATACTTTGTTTTAGGTTAGCCTTCGTATAATTACTTAAAAAATAATCACCCTATTTTGATCACATAAGATAAAATTAAACAATGGAATGTGTTTATACTTATTTTATTTTTTATCATTTGTAACTTACAGTTAAATCTTCTTACAGTAAAATCACATATTTAATACTTATAAGTTTTAATTGCTAAAATTAAGATCAATTTCTTTTTTAGTTCTACATAACAATTCTTTATTCATCTGGATAAAAATGACAAGACGAAGGAGATCAAAAATAATTAGATACTTATTTTATTCATACAAGTATCGCTCTGTAGATCAGTAATAAATCAATAATATTTTTTTCCAAACTAAAAATACACAACATCTAAAATAAAAAATAAAAAACAACTAAAACAAACTTCTTATATAAATGCAACAACTAGAATCATTCAGTACACAAAAACAATTTAATCACATTTTTTTAGTCACAACCATCATCATTGTGGGTTGATAAATCGACGGCCAAATTATTTACAGGCAATGCTCGCCAAAACAAAAGTCGACTTGAAGGCATGAGAGGTCCCAATTTTGTTAAAATCTCGGATTTTCGTTGCTCATTAATACCTCGTGCTGTAGTTTTAATGACAGGCACGGGCAAACCATTCTTTTCATATTTTATTTTTAAAAACTGAAGTTTAGCATAGTCTACTTCTTGAAACGACTTTTTTATGTGCAAGTTGAAAGAGCCTCGCCTAACTTGGACCTCTACAATATCACGCAAGTAAACTCTGTTAAGTGCATTTTTGAGGCGGTGTGCAGATGAGCAATCTTCAAAATTATAAAAATCTCCAACCGCCATTGCCTTTACATCCACTTTCCCAGAGCGTGCAGATTGCACAGTTTTATGAAAGTCGTCAAAATCATAGATTTTTGGATTACGTTTCATAGCTTGCTCCACTTGGTGATGAAAACTGTCTGCAGACATGAAGCTATGTCCAGGCTCAAAGTATTTCAATGTTATAGTTTTAGCTGCTATATCTTCGCTATTAATTACATACACTAAAAAGCTAAAAAGTGACCAGCATTTATTTTGTGAAGCGCAGTTATCGGTCCAGATCGTAATATTTTCAACGTCTCTTTTATGCTTGAGAAACTGGTAAAAAGTGCTGGTAATATCTTCTTTTCTGCGCCCAGAAACAGCCTCATGCCATATAACTGCATATGTTTTTACACAAGATGAATTGTGGGTTCCAACTGGCACAAAACTTTCGTTGAAAACGATTATTCGCGGACAAAAAATTACTGACTTGAAGGACTCCAGTCTCGGCAGCATTATTACCTTCTGCAGATCAGCTGAATAATAATTGTTCCTCAAATCCTGTTCTTTTGCCGCATCGTTTTTATACTCCTCCCTGGTTTCAGTAACACTTACTTTATGATCTTTATAATTTTTGCAGATGCTACAATCTTCTACTGCATTTTTTGAGTGATCGTCATCATGTTTATTAAATACTTCGCAAGTCTCACATTCTTCATTTCCTAGCTTGGCTAGTGAAATATTCAATTCTTTTTTAAGAACATATCTGTACAATTCGTACGAGCATTTCGAATCAGGGTACTTTTCTTTGAAATGATTGTACATCGTGTTAATGCACAAGTCTGATGGTAGGTATTTTTTGTTCGGTGCGTGCTCTCTACGATAGTGCGACACCGCAGGACCAAATGACATTATATGTTCATGTATGTTGTTACGATCATATGGCATGTTTTTTGCATGTTTACCTCTTTTATCAACAATCGCTTCGTCTGGGTTACTGATTGCTTTAAGAATGGTGTAATCATTTTTCGGGTGATATCCTAGCGTGGTCAGGAAGAAATGCTTGCAAACTTCAATGTTTGATGATTCTTCATCAATGGATGGTTTTAAGAAATATTTATGTGTAAATTTTCTCTGTGAATCTGTTCTTGTTTTTAGTTTAGTTATTAATTTCGTTGTTGAATTCGTCACAAATACTATCTGAGCTTGTTTGTTTAGTTTCCAGTAGAATTCATTTATTTCTTGTCTCCTTTCCTCGGAAATTAAGTCTTTACACTTTTTAACGCATTTATCGGAACATGGTAATTTCAGCTTAAACTGATTAATTTTTTCTTCTGCTTTCATTTTCTTACTATCTTTTAATTTAGTAGTGTATTTTCTTCGTTTTCTTACTGTCCCTTTTTTTGTCAGTTGAATATCATCGTGTTTTGCATTGTTATTTATTTCCGCCGTAACACATATCTTTTCGATTTCTTTTATTGTTACTATTCCGTATGGATCAACGATAAAAATCTTCTGTTTTTCCATGTCTTCATTTTCTTCACATTTCTCTAATAATTGTTCATCCAGTCCATCCACTACATTTTCTATACCTTTTTCTCGTTGTAGTTCCATCTTTTTCATTCCTGTGTTTAGTTTCTCGTAATTTAGCCCTTTTTGTATAGCATTTACTTCGTTCTCCTTAGACATTAAAATTTCAGAAACTTCAGTTGGTAAATGTATATCTGCTATAACTGTAGTTCTAGTATCTGTGTGTATTTCTGTATCCTTTTTTCGCTTTGTTGAGTGACCGATTTTTTTCTGTTTGCGTTTTTTTGACTTAGAAGCGTGCGTGACTTGAACCTCATCTTCCGTTAAAGATGCACTTGTACTTTCATCCGATTCTCTAAACAAGTAGTCTTTGTCTTTGACCGAGTCGTCGGAATCAAAAAAATCCAACGGTGGTGGTTCTTTACACAGAAGCCATTCATCTACCTGACTTTCTACATTCGATACAAAGTCAGCAATACCTTCATCGTATTCTAGCGGTTTGCTTGGCCCTTTACTTGACGGCACAAAATTTTCCTTATTTACCTCACGTGACTCCGTTTCTGGTTTTCTTCTCGGTATATCTTCCGTGGCTCTTTTAATTATTTCGTTTATACGGGATTTTCGCATTTTGGTCTGCAATTAAACAAAGATATTAACTAAAGATCAGCTCTCTAATAGGACATAAAATAAGCCTTATTATCAAATTACAGCAAAACAAAAGGAAAACACATAACTAGGACGCGACATCACGCGATATAATTGTCATCCTTACTAATATTATAAATTCAAAACTGCGCGAGCGAAACCGTCGGTGAAACTAGCTTTCACCGACGGTTTCGCTCGCGCAGTTTTGAAATAGTATCTTGTCACGTCGCGACGCGTCGAAAGAATCCTATAAGCAACCCGGGAGTTCGGTATCGTGTCGGACACGACAAGATTTTATTTAATTACCAGATAGCTCAAATAATTTCTTCTCGATTAGACAGCGAGAACTGTGTCAAAATCGTATTTAAAGTCATATATATTTATAACGTCGTATTATGTCATATTCGTCAAAGAAACATACAAACTAACACGTCAAGTTAAATAAAAGCTTGTAATAAAAAAAAATTAACAAACAGTTCAAATACAAACACTATGTACCTACCTACCGTTTTATCTAATGAAATTGCCATTGATTTTATTTTTTGATTGTGCAAGTTTGCTACAAATCAATAAAATACCTAAAACAATGAAATAGAAAATACGTAGATATCGTCTATTTATTTTTACTGATAACAGTGATATTTCAAAAAGTAACGGTAGATTAATGTTACAAAAAACACCTTCCATATAAATAATTTTAAACACTTCGTGCAGTGTCGTGCGATCCGACCTAATCGTGAACAAAGAGTACGTAGGTATAACTCATAGATAACTAATTATGTCTGGATGCATCTACCTTATTGAATTACAAGAAAAGATGTGCCGGTTAGCTAAAATTAGACAAAGTAGGTCGGCAATTATTAATAGTAATACTTACATAATTATTTTCCGTGCGGTTTCAACAAGGATCTTGCGTAGCCCGCACGCCGCTCGAGAGCACGTTACAAGTCAAGGTCACTCGCGCGAATGGGAGACAATCTTACAAACTTCCCGCTTACCCCCCGTTCCGAGCAAAAGGTTAGCTTAAAACCCAGTAAATCAACAGTTACTGTGGTCAAGCTTAGTATTTTCGAAATAAATATTGAAACTGCAGGCACCTTAAACCCAGTAATTGAGATACTGTGATTAATTTATGTATAACATGAATTAACTTTTACGAAAGTTTTACTCAAAACCACAGTATTTGAAGATGCCGTGTTATAGCCAAGCAAAACATATTTAAAAAAATACATAAACACATATTTTACCACAGTAAACAGTAAATTGCTGTGTTCAAACCTAAACATTCTTACTTACTGTGTTTTTTATTAAAAATGTTTTGATTTTTAGCAAAATACTGTGTTTTTATCTACCGTATCTCGATAACTATACTAGCTACATACAAACCGAAAATTTTCCCAAATAGCGCTCGGTCTCGTGGTTTTAAAGAACTAAAACAAGTCTAAACACAGTAACTGAAGTTACTGTGATTTCAATTACGAGGGCAGCTTTGATCTCGTTTCTTACGATGTGCTCTGGAGAAAGATGGGAGACAGGGGTATACCCGCGGAAATATGTGGGCTGTTCCAGTATTGGTATGGTAACCAAGTCAATCAGGTGAAATGGGATGATACAGTCTCTGAGCCGTATGGGTTGCAGTGCGGGGTGAGGCAGGGTGGTCTGACGTCTCCCAGGCTCTTCAACCTCTACGTGGATGACCTGGTAGTCGCACTCAGCAGCATGCGTGTCGGATGCAGTGTTTATGGGGTTAGAATTAACAACATCAGCTATGCAGATGACATGGTGCTGCTGGGTACGTCAGCGGGAGCAATCAGAGAGATGCTTAGAAATGTGAATACATGGTCTTTGAGGTCAGCGGCAAACGCCGTGGAGAGGGACCCGAGTTGCTTATTAACGGTTGGCTTGCCGCTGACCTCAGGGACGATGTAGACATTGAGAGGGAGTGCAGGGCTCTAGCGGTCCGGAGTAATCTGTTGTCCCGTAGATTTGCGCGGTGTACAGACCAAGTTAAAGTAACACTTTTTAAGGCTTACTGCCAAAGTTTGTACACGGGCAATCTAATCTATATAACAATGCTTTCAGGATGTTGTTGAGGCTGCCTCGATACTGTAGCGCGTCGAATATGTTTGCGCAAGCCCGCACCGACGGCTTCTATGCTATTGTACGCAAAAAAACAGCGTCGCTTGTGAGGAGAGTGAGAGGCAGTCAAAACAGCATCCTGAAAACTGTAGCCGAGAGCTTCGGCTCTCCGATTGTACAGCAGTTTGTGCGGAGGTTGATTGTTACTAACACTAGGCAATAAGTTATTTTTTGGATGTTACTAACACCATATGGATAATTGTGTGTCCGAAATAAAGCGATTCTATTCTACTCTATAGTAAAAAAAGTTAACTGCAATTTTGAGATTCTTTAATTACTGCAGTAGCATAAGCCTCTCAATGTATGTACTTCTACTATATCATTGTAATAGTTATTTAGGCTTTTTAGTTCAATAAAAAAATAAATAAAAAAAAGTAACTAACAAAAAATATAATGTTCTACAACGTGGCAAAAAATAAAAATACAAAAAATCGCCTAATTTTTTGTAATTTTGTCACCTAAAAGAAGACTTAATATTACAAAACAGTTGTTACTCCTGTTTTGTAAAATTGCACGACGTAGATGCGTTTAACTACCGCTGTCCGTTTTTTCGCAAGGAGCGCGGTCATTCCTATTGCGTCATCAGTAAGATGACATGCGCTTCGCCGGTCGGCAAGAATATTTGTTTGTTTTGGATTTTTACATGTTAAAGTTTGTGTGAAAGTGTTATCATATTAGTCATGTTTGTATTTCATATAGTCAGTCATGTTTAGTCTATGCTAAATAAATGTATTTTCTTTCTATCTTTCTTTAATTGTAAACAGTTTGAGTACATCACAAATGACATGGAAATAGGTAAATTGTATGATATAATTCGCTATTAAGAACCGAGAAGAACTATTAAAACTTATTGATAACCACCATGACACTGGTCCTGGTACGTATTTTTATTATAATAGTATTATGTTATTGTTATTTTGAAGTTCAGTCATGTTTAGTTGTTGTAATAAATGAATAGGTTGTCTTTGGTTATTTTTTATTACGATAGGACGCATAAACGAACATCTGCCATAAGGCAGACATCTGCGCAATTATGTCCTGAACTTGGTGTAATTAGGATTTATTACAGTCATGAAATAATTGTAATAATAGGATATGTAGCACTTTTTATATTTACTGCTATATTAAACATACATTTATAAAATCCAGATTTTTAATTCCCATGTAGAAACGACCAAGTGGTAGTTAACACAGTTGTCATATTTTTAAGCAAAATGTAGTTGCAGACAACTGCAATATCTCGTAAATAAACTATAATAAGAAGAAATCAAATATACATGTGGATGCCTTATTAAATAATGATAATTTCAACAAATTTGGTTTAAAATTAACAAATACGAGCAGTTTTTCCTATTATGCACGTTTTGTATATAACTCTTTTTACTTTGCACCCGACGATATTATGGTTTGAAAAAGCCTGAATAATACTTTTAATATACAGGATGGAAAGTTGAATTGGGTTTCGGAGGGAAAAATCGAATGATTTCTTTGAGTAAAAATTATTCATCATTCTTCGTCATTTCAGCCGAAAGACGTCCTGAACATATGTAGGCCTCCTCCAAGAACCGCCATGTGGCCTTCACCTATTCATCGGTCTACCTTGTGGGAGGCCTTCCAATGCTACGCGTCTTCTGGTACTCCACTCCAGATCCTTTCGGCCCCATTGGCCATCTGTTCTGCGAGCAATATGCCCTGTCACTGCCACAAAAATTTGGCAATTTTTCGGGCTTTGTCGGTTATCTTGGTTCTCCTACGGTTCCTTAATTTCTGATTCGATCACATAGGGAAACTCCAAACATAGCTACCCATAGGGCTGAAGGTCACCCATATGGCAATGGAGAGGCATTGCCCTATGGGTGACCTTCAGCCTTCCAATGAGGCCCATTGTGAGCGACCGTGATTCTGTGCCATAGGTCATCACTGGCAACATGCACTGATCAAAAACTTTCGCCTTAAGATACTGTCGTATATGAGATGAGAAGATAGTACGCAGCTTCCCGAACGCCGCCCAGCCGAGTCAAATTCGACGATTGACGTCTTTCTTGAAGTTTGACTTACCTATTTGGACAATTTGTCCTAGGTAAACATAATCGTACACAACTCCTTCATAAGAGTGGGAGTAACATGGGCATTTGACATGACCTTCGTTTTGTCCGTGTTCATTTTAAGACCAACTCTTTCGGAAGCTCTACTGAGGTCATCGGGCATTGTACTGAGGTCCTCCACAGTCTCAGCCATGACTTCTAAATCGTCAGCACACCAAAAGTGAGTGATGTACTCGCCATTGATGTTTATGCCAACCCCTTTTTAGTCCAGAACCTTGAAGATCCTCCAGTGCAGTGGTGAACAGTTTCGAAAAAAATAATTTGCATTAATATATTAAGGTTACTTCCCCTCCAGGGCTCTCTTCAAATTTCACTATGTATGTACCGCGTCAATTGTGGAACTACCATGTTCTCCGTGCTATATGCACGGAGAACATGGTAGTTATAATATATAGATAGATATTATATTATAACTACACACTATATATATATAGATCAAAAGAAGTTCGTGCTAAAGTTTGAATGTCGGAACAATTAAGAAAATTAGTAGACAAGCATTAAGTGCCCGTTTAGACGCAGCAGTAACCACGCGATTGTGTCTGAATGAATATGAAGATCGTGTAGCTCATGTAAAAAGAAAACTGGTAACGCAGCAACCGTGTGTATTAATTATTTATTATATTATTATAACACTACTCATTTCACTTACTCTAGTACCACAGCTAGCTAAATAATTCTTGATTGATAATATTGCTTTAATGTTTAACAAACTGTGAAAAGCTGTGTTGCTTACATAAAATGCAATCTGAAAATAACAAGTAAAATTAATTTTCACGACTTTTTTTCAGTCACACAAAATGACGCCAGCTGTTTTTAAATCTAAGCTTGCACGTGAAACGGTGTAACCAAAGGCACTAAAAAGTTAAAAATAATACTGTAACCTACCTATATTACGAGTAATAAACTTTTTTTTTTTTTTGATTACCGGGGGAAAAAATTATGGATGTCCTCTGCCCTAGGGAGGGCGGAGGGATCTGTCAGACTCTTATTGACTAAAACCACACCGGCGGTGTTCCATCTCACACTTGCGCTGGAGATCACGGGATCTAATGCAACTTCCGCGATCCGTCTTCCCTGGGCCCATTTAAGGGGGCTGGAAGAGGGCGTTATCCACCCTCCGCCGACGCCCGGTGCGTCTGCTGCGGATCGGGTTAGCAGAAGCAATCTCCCGCTCCCTTTCCGCAGCCTCCTTCTGCGAAATGACTGTTACCACCGCGTCCCAGGACTCCTCGCTGCCGACCATCGAGTCGACAATGGCCGGCAGCGACAGGTCACTGCCGACACCTGAGATGAGGGCAAGGCGCGGCTCCTCCCAAGCAACACACTCTGCCAGCGTGTGCCGAGCCGTGTCCTCCCGACAGTCGACGCAGTGGTGACACCGAGCGTCCGGCTGTCTGTTTATGCGACACAGGTACTTCCCGAAGCAACCTTGCCCCGAGAGCACCTGCGTCACCCGAAACGACAGGGAGCCGTGCCTCCTCCCGAGCCAGCGCTCGAGCACTGGCCGGATCGCCCCGATGGTGACGGGGCCGGCGGTTGGGCGTGAAATCCTGTCCCGCCATTCCGCCACCAGAGCTGCGTGAAGATGTGACCGACGCAGCTCGTATGTCGCTGCGTCAGCCGCTCGCCTCGCACCCTCATTGACAGCGCCCCAGCCGCGCCCAACAATTTAGGCGCCAGCCGCTGGCAGTGGGGGCCGAAATCCCACCGGCTGACGAGCACTAATCCTAAGTACTTCATGGTGGACTCGACAGCAATTCTAGACTCCCCGACCACGATATGTGATCCCAGCGGCGGCGCGCGCCATGGGCCATGAAAGACCATGGCCTCCGACTTGTTGAGGGCCACCTCCAAGCCCAGGCGCCGTATTCGGGTCACGACCTGTGACACCGCAGCCGTCGCCAGCAACGCTGCCTCCCTGTACGAGGTCCACGCCCGGCTGGAGCTCGCCCTCCAGCACCCAGTCATACCCGATGTTCCACAGGAGCGGACCCACGACCGAACCCTGTGGAACACAGCACGACATGCGGCGCTGGTTTCCACCATCACGTCCCGTGTAGGTGACACACCTATCTGCCAAATAAGCCCCAACGATGCGGCGGAGGTAGGGAAGCACCCGATGATACCGCAGTGCCTCCCGAATGCAGCTCCAGGGCAGGATGTTGAAGGCATTGAATATGTCCAAGGACACCGCCAACATCACCCCACCCCGGGACACCGCTTCCTCCGCCAGGACTCTCACCCGCGATATCGCGTGGATGGTGGAGCGCCCGTGCCGAAAGCCAAACCGGCTCTCGGCCAGGTCAAGCCCCTTCCTGTACAAGTGGCCGACGAGGCGGGCAGCGATTATCCGCTCAAACATTTTACCCACCTCGTCAAGCAGCACTATCGGCCTGTATGCGGACGGTGAGCCCGCGGGGCGCCCCACCTTCTTGAGCAGGACCAGACGACCAGATTTCCACAAAGTGGGAAACTGGCCCTGCTCAGTGGGAAACTGGCCCTGCTCATATTAATAAACCTAACCTACGATTAACCTATAGTAAATTTTAACAATTTTATGGAGTCGGTGCCAAGCTAAGTATTTTTCCGTTTTATTACAACAAAGCTCGATAGATTTCAGGCGGTTTCAGGCGTTGTTCATTGAGAAACCATAGCGCGATTCAGAAATGACCAACATTTCTACAAGTATGGTTGCTACACAATTGCTCGAGTGTACTACGTGAGCTCGACAAATGGATGTGCGATTAACGCTTTTGCGACAAAACTGTACTGCGACTCACCATAGTTCGAATGCACGCTTGTGCGACACACTGAAGATCGACATCACTCTAGTACGACATGAAGACACATTTGTATTCATAATCATATGTATATATCGCAGTTATCTGGTTGAATCTGCTATTTGATTGAATGACTAGCGCGGTCATTAAATGCCGGCATCCAATTAAATAGCTGAAGGACAACTAGCCAAGACATTAAGCGCATCGTTTAACCAGATGACTGAACGTCGTGTAGACATTTATTAAACTGGGTGAAATAGGTTAGGTTAGAACTATGAGGGGGATCCCCCACAGTGCATACTTCCTCGCAGTATCCCCTGGGCAACGACCCGGTTCTGACCACCGTAACGGAGTGGCAGACCGGTGTTCGGCTAAAGTGCACTGTGCTGTCGTAGCGTATTTTAACCAATTTTATCGTATTTTATCTTATGTCGGAATCTACGGCACCTGCGGAGGCTATGCCTAAACCCTCGCGGGAAGCCTCCGGGCGTTTTAAAAAAGGCCCTTCTCAGGGCCAACCAAAAGGCCCTTCTCAGGGCCAACCAAAAGGCCCTTCTCAGGGCCAACCAAAAGGCCCTTCTCAGGGCCACGCCGGCGACGCCTTGGCGTCGGATGCTGACCGTGCACCATCTGCGGCCAGCTTCTTCAGCAGGCCGGACGAGTTGTCGGACTCCGACGGTTCCATAATGGACACGTCGGCAGCCGAGAGCGACCGCCCCAAGCGGAAGAGGGCCGATCTGAGGAGCCCCCGGACCATATCCGGGGGCTCATCGGAGTCGGTAGGAAGTAGGGCGAAGAAGAAGTCGAAGTCTAAAAAGGCTTCGACTTCTACTTCGGCCTCTGCGGCGCAACTCCAGGATGACCTGGAGGAGACGGTTGCCGCCAAGGAGCGGCAGGCGAAAGCCGCCAAGAAACCGGTGTCGGACACCCACGACGTAGGTCTGGCAGAGGCCCAACGCCAGTTGGACCTGTCTCGGCGGGCGCAACTCCAGCAAGACCTGGAGGAGCGGGTTGCGGCCAAGGAGCAACGGACGCGCGCCGCCCGTGCCAAGTCCGGGTACGGCGCGTCGCGCGTACTGTATGCGGACCACTCCCTGGCGGAGTTAGAGCTGATGGCTGAGGAGGACGAGGAGGAGATAATTGAGGTCGCCTCCAAGTCCTCTAATTTAAAAGGGACTTTTCAAAAGTCCCTCAAATGTAGGGCCGCGAGCATGCGCGGCATCATCGGGGAGCTGGTGCAGCGCAAGGCGACCGATGAGACACGGCAACTGCAGGCGAAAGTTGATCGCCTGCAGTCAGAGGTCAGCCAGCTGCATCAGAAGCTGGCTGAAGCCACGGCCCGGCCAAACCAAGCCGAGCCGAGACCAGCGGCCGAGGTCCCTTCCTCCAACCTTGAGGATATAATCCGCAAGGTCGTCACGGAGGAAAGGGCCTTCACAAGAGCCTGTCTTGCGGGCATTGAGGACAGGCTCTTGCCAGAGAAGCGCCTCCGACCACCGCTCGCTGCTGACAATAGGCCATGCGAGCCGGAGCTGCCTCCCCAGAGGGAAGACGCCCATCTCCCGTCCACCACCCCATCCAACCAGCAGGGGTGGACGAAGGTGGGCAAAAAGAAGTCGAGGACGGTGGCTGCCCCTACCGCCCCTGCCACCACCCCTCCCGGCTCGTCCCAGAAAACAGGCAAGGGAAAGGGGAAGGGGAACACGTCAGCCCCCAAGCCCACTGCCGCTGCTCCAGCCTCTGCTCCTGCAGCTAATGGGGCTTCCACCGGGCCGAAAAGGAAATTGGTTCCTCCCAAGACCGCAGCCGTAGTGGTGACGCTCACCCCTGAGGCTGCGGAGCGGGGGGAGACGTACGCGTCCATCATGATGCGGGCGCGTACCAATGCCGATCCTACACATCTGGGGATCGGCAAAGTCTCGTGCCGCCGGACCCAGGCTGGAGCTCGAATTTTCGAGTTTCCGGGAGCTCAGGGCGGCGCCAATGCGGACCTCTTCGCCAGCAAATTGAAAGAGGTCATCGCGGACGCGGCCAGTGTCGCCAGGCCCGTGAAGTCTGTGGCCTTGGAGGTGACCGACCTGGACGACTCGGTCACCAAGGAGGAGGTGGTGGCGGCGGTCGCAGCAATGGGGGGCTGTGGCGTCACAGCGGTGCAAAGTCGGGCCATCAGGCCTGGCCGCGGCGGAATGGGCACCATTCGTCTTGAGTGCCCAGTCACCGTAGCTATAGCCGTCCTCGCCAAGCGACGCCTTGCAGTCGGATTCAGCTCGGGTGTAGTCCGGGCACTTGCAGTTAAGCCTCTGCGCTGCTACAAGTGTTTTGGAGTCGGACACACTCGGGGCCTTTGTCCGTCCGAGGTCGACAGGGCGGACAAATGCTACCGCTGTAGCAAGGACGGGCACAAGTCCGCCTCCTGCGACGCTGCCATGCCGCACTGCGCGGTGTGTGCCGCCAGTGGCTGCCCGGCAGGCCACGTAATGATGGGGAGGAACTGCAACCCTCCCCCTAAGAAGGGCAAAACGCAGGCACTAATCCGGCCTGTCGCTGCTACCGCCGTCCCTGAGGCTGGGACTTCGGCGGCTGTGGAGGGGGGTGCGATGTCCGACTGATGGATAGGGTCGAACATCGCATCCTTCAGGCGAACACCAACCACTGCAGGGCAGCCCAGGATCTGCTGATGCAGACCATGGCTGAGTGGTTGGTGGACTTGGCGGTGGTCGCCGAGCCTTACTCGGTCCCTGGCCGTTGGCTGGGAGACCGGGACGGCTTGGTGGCGCTGGTGTCGCGGTCTTCCACAGACTCCCCTCCCCTCTCGCTCTTAGAGAGGGGACCGGGATATGTGGCCGCCGCGTGGGGAGACATGGCCCTTGTGGGGGTCTATTTCTCCCCGAACCGCCCTCTCTCGGACTTTGAGGATTTCCTAGGGGTCCTCACCGCTGTCGCAGGGAGGGTGGCGCCACGCCAGGTCATGGTGCTGGGCGACCTTAACGCCAAGTCAGCGGCCTGGGGCAACCCAGCCACCGGGTGCAACGTCCGGGGACGCGCCGTCGAGTTCTGGGCGGCCTCATGCGGTGTGTCCCTCCTCAACAGGGGGGCGGTCCACACGTGTGTGCGGCAACAGGGTGGGTCGGTGGTGGACGTCTCGTTTGCGACCCCCGCACTAGCCGCCCGCGTCGTCAACTGGCGGGTAGAGATGGTGGAGACCTTGTCGGACCACCGATATGTGCGGTTCGACATCTCCACCCAGGGGGGGGGGATGGCCCGCGCTGGGCAATCTCCCTTCCCGCGGTGGGCACTCACCCGCCTGGACCGGGAGGCAGCCAGGGAGGCGGCCTTTCTCCAGGACTGGCTGTCACCTCGACAGGGCGAGGTCCCGGACGTGGACGCCGCAGCGGTCCAGCTCAGGAGTACCCTGACCGAGGTGTGCAACTCCAGCATGCCTCTGTCTCGCCGTCCACCTCCCCGTCGTGCCGTCTATTGGTGGACGGAGGAGCTGACGGGGCTCCGGGCTGCCTGCGTGGCGGCCAGAAGGGCCTACGCGCGGAGCCGACGGCGTAGCGCCCAAAACCGAGACCGGGCAGAAGAGGACCGCCTATACGCTTCTTACCGAGAGGCGACGACGGTCCTCAAGTCTGCAATGGGCGCTGCAGAAGACTCGGCGAGGGCCGAGATGCTGGAGGGTCTCGACAGGGATCCCTATGGGAGACCATATAAGGCGGCGCGGAACAAGCTACGCCCCTATGGTCCCCCACTGACGGAGACCCTCGAGCCAGCGTTGCTGGATGGGGTGGTCCGGTCCCTGTTTCCGCGCAGGACCGACTTCACCCCACCAACGATGGATCCCCCGCAAGAGGCGGCGGGTTCACCGGAGGAGGAGGAGGTCCCCTCGGTGACGACGGCCGAGCTCTACGCGGGGGTTCTCGGCCTCCGCGCGAAGAAGATGGCGCCCGGTCCCGACGGCGTCCCCGCACGGGTGGTGGCGATCGCCGCCTCCGAAATGGAGGACAGGTTTCGGGACCTCTTCAGCGCGTGCTTCACGGCTGGGAGGTTCCCGAAACTGTGGAAGGAGGGGCAGCTATGCCTCCTCCGAAAGGAGGGACGCCCGGTGGACTCCCCCTCGGCATACCGGCCCGTCGTCCTGCTCGACGAGGTCGGGAAACTATTCGAGGGGATAGTCGCCTCCCGGCTTGATAGCCATCTGCGGGGGGTAGGGCCGGACCTGTCGGACGCCCAATTCGGCTTCCGTCGAGGGCGTTCGACGATCGACGCGCTGGCCCTACTCAAGGGCCAGGTGAAGGAGGCGGTGGAGGCGGGGGGCGGAGTGCTGGCGGTGTCATTCGACATTGCCAACGCCTTCAACTCCGTGCCCCACTCGACGATACTGGAGGCGCTCCGGTATCACGGAGTGCCCCAATACCTGCGGAACCTCCTGGCCAGCTACTTGGAGGACCGAGAGGTCCTCCTCGTGGACAAGACGGCCACGGTGAGGCGGTATGGCGCAGAGTCCGGTGTTCCGCAGGGGTCGGTGCTGGGCCCCCCCCTGTGGAACATCGGGTTCAACTGGCTCCTGCGGGGAGCCCTCCTCCAGGGCACGAGTGTCATCTGCTACGCGGATGACACTCTCCTCACTGCCCGGGGGAGGAACTTTGGGGACGCGGCCTGTCTGGCCTCGGCTGGCGGATCCGCCGCCTGGGATTGAAGGTGGCGCTGCACAAGACCGAGGCCGTGTTCTTCCACGGGCCTCGGCAGCGCTGCCCTCCCGACGCCCACATCATCCTAGAGGGCGTCCGGATACGGGTCCAGCCCCAGATGAAGTATCTGGGCCTGGTGCTGGACGAAAGGTGGCGCTTCACTCCGCACTTCAGCGGGCTGTCAACGCGCCTGTTGAAGACCGCGGACGCCCTCTCGTGGCTCCTCCCGAACCTGGGGGGGCCCAAGGCGAAATGCCGGCGCCTGTATGCCGGCATCCTGCGGAGCATGGCCCTATACGGGGCCCCCATCTGGGCGGACTCCCTCTACAGGAGGGAGAATGCGACCGCCATCCGCAGGCCCCAAAGGGCCATTGCACAGCGGGTGGCGAGGGCCTACCGCTCGGTGGGCTTTTCGGCGGCGTGTGCTCTGGCCGGCACCCCTCCTTGGGAGTTGGAGGCTTGGGTGCTCGCCAGAGTGTACGAGTGGACGGCGCGCCGGAAGGCGCTTGGGGAGTGCCCCGTCGCCCAAGAGCGGGAGGCGGTGCGGCGGGAGGCGAAAGACGCCATCGTCCTCCACTGGACGGAGGACCTCGCCGCCGCCGCCTTTGGCCGCCGGACGTTGGACGCGCTCGGGCCAGTCCTGAAGGATTGGCTTGAGCGGTCCCACGGTTTCCTCTCTTTCCGACTGGTGCAGGTGTTGTCCGGACATGGGTGCTTCGGATCGCACCTGCACCGGATCCAAAGGGAGGAGGCACCGTCGTGCCACGACTGTGGCGCGGCGGAAGACACGGCTCAGCACACCCTCGAGGTGTGCCCGGCTTGGTCCGAGCTGCGCCACGGTCTGACCGCGGTGGTTGGATGGGACCTCTCGCTTCCCGGCGTAATCAACGCCATGCTGGGTAGCGAGGAGGCCTGGGCAGCGGTCGCCTCATTTTGCGAGGACGTAATCTCGCAAAAGGAGGAGGCGGAGCGCGTACGAGAGGACGACCCTCTCGCAGCGCCGCTTCGCAGACGAAGACGGGGCATGAGACGGCGGTTGTACGACCGTCGTCTTCTGCCTCCTGGTGGTGAACAGCGGGAGACAGGCGCGGGGGCGCCTTCTCCTGCATTGCACAATTCACCACCCACGTCAGGCGGGAATGGCCAAGCACTCGCGGTCATTCCCAGGCCCCTCCCCGACGAGAGGGGCGTGCCGGGCCCGCTGTAAAGGCGGGCGCTCGTCGGCGGGGGACTGGATGGAAAGGCTCTGCCGGATTCCCAGTCCCCTCCCATAAAGACGATGCGGGAGTGCCGCTGGGTTGTTTAGTGGGTATACCGGATCTACCGGGGAGTCCCACATACCCCACCCGTCCCCCGATGGGTGGGTATGCGTAATGCATTTTTCCCAGCGTCAAAAAAAAAAAAAAAAAAAAAGGTTAGAACTATGACCATCCACGCGCGAGCCAAGCGAGCGTAGCGAGCGGTGCCGCGCGCTGCCGCGGCACCGCTCGCTAGTAAAGGGCTGACTTTCTAGTTCATTAGCTGGCTTATTTAACCAGATGACTGCGACATATATATCGCAGTCATCTGGTAGAATCTGCTATTTGATTGAATGACTAGCGCGTTCATCCAATTAAATAGCTGAAAGACAACTAGCCAAGTCATTGAGCACAACGTTTAACCAGATGGCTGAAAGTCGTGTAGACATTTAGTTAAACTGGATGAAATTGGTTAGGTTAGGTTAGAACTGCAGTGCTATTCTGTAACCATCTCACCGTGAAAACTTAGGTGAAGTGAGTTGTCATTCCAACAGGGTGAGATGACACTGACAGCTCACTCCACGCTCACTTCACATGTTTTCACGGTGAAGTGATTACGGGAATCAACATGCTGTGACCAAACGCGCGCGAGCCGAGCGAGCGGAGCGAGCGGTGCCGCGGCAGCGGCCGGCGAGCGCTATTTCCAAGTTTATCTCAGAAATTTTTTCACCACTTGAATCACTTGGCTGAGTCTTGGTCAGTCATCTTCAAAGGGCTGACTTTCAATACGCTAAGTTGTTAAGCGTTGAATGATTTTATGAAAATTAACTATCGGCCTAGGCATTCATTTGGATGCCGGCGTTTAATGAACTGCCTAGGCGTCCAATTAGCTGGCTAATTTAACCAGATGGCTGCGACATATATATGATGACCTTGATGGCTTAGTTAGTTACAAACTCTTGGTAATGTACCCGGATTCGATTACGGGTTATAAAACTTGCTAGCACTTTTAACGATTTAATTTCGGAAACATTACAAATGTATATTTTGCCCTGTTTGCA
Source organism: Xanthia togata (assembly GCA_963853775.1). NCBI lineage: Eukaryota > Metazoa > Arthropoda > Insecta > Lepidoptera > Noctuidae > Xanthia > Xanthia togata. The sequence continues at coordinate 23,264,580 of OY970799.1, read as the reverse complement.
ATAAACAAAATTGTTTTTTTTTACTTAAGTTGAAATATTATTTGGCAATATGCCTGTGCTGTCCTATATTTGTTATTCAAAAAAGAAGTAATAATTTTTTAATCATATCGAATCGCTTTTGTTTAATATGTTTTTTAATATTATAAATAGTTTTGTTATTAATTTTTAATCAAATCGAATCGTTTTTGTTTATTTTTTTTTTCATATCTTAAATAGTTTTGTTAATAATTTTTAAATCATATTGAATCGTTTTTGTTTAATATGTTTTTTTTTGTCATATTATAAATAATTTCGATTATATTGCACTGTAGTTTGTTTTATTTAATAGCTCCCTCGGCGAACCTCGTACCGCTTCAGAATCAATAACAAGTACAATTGTAACTGCTACTGCAACTGAAACTGCAACTGCTACTACAACTGCATTCATTCATTTTTATTTAAGTAGATGAAGTTAATGCTTTCTTATTTTTCATTTAATATCTACAGACGGCAGAATCGCATAATCGTTTGTCGCACTTGGATAGTGTCAAACTACTGTAATATTGCACCAACGTACTGTCGAATTACAGTACTGTCGCACTACTGTAGTGTCGAACTACTGTCGCGCAATCGTTTGTCACACTAGCGTGATGTCGATCTTCAGTGTGTCGCACAAGCGTGCATTCGAACTATGGTGAGTCGCAGTACAGTTTTGTCGCAAAAGCGTTAATCGCACATCCATTTGTTCGAATGCACGCTTGTGCGACACACTGAAGATCGACATCACTCTAGTACGACATGAAGACACATTTGTATTCATAATCATATGTATATATCGCAGTTATCTGGTTGAATCTGCTATTTGATTGAATGACTAGCGCGGTCATTAAATGCCGGCATCCAATTAAATAGCTGAAGGACAACTAGCCAAGACATTAAGCGCATCGTTTAACCAGATGACTGAACGTCGTGTAGACATTTATTAAACTGGGTGAAATAGGTTAGGTTAGAACTATGAGGGGGATCCCCCACAGTGCATACTTCCTCGCAGTATCCCCTGGGCAACGACCCGGTTCTGACCACCGTAACGGAGTGGCAGACCGGTGTTCGGCTAAAGTGCACTGTGCTGTCGTAGCGTATTTTAACCAATTTTATCGTATTTTATCTTATGTCGGAATCTACGGCACCTGCGGAGGCTATGCCTAAACCCTCGCGGGAAGCCTCCGGGCGTTTTAAAAAAGGCCCTTCTCAGGGCCAACCAAAAGGCCCTTCTCAGGGCCAACCAAAAGGCCCTTCTCAGGGCCAACCAAAAGGCCCTTCTCAGGGCCAACCAAAAGGCCCTTCTCAGGGCCACGCCGGCGACGCCTTGGCGTCGGATGCTGACCGTGCACCATCTGCGGCCAGCTTCTTCAGCAGGCCGGACGAGTTGTCGGACTCCGACGGTTCCATAATGGACACGTCGGCAGCCGAGAGCGACCGCCCCAAGCGGAAGAGGGCCGATCTGAGGAGCCCCCGGACCATATCCGGGGGCTCATCGGAGTCGGTAGGAAGTAGGGCGAAGAAGAAGTCGAAGTCTAAAAAGGCTTCGACTTCTACTTCGGCCTCTGCGGCGCAACTCCAGGATGACCTGGAGGAGACGGTTGCCGCCAAGGAGCGGCAGGCGAAAGCCGCCAAGAAACCGGTGTCGGACACCCACGACGTAGGTCTGGCAGAGGCCCAACGCCAGTTGGACCTGTCTCGGCGGGCGCAACTCCAGCAAGACCTGGAGGAGCGGGTTGCGGCCAAGGAGCAACGGACGCGCGCCGCCCGTGCCAAGTCCGGGTACGGCGCGTCGCGCGTACTGTATGCGGACCACTCCCTGGCGGAGTTAGAGCTGATGGCTGAGGAGGACGAGGAGGAGATAATTGAGGTCGCCTCCAAGTCCTCTAATTTAAAAGGGACTTTTCAAAAGTCCCTCAAATGTAGGGCCGCGAGCATGCGCGGCATCATCGGGGAGCTGGTGCAGCGCAAGGCGACCGATGAGACACGGCAACTGCAGGCGAAAGTTGATCGCCTGCAGTCAGAGGTCAGCCAGCTGCATCAGAAGCTGGCTGAAGCCACGGCCCGGCCAAACCAAGCCGAGCCGAGACCAGCGGCCGAGGTCCCTTCCTCCAACCTTGAGGATATAATCCGCAAGGTCGTCACGGAGGAAAGGGCCTTCACAAGAGCCTGTCTTGCGGGCATTGAGGACAGGCTCTTGCCAGAGAAGCGCCTCCGACCACCGCTCGCTGCTGACAATAGGCCATGCGAGCCGGAGCTGCCTCCCCAGAGGGAAGACGCCCATCTCCCGTCCACCACCCCATCCAACCAGCAGGGGTGGACGAAGGTGGGCAAAAAGAAGTCGAGGACGGTGGCTGCCCCTACCGCCCCTGCCACCACCCCTCCCGGCTCGTCCCAGAAAACAGGCAAGGGAAAGGGGAAGGGGAACACGTCAGCCCCCAAGCCCACTGCCGCTGCTCCAGCCTCTGCTCCTGCAGCTAATGGGGCTTCCACCGGGCCGAAAAGGAAATTGGTTCCTCCCAAGACCGCAGCCGTAGTGGTGACGCTCACCCCTGAGGCTGCGGAGCGGGGGGAGACGTACGCGTCCATCATGATGCGGGCGCGTACCAATGCCGATCCTACACATCTGGGGATCGGCAAAGTCTCGTGCCGCCGGACCCAGGCTGGAGCTCGAATTTTCGAGTTTCCGGGAGCTCAGGGCGGCGCCAATGCGGACCTCTTCGCCAGCAAATTGAAAGAGGTCATCGCGGACGCGGCCAGTGTCGCCAGGCCCGTGAAGTCTGTGGCCTTGGAGGTGACCGACCTGGACGACTCGGTCACCAAGGAGGAGGTGGTGGCGGCGGTCGCAGCAATGGGGGGCTGTGGCGTCACAGCGGTGCAAAGTCGGGCCATCAGGCCTGGCCGCGGCGGAATGGGCACCATTCGTCTTGAGTGCCCAGTCACCGTAGCTATAGCCGTCCTCGCCAAGCGACGCCTTGCAGTCGGATTCAGCTCGGGTGTAGTCCGGGCACTTGCAGTTAAGCCTCTGCGCTGCTACAAGTGTTTTGGAGTCGGACACACTCGGGGCCTTTGTCCGTCCGAGGTCGACAGGGCGGACAAATGCTACCGCTGTAGCAAGGACGGGCACAAGTCCGCCTCCTGCGACGCTGCCATGCCGCACTGCGCGGTGTGTGCCGCCAGTGGCTGCCCGGCAGGCCACGTAATGATGGGGAGGAACTGCAACCCTCCCCCTAAGAAGGGCAAAACGCAGGCACTAATCCGGCCTGTCGCTGCCACCGCCGTCCCTGAGGCTGGGACTTCGGCGGCTGTGGAGGGGGGTGCGATGTCCGACTGATGGATAGGGTCGAACATCGCATCCTTCAGGCGAACACCAACCACTGCAGGGCAGCCCAGGATCTGCTGATGCAGACCATGGCTGAGTGGTTGGTGGACTTGGCGGTGGTCGCCGAGCCTTACTCGGTCCCTGGCCGTTGGCTGGGAGACCGGGACGGCTTGGTGGCGCTGGTGTCGCGGTCTTCCACAGACTCCCCTCCCCTCTCGCTCTTAGAGAGGGGACCGGGATATGTGGCCGCCGCGTGGGGAGACATGGCCCTTGTGGGGGTCTATTTCTCCCCGAACCGCCCTCTCTCGGACTTTGAGGATTTCCTAGGGGTCCTCACCGCTGTCGCAGGGAGGGTGGCGCCACGCCAGGTCATGGTGCTGGGCGACCTTAACGCCAAGTCAGCGGCCTGGGGCAACCCAGCCACCGGGTGCAACGTCCGGGGACGCGCCGTCGAGTTCTGGGCGGCCTCATGCGGTGTGTCCCTCCTCAACAGGGGGGCGGTCCACACGTGTGTGCGGCAACAGGGTGGGTCGGTGGTGGACGTCTCGTTTGCGACCCCCGCACTAGCCGCCCGCGTCGTCAACTGGCGGGTAGAGATGGTGGAGACCTTGTCGGACCACCGATATGTGCGGTTCGACATCTCCACCCAGGGGGGGGGGATGGCCCGCGCTGGGCAATCTCCCTTCCCGCGGTGGGCACTCACCCGCCTGGACCGGGAGGCAGCCAGGGAGGCGGCCTTTCTCCAGGACTGGCTGTCACCTCGACAGGGCGAGGTCCCGGACGTGGACGCCGCAGCGGTCCAGCTCAGGAGTACCCTGACCGAGGTGTGCAACTCCAGCATGCCTCTGTCTCGCCGTCCACCTCCCCGTCGTGCCGTCTATTGGTGGACGGAGGAGCTGACGGGGCTCCGGGCTGCCTGCGTGGCGGCCAGAAGGGCCTACGCGCGGAGCCGACGGCGTAGCGCCCAAAACCGAGACCGGGCAGAAGAGGACCGCCTATACGCTTCTTACCGAGAGGCGACGACGGTCCTCAAGTCTGCAATGGGCGCTGCAGAAGACTCGGCGAGGGCCGAGATGCTGGAGGGTCTCGACAGGGATCCCTATGGGAGACCATATAAGGCGGCGCGGAACAAGCTACGCCCCTATGGTCCCCCACTGACGGAGACCCTCGAGCCAGCGTTGCTGGATGGGGTGGTCCGGTCCCTGTTTCCGCGCAGGACCGACTTCACCCCACCAACGATGGATCCCCCGCAAGAGGCGGCGGGTTCACCGGAGGAGGAGGAGGTCCCCTCGGTGACGACGGCCGAGCTCTACGCGGGGGTTCTCGGCCTCCGCGCGAAGAAGATGGCGCCCGGTCCCGACGGCGTCCCCGCACGGGTGGTGGCGATCGCCGCCTCCGAAATGGAGGACAGGTTTCGGGACCTCTTCAGCGCGTGCTTCACGGCTGGGAGGTTCCCGAAACTGTGGAAGGAGGGGCAGCTATGCCTCCTCCGAAAGGAGGGACGCCCGGTGGACTCCCCCTCGGCATACCGGCCCGTCGTCCTGCTCGACGAGGTCGGGAAACTATTCGAGGGGATAGTCGCCTCCCGGCTTGATAGCCATCTGCGGGGGGTAGGGCCGGACCTGTCGGACGCCCAATTCGGCTTCCGTCGAGGGCGTTCGACGATCGACGCGCTGGCCCTACTCAAGGGCCAGGTGAAGGAGGCGGTGGAGGCGGGGGGCGGAGTGCTGGCGGTGTCATTCGACATTGCCAACGCCTTCAACTCCGTGCCCCACTCGACGATACTGGAGGCGCTCCGGTATCACGGAGTGCCCCAATACCTGCGGAACCTCCTGGCCAGCTACTTGGAGGACCGAGAGGTCCTCCTCGTGGACAAGACGGCCACGGTGAGGCGGTATGGCGCAGAGTCCGGTGTTCCGCAGGGGTCGGTGCTGGGCCCCCCCCTGTGGAACATCGGGTTCAACTGGCTCCTGCGGGGAGCCCTCCTCCAGGGCACGAGTGTCATCTGCTACGCGGATGACACTCTCCTCACTGCCCGGGGGAGGAACTTTGGGGACGCGGCCTGTCTGGCCTCGGCTGGCGGATCCGCCGCCTGGGATTGAAGGTGGCGCTGCACAAGACCGAGGCCGTGTTCTTCCACGGGCCTCGGCAGCGCTGCCCTCCCGACGCCCACATCATCCTAGAGGGCGTCCGGATACGGGTCCAGCCCCAGATGAAGTATCTGGGCCTGGTGCTGGACGAAAGGTGGCGCTTCACTCCGCACTTCAGCGGGCTGTCAACGCGCCTGTTGAAGACCGCGGACGCCCTCTCGTGGCTCCTCCCGAACCTGGGGGGGCCCAAGGCGAAATGCCGGCGCCTGTATGCCGGCATCCTGCGGAGCATGGCCCTATACGGGGCCCCCATCTGGGCGGACTCCCTCTACAGGAGGGAGAATGCGACCGCCATCCGCAGGCCCCAAAGGGCCATTGCACAGCGGGTGGCGAGGGCCTACCGCTCGGTGGGCTTTTCGGCGGCGTGTGCTCTGGCCGGCACCCCTCCTTGGGAGTTGGAGGCTTGGGTGCTCGCCAGAGTGTACGAGTGGACGGCGCGCCGGAAGGCGCTTGGGGAGTGCCCCGTCGCCCAAGAGCGGGAGGCGGTGCGGCGGGAGGCGAAAGACGCCATCGTCCTCCACTGGACGGAGGACCTCGCCGCCGCCGCCTTTGGCCGCCGGACGTTGGACGCGCTCGGGCCAGTCCTGAAGGATTGGCTTGAGCGGTCCCACGGTTTCCTCTCTTTCCGACTGGTGCAGGTGTTGTCCGGACATGGGTGCTTCGGATCGCACCTGCACCGGATCCAAAGGGAGGAGGCACCGTCGTGCCACGACTGTGGCGCGGCGGAAGACACGGCTCAGCACACCCTCGAGGTGTGCCCGGCTTGGTCCGAGCTGCGCCACGGTCTGACCGCGGTGGTTGGATGGGACCTCTCGCTTCCCGGCGTAATCAACGCCATGCTGGGTAGCGAGGAGGCCTGGGCAGCGGTCGCCTCATTTTGCGAGGACGTAATCTCGCAAAAGGAGGAGGCGGAGCGCGTACGAGAGGACGACCCTCTCGCAGCGCCGCTTCGCAGACGAAGACGGGGCATGAGACGGCGGTTGTACGACCGTCGTCTTCTGCCTCCTGGTGGTGAACAGCGGGAGACAGGCGCGGGGGCGCCTTCTCCTGCATTGCACAATTCACCACCCACGTCAGGCGGGAATGGCCAAGCACTCGCGGTCATTCCCAGGCCCCTCCCCGACGAGAGGGGCGTGCCGGGCCCGCTGTAAAGGCGGGCGCTCGTCGGCGGGGGACTGGATGGAAAGGCTCTGCCGGATTCCCAGTCCCCTCCCATAAAGACGATGCGGGAGTGCCGCTGGGTTGTTTAGTGGGTATACCGGATCTACCGGGGAGTCCCACATACCCCACCCGTCCCCCGATGGGTGGGTATGCGTAATGCATTTTTCCCAGCGTCAAAAAAAAAAAAAAAAAAAAAGGTTAGAACTATGACCATCCACGCGCGAGCCAAGCGAGCGTAGCGAGCGGTGCCGCGCGCTGCCGCGGCACCGCTCGCTAGTAAAGGGCTGACTTTCTAGTTCATTAGCTGGCTTATTTAACCAGATGACTGCGACATATATATCGCAGTCATCTGGTAGAATCTGCTATTTGATTGAATGACTAGCGCGTTCATCCAATTAAATAGCTGAAAGACAACTAGCCAAGTCATTGAGCACAACGTTTAACCAGATGGCTGAAAGTCGTGTAGACATTTAGTTAAACTGGATGAAATTGGTTAGGTTAGGTTAGAACTGCAGTGCTATTCTGTAACCATCTCACCGTGAAAACTTAGGTGAAGTGAGTTGTCATTCCAACAGGGTGAGATGACACTGACAGCTCACTCCACGCTCACTTCACATGTTTTCACGGTGAAGTGATTACGGGAATCAACATGCTGTGACCAAACGCGCGCGAGCCGAGCGAGCGGAGCGAGCGGTGCCGCGGCAGCGGCCGGCGAGCGCTATTTCCAAGTTTATCTCAGAAATTTTTTCACCACTTGAATCACTTGGCTGAGTCTTGGTCAGTCATCTTCAAAGGGCTGACTTTCAATACGCTAAGTTGTTAAGCGTTGAATGATTTTATGAAAATTAACTATCGGCCTAGGCATTCATTTGGATGCCGGCGTTTAATGAACTGCCTAGGCGTCCAATTAGCTGGCTAATTTAACCAGATGGCTGCGACATATATATGATGACCTTGATGGCTTAGTTAGTTACAAACTCTTGGTAATGTACCCGGATTCGATTACGGGTTATAAAACTTGCTAGCACTTTTAACGATTTAATTTCGGAAACATTACAAATGTATATTTTGCCCTGTTTGCAATAAACAAAATTGTTTTTTTTTACTTAAGTTGAAATATTATTTGGCAATATGCCTGTGCTGTCCTATATTTGTTATTCAAAAAAGAAGTAATAATTTTTTAATCATATCGAATCGCTTTTGTTTAATATGTTTTTTAATATTATAAATAGTTTTGTTATTAATTTTTAATCAAATCGAATCGTTTTTGTTTATTTTTTTTTTCATATCTTAAATAGTTTTGTTAATAATTTTTAAATCATATTGAATCGTTTTTGTTTAATATGTTTTTTTTTGTCATATTATAAATAATTTCGATTATATTGCACTGTAGTTTGTTTTATTTAATAGCTCCCTCGGCGAACCTCGTACCGCTTCAGAATCAATAACAAGTACAATTGTAACTGCTACTGCAACTGAAACTGCAACTGCTACTACAACTGCATTCATTCATTTTTATTTAAGTAGATGAAGTTAATGCTTTCTTATTTTTCATTTAATATCTACAGACGGCAGAATCGCATAATCGTTTGTCGCACTTGGATAGTGTCAAACTACTGTAATATTGCACCAACGTACTGTCGAATTACAGTACTGTCGCACTACTGTAGTGTCGAACTACTGTCGCGCAATCGTTTGTCACACTAGCGTGATGTCGATCTTCAGTGTGTCGCACAAGCGTGCATTCGAACTGTGGTGAGTCGCAGTACAGTTTTGTCGCATAAGCGTTAATCGCACATCCATTTGTCGAGCTCACGTAGTACACTCCAATTGCTCAATATGTTCACGTGACTCAAAATCTTGAAGTTAATCGTCAAACTCCTTGCTTTTCTTGCGTTGTTGCATTGTGTAAACTGTGTTTGCTCTGATTTTATTGATTTGTATGTAAAAATATATTATTATTATTAAGTTATAACGTTAGTATCTTTTATTTTTCTTTGTGTCTAAATATTAGGTATTAGGTAATCTATCTTAAAGTATTTTTTTTGTTTTCCGATTTGAATTAATATTTAGAAGCTGTAAGATTTATGTTTTGTTTTTTCTGGCCTTAGTCTGTAGGTATATAGTCATTTAGGTATCCTATATTGCTTGGCAACGACTCCAAAAATTTGTTAAATTTTATTATAGGTTAATCGTAGGTTAGGTCAAGTTTATTAATATAGGTAGGTTATAGTATTATTTTTAACTTTTTATTGATTTTAGGGTTTTAAAAAAAAATGTTAAATTTTAGTGACATAATTTTTAATCTTCTAGAATATGTGTAGGCCTAGTAAAGATGCTTCTCGTATGAGAAAACGGCGTCGAACTGAAAATGAGAATTAAAAAGGAAAACGAATAAAAGAAATTAGGGAAAGAAATGCTCAACGCATTTCGAATGAGAACCCTTACCAGCGCGAAAACAGACTGTCAAAGCAGAGGACCTACATGTTACGTACGTTGAATAAGGAAAGTCAAGAAGGTTATAATCTTCGTCTTAGTTTGATTCGTAATCGATTGGCCACTGAAAGCCAAGAAGATTACGATCATCGTATTGCTTTAATTCGCAATCGATTAGCTAACGAGAGTCAAGAAGATTACGATCATCGTATGAGTTCCGGTGACTGTCTCTTGGATTCATCTTCAAATCTGATGGTAGAATGGTTCTTATTGAACGCAAATGCTTCACTTGTTGTAGAAAAGAAAATACCAAAATCGCTGTATATTTTCCTATAAAATTTGAAGAGTTCCCTCGATTTCGCCAGGATTCTATCATCAGATCCCGACTTGGTGACTATGGGACCAATTAGAAAGCATAGACTTCGGAATAAAAATATATTTTCCAAATCGGTTCGTAAATGACGGAGTTATGGCGCGAACAAAAAACGAAAGATCGTTAATGTAGAATTGTCTACATTAACGATCTTTCGTTTTTTGTATATATTTTTTTCGATTTTTGTTGATTTTTCAAAAACCACTCGTCCGTTGTTTTCATGGGACCATATGGGGAGTATACATTTTCCAACAAAAAAGCAACGGAGCGCGAACAAGCCTCCTTTTTTAGAAGTCGGTTAAAAAAGAGCGATGAATTTAAATGATGGATGGAAAGGGAAGCGCATGGACAAAAACAAATGGATGGATTGTATGCGGGATGATATGACATAAAAAGGAGTGAATGGTAGCGTGACGGTCGAGAGGGGAGAAAGGCAGAAAACAACGTCATTTGCAATTGCGTCTTCAAGTACTTCAAGTAACTTGGGAACAAGGCATAATATCGGACGGACGGATTGATGAAAAACATGGCATAATATCGGACTTTATAAGGAATGGAATTTCATGGAATGGTAAAAAGTACAACGAAAAATAAAGAAAAAAAAGGTAGAATTTTGAGTTTTAGCTATGGGAATATAAAAGCTTTCATTGATCATAAATTATAGATTATAATGATAAACTTAATTTAAAACCTATCCCTTATGCGTTTTTTTTTTGTATGAAATAGTACCTTACCATTAAGTTGAATACCTTCTCTGTAACCTTATAAGCCTCCAATATATTCTGGTATACATCAAACATTACATTCCAGTAAGATTCACTGTCCGGAAATGATTCTACATTTCTTGATTCTTGAACTTCTAGAATCCACATTCTCAGCGTCTCTTTAAGTAATTTCATGAGTTGCAAAGCGTAAACAATATTCATATCAAAAGATATGGTGGCGAATGTTGATATTACACCAAAAGTATTGATGACAGCATAGTCAATACAGATATAAATGATGAAACATATAAATAAAATATACAAGGAAATGACTGAGATCCAGTTAAAAATGATCAAACTTCTGAGGTTTAAGCGATTAATCTTGAGGACTCTATGTGCGCTCTGGATCTTTAAGACCAACAAAATATTGTTTTTACTCTCGATGATATTAATACAGCTGTTCAGTATGTAGTTGGCAGAGTGGAAAAAGGTATCACAAACGTTGCTCAAATAAAGGAAATAGGAGACACTCGTCCAGACAATAGAAAACGATCTAATGAATAATATAGACACATTGACTACTCGCAGTATTAACATACAAACTACTCCTAAGAAGTTGTACAGACAACTATTAGGAAAGATACGGTTATCACGGATTGTATACTTTGAGCAGAAAAAAGGAGCTTGCATTAAATTTAATGGTCTTAATACTGATTGTAAATCCTGTTCAATTATATTGTTAAGTAGTGCCTCATTTCTCAAAGTGGTAGATATATTCGTGATTGTAGCCGCATTTCTTTTCGGCTGTAAAATGTTTTTGAAAGAAGAAAACACGTCTGTTACACTATACATGTTAATTGATGAAAGGTCTCGTTCAGACTAGTTAATCTATAATCAATAATCATTTTATTTAGTAAAAATTGATAAAAAAACAGGTTCAGTATTTATGATAACGAATGAATAGCTTCATTAACGGAATGGGATTCTAAAAAAAACATTATTTATTATAATTAGATAAGAGTAGGAACAGTGTGTACGACAAGGGCGTAACCGCCATCATTAGAATTTATCAATACCGACTTCCAAAAAAAACACTACAAAGGAAAAAATATCTGAAAGTACAAAACCAAAGACAAGAGTTCTTTTTTTACGTTTTAGTTGTGGTACCTACACAAGTGACAGGAAGTTATTACAACATCATCAACATACACTTCTTCTTCTTTTCGTGTGTGACTAACCTGGTGTCAGAGTAACATACACTAAGTGAAAAATATACGTATTATTGAAGCTAACTCAATAAACTACGCAAGCAAAGTAAAAAAAAAAAAACTCATGCATATTATAAAATACATTATCAAACAGTTTATTTTTATTTTGTGTAAAACATATACAATAACAAAAAAACTTTTAATTAAATTGACTATTGACTTAAATACTATGTTTGTCATACATACATACATAAACTCACGCTTCCTTCCCATGGAGGTAGGTACAAACTACAAAATACTTCACCAACAATACGGTCCTTGCATACTCCTTTTGCTTTGTTTACATTCATACACGAACGCTACCGCTAGTTGCAAGTACTACGCAACTGACCTTTCTGAAGAACTTCACCGATAAGTTCGCTATTTGTCCTTTTAGGGCTTCCCCTCCCAGCATTGACACAACACAATATTATTTAAAAAGATAACTTAAGGAAAAAATAATGGAGACATTTATTTGTTACATGAAGTTTATACTATCATGGACTTTTTTTTACAATATTACGAGTGGCACTAATGTTTATTTGATTTACTTCCTATTTAGAATCACTTGAATTTATACCTATTATTATTACAATTTGATTGAGTAGAATATCTTATTTTATTGATTATAAAATATTTTTGACGTATTGTATCTAATTTAAATTCGCATACAATTATAATAATTTATGTTATGTCCAACACAATGTGAATTGTTTTATGAATAAATAAATGAAATGAAATTCGTTTACCATAATTATGCTCTGCTCTCGTTGCCATGGGAGACTTAGCTTCAATAAAGGTTTTTAGCTGGACGATGGCAATGATGTATAAAGTCAAGTAGTCTCATAAATATTTACTTTACAGAAAATTTTACTGTAGCGAGTAAAAATTCGCACCAAACTTGTATCGCATAGCGTCTATATACATAGTACAGGCCACATGCGGTCATCTTACTGAACTCTTGAATCACATTCCTGCAAAGAAGTGACTCACTCTGAAAAAAAAGGCAACAAAATTACATAATATAAAACCTTTTACTTTGACAATTCCTGTTCTTCATAAGCTGTATACACGCCGTCTTAGCTTCTTCAGCAGGTATATTAATAGAACTTCTCACAGTAAATACTCTGTACTACTTCTCACAGTAAAGATTCTGACTTTGTTGAAATGCTAAATAGAATAAGATTAGGTGTGACTACACAAACAGACCGCGAATTACTCTCGACTAGATAAAAATAATAACTCTCAAATCCAATTCAAATGAAAACAGATTAATTGAAATAATTGAACACCTCTCGAAACTTCCTGATGATACCGTTTGCTTATTACCTACAAAAAACATGTGTCAACAATTAAATACCTACTGCAATGCTTAAATCTCTCCCACATCCCGAAATAAAACTTGTAGCTATAGATAGCATAGATTGCCCCAGATCTAACAAGAAGAGCTCGTGAATGCTTAAAAAAATATGAAGACGATGCTTCTATGACTGCAGGAATGGAAGAGAACAAAATTATAAAAATAGGGGCAAAAGTCATGTTGAGGCGAAATATTGACGTGAGTCTTAGTTTAGTTAATGGTTCTATCGGTATAGTGCAAACAGTAAAGGTTGATCCGGAAAATACAAAAAAAAAAAAGAAAATATACATTACATTTAATAAATAACATGTTTACGAGCTTAGTCCGGTCAAAACTAAGTTTGAAATAATAATTATTAACCCTTTAACGCACACCCTAACTTTTTTTTTAATTCTTAATATTTTGTGATAAATATATATTCTGTGCCGTAAATCATAATGACATGTTCTTGAAAAAAGACCTGAAAATCTCTGTTTTTCGAGAAAATCATGAAAATCATACGGCCAGTAAACTGGCCATTGAACGTTCTGCGTTACTAACCATCACAGCAATATCACTGGCCAGTAAAATGGACACTAATGAAATATATTTTATTTTTAGGAAAAGACGATAATAATAATAAAATGTATTTCCTAATCAGCCTTTAATAATAATAGAATTAACATAACATATTTCTTCTGAAACAAAACTTCATTTTTAATTTTTCTTATCACAATCAAATATTTATTTTATGAATTGAATGATCATCTACGTTTTTTAATTTGTCCTTCATTATGGAATGGTACAAAACATTCTACACATAAGGCTACATCACATTGAACGCATTCATAGACACTTCTCTTTGGATTAGACGTGGTACTGCAGTATCTACATCTACGCAAATTTTTCTTAGTTGATTTCATAAGCTTATGATCGCTCTCTTCATTTTCTCGAAAAGGAAGCAAAGGTTTTTTCGTCTCTCCTATAAGCTCATCAGCCAGTTTACTCCTAAACATCAAGTGAGTCATTGGTTTTGTACCACCAGGATGAGCCTTCGCCCAGGTATCCTTATAAATAATGTAGGAATTAACGATCGCAGCTTCTATCAAATAAAACCAGATTTTCATCCACCAACGTCGTGACTTCCACGATATATTATAAGATGCCATATACTGGTCAAATTTGTCTACTCCTCCCATGTATTTATTATAATCAATTATAGCATTTGGACATGCAACTAGTTCTTTTTCACTCCGACTATTAGTACGGCGCACAAATCATTTTTTGCTTGGATTGTGCATATTTGAAGCAACACAAACAGCTTTTTTGCCTCTGTCTCTCCATTTAGAAACAGAAACAGAAATGTTAGAGTTAGTCATTGCGCAAGCACTTTCACCCAAAGCCATAGTTCTATCTAGTGGAAATTTGTTAGAAGGGAAAATTTTTCTTGTAGGCATAATAGTACCAACACCAAAAAGTTTCTTATTCAACAGCTTCACTAATAAAGGCAGAGAAGTAAATAAGCGGTCAAAAAATAAGCAATAGCCCAGATGCTCAAACATTCCAGCCAATTTCAAAATAACTGTCTCGCCCAAACTCATTTCTCTCTCACCTTCCTGCAGTTTTCCTTCGTATACATCGAAATTCAACATAATATATCCCGTTACAGCGCAGCATATAACCCATACTTTGAAACCGCGTTTTATGGGTTTGAGTGGCATATATTGCTTCAAAGTTGATCGTCCTTTGAAAGCTATCATACTTTCGTCAATAGACAATTGCCGATGAGGGCAGAATACCGATCTAAAAACATGAGAAAAATGTGTCAACAATGGTCGTATCTTGAAAAGTCGATCATAACCCATGTTGCCCCTGGGTATCATCTTTTCATTGTCATGCACGTGTAAAAATCTCATAATTTTTAAAAATCTACGCATACTCATAACGCCGCTAATGAAAGATACATGAAAGTTTTTTTCTCGCGACCAATAAAGCCGCATTGAAGGTAAATTATGGAATCCCATAATTATCAGAATTCCTAAAAAAGATCTTAGCTTCTCTTCAGTTATATTTAGAGTCTGCTGGCACTGTGTGGCATATCTGTTACTTTCTGTAATCATGAGATTGAAAAAAAAAGGTGTCAAGAATAGCGTCAATATTTTCAATGGTGAATTTAGATCTACTTCAGTTTTTATGCCCACGTAATTATTGAATGTACTATTCTTGTACACTGGTGGTTCTCGAAATCTATTATTACTCCACTTACTAAGATCTTCATGTATTATATTCTCTCGAGGAGCTGCGTCTTCGTTTGATGATAACGGCTGTGGCGGTGGAGATGGAGGCGGCTGCGGAGGTGGCGATGGTGGGATAGGCGGTGGTGGTAGAAACAAAAACTCCTGTGGTGGTTGTGATGAAGACGATGTTCCAGAGCATGATCCTTGATTTTGACTACGTGTGCTCACGGTGCTGGTACTAAAACTTTCGTCGAAACAATCATCAGCATCAGAATCACCACCGATGTCTGATTGTGTGGCCTGGTCATCAGTAATACCCACGAAGTCATTCCATTGGTCCTCGTCTAGTGACTCCAACTCCCGATAAGTGTATGTGTGTCTAAAACAATGAGAAAATTACAATGTGTAACTATTACATTACGAATATCATAAGTACCCACACACCTGCAAAAAAACCGCCAAAAAAAACCCCAAACGTACATAATAATAGGTTACAACTACCGAACAAGATTGTTTATCGCAAATTTATTACAATATCATAACACATGCTTATATACCTGTTGTAAAACAATATGGTTCATGGGGATTACTCGAAAATAAATACTCAATACAACATCTCAAAGTTAGGTAGGCAATTCTTAGGTTATATTTTTTCAACACACCGGTTTGTATTCAATCGCAAATAATATATGTTTTTCTTATTATCCTCGATTACATTTGCACATAGCATCGAAGTATATACTATAAAGGAATAGTTTCACTTACGCTGAAAAAAATTGAACGCTGGCTAGTTGACGGGCCAGTGTGCTCTAACGCGGGTCGTAAATGTTCATAAGGTTCAATATATAAATAAAAATCTATGAGATAACGACCTTGAAGTGAGTGTCCAGTTTACTGGCCACTTTGTATGAGCCGTCCTATAAAGGGTAGAGCTTATGTTCGAATACTTTCCCATATGTATAGCCTATGCTATAACTATACACAAAAGTCAGGGCCTAAGTCAAAATGTCAAATGCGCTGATGGATATCGGTTCTGCAGTATTCACATCAGCATGTCGATTCCCGTAACCACTTCACCGTGAAAACATATGAAGTGAGCGTGGAGTGAGCTGTCAGTGTCATCTCGCCCTGTTGGAATGACAACTCACTTCACCTAAGTTTTCACGGTGAGATGGTTACAGAATAGCACTGCTGGTCAAGCTTACGTGGCACTTTCGAAAGTTACAAGTCTGGACGGCTTACATCTACTATGTCGACTTTGGAAGTATTATAGCGCAGGAATCCTCAATTTATGAATACAATAGACTTAGAAGCAGTTACCGTCCAGACTTGTCAAAAATTGTAACATCAATGCCTACGTAAAAAACCTATAGAGAGAGGGGATATGAGATAAACTGTAGCTGAAGCTCAAAAAGTAGTACCAGAAATGAAAAAAAGGAAGACTACCTACAAAAAGAAATGAAATGCCATCAAAAACATAACTTGTAAAAAAAAACAAGTCTGCAACTCAGTTCTTCTATCGTAAAAAGTTGTGAGATCTATGTAATACCAAGTCGGTCAATTTATTCAGTTTTTACTGATAGAGGGTCCTTCTGTGATAAGTTATTACGTAATTGGCTAACCTAACATCTTATAGTGACCATATCATTATTAATAATCTTTTATGTTTTAAATAAATAGATTGACTTGGCAATCGCACTAAAGAGGAAGGAGAAAAACATAATGTACACAATGTAGATACATTGTGTTTTTAATTTAAAAATGTATTAAAAATGATAAATTGTGTTTAGTGTATCTGTATCTGTTCATGTGTTATGCGTCTTACTCTTCGAATTTGTGGTTGCGGTTGAGTGTAAAATAATAAATAACTTCTTGATTTCCCCAGAATATAAATGGTTTATTGCATAAAAGTTAGTGACTCGTACAATAGGAACTCGTCTTGACTTAAAGTTTTAAAAGGCAGTTATACAGAGCAAGGTCGATTCAAAGTGTGTTTGTTGAAGAAAAATCGAGCGGTTTTAAAGTACCGCGAAGAAGCGTTCGGAAGTTTTCGTAAATTGCTCCTATTGGTGTTTCTTCGATGACATTCCTCGAGGACCTCTCATTGGCTGTCCGAAGGTGACTTGATATAATTTTGATTCTTGATGCGTAAGTAGGTATCCATAATCAAATCCAGCTTATGTGATAGCAACACGCAGGTTGTCAACATCATGCGTGAACAGTATCTATTATAACAACAACCGGTCTCGCGGGCCTCGACAAAGTGACATTCTATCAGCGATAAAGACGATAGAATAGTCAAAAATGTATTGGATCTAAATAAGCTACCGAAGGTCCATTCTGTTGAAAGTTGTTGTAGAAATACAAAATGCTTTGAAAGCGATTGCCACTTGTCTAGGCCTTTTGTGACCTTCTCCAGAACTTCGGTTCACATTGTGTTGAAAAAATTTGGAAATAATAAAAATACTACCCACAAAATACATTTAATAGAGCATTAATAAATAATTACAAAAATGCGAACTGTAACAACACAATCGTGTAGCTGGTAAAATTACCCATTAGACTTAATTGTAACTCGGCGTCTACGTAGAACAGGCCACACGCATGTATTTTACTGAATGATGTTTGATGCAAGCGTTGTATGTTCTTGCATAGTTGTTTCTCAGCATCTGTTAATAATGACAATATTTTTAATAAAACGGTAGATCTAACGTCATTACACATAGAATAGAATATAATATAATGTTTAATATATAGAACATAACACATAACATAACATCACGCCTTGTTACCCCGAAGGATTAAATTTTAATATTAATTTATAAAATATATTTATAATATAAAATAAAATCAATCAATCAATTCTCAATATAATTAATTAATAAAATAATTAATTAATTTATTATTTTATTTTATATTTAATATATATGTCGCCGCGAATGCGTCTACCTGTAAAGATTATAACATAATCTTATGCGTAACTGCTTATTTGTTATTCACCATAAAGTCCTGCCCTCTATGGGTTACTGTGGAATACTGCTACAAGCGTTTGCATGCGTCTGTGAATGATCGATTCTTTTGAGATCAAAACGCCATCTATTGCAAAACTTGTGAACTCAGTCAATATAGTTAACGAGTTAGGCGATTAACACACTGCCACGCACCACGCAGCGTAGCGCGTGAATGCGTGTTTTAACGTTGCTTGTAAGTATCTCCGTTTGTATAGAAAACACGCACAGTCCAACACACAGGAAATGCATCCACGCGCGTTTCATTCAGATCACAGACACGCAACATGCAGCGTGACGCGGTGCAGTGTGATAATCGCCTTAAAGAGAAACTTTTACTGATTTCGATGTTGGAACTAAAACTAAAGTTTAAATTAAAAGAGAACATTTATTTAATGATTTTGTGTTTTTAGTCATATTAACAAGTGACATAGTAAATTTGTTTATGGAAAATCACTACATACCTAAGGCCACGAAGATGGCGCGATTTGCAAATATTAAGATCAATAACAGAATTATTAATTTAATACGAGAACTAAATAAGTTTCAATAATAAAAAACCAACTATAAAGTAATAAGATTATTTTACACTGCAATTTACTAATGAATACCTGTTGTTTGAATTCTTTGAATCACAGGAAGTGTCGTAAAAGGGAGACAACTGAAATTGTAGAAAGTAATAAAGCTTCTAATTCAACTTTAATCTGAATAGCCTTTGTATTAGTGAATATTAGCATTGTTTAATTATAAAAGAATTAACTGATAAGCATTTTAGCATTGTTAGTAAGTTTTATTGAACAAACTTAGTAATGAGATATTGTATTGAAATACGAGGTACGTCGCCGGACCTCGGAGAGAAGCGTCATCCGAAAATGGCGCGGGTGGGTAATAAACGTGAAAAGAAAAGTTGTGTTAGAAAGGACTGAGATTGTAATTGTTGAACAAATAACCTCTGTAACATAATGTTTTGATTTAAAAGAGTGTCCGTGGAGTTTCTTGCCCGTTCTTCTACATCAGGATCTACTTCGTTTGGAACGGGCGACTAGCTTCACAAAATAACTCAAACTGAATGACACCTTGATAAGTGATAACTCAAAAGTGCCTGTAAATGTTATAATTGAAATAAATGGTTTGAGTTAAGACTTGTGTGTGATTGAAAGCCAACTACCTATATCTACCATCAACGAAAAATTACCTACACCGGAGAATGGTCAGAAACGGCACAGAGTAGATACCCCGTCGTGTTATATAAAATAATATATATTTATTATAATATTATTTATTTATATTTATAATATTAATTTTATATATTGATTATATAATTATAATAGAACATAATATACACATAGAAAAGAATATTGTCTATTGTTGTTGACGGTGGTTAACAATTAAAGTTGGTTACAATCAAACAAGTATCTTTAGAACATAATTATATCAGGGTGTACAATAATGAAGTGAAGGGTGGGAGTTTTGGTTTTTGGCGTCTTATGTAATTTTGACGTTCGAATAGTGCTGATTCTCAGCCTATTTTGAATAAATGACTTTTGAATTTGAATATTAAAATAAATAAAAATAATATTTTAACATGGATAAACATAAAACTAAACTATGTACAAGAACTCTCCTAAGAAATACAGGGAAAGATAGAAATATAATTAATAGGTACACATATACAGGGTTTCCAGTAAATAGCACGACATACTGCAGGGGGTACAAAATTGAAAGAAAGAAAATTGTTCGGTGAACATTTTAACAAAAAAAAACTATTTCTTCAAAACATTCTTGTTTTTGATTAAAAAAAAACTTATAATGAGTAGAGTAACTATTCACAAATAATTTGATGTAAAAAAAGTTCTAGAAAAAGATTTTTTCATTACGAGATGCTTGAAAATCTGTTTCAAGGTAGAGATTTTTCGATATTTCGGAAAATTTTGTAAAACTGTAAATCAGTAAGATTTTGCTGAACATATTTGTGTTGTATTGATAGGTAGTGACCCAAGCTATCACCCCCTGCAGTATGTCGTGCTATTTACTGGACACCCTGTATATATGAAGTCAAAAAGAAAGTAGGTTAAAGTCTAGGAGTCTATTCATGGGAGTCTTCAAAACATCATAATTAACGTATTAAAAATTGACCATATATGCGTTATGGCTTATTTAACTATTTAAATTACGTGTAACGACGCAGATGTAGCAAGAAGGTGTAGCAAGAGGATTATTTTATAAAGAATTTGTGTTTTATAAAGTACCTGAACAATTTGACTTCAAAATAAGTGCGCAAGTATCTTGGACATCTTGAGTGGCCAAGTAAAATCTCTCGCATTGAAGGCTCAACATCGCTTGCCAAGACAGATCCTTTATCATCCAACAGTATAAAGAAAACGACGCCAGAGATGCTGAATTCTGTAACAAAATAATCGTTTGATCCAATGATTTGTACATACTGTTAAATCCATGCTTCTTCTTCGTCGTATCGATGATTTTATTAACATAACTGCACCCCGCGTTTTAACCCACGTAAATCTTGATCCCGTGGGAATAACAGGATGAAAAATGTCCTAACCTAGCTCAAGGTCTATCCATGTGCCAAATTTCATCCAAATCCGTTCAGCCGTTTTAACGTGAAAGCTTAACAAACATTTTTTTTTCTTCTTATTATAATTTACTAGCTGCACCCTGTGGTTTCACCCGCTTAAGTCTTGATTCCGTGGGAATATCGGGATAGAAAGTATTCCTATGTCCTATTCCAGGTCATGAACTACCCATGTGCCAAATTTCATCCAAATCCGCTTAGCCGTTTTAGCGTGAAAGCGACTATTAAACGATAATTAGGACTAGCTGCGCCCCGCGGTTTTCCGATGAGTCTAGATTTTGTTTATTTACGCACGACGGGAGACAAAGAGTATTTAGGCGACAGGAGAAAGGTATCATCAAGCGTGTTTTGAAGAAAAGGTACCATTCGGTGGAGGATCAATAATGGTTTGGGCTGGGATATCTTCAAAGGATCGCACGGAGATAGTGATCATAGAAAACGGATCTCTGACTGCTGTCAGATACGTAGAAGAAGTTTTAAATGAGCATGCTGGTCCTTTCTTAGTGAATATCGGTGCAAATTCCAATTTTATGCACGATACTGCGCGACCACATACTGCTCGTTTGGTCAATATGTATAGTCAAGACGTCGGTATAACCTGCACGGAGTGGCCAGCTCGCAGCCCAGACTTAAATGCCATAGAAAATGCATGGGACGAGCTCGGGAGATGCGTGAGACAACGCTCTATTGCTCCCGGTACCTTACACGAGTTAAGGAATGCGCTAGTGGAAGAATGGAAAAACATAGACCAAAAGCGTATTAAAAATTTGGTTTACAGCATGCCATATCGTCTTAATGGAACCGTGCACCTAGCTTCTGACGTTTCATAAGTGCCCATGTAGGTTTATGTGAAATAAAATATTTTGAATGTTGTTTTTTTTTTAATTTTGAATGAAGTGATACGGGCTCGTGGAGGAAATACAAAATATTAAATTGACAAAAAATCTTTTATTTTTTAAGATTTACTGCGAAGTGTATTTTTGTTATCATTAAGTTAGAAGCGATATTTTCTTATTTTTTAGTATTTAATTAAAATTATATTGTATACAAAACGTGTTACACAATTTTTATATACATTAATCAGTCATCTACAATATACTATAGTTTCGCAAATTAGTCTTATCTATTTAAGAAACTATAGCGCCATTTATTAGCGACCCGGAATTTGTGCGATCCTGTGTATTATTTAGGATTAGGATTAGCTTAGATAAGATATTTTAAATAAGCTTCGACCAAAATTCAAGCATATGCATTGGCCTCGCAAAGGTTAAAATAGGTATAAGGTATAAGTGCGCAATGTAAAAATAAATAAAGAGCACGACAAAAAGTGAGCCATTATTTATGATGTGACTCCATAGTGGCTCATCGGAATACCCCCACCTGACTAAGTTGAAACTACAGCGGCATCTGGCTTTCGTGGACCCATTAAAAATATTGCAAGAAACTTACTAAGTCATCAACCAAAGCGCCTCTTTTTAATATTTCAATTGACACTTGAATGTACATCAAAGTGTGAATCAATGCTTCTGCGATGTAATAGAATATCTGAAAAGGAAACACTTTGATTAAAATGATACTGTTTTGTTAAAATATCAAGTTTTTTTTCTGTTTTCATATTTGCCTGATGTTTGGCTTCGGAAAAAGCTCTTAGGAATATTTTTTTTTTCTTTTTTTTTAAGAGCCTACATTTTTATAAATGAATGATAAACTACTTACGAATTGCTGAGAACAAACTTGCTGGATGTCATAACACTCTAGTATATCAACGTAAGTGTGAAACATTTTTTTAATATAATTTTCCTGGTTGATGCTTTCTGTTTCTAGAGTATTTGCAGCTTGAATGTTCCATAGAATAACTTTGTGTTCCAATAATTTAAAGATTTGAATGGCATAAATTACATTAAAATCGAAAAATATAATGAAATATGTAACTAATATATGATAGAAAGGCGTATTTATCGCTACGCAAAAAGAAGTAAAAACTGCTACATATCCACAAATGGACAAGGTTACAATAATCCAATTCCAAATGATAAAGCTTTTAGTACTGGTTTCATTATTGAGAAATCTGTGCACTCTTTGAAAAGTTAAAACGAAATTAATATTTTTTTTAGTTTGAATTAACCCGACCACGAAATTCATAGCGAATCCAGCACTATAAAAAACGCAGTCAAAATAGGAGACAAAATACGTGAAATTTGTAAATCCCATAAAATCTTTAAAAAATATCAGCTTATAGTTGCGATTCAGGAATAAAAATATAAAAACTAGTGTGACGAGCATTGAAACAAAATTGGAGATGAAACTGTTTGGAATTATAAGATCATTTTTGATACAATATTTTGGACAAAACATAACATACTGCATCAGATTTAGAGGCAATAGCATTGACTGCACATCATCGTCCACTATATTGTTTAAAACAAAATTCACAGAATAACTTTGATCAATATTTAGTAATGTCGTCATTTTTAAATAGGCCATTAACAGTTGTTACCGTGCCAACAAGTGGTACAACAATTGATGGTAAATGTTTTAGCCACACATATCTAACTTTAATGAAATTGATAGTAAATAAATTAGTCTGACAGGACATAAATTATTATTGTATATAAGCAGTCCAAAAAAAACGAACACCGCGAGAAGGAAAAGTCTTTTAATATCTATTAATCAATATAAATATATTTTAAATATTAAAACTGTACCAAACATTGTGTTTCTTAAAAACCGAATTAAGACGCAACTTAGCAATCTAGAAATTATCATAAAGTTTATCCTTGCTTTAGAATATTCCGAGGGAAATCAAACATCAACATTCTAGAAGGAACCACGGTAGCGTGGTTCTTTCTAGAATAAGATTACTATTTGATAACATACATTCGGTCTCACGTTCACTCGTGCCTCCTCCATAATCATGTTCTCGTCTTTTGCGAACCGCCACCGACACGATAAAATTACTTAAATCATATTTTTACAATATACGAACTACTTGTTTCGCTTCATTCAGACGAACAACCTGATCGTGCACAGCTAGCGTCAAGTTAGTTGACTGAGATGCGTGAAGCAGAAGCATTCTATATCAGCTCTTATGTAGGGTTCGGCTCTTTGCTTTTCGGTGCATTTTGCTACTTCTTTGTTTTGTCTTGCTCGAAAAAGGACTATTTTACAAAGATATATCTACTCAGTGACGTATTCAAATACGATCTCTTTTCACCGATTTTTTTAGAGTTCCGTACCACAAAAGAAAAATCGTTACCCTTTCTTTTTTTTTTTGGGTGGGAAATGATCAAAAGACTTCTCCCGCTCTGGGCGGGTGTGTCAGACTCTTTCTGACTAAAACCCACCCGTGTTCTTTCAGTTGCCTTTACGTTGCCAGGGGCCACGGTATCCCTTTCGGACTTTCCTGCAACCCCGGAGGCATCGGACCCCTTCAGAACTACAAAATTAAGTTTGTTCTTGGGATAAATTCATTACCACTACGGAACCCTTCATTGTGCGTGGTCCGACACGCACTTGGCCGGTTTTAGGGTTCCGTAGTAAACAAGGAACCCTTATAGTTTCGCCATGTCTGCCTGTTTGTCTCTTTATGTCTATCTGTCTGTCCACGGCTTAGCTCAGAGACGGCTAGTACTAGAAAGCTGTAATTAGGCATGGGAATACATATTAATCACGTTAATTCAATCAAATGGTCTTTCAAAAATATTGTGGGTGTTGAAAACCATTTTTCAATTCAGGGATCCGTTTGCGAAATATTAAGCTTTAAAGTGTTAGTTTTTGTTACAGCTAAATGTCCCCCCCCTCTCTGACAGCTAAATGGTTGTACTTGGATTAGGCTTAAAAATTTAACGAGTAATAATCGACCTACTTAAATTTGCAGTGAAAAACATGTTCTTCCATACATTCCTTATGGGAAAACATGTTTTTCAACTACTATGTTAAGTTTGTTATTGGGATAAATTCATCCCAACTACGGAACCCTTCAATGTGCGTGGTCCAACACGCATTTGGCCGGTTTTTTATCCATTTCATCACTTGATCAGTTGTATTCTCGATGGTGTTAATTCAGGATATCGTCCAAAAAAACAACAATATCTCACTTATTATGAAAATTCAATAAATTTTAGTATTAATATCCGTAGTTATATTATGTTGGAACTGGATCTCAACTACAACCACTATCTTTATTCATATTGTTCTAAATATATTTATTTTGAAATCCATTATTTCTTGACGATATTGTGTATCTCATTGGATAATAATCTTATAATAGGCATCCGAATTATAATACCGTTAAAGAAATATCTTGATAGGTGGATTGACGAAGTCTTCTTGATGTAAAATGAATATGGAATACGACAATGGCGAACAAAGTGTCGAATTGTTTAAGATATACCGAAGTATTTTGGAAGCTTACAATCTGAGTTTCAAGAAAATAAGTTCTAAAAACAAAAATGGTCTATTTTCTATGGTTCCACTATTTATTTATGTTGAACTGGATAAATCCTCGCGCACATTTGGCAGTGGCACGAGGAAGCGAAACGCCGGGGCGTAACTCCGCTGCCAAGAGAAATCACGGCACAGAGGGCAGAGCTCCGGCCGGATCTCATGGCGTCATGGAGAGTGCGATTTTCACAACCCAGTTCTAGGCACGCCACAATTGCGGCGATAAGTCCCCTCTTTGAGAAGTGACTAGAGAGGCGCCACTGGGTCCTCACCTTCCGCCTGATGCAGGTCCTCACCGGACAAGGTTGTCTCGGGAGGTTCCTGTTCCGGATACTGCGGGAGGAAACACCCTAGTGTCACCATTGTGTGGATCGCCCAGAAGACACGGTGGAGCATACGGTAGAGGTCTGCCCGGCTTAGGTGGGGCACCGCCATGTCCTTGTGGAGACGATCGGCGGCAGTGATCTCTCGCGTCTGGCCCTGGTCCAGTCCATGGTACGGAGCGGGTATGGGAAGCCATCACCTCCTTTTGCAAAGCAGTAATGCTCGCGGAGGAGGAGGCGGAACGCGTGAGGGAGAGGTAAATTTCGCGCCCTCACGCCCCTAGCCACCGCAGGAGACGCCCTGGGCGTCGGGAATCCCAGGCTGATTCCCGGCCACCGTAACGCGGGCCTGAGGACGGTGAACAATGGGTAGCTCGCCATCCGATAAGGACCAGCCGGTCTATTCTGTAATAATCTCACGGTGAAACCTTAGGTAAAGTGAGCTTGAAGTGAGCTGTCATTCCACCTGCTGCTAGGGACTGACAGCTCACTCCGAGCTCACTTTACCTAAGTTTTCACGGTGAGATTGTTACAGATTAGCACTGCAGGCCCGTGTCGACGGCGTGTTGTTTTTCACGCGCGCCTCTATGAGATGTACAATTGACGGGGTCCGCCTAGGGCCGATTCCTGCCGGGGTCGCGGGAAAGTCCGAAAGGGATACCGTGGATACTGGCAATATACAGGCAACTGAAGGAATACGGGTGGGTTTTAGTCAGTTAGACACGCCCTCCACGGAGAAGTTATTTTATAATTTCCCACCCAAAAAAGGGGCCGACTATGAGTTTTGCCATTATTTGAATAGTGATTAGTCGTTATAGTCAAATAATGGCAAAACCCATAGTCGAACTACTACTACGAGTACTAGTCGTACTATTGAATATATTTGATTGGATCTTCGTATGTAGAGACTGGTAACGCCAATCAATATACGCAGTTCTATGTATTGTCATATTGCCGTCACCACCTTGTATAATAACATCGCACATCAAGCTCATTATGATTATTTAATGTAGAATCAATATTAAATTACTCTAAGTCCGGTTTAAAGAACTTTATTCTCATTAAGAAAGTCGTCACTTACATGAGAGCATTAAATCTTATTACTAATTACATAATATCAGAGCGTGTAGAAGAAAAAAAAAATGTTAAGTATAAGCATTGTCAACAAAATTGGAAGCAAGTTCACTGCATTCCTAAGATAAGGTGGTGATACAAGTCAAGAGATGATGCCGTTTTAAAATTACTATAGTGTTTCTTCGTTATAAATAAAATTGCTTAATTTATTTTTAAATATGTTGAGTGAAGTCGCTTCTTTTACATCCTTTGGAAGTTTATTATAGAGCTGTGTTCCCCTATAGGTTAAGGGGCCTGCGGAGCATGCGTTGTTAATACAAATGATCGCGACGATAGGTCGTGGTGAAGCAAATGAAAATGAGTGGACTGTATAACATGTATAATAAGATAGAAAGATGAATTACAAAACGGGGTCGGTTATAAAGTAACAAGAAAAATGGAGAATATGACAAAACGCGTAAGCGCAGCCGTGCGTGGAGGTGTGCAACAGCTGACTGCTGTGGCGCGGGCGCCCGCCTTCCGTTGTACGGCCGGCTGGCTCGCCGCTGTCCCCGCACCCCTCGTTCACTGCCGCCAGCGCGCGGCGATGGTGAGAGTAGTGGTCTCAACACAAACGTAATACCAAAATAATTTGTAAAACAAACATATTCTTAAGGTAGTGTGTATTTATTCCGATTGGATTACAGAATATCTAGGCTTCCAAATATATATATTTTGAATTGACACTGATATAAAGACGAGATATGAGTAATTTAAAATTTCTATAGAAAACTTATTTTTCTCATAACTCTAATTTAAATCAGTGTCCATTAAAAATATATATTTGGGAGCCTAGATATTCTGTAATCCAATCGGAATAAATACACACTACCTTAAGAATATGTTTGATTTACAAATTATTTCGGTATTACGTTTGTATGAACTACGCATGCTCCGCCGGCCCGTTAAGTTATTTTTTACCGTATGTTATGTCTATAGTATGTGATTGTTAAAGGTTTATTGAAGTATGAATGCCCCCACCACAGTTAGTCGCAATTAAACAGTCTTGAAGCAAACACGCATTTTAAAATACCAAATTCCTGCTAAGCAAGTATCAACCTTAACCCCAAGAACATAGTGGTCCTTCGAGCCGGATTAATTAACGAATAAAAAACAAGTTATCGAAAATAATATACCAGGCGGCCGGCGCGAACAATAGCCTGCCGCATTCCAGAGGTGATTAGTGAATATTAGCAAAAAATAAAAGGTGCGATGAATACTACTGCGGAGTTAATTAACGTTTTAGAAGACACAGCTGCATTATTACAAAAACACAAGTGAATTTGAAGAAATGTCCTAAAACCAGGTTAACAAAAGGTTACGTTGAGGCAAGAATCAGATGTATTGAACAGTATTGGATAACGTTCAGGGAAACTCATCAACAATTAGTGAAGATAACACCGAAAGAACAGAAACAAACATTACACTACTTTGTCAATGAAGATTTCTTTATTTACAAAGACATATCTTGTGTTATTAGCCGATTTACAAGACCTTTTGTTAACGATAAATGCAGCGTCCGCGCCATCCACATCACCGAAAAACAACTCGTTTATAAGTACGAATAATGATCAACTCGTTAGGCTGCCAAGGATACAACTACCGAGTTTTAGTGGGAATTATGAAGATTGGCCTACGTTCCAGGATCTATTTATTTCATTAGTACATGAAAACACGGCGATCAGTGATGTTCAAAAGTTGCATTATCTAAAGAGCAGTGTCACCGGGGAGGCCGAAACATTATTGAAGCCTATTCAAATTACACAAAGTAATTATAAACAAGCATGGAGTGTTCTCAAATCAAGGTACGGAAATAAAAGATTGATTATCAATTCAGTGCTTAAGAAATTATTTTATCAAAAGAAAATAAGTTCGCAATCTGCAAATCAAATAAAGAATTTATTAGATGTCACAACGGATTGTTTGAACAACTTACAAAATTTGAATTTAATTACGAGCTCATGGGATCCTATAATTATTTTTCTTGTGATACAGAAAATGGACCCTGAGTCTCATAAAGAGTGGGAACAAACTGCTTGCACAAATCAAGAAGATACATTACCTACCTGGAATGATTTGAAGGAGTTTCTGCAATCAAGATACCGTACTTTAGAACTTATAATGTCAACATCGGGCACCCGTGAAAAACCTACAAAAGAACGTTCTCACCTTGTTACTGCTACAACCACCACGTCACCATCGTCGGCAGATAGAACATGCGTGTTATGTAAAGAAAAACACACTTTATGCCATTGTAAGGATTTCACCAAACTGCAACCTGCTGAGAGATCTGAATATGTTAAGTCAAACAAACTTTGCTTTAATTGTTTGGTACCAGGCCATTCCGCATATCAATGTAAATTGCAAATGACCTGTCGCATATGCCGTCGACGCCATCATACTCTACTACACAGAAATAAGGACTCTGCTCCTTCGGTACAAACTGAGGACTGTAAACAACCGAAAGCAGCACAACACAGTGTAGAAGAGAAGGAGGAAATAGTCAACACTACGATCGCGTCGCATCACAGTGCCAAACAAAGCACAAGTATAGCACTACTGGCCACGGCAACAGTTTTATCAAGGAACGAGCATAATCACACTGTTGTTCTACGTGCGCTAGTGGACCAAGGTTCGCAGGCATCATTCATCAGCGAGAAAGCGACACAATTGCTCAAACTAACCAGGCATACAGCAAGAGGAAATATCATTGGGGTGGGATCTACAAGAACCAACGTCGAGCACATGGTGCAACTAAGGATTGGTTCTCGATGGAATCCAAGCTTCGAGATCAACATACAAGCATATGTTATGAGCAAACAGTTGACCACGAAAATCCCCTCCAAAGCTGTAACTGTCACACATTGGCCACACCTAAAAGGACTCAACCTGGCTGACCCGGACTATCACAAACCGGGTCCTATTGACTTGCTTCTAGGTGTTAAAGAGTATGCACAAATCGTGCAACAACAATTAATCAAGGGTCCTCCCGGTTCTCTGTGTGCCCAAGAAACAAACCTGGGATGGATCTTGTTTGGAGAAATCAACACCAATTTGCAAGAGGAATCTTTTCTGGTCCTTCATCAGCAAATAGAAGTAGAGAATCTGTTGAAATCCCTTTGGGAAATTGACACTGAAAAGAAAATAAAGTTAACAAGAGAAGAAAAGCTATCTGAAACAATATATGAAAACACTCATGCAAGAACAAACAAAGGAAGATATATAGTAAAGTTACCTTTTAAAACCGATAATCCCTTATCGCCTAACGGAAACACAAAAGAAATAGCAAGACATAGATTACTACAGCTAGAAAGAAGATTTAGAAAAGCACGTACACTAAAAGTAGACTACCAAAAGGCTATGCAAGAATATATACAATCAAATTACATGGAAGAAATACCTGAAAATGCAATTAAGAAAAACAAAGCGGTGTACTTACCTCATCACGCCATTGTCCGCGTCGAAAAGGAAACCACGAAGACACGCATCGTGTTTGATGCTTCAGCTAAAGGCTCGAATTCCGTATCTCTCAACGATGAGCTGCTTGTAGGTCCTCAACTGCAAGATGACCTTAGAGATATTGTTATGAGATCGAGATTATAACGCATCTGCTATGCAAGTGATATACAAAAAATGTACCTGCAAGTTTTACTACATAAACAAGACGCCGATACATATCAACGCCTTTTGTGGAGAGAAGAAGAGTCAGATCCGATCAAAGAATATCGTATGCTTCGTGTCACATTTGGTACTGCCTCAGCACCCCATCTAGCTGTAAGAACACTTCATCAAGTGGCTGAAGATGAAGGTCAGAATCACCCAAAGGCTGTACGCATTATCAAAGCTGACTTCTATATGGATGATTTGATTTCTGGTGATGACACTGCAGAGAAAGCCATACAGACAGCTCAAGAAGTTTCTTATATACTCCTTCTCGATCGCGCCTTCTTACCGCGCGGACGTATCTTGCTTAGCTTATTATGATACTATTAATTAATTATAAATATATTTGTTAGAAATAATTGCGTCGTCAGTGATATAAGTGTGTCACGAGTGAGCATTACGAGGTTACTTGCGTTGTGTAAGAATGAGCTAAAGTATTTTTAAAGATATATAGTGTTTCTGTGTTAGATATGTCTAACACTGGATCTAGCCCGTTTGGCCGTAGCCAGCTAGTGACGCGAAGTCCTCCGCCGACACCAACTCAAGATTTCCAGCCTGTAGACCCAAAGCCACAACCACCCTTGGAACATGAGCTACCAGCCGAAGTTATTTCTACGCCGGAGGTACAGAAATGGATGGGGTCCATAGAAAAAATCCTAAATGAAGTATGCAGTTTAGTTGCTGAGGGAAAAATGAACGCAGACCAAAAGGTACGTGTAGCCAATCTTTGCCGTAGTGTCTCACATGGCGCATCTCAGATGGCTGTCTTATATCAAGCCTTAAAGCAAAAAACGATTCAAGCCCATAGTTCCGTTCAGCACTTACAGCAACAACAGAACATCGCGAACACTCTCCTACAGTTCAAAGAGGTAGTTGAAGGCATTTCAAAGCCGACAGAACCCGCTTCGTACGCTAATATGGTCAAAAAAGGCTCGGATAATTTTGTGCGCCCAGCAAATTTAAGCTCAGTTGCCATATATCCCAGCGACAAAACCAAATCTAGTGACGATACCAAGTCTCTCGTACAGAAAATTATTTCGCCCGGGGAACTTAAACTACATGTCCGTGGCCTTAAGAAAGTAAAAAATGGAGGTGTTCTTATCAGTACCGACTCCAAAGAGGACATTCAAAAGCTCAGAAGCTTAGAAAAACTCGTCTCTTCGGGCCTTAAGATTGAAGAACCATCAAAGCGGCGCCCAAGAATCACTGTTATTGGAGTCCCGGTAGCCCTGACTGATAAGGAGGTTTTGGATTGCATCTACGAGCAAAACCTCTCAGATAAGTTGACCAATACAACTCGTGAGTCGTTTGAAGAACAAATAAAATTGAGCCATAAATCTGGGAAAAAAGACCTCCCTAATTGCAATTTTATTCTAGAAGTGCCAGCTAGCATCAGGAAGATCCTAGTCAATCAAGGACGAATATTCATCAATTGGACGTCATGCCCAGTTCGAGATTTCACGATCGTTACTCGGTGTTTCAACTGCCAGCAGTTTGGACACGCGGCCAAGTTCTGCCGTGACACTAACCCGACGTGTAATCACTGCGGAGAGACTGGCCACACTTTTAAGGAATGCTGCACAAAGTCCAGTCCACCAAACTGTGCGACGTGCAAACGTTTTAATAGGAAAAGTGATCATAAAACTGGTGATGTAAATTGTCCTGCACGGAAATATGCAGAGGACAGCTATATCCATTCCATAGATTATGAAGGCGCCTAAGAGCGCTACCTATTAACCTATCCTTTAAGCACACTAGTAGTAGTTTTTGTTTGTTTATATTTATTAGGTGTTTATTTATCATGACTGATCAATTACTTAAGGACCTAGATCAATTTTCTGTGTCTGAAGTTATAAATTGTAATATTGATGAGTGTAAGCACCACTTTCCCTTGGGAGAGAAACCGCTGACCTTTCTCACACAAAATATTCGCAGCATAAATCGAAATATAAATGGTTTTGAAATATTGCTACAGAACCTGGGTATAAGTTGCGACATTATCGTCCTAACAGAATGTTGGTTGTCAAACCAAACCACTGTTTTACCATCTTTAGACGGATATGTTTCGCATAAAACCAACAGAAACATCAACCAGAATGATGGTTTAGTTGTATTTGTCAACAATAATTTAAGTACAACTGTAGAAGAACCTTTGCTACAAAATTGTAATTGCTTACTCATTAAAATTAATACAGATACGGTAGTTATGGCTATATACAGACCACCTTCTCAAAATGTCGCAAATTTCTTAGATTCACTAAACGTACAGTTACAAAGTCTTACAACTTTTAAACACATAATTCTAATGGGGGACATTAATATCAACATTGCTTCCGGGAAAATGGACATTCATGCACATAACTATGTTAATATCTGCTCATTCCACGGACTCTTGCCAGCTCATTACCACCCCACGCATCAAAGTGGTTCATGCTTAGATCATTTCATTATAAAAACAAATAAACCAGCCAAAACATTTGTTACTAACTCTTCGCTTACTGATCACCAAGCAGTTTTACTAACATTACAAGTTTTTTTACCAAGAAAAAATTGTTTACGCAGCTATACCAATGTCAACATGACACACCTCGAAAAAGACATACGTAATATTAATTTTGACCCAGTTTATAATTCCACCGATGCAAACTTTGCTATTAATTATTTTATAAATTCACTTCACTCTGCAATAATAAAGCATACAGTCGCCAAAATAACGCCAAGGAAGTACAAGTGCATTAAACCTTGGATTACACCCGGACTTGTTCGATGTATTAGGCATAGAGACAAACTTCACATAAAGTTCAAACTTGAGCCTGAAAATGAAATTCTTTCCATTACTTATAAAAGATATAGAAACTTCTGCAACAACCTTCTGAAAAAAAAAAAAAAAATGAATATGACAGAAAAGAACTGCAGAAAGCAGGCAAAAATAGTAAACTTATTTGGAAATTTATAAAAACAAATACATTTAGATCAAAACAACTTGAACCTCCACTTGACTTATTGACTATAGAGAACAACCCAATAGAATCAACAAATATAGTTAATTACTATTTTTCTAACGTAGGCAAAACCTTAGCAGAAAAGACCATACAATCTAGAGGTTCTTTCTCTCAAAACCAACCTAAATCTTTCCCCAGACTCAAATCTTTTGTCTTACTAGATACGGATGTCGATGAAGTATTAACAATCATTTCTGGATTAAAGGACGTTTGCGCGGTTGGGTGGGACGACATATCAAACAACATACTTAAACATTTCAAATACCTCCTTGCTCCGCCGCTAACTCATATTTTTCAGTTATGCTTAACTAATGGTGTATTCCCTAAGACGCTTAAAAAAGCAGTGGTTACTCCTGTATATAAATCTGGTGACAAAAAATGTGTTAACAACTACAGACCCATTTCAGTTTTAACAGGGCTCTCCAAGATCTTAGAGAAAATCATTAATATTAGATTAATGAAATATCTAGAGGATAACAAATTGCTTTCGGATAGACAATTTGGCTTTAGGCCCAAAAAATCAACTAATCAAGCAGTACATCAAATGATGGATTATATAACAACTAATTTGGATCAGGGCATGCACTCCATTGGGATCTTCCTAGACCTCGCCAAGGCCTTTGACACAATTTCCTGTCCTTTATTATTGGGCAAGCTTGAAAGACTCGGAATAAGAGGAACAACGCTTACACTGCTTTCTGATTATTTAAGAGACCGCGAACAATGTGTAAAAATTGGTCAGTACGTCAGTTCTGAGCTTCGAAATAGTAATTACGGAATACCACAAGGTAGTATATTGGGTCCTACTTTATTACTAGTATATATTAATGACCTGTGCAGCTTAACACTCCAAAATGGTGTCATAATGTCTTATGCAGATGACACAGCTCTATTGTTTTCAGACAAGTCTCGAGAGGAGGTGTATAAACAAGCCCAGAACGGTTTTAATATAGTGTCTAATTGGCTACATGAAAATCTCCTAACACTAAATGCAGAAAAAACTAAACACATTTTATTCACTATGAGAAATACTAACCTGCCAACTACTAACATAAACATTTATGCGCATAAGTGCGGCAAGTACGCTGACAATGCATGTAATTGTCCTACTTTAGCAAAAGCCGATCATATGAAATATCTTGGTGTGACGATTGACACAAATCTGAACTTCCGTAAACACATTGATTTATTATGCACTCGAATGCGTAAATTAATATACATTTTTAAGAATTTACGATATATAACGGACTACAAATTAATTAAACAGGTCTATTTAGCTTTGTGTCAATCCATTCTTACATATTGCATAACTTCATGGGGAGGGGCTGCAAAAACAATCCTACTACCATTAGAACGTGCGCAGAGAGCTATCCTTAAGGTAGCCACCTTTCGCCCATTTAGATTTCCCACATACGAGCTTTATACGGCATGTAAGGTTTTAACTGTGCGTCAACTATTTATATTAAAGATAGTATTACACCAGCATAGCAATCTCCCTTATACCCCCATACCTATACATAAGAGAAGAAAAGACTTAGTTTGCATAAAGCCTCAAACTAGACATACTTTTATAAATAAATTTTATGGTTTTTTAGGTCCGTTCTTATATAATAAAATCAATAAGTCTCTAAGTATATATAGTGTAAATTGTAAAAAATGTAGTGAAATGTTAAGTGAATACTTAGCGACATTAAATTACTCAGACACTGAAAAATTGCTAGAAATCATGCAATAAGTTTATTAATGTTAAGGCAATTTTTATTTAATAATATAATTATTATGTATCAATGCTAGCTCTATGTACATTAATTTAATAGTCCAATAAAACACTCAGCGTTGTTACGTGAAGGCCTGAAACACAGGTTTGAATAAACCTACATCAGGCAGGTCGCTATTGTTTTTCATTAGGCCTTTATCCAATATATTATATAAGTTATACCTACACTAGATTTATTTTAGGCATAGTTTAATATTTGCTTAATAATTTTAATATGTAACTCTGTACTGATGTCACTTCTATGTAATTTATATGTGAACTTATGAATAAAAAGTATTATTTATTTATTATTTTATTTAAAAGGGTGGCTTCATATTATCAAAATGGTCTTCCAATTCTACTAAGTTTATGCAATCTATAGATACCAATAAGAGAACCACAAGAGTACACTTAGATTTAAAATTAGATGGAACTGTGCAAGCCCTAGGATTGATCTGCAATCTAGGAACAGATCAATATCAATATAAAATAAACTTACCGCTGATGTCAGATAATGTCACAAAAAGAACAATCTTATCGGACATGCAAAAACTGTTCGATCCGCTGGGATGGATCGCTCCGAGTTTAATCCTGGCCAAAATGCTTATACAAAAGCTATGGCTGGAAAAGGTTGGCTGGGATGACAAAATAAGCCAACAACTGATGGACGAGTGGTTGACTCTTCGCGAAGACTTTGAAGAAGTAAAAGAAGTATATATTGATCGATGGCTTGGCACATTAAGTATGGATGTAGAAAAGATTGAAGTGCATGGCTTCAGCGACGCCTCCACGCGAGCATACGCAGCTATGGCTTATGCTCGAATAAAGATGCGCGATGGCGTGGTGTCAACAAAATTGCTAGCGGCAAAGACTAGAGTGGCACCGCTACGAACCGTTTCCTTACCACGGTTGGAGCTCTGTGGAGCACTGTTGTTGTCGAGGTTGCTTAAGCAAATAGAACACGCTATGCGAATACCTACATCAAACATCTATGCATGGACAGATTCAACTATTGTCCTTGCATGTTTATCTGGCGATTCCCACAAATGGAATACATTTGTAGCGAACCGGGTTGTAGAGATCGCTGAAAATGTAAACGACAACCGGTGGTTTCATGTCTCATCTGAAGATAATCCTGCAGAAATTGGGTCCCGGGGCATGTTGCTAGTTGATCTGAAAAAGTCCGATTTGTGGTGGAAGGGTCCAGCTTGGCTCTCTGAAACAGAAATAAGATTAAAACAAGAAAACACATCTACAGAATTAGAAAAGAAAAAGGATAAGATACAAGCAAATTTAAAAATAGAACATGTAGAAAGTATAAAGTTACAATTTAAAGAATTCCATAATCTAAGAGAATTGATACAAGTAATAACCTATTGTCGAAGATTTTTAAATTTTAAAAGAAGCACGGAAAAGGGCTTGACTACAAAGGAATTAGAAAAGTCCTTAATGAAATGCATAGAACTAGTACAACAAGAAGAATTTAAAGATGAAATAGAAAGACTAAAATTAAATAAAGCTGTAAAAGGAGAAAGTAAAATAAAAACCTTGAATCCCTACCTTGACGGAGATGGTATCCTCAGGGTGGGCGGTCGACTTCGTAACGCGAACTTGGATGAGCAAGTTAAACATCCAATTATACTGGGAAACAAAAACGATTTGGTGCCTTTGATTATCGCTGATGCACATGCCCACACATTGCATGGCGGCGTTCAACTTATGTTAAGTTACATAAGCTCAAAGTACTGGGTTATACGAGGAAAGGCACTTATAAAATCTTGCATACACAAGTGTCTAGTGTGTGCTAGACTGAGAGCGCGATCAAGGACATAGATGATGGGTGACCTGCCTAAAGCGATAGTAACTCCTGCTCGAGCTTTCTTACATACCGGAGTTGATTTTGCAGGCCCATTTCTAATAAGCATGTCCAAAGGAAGAGGCATCAGAACTCAAAAGGCATACATCTGTTTATTCATAAATGTATGTCAACCAAGGCTATGCACCTTGAGCTTGTTAGCGATTTAACGTCCGAAGCCTTTATCGCTGCATTCAAGCGGTTCGTTTCCAGAAGAGGAAAATGTAGCGATGTATGGAGTGACCAGGGCCGAAATTTTGTTGGTGCCAACAAAGAACTAATGGCCGCATGGAAAGAAGCAAATCTCGTCTTTGAAGGTGATATATCAAACAAATTGGCACTGGAAGGAACACAATGGCATTACATACCAGCATACTCACCGAACTTTGGAGGCTTGTGGGA
This sequence comes from Xanthia togata, assembly GCA_963853775.1. Lineage (NCBI taxonomy): Eukaryota > Metazoa > Arthropoda > Insecta > Lepidoptera > Noctuidae > Xanthia > Xanthia togata. Next base: position 23,227,435 of record OY970799.1, on the reverse strand, counting down.
GGCGGGTGTAAAATCTGTAAAACACCATTTGAAACGCGTACTCACCACTAATCTCACCTATGAAGAAATGACCACGGTGCTGTGCCAAATTGAGGCTTGTCTCAATTCTAGGCTATTGTGTCCTATCGATGATAAGGACCCAGACTGCATAGAAGTGCTAACACCGGGACACTTTCTAATCGGCGAAGCTCCTGTCGTTGTACCATCACCTGATTTCAAAGATACATAAATTCATTCTTTATCCCGGTGGCAATACACTCAAAAATTGCTTGGCGATTTCTGGAGACGTTGGCAACAAGAATATCTAACACGTTTGCAACAACGTCCCATGTGGTTAAAGAAAAGTGAAGAATTCAAGGTTGGCGATGTTGTTTTAATAAAAACCGATGGATTGCCACCTGGAAAATTTTCTCTGGGTCGTGTTGTAAACAAACATCCGGGAGAAGATGGGATTACCAGAGTCTACTATAAAAAGTGGCAATAGTGTAGTGAAGAGATGTTGTTCAAAGTTATGTCCTTTACCTATTGCTACTGAGTAAAATGTTTAAGTTATGTTAATATTATTAATACAATAAGTTAAGTTAAAATGTTAGATTAATAAAAGAACGAGGTACGTCCATTTGGTGGGCGGTATGTTATGTCTATAGTATGTGATTGTTAAAGGTTTATTGAAGTATGAATGCCCCCACCACAGTTAGTCGCAATTAAACAGTCTTGAAGCAAACACGCATTTTAAAATACCAAATTCCTGCTAAGCAAGTATCAACCTTAACCCCAAGAACACCGTAGTTAGTTCTAACTCTAGACAATACCAGCAGGGCTAACATGACAAGCGCGAGAAAGCTCTTTTTCTCGTTTTGTCGATATTTGTCTACGATTATGACGTCATTCTAATCTCTAGCATGACCGTAAACGACGAGATATCTCGAAAAAGTCACTTTGACACTTCTATATCTCGCGACGAGAAACCAATGTTGCAAGTTATTAAAAACAAATTATTTTTATGATAGCAATATCGGCTTGAGATTCCGTTTCATTCATTCAATGGTGCCGATTCTCTTGTCACAAATGCCTATAAACTAGACTAAAAATCACCAAAATTTAGATTATTCTTGTCAACCAACGATTTTCCATTCTGAACTAGACTAAAGTGACACAACTTAACTATATTTTAGTTTGACGGCACTGAGCTATTAATTTAGTGAAAATGGCAATTTTGCTGTTCAGAATTTTACGTTCTTCACCTAAAATTTTGATTGTCTAAGTATTTAATAACGATAAAAAATGAACTAAAATTCACACCAACATCTCGACGGTGCAAAAACAATACTGTCTTTTTTTCTTTTCTCTTGCTTATATCTCGAAAATGGTGTGTCCTATCGCAAAAATAATGAAAATAAGAAATCATAATTGTGTAGTATTTTAAAGTTAATGAGAATTATATATACATATTCCCCGTGTGATTACAAGATGTAATAATATTATACTCCAATATCGACGCCTCCCACGCATAAGGTCGTAAGGCTAAAAAATGTTTTTCTCAGGAGAGCATTTTTAGTATACGTTATTGATAAAAATGATTGTGAAAGATTTTCAACAGAAATTTTTGCACTAACCTGTCAATTATTAGTTAAATAATGTATCCCCAGGCGCTGGATATTACAAGGAATTGTAGTTACCAAAAAAAACTAGTTTTACTTACTTACGACTATTTACTTATTAAAAAAAGGTCGTATCTTATTGTTACGACTGTATGCGTTCATAAACGTGATATAAACAACACGTATAAAGTCGTAAGTTTGAATTACGACTATATGCGACGTGCAAACTATCATATCTCTCTAAAAGGGGGTCGTAATAAGGGAGTTGATGAATAAAAACCACCGTAAAATTTCACCTCAAATTAATTTAATAACAATAACTATCATCATAGGAACATAATTCAGTCTTCTTAACGCATAAGTCACGTTATTATAAACTTTTATTTAAAAAAAACATACGGTTAAAACTGGCTCTTCAAAACTTAATAAAAAATATTATAGGTACTCGTACTATCTTTGACATGATATTATAATAAAATCAACATAAAAGGAAATGAAATTATGTATAACAAAATAAAAAAATTCTTCTAAATTAAATGAAAATCACTTAAAATTAAGGATTGAATACTATTGTATGTAAGTAACATAATTATTATAATGGAAGTTAGGATATTTAAGACAAAATAACGATGATTAGTCAGAGAAATCACTATTGTTCTCTTCAGTAACAGTACCACTGTGTGACAACTGTTGATAATAACCATGGTACACTTGGGGTATTATACGTCCTTGACATAGACTTAGTAAATCATTAAATTTGGCCAATGTAATAGGTAAATTATCAGAGTAACATGGTTCCAATAATTCTGTATCTATTAAACTATTATTTATTCTTCTTGATGAATAGGCTTTTTTTGTTATTAAACTCATGACATTTTCTTCTTCAAAATTATAACGATAGTTCAAAATATAGGGTTCGCTTGACACTACTTGAACTTCTTTAATTTTGGTCCATGATACTTTTTGTTTTTTAGTATTTTTAGCCCAGTTTTTACCATCTAGTAATAATTTGTAGTTGTAAAAATCTGTAATACTCATTTCGATGACATTATAATTTGGAGGGTTTACTTTTGACCATCTGACTAAGCCATACCATTGTGCAGGGGTATATATAAGCTTATTTTTTGCATTTCTCTCGATGAGAGCATGGACTGAATCAGCTTCATTTTGTGTATGCCCTCGCTCTAAAAACCTATGGACTATCGTTATACCATACTTTTTTGCTGCATATGTGTAAAAAGCAAACACAATACGATTACGATTTTGACCGGCACAGTTGTCCGACCAAAATCTGAATTCTTTGGCGCCGCCTAAAACTTTACCCTCAATGAATTTGGATAAGCAACTTGCTACTTCGCAAGCCCCGTGTTTCCCATTAGTTTCAGGCCACATGTAACAATAACCTTCTTGACTCGCTAGGTCGAATATTGTAAAATTATAAATGGATAATTTTCGTTTATAATAAAATAAACCAACATTGCCATGAGGACAGTTTAATATTTTTTGAAAATCGAAACACGCTGTAACTATTTTACCTCCATTTTCCAATGCTTCTTTTTTATCATTTGCCTTCATTTCTCTAGCTTTTATCTTGTTATTTATATGAAGTTCTTGTTTTTGTTTTTCTTCTTCCGTCATTGTATTTTTGTTTTCATTATATATATGACACTCGTTACAAATGTCTTTTTTTGGCTTGTGAAACGATATATTTAAGTTTTGGTTTATGATATCACGATACTGTCTAACTGTCGATACCTTTTTAGTTATATTTTCACTTATGCACTACTCATTGTACAAAGAAAACATTTTTGTAAATGTAAGGTCGCCGTCTAAGTAAATTTTACTTGTATCTTTGCGTACATAGTGAGATTCAACGGGCTGGAACGTTTTGACATGCTTTAAAACACCCTGTTTTATTTCGTCGTCTAAGACTATAATTCTAGTTCCACCGCGTCGATCGGGGGAAACAGAGGCACCACCAGAGCGATATTTCGCCAAAGCTGTTTGAACAGTTCTCTCTCCAATAGAAAGTGTATTTAGGAACATCGTTTTGCAAACGAACACTTTATTAGGTAAGTCAGAATTAGATTCAATAAGAGGTAAGCAATACTTAACAGATCTCTTACGTCTAGACACAGGATTCGTCGTAGAGGGATACTTAGTATCGCCTACTTCGGTGTGGTTGACGATGTAATCCCACTGTCGACTGTGATCTCCAATTTTCCAAAAAGAACTAAATATACGTTCCCGTTGGTGTGCATCAAACTTTTGAAAGCATTTAAGACGACAAGTACCCGGACATGGTGGTTTTAAAATCTTTTCATCTCTCTGAACTCCATTCCTACTCATATACGCTTTTCCTAAATTTTTTAAACATTTTCGTTTAATATCTTTCCACTCATCACGGCGACGGTGACGTCTTCTTGCAACTCTAGCCGACGGTGTATTTTCACTTGATGAGCAGACAGAAGAGTCCTGACTTGAAGCGTTACTCAGGTGTGGTGTATTGGCTCTACTGGCACTACTAGATGAATTCTCAGCATCACAAATCGATAAATTTCTGAATAGTGGAGTCGAAGTGGCCATCAAAAAATCATTATTTGGGGAGGGCATTAGTGTTATGTCCAGTGAAGGTTCTATTATATCAGCTGATTCGTGTGAAAATTTTTCAACACATGGCTTTGAATCCACACGTTCTGTAGGGCTTTCATTTGGTAATGGGGATGAAATTAAGGGTAACATTGCGTCTGGATTATTTATTACCTCGGTAATACTTGGTATACTACTGTTTTTAATGCTTGTTGTACTATTAATAAAAGATTGCCCGAACATCGTCTTATACTGATCCCACTGGTCTTCAGCTTCAAGTGGTACCGGCGATTCTAAAAATACAAGTTTGCAATTAGTTAAAAACTATACACAAGAAACAATACACATAAATAAAAGTGTTAGACAATTAACATAAATCAAACAACATTACGGGTTTTATTCCCCAAAGCGATAGGCAGAGTTTAGAGAGGTTAGAGAGGATAAGAGAACATAGTCCACCCACTTTTCGCCAGTTATTAGTCCCATTGTAATGCCTATTGTCAAACACTAGGCGCAGTTCAAACTCCATGTTATGAGAATTTCGAAATTGAAAAACCCAATAATATATTGCCCGACCCGGGAATCGAACCCGCCAGTCATGCTTACTTCCACTAGACCAACAAAGCAGTTAAAAAAATTATTTTAATGATATTTTAACTATAATTTGAAAAGCAGAGAATCGTATCTTATTTTTTTAACGGAGCATAAAGCCGTATGTCTATGATACGTCTTTATACGTTTACTCATTATTATATTTAAACATCGCAAATGGTCGTAAGTATAAGTTACGACTCCTATAATTAAATTGTTGTGTAGTATAAAGTCTTAACTGACCACTGTTAACGTTTGATTACAGCGCATATAGTCGTAACATAAACGTTCCGACGTTATGCGTCGGAACGGTCGTAATCACTGTTTCGTCTGTTGAGACATAATCAACACTATCACATACTAATTATTATATTCGTACTACACATATAAACAAGTAAAATAAATACAATGCAAAACAAATCAGTAAAACTTACCATTTCCAAAATTTTCATCGACCGTTACTTCACTATTTTGGTTTATTTGTTCATTTAACACTAGTTTCATAATCTTGGAAGCACGTACAATCGGCCTAAGTTCCGCATGCTCACCTTAAAGGCGATAATCGCATAGCACGACTCACGACTCGATCGCACAATGCACGAGCTTTGACCAATAGGATGCACAAAGCGTATTTTAGTGGTGTTCGTATTAGTATAATCATGTATAGAATGTGTGACACTCACACTAGGAGCGTACTATGCTCACTTGTTTCTGATAAGAGACGAGTTTTTAATGGGCACGGCCAGCGCGGCGAGAGCTCTTTGTTATTGAATTGAATTGTTATTTTATTATTGACAAGAATTAATTTTAGTACTCATATCTTCTGTCTGTTTGGTTTAGAAAATGTATTATTGGTATTGCAGTATTTACAAAAATAATTTGTAATAACTAATAACAAATATGTCAAACTACAATTTATATGTATTAATCCACTTTAATATTTTCCTCTCTCTATCTGGTCTATAGATATAGGTTATTTATGAACACTTTCACTGCCTCTCCATTTTTCACCATATTCTATGTGATGCCGCATGCCGCAGCGACCGCACCATATTCCATTCACAATAAGATGAGACATTGAAACGAACCGTTTTACTACAGTCCGTTCCACCGATTTTGACTTCTATTCCGTAGGCTTATGGATGGCATTAAAGGCAAAAAAGTGGTTACAATACCAACTGTTTACTGCAGCTGCCATTTGTCATGGCACCAACGCAATAGAATTCAAAATCGATTGAACGGACATTTATGGTTTGTTTACCTTTTATCACACGGCTCCCTGAATACGGTAGGTATAGGTGCGTTGACCGGCACTGCATGAAGGTATCAAATGTTTATATTAATTTTTTTTGTGTCGAATCGACTTTATTAAAAGTAAATAACTATCTAAATTTCTATGTGTTTGTTTATACTTGGGCAATTTGGGAATACTTGGAAATTACAGTAATATTTGAACCAATACTCTGCGCAGTTCATACAATGCTATCAGAGCTTTTTGTTTATAGCTGCCGCAAGGCCGCAAGCCGCACAACTCTTGCAACTGCAATAAAAATAATTTCAATCATTGTTATTTAGTGGGAATGTCTGGAAATTCGGTTAAACAATAGAGGACGGCTTAATACAACGGCCATACGTTTTTTTATTACCTTAGGATTCTCTCAAATGTTTTGCAGTTGTTCCTTGTATTTGGTTTAATACTTATAATTTTATGTTACTCGTTCATTTCTCACACTTATGCATATTGTCTCTAATTGGGGGAAACTAGGAAGGGGTGTGGTTTGTCACTAGCTGCGCTCTCGCAGGAATATTTTCTTAAGTGAGTATGCTTATCTTTGTTTAATAGTACGTTACTCATTTTACGTTAACTATTAATAGTACACCTTAGACTATATAAACAATAACAAAAACAATCGATTGTTTTATTTTTAAAAGCAAACATCTTCACTGTTGACAAACGACTTGACGTCGCGGTCGGTACTGTGCTCTGATTGGCCGGCCGCGGACCAATCGATCGGAGCATACCGTCTGAACTATCCACGCGACTTTATTCGCGGGAGCGTTTAAATGTTAAGACCATTATCCATTAAAAAACTCATTATTTATATAAGATATTAAAATTTGGATTTTAGTAATAGATAATACTATACAAGATTGTTGTAATGGCACAAAAAAAACGGTTTTAGTCAAAAACAACGTTACGACCGTCTGCGTGGGAGCCATCGATATTAATTTATTAAATAGGATTACAAAAACGCAAACTGCAGTAAAACAACAGAATAGTTCATAAGAAGTTCCGCCAGGTGCAGCAGTAGACACACGTCTACGTAGAACAGTTGACAGGCGCACATCTCACTGAACGATGAGCGGTGCACGCGCCGGACGTTCTTGCATAACTTCCTTTCTTCATCTGCAAGGAACAGTTAAAGTAATCTCCATGTATAAATAATATATTATGTATGTTCAACAAAAATAAGATGTTATCATAGTTAGCCTATAAAGTTGACACTAGCCTAATCTCTGCAAGAGTGAGCCGTAATCCACCACGCAGTGCGGGTTGGTGGAAGTCACGTCTTTGAATAGTTTGGTTTTATTACATGCCAGTTTCCTCACGATGTTTTAATAAGTAGTTTTTTTTACTAAGTCTATGCTGTCCCACAGTCCAGCAGTTACTTTAAAGCAATTATTATCACCATTAAAAATTTCAGCGCTTAGGTCAAATTGCACAGGTACGCAATATATCTCTATTGCGTACCTGTGCAATTTGACCTCAAAATGAGAGTGCACGTGCACTCCTGAGATTTCTCCACAGCTTTATAGAATGGCTCGCAATTTAGACTCAGTATAATTTGTAACATCAAGTTCTTGAACAACCAGACACGTATCATCCCTGATGATGACCATGCTATATACTACAAAAATATTAAAAGAAAATATATTCAAGAAACAAATTATGTTATAAGCCCCTAATATTAGAGAATGGGATAAGGTTGCAGGAAGAAAATACTTATTTGTAGTGCAACAGAAAAATATATAATTTTTAGAACAATGTTACTTCGGTTGCTAGGACACATCAAAAGCAGTAGACAAGATGTAGTTTATATTAAACTTATAGGTTTGCAACCTCTAACACCGCCCTTTAAACTTATCTTGTAGACATACATCCGTAGCTAGACCTAACTCGTTTACAAAATACTTATGTTTCTCTACCGACAAAGGTTTAGTTAAGACATCCGCCGTAATTTTGGACGTTGGCATGTAATTTATTTTTACTGCACCATTGCTAACCGCCTCCCGGACGAAATGATGACGTATGTCTATATGTTTTGACCTACCATGAAACATACTACTTTCAGTCAATTTCAAGGCCGACTGATTATCATTGAAAATAGTTATTTCAATGTTACTACCTATACATTCGTGCAAGAAAGATTTTATAAACAGTGCTTCTTTACAAGCATCGGAGAGCGACATGTACTCCGCCTCAGTACTCGATAACGCAACGGTACGCTGTTTCCTACTTTCCCAACAAGTAATAGAATTCCCAATTTTGAAAACATATCCCGTATAAGAACGTCTATCAATTTCATTAGAAGCCCAGTCTGCATCAGCAAAACCTGTCACAGATAAGCCAGTTTTCTTATAGGTAATGCAGTAATCTATTGTACCTTTAAGATAACGCAAAACACGTTTAGCTGCTTTCCAGTGGACATCGGAATAACAGTTATTGAATTGGCTTAATACGCTTACAGCGTGACATATATCAGGGCGCGAACAGACCGCTACATACATAAGACAACCGATCAATTCCCGATACTCCAAACTGTCATCTTTTTTTTCAGCTTTGTTCAATTTTTTACACTGCATTGGAGTTTCAACAGATTTGCAGTCTTGCATTTTGTATTTCTCTAATATCTTTTTAATATAGGCACTTTGATCTAGAGTGATCTTGCCATTCTCTTTCCTGATTCTTAATCCTAGAACTCTTTCTACAGGACCAAGATCTTTCATCGCGAATTCTTTCATCAGCAATGATTTAGTTTTAGTTTTTTCCGCATTACAATTGCTAAAAATTACTAAATCATCAACATACAATGCGATAATCACAAACTTGTCGCCATTTCGCTTTATGTATACACATGGTTCAGAGAGCAATCTCTTAAACTTGAGTTTGTTGACAAGAACATGATTGATCTTTTCATTCCACGATTTAGGCGCTTGTTTTAGACCATAAACAGCTTTGCGTAGTCGATACACTTTATTATTGCCTCTACCTTTTTCAAAACCTTCTGGTATTTCCATAAAAATGATTTCTTTTAAATCACCGTTTAGAAAGGCTGTTTTTACGTCCACGTGGTCAATCTCCATGTCATACTCCATAGCCAAAGCTAATAACATTCTTATGGTTTCGTATCTCACTACAGGTGAAAAAGTTTCAAAATAATCCACTCCATACTTTTGTGTAAATCCTTTTGCCACTAGACGTGCTTTGTATTGTAATAGTTCACCATTAAGCCCTCTTTTCTTCTTAAATATCCATTTGGTCTTTATTGGCTTTGCACCTTTCGGCAAATCGGTTAAGGTAAAGCACTTATTGTCCAAAAAGGACTGATACTCGTCTTTCATAGCAGCTCGCCACTGCTTGGCTTCAGGACTATTCAACGCTTCTTCAACTGTTCTTGGATCATCACTGCTACACGCCTCCCCCGTCAAAAAACCACACAGGAAGGAGTTCTCATCAGCTTCCACGTATTCTGCTCTCGAGTCATCTGTCTCAAATGAAACATCTGGAACATAAGTAGCATCTGAGTGATGATCTGTGACCAAGCTACTGGTCGAAGCCTCGCTATCATTAGCATCATCAGTAGTCACAGAAGTTTGTTCTGACTCTGTTCTATTCTCGGTTACACAAGGAGTCTTAAGTTCTATTACCACATCTGATTCTACTTTAGTGAAGTTCAGATGCTTGAGGAATTGATTCTCAATGAACTTAACATTTCTCGCTATTGTTAGCTTATAGCTCTCAACATCCAAGAGCCTGTATCCTTTTGTGTTCTCACAATATCCCGCGAATATGTAAGGTTTAGATTTGCGATCCAGTTTATTACGATTATTTTGTACAGCATATGCTAAACAACCAAACACACGTAAGTTATCTAAATTTACCTTGTGTCCAGTGTAAATTTCTTCTGGAGTTGCACCTCTAACTGCCTTTGTAGGTGAGCGATTTTTAATGTACACCGCAGTGTTCGCAGCCTCAGCCCAAAAACGTTGATCCAAACCTGCTTCCAGAAGCATACAGCGCACCGCCTCCATAATCGTTCGGTTCGCGCGTTCGGCAACTGCATTTTGCTGTGGACAGTGAGGAACAGTAGTATGATGCCGGATTCCACACTTACTCAAATACTGCTTAAATCTCGTATTGATGTACTCGCCACCATTATCGCTTCTCAGGATTTTAATCTTTTTATTAGTCTCGTTCTCTACAAGAGCTTTAAAAATCAAAAAATACTCAAAAACTTTGTCTTTCGATTCTATTGAATAACAAAATGTCTTCCTAGAAAAATCGTCAATAAATATTAGCAAATATCTCGCACCGCTTATAGATTTCACTGGCATAGGGCCGCACACGTCCGTGTGAACCAGTCCTAACACCTCACTTGCACGTGAAAAAGATTTCTTAGGGAAAGGTAAATTAGTAACCTTACCTTCAATACAAGCGATACATTGCTCGTATGTAGATACATCATAGTCGATACCAGCCGCCATACCACTCTTGAGTAGGTTCATGCTGCGACTATTCAGATGTCCAAGCCGACGATGCCATAAACCCTGAGATTGAACATCTGCCTGGGTACTCAAGGAGACGCTTACTGGCATACTGTGTTCGCGCGAAACGGAATTTATAGACGCATCCCCGGTTTCTAATTTATAAAGACCGCATGCATCCCGTTTTGCTACAGCTACTACCTTTCCGTTTTGGTAAATTTTACAAAAAATCGATATAAATTTTACTTCAAAACATTTTTGTGTCAAAATACTGACAGATAACAGATTACATGACAAGTTCGGTATAAAAACTACATTACTGACAGTTATCCATTGGTTTTGTAAAAAGAGTTTCACATTACCACGACCCGACGTAAAAAGTTTTTCACCGTTCGCAACGCTTATTTCTTTTGGCGTATCACACACAAAATCATGCAAAATGTTTATATTATTGGTCATGTGGCAAGTTGCACCACTGTCGACGTACCACACATCTCGATCCAGCTTTACCGTCAGAGCCGACAACATAGTCGTCCTGCCAGGAGTTTTCTGAACCTTCTCCTCCTCTTGACAACTGGCACTAGATGGCTTATCCTTATGCGGAGCTTTCTGTCTGCAATCTCTAGCGTAATGGCCTAATTTTTTGCATCGAAAGCACTTGGGACGCTTCGAGATCGAAATCGAAGTCGTTAGGGCATTCTGTTCCGTACCTTCTGCATCACCTCGTCTCTGTGCCTCCTGGAGTAGTTTAGTTTTCACCAGTTCACTTGAGAGAGAAAGGCTACTATGCTCTAACGTCATAATGAGTGGGTCAAACTGCTTGGGGAGCCCACTGAGCATTATTATAGCAACGAACTCGTCTTTCAGAGAAGCATTTATGTCTTGCAGTTGTTGGGCTGTATCTAGAATTTTTGTAATATACGCCTCCATACTGTCAAACTGCTCTAATTTTAAGCTAAATAGCATTCTGAGGAGACCTAATCTTCTACACAGACCTTTGTCCTCGAACGAATTCTGTATATTCTTCCAGGCCTGAAACGCAGTATTGCAATTCCTGACAACGGAGTAAACAGAGGGCTGAACACTGAGGCAGATTCGTGCTAGCGCTTTTTCCTGTTTCTTCTTGTCTTCGCATTCTGGTTTATTTTTCTTATCGACCTCGTTGACACATTCAAACAAGTCTTCATGAATAAGCAACATCTTCATTTGAAATTTCCAGTTGGTGTAATTATTTACTCCGGAGAGTTTTTCAATTGCGATGGATTGGTTACTCATTTTCGCGATTTCTTACTTGATAATGTAATTAATTATAATTATCATACGCGTTCTGTTTCCTCACGCTCTGCTACCATATTAGAGAATGGGATAAGGTTGCAGGAAGAAAATACTTATTTGTAGTGCAACAGAAAAATATATAATTTTTAGAACAATGTTACTTCGGTTGCTAGTACACATCAAAAGCAGTAGACAAGATGTAGTTTATATTAAACTTATAGGTTTGCAACCTCTAACACCTAAGGCCAGACAGGAAAAATCTGCTGATAAAATAATCACTAGGTCACACCAGCCACTGAAAAAAATAAGCCTCTCCCAAGTTGCGCCTCAACACCCGGTACTCCGCTTTCCTTATTAAGTCTGTTTAAGCCTCCTTTTAAGATCATTAGACTATCTTGCTATGGGTCGTCACAAGATTTACGATCTAGTTAAGGACTCAACTTGTCTAAGGCCATCGGTCCTTTGGCAGATAAGGCCGGCCCATTGTCATTCCAGGTGTTAAAAAACTAAATAAACGCATTCGGCAGATTTATAAGACAGTTGTTAGTTGTTAGACTTGCATTTGTCAGAATATTGAGCTACAAAAGGGATGCTTGAAGCTAAGATGAGAATGTTTAAAGGGATGCGTGGTGTTAAGCGAATGGATAAGATAAGAAATTAGTTTAAAGGCTGGACCAAAAAGACACGTCATAAAAAAAAAGATTTCTTATGTTCAGGGGTATTCGAAAATACTCCTTGTATGTACCGCGATTTTTTGCAGTTTTGGAGTTATTATTCTTTTTTGTACTTTTTTGAGTTTCAAAATTCATTCATTAGTTTTTGTAGTGATATTCATGAATTTTATTTTCATACGTAAAATAATAAACTAACTAACATTCCTGCAAGTTACTCAAAAAAGTATCGATACGAGGAATTTTTAGTGGTAAGATTGATTTTTACCAACTTCAATTAAAAAATACAAAAATGTGGTTAGTACATAGATTCTAGCTGACTTTCAAAACTATGCAAAACATAAAAAAGTTAGTACTTAATGTTATATTATTCGCTGTAATCGGCCTTTTTTTTTTCTGGGTGGAGCGGGAGGGCATGTCAGACTCTTACTGACTAAAACCCACCCGTGTTCCTTCTCTTGCCTGTGCAATGCCAGGGGGCCACGGTATCCCTTTCGGACTTTCCCGCAACCCCGGCAGGCAATGGTCTCATCGGACCCCTTCACTTGCTGACACTCTTTGAGGCGCGCGTGGAACACAACGCGCCGTCGACCCGGGCTTGGTCCTTGCCGGACGGCGAGCTACCCATTGCTCACCGTCCGCAAGCCCGCCCCTACGGTGGCCGGGAATCAGCAATTGATTCCCGACGCCTAGGGCGTCTCCTCCTGCGGCGGCTAGGAGCGTGAGGGAGCGAAATTTGCCTCTCCCTTACGCGCTCCGCCTCCTACTTTGCAAGCATTACTGCTTCGCAGAAGGAGGTGACGGCCTCCCATGCCCTCTCGCTCCGTACCATGGCCTGGACCAGGGCCGGACGCGAGAGATCCCCGCCGCCGATCGCCTCCACGAGGACACGGCGGTGCTCTGCCCAAGCCGATACCTCCACCGTATGCTCCACCGTGTCCTCCGGGCGATCCACGCAGTGATGACACCCGGGCGTTTCCTCCCGCCTAATCCGAAACAGGTACCTCCCGAAACAGCCGTGTCCGGTGAGGACCTGCGTCAGGCGGAAGGTGAGGACGCCGTGGCGCCTCTCCAGCCACTCCTCAAAGAGGGGACTTATTGCTGCAATAGTGGTGTGCCCAGCACTGGGTTGCGACAATCGCACTCTCCATGCCGCCATGACATCCCGTCGGAGCTCTGTCCGCTGTGCCGCGATTTCTCGCGGCATCGGAGTCAAGCCCCGGCGTTTCGCCTCCTCGCGCCACTCCCAAATATGCGCGAGGACTTTTGCCTCCAGATCCCATGGCGGCAATCCAGCAGGCCGGCTCGCCTTACCGGAGACCGTGCGGTATCCCCGGACCAGCCGGGTGGCCATGACCCTCTGGGACGCGTTCAACCTGCGGGCAGACCGCCGCCTCAACGAACGCGCCCACACCGGTGCCCCGTACAGGGCCATGGACCGCACGATCCCTGCGTATTGCCTCCGGCAGGAGGCGTTTGGACCCCCTAGATTGGGCAGGAGCCACTTCAAGGCAGCCCCGGCGTAATCGGCCTTCCAATGTAGATATTAAAAAATCCTTATAAGCTTTATAATAGGTGGTCCAAATGGTGACGCCATAAAAAAACTTAGATTCCTTATGCCCAGGGGTATCCGAAAATACCCCGTGTATGTTCCGTGAATAAAGCTTATCTTAACTTTGCTCCAAGCAAAGTTAAGCTAGCTTTTTTGGCTTCTTCAGGGTATTCACTCCTAACACCAACCCAAAGCTCATTCAGAGATACAGACTCAAATGTGTTTTAATGTGGATGAACTTTGAAAATCTATGAATGCTTCAAAATCCAGGACGGTTAGCATCGCAAGTTGACTTTGATGACCAATAGATTTTGTACCTATTCAATATCAATATCCGGAAATAAATATCTTGCGCTATTTCAAAATAATATTTGTACTTAATTGTGGTATTATTTTAACAGCCAAAAATTCATAATATCGGGGAGCCCTAGTGACTTTTATACGGAACCCCTTGGTTCCGTGGAATATTTTTTTTTTAATGACGAGAATAAGGAACACTATCTTTCATAGGTACCTCATGCGAAAAAGTCGTAAGTTTATGTATGTGTTTATGTAAAACAGAAAAGGGGTGACTACTGAGATGACGACTAATAGAGAAATATAGAATAGAAGAATAGAATAGAAAACATTTATTCGACACAGGCACAACACAACAGCAACAAACACATAAAAAAGAGAACATAAAACATAACAATAAAATTGCGAAAAAAATAACAGAAGAAGAAGAACAAGAAGAAGAAGACATGTTGCGCTGCCCCCAAATAAATTTATTTATTTATTTAAACAATCTTACACTATCATTACAGGTTCACACCCAATGCGATAATGTGATTACACGTTAATCATTGACTACTTACTAACTTGAGAGTCACCCTCACGAATTCCGCCAATGTACAGTTAAAAATGTCAAGCCTTTGTGAGGCAATATTTAATAAACGAATGGCTCTTGCAACTGGTGCGAATTTGCCTACGTTAGTGCGAGCAAACTGGACGTCGAAAAGCTGTGCCCTCAGCGCCTGCCGCAGCCTGGTGTTTGGAACGAGCAGCCTCAACGATGCTAATACATATCTCCGGATTATTTAATCTACCACGAAACACTTCAAATATATATTTTGCTAACACTAAGTTACGCCTTACCTCCAGCTTATAGTATCCAACCATCCCTATAACAAAGAGGGTTGGATACATAAGTGGATAGTAAGGGTAAATTCCGTATTGCCTAAGGTACAGATACCGGATAAAGGAGATTGCCACGGAGCAGGTCCCTTTTGTGGTATCGGGTGCCTGATTTTAATAATAACCAAAAAATATAACTATTTTTTTTTGTGTACAGGGTATTTTTTATACAATTTATTTCATCCTGGGAATAAAGTTAAAGTTAATTAATAGTTAAACATTACGTCGACATCCGTTTGATTCAATGTAGTCTGTGGTTTGATTGACATACAAAAAAAGTTGCCAGGTATCAAAGAATTTAATAACTAATGCTATCTTTTAATCAATCGATATTAATTAAAACGATATTAAAAAATAATAAAAAAAACTATTATTTTTTATTTTATTATATATAACCTATGGGCAGTTTACATCTTAATTAGATCTCAACATTTGACAACTTCAACGCTACTGTGTTAGTATTTTGTTTTAGGACGATGAGATAGAATGATGTTATCTCTGTCCTTTTATACGTATTATTGTACCATATATATCTGAAATGAACAACAATACGTGTACGCCAAATATGAGTTTATGTAAAGTATTCTTGATGACGAACACTATTGGATAAATAAACAATGCTCATAGTCGATGCGAGTAAAACCGATGGAACGATGATAATAATAGGTTGCTTAAACTCATAATACTCATTGATAAATAATAAATGTTCAGAAAAGTAATAGACACAAAAATAACAGCCATGTTTATTTAGATAACTCCTTAGTAGAAAAGTAGTTTTTATCGATTGATCTATAACGATTTATAATATATTATTTAAAAAAAATATCTGGCAACATTTACTTGTGCATGTCACAGAACTCGCAGACTTCGTTCTGTGCACAGACTACATAGAGATACTTACGTATGTTCTGTGGTTCGTTACGTGCGTCATTGCTTTGTTTAGATACTTTGAGTTTTGAATTCCGTAATCTTTTACTTAGTTATTATTTACGATACGTGCTTTTTCTGCTACTACCGAGTTGAGTTATTAAGTTCCTGGAGTGCATTACGTTTTGTGAGATAAATTGACTCTTAATAGTGCTGTTCTTTGTGAGATATTTGACTCTTAGTGCTACAACAGAAAAACAATGATATCTCTTGAACCAGGGTGAATAAATGAAAAATGGTTTCTGATTATGAAAATACTATGTTTTTACTATTATTTAAAATAAAAATCTTCAGGGCACAACAATTTTCCAGTAGGACCCAACTTTCCTTACAAATCGGGCAATCTCTTTTGTAAAAAAAAAAAAAAAATGTAATTTGTAAAAAATAGGGATAAGGACAACATTATGATGAATAAACCACATTTCGTACCCGTTCTTTTGGTATTGTCGGTTTCTGATAATACTGGATCAATATTTCAACATAAACTAATGAATGTAAGAAATTTTTCAGCGTATGGTATAAAACCTAGAAACATAATTAGTGTCATGTGAAACAAGCAACTTTCTAACGCTGTACTAGATATGAGTACTTTTGGAAACGAAAGTAACCAATAGTTGAAACATCTGTTTAAAAATATTGTAACTTTTTAGTATTTGAAGGTAAACTTCAATCATTTGTTTGGGATACGTATTGGTTTGGTGATCGTTGATAGAATTTAAAATTCGATGATTCCATTGAACAACTTTATCTTCGAGCAACTTCATAAATCTGATTGCATAGATCATATCCGCATCAAACACAATTAAAACCACCATATTCATGGTGACATAAAAGGGCAGACTTGAATATATTACATGATTATAAGTGGTGAATAAAATAAAGCATAAAAAAGCATGGATATACTAATCCAATTATTCTTGATAAATATCTTGAAATGAACATCATTATTTACAAATCTATGGATAATATCTTGAATGGTCATAGTGAATATTACGTAATTCTTCGATTGAAGTAGATTATTCAAAAAGTTCATCAGGAATCCGGAAAAATTGAAAAAGAAGTCAGTATACGTGCCAATATCTTGAATTATTAGAAATCTATATTATTGTACTTCAACATCAAAATAATGAAGAACCCGATACAAATATTCAAACATGGTTAACACAGTTCCACAAAGCACTATAAATTTATTTAAGATATCATTTGGAGTTATGACATTGTTCTTGATGCAACATTTTGGATCTAACACAATGATTTGCATTAGGTACAAAGGTAGAAGCATTGATTGCACGTCTTTATCCACAATGTTATCCCAAAAAACATATTTTTGTAAATGTTGAACCATATTTTGTTTTTTCCTTGTCATGAAAGACATCATTTTGAAACCACTTTCGAAACGTTTTTTTTTTTTTTTTTTTTCATTATGAAGTACTCGCTAATAAACGGTTACTCATACAATTACAATCTAGACCTTGAGGCTAATAAGTAATTTAAATTTAACTTAATTTGCTAAACCTTATACAAAATTAAGAATGTGTCCATTGGCACTTTTCTTATAGTCTCTATTAAGTTGAAAGACACTTTGTTCACGTGTTCTTTAAACGTAGCGAAGCACTCACTGCACTGCACTGCATTACACTAACTTTACTAAACTAACTCAAATGGTTTAGTTCTTTTTAGTCTTCTCACTATGTCTGTGGTGTCAAGTAGCTGGATAGCCTCGACGTTCACATGATGAAGAAGCCTCTGCTCGTGTGCTTCGGCGTGGTTTTTTATAACTTCAGTTACAAGATCCACTCCAAGGTCTCGGTGGATGTCATCATTTCTGACGTACCAGGGAGCATTTACTATAGCCCGAAGTACCTTATTTTGGAATCTTTGTATGATATCAACGTTAGTCCGTTTTGTACATCCCCAAAGTTGAATGCCGTATGTCCATACTGGCATGAGTACTTGCTTGTATAAAAGTACTTTGTTATACACTGACAAGTTAGAATGTCTGCTAAGTAGCCAGTACATATTTTTATAGCGAAGGTCTAACGCCTGGCGTTTCTTTTTGACATGAGCCTTCCAGCGAAGTTTTGCGTCTAGCGTCATGCCCAAGTACTTTGCCGTATTTTCGTGTGGTATTACACGATTGTTAATATATACTGGTGTATAATTAGGTCTTTGGTTTGTGAAGTCGATATGTGTCGATTTAGATTCATTTAATTTGATTTTCCATGTTTTTGTCCAATCGGTGATGGCATTAACGGCAGTTTGTACCTTCTCCACTGCTTCTGTGTGAGTGACACCTGTAGCCATGATAGCCGTGTCGTCTGCAAAAGTAGCAATGACGCTGTTATTGGTTTCAGGGATATCGCAGGTGTACAATAGGTACAGGATAGGTCCAAGAACACTTCCTTGCGGTACACCAGCTTTTATTTGTTTGATATCTGAATAAGCATCCTCATGTCTCACTCTAAATGTCCTCTCAGTTAAATAGGATTCCAAAATATCCACAAATTGTTTTGGGAGCATTTTACTTAACTTATATATTAGGCCTCCATGCCATACCTTATCAAATGCCTGAGCTACATCTAGAAATACTGTAGAACAAACTTTCTTATCTTCTAATGTTTTTTCAATAACATTGGTTATCCTATGTATTTGGTCTATTGTGGAGTGTTTTTCTCTAAAACCGAATTGGTAGTTGGGAATCAGTTCTCTGTCTTCTATAATAGGTTTTAAACGCCTGAGTAGTAGTTTTTCGAACAATTTGGATATAATTGGTAAGAGTGATATGGGCCTGTATGATGTTATTTCTCGAGGTGGTTTTCCAGGTTTAGGAATCATGATAACTTCAGCAACTTTCCACATACTAGGCACATGTTTTAACCGAAATGTGGCATTGATAAGGGTTGTAAGTTTCACAATTGCTTTACGTGGCAGATTATGTAGGAGTTCTCCAGTGATTAGGTCGTATCCCGGAGATTTCCTTTTTGCCAAATTTTTGATAATGTTGTTAACTTCTTTTGGAGTAACAAGTTTTATTTCTATGTTGTCATGGTGAGTCGCGTCCAGTGTTATATTTTCAGAGCTTTCCTCGCTGTTCGTTTGAAAAGTTTGCTCTAGATGTTCTGCAAATATAGTCGCTTTCTGTTCATTATTTTTGGCCCATTCGCCATCTGGTTTTTGAATAGGTGAAACGTGATTGATAGGCTTTTTTAAGCTTTTAGTGGCTTGCCATAGTGAGTAATCAGATGTGCCATTACTTGACAGTTGACTAAGGTAATCATTTGTTGTCTCATCGTGAAATTCCTGAATTGCTCTACTTAACCTTTTTGTGAGTTTATTTAGCAGAGTTTTATCAGGCGGATATCTAAATTGTTGCCACTTTTGTCGCTGGACTCGCTTTATGGCTATTAGATTTCTAATTTCCAGTGGATATCTTTGAGTTGCAACTCTTCTTTTCATGTCAGGTGTATTTCGCCAGGCACAACGTTGGATGTCGGTAATAAATTTTGCTACTTCGTCATCTACTTGCTGTTTGTTTTTGAGGGATACTTTGAGGTCTATACAGTGGTCTAAATCAAATTGAAAGCTCTCCCAGTCAGTGTTTTTGTTCACTAAGGTTGGACTGCTTTCTTTTTGTATTATTGTCTCGCTTAGAGTTAAGATAATGGGTGAATGATCAGAATGCATATCATATCCTTCTTCTATGTTAAGGTATGCAGCTGACAAATTCTTATAAATGAAGAAGTCTATCAAATCTGGTGTTTTTCTAATATCGGTAGGCCAGTAAGTGGGTTTGCCCGTTGAAATCACATTGCACTTGATTTCTCTGATAGCACATAGTAATTCCTTACCCTTCGTATTAGTTAGCCTAGACCCCCAATGTGTGTTCTTTGCGTTAAAGTCACCTCCAAATATGAATGTGTTTCCTAGAGCTTTCAATAGATTCCTGTACTGCTCTGTTTTCAGCGCATACTTAGGTGGAATATATACAGCTGATATAGTAATATCATGATGTTTGGTTCTGACCACAACAGCTACAGTTTGTGCAAATTGTTCTTCGCATTTGTGTTCCAAGTAATGGTAGATGTTATCTTTAATAATGACGGCACTGCCACCACTCGCTTTGTTGTTGGGATGCAGTGCGTGATATATGTTATAGCCTGTTATGTGAATAAAAGATTCTCTCGTAAAATGAGATTCTGAAATGAGGCATACATCAATTTGCTCTGTTGTTAAGACTGCCTGCAACTCGTTTCGGTGTTTCAGGAGTCCGTTTGCATTCCACGTCATAATTTTTAGTGTGTTTTTCATTTTTGGTTTGAATGAGTAGGTAATTGTTTACTTTCTATGTTCCTCAACCTTTGGTCAAAAGAAGTTAACATGCTTAAAATTTTATTAATATTTTCATCTGTATTAGTACTTACAGAATTTGGGAGCACCGTTGGCTGTGACTGTGGTTGCGGTCCTTCTGTCATTTGCGCAAAGGACACATTATTTGTTACCTTTCTGTGAGCAGAACGTGATGGTTGTTGTCTCTCAGCACCAGAGGCCGGGATGTTAGGCGTAGCTACTTTTCTTTTGGAGGCTTTATTTTTCATTTGTTGTAGTTCTTTAGCTACAATACATCCTCTATAGTTAGCCGGGTGAGGCTCGCCACAGTGAACACATTTAGGTTTTGTATCTACTGATTTTGTACAGTCCTTGGTGAGGTGTTTACCAGTGCACTTCACACACCTTGGTTCCTTTGAACAATATTTTTGTGTATGGCCATATGCTTGACACCTTTTGCACTGAGGAATTAAATTTGATGTTTTTAAAGGCTGTACGTCTACCTTACAACCTAATATGGCCTTAATACCGTAGATATTGTTTATGTTCTCATCTTTTTGGAATGATAACATAAACATGTTAAGAGGTTCCTTATTCCTCCAGCTTAGTTTATTTACGGCATCCTGAATTTTATAACCTTTAGCATTCAGCTCTTCGACTATTCTGTTCGGCAGACATGATGAGTGCAGGTTTTTGACCATAACTCGTATCGGTCTGTCCTATTTATTCTCATACGAGTGCCAGAGACAGTTATTTTGCAACAATAATTTTGATACCGCTCGATATGAGTCTTCATCCTTGGCGTTTATTTTAACCGTTTCCCCGTTCATCATTTTTACAATGAATGAATCACCGTTTAGACTAGTCAAAAGAAGGTCGTAGAACTGTTGGTAGTTCTTGATGTTTTCGACTATGATTGGTGGAGGTTGTGGTGCCCTCTTTTCTTTTGGTTTCTCGGGTTTCGTGCCGGCCTGAGATTCATTTAAGTTTCCTCCTTGAGAAGGAGGAGATAGCGAAGTGTTCAGTTTCCTTTTCTTCCTACTTTTTTGTCGTACCCACTCGGTTTCTCGGGCAAGTTCCTCCTCGTCAGTCCCATATTCGACTGCATTTTGGGGCTTGTCGTTCGTTGACTGTTCCTTCTGTGAAGGAACATTCTTTTGCTCCTGAATGAGTTTCAGCTGTTGTTGCAGAGATTCTATCTGACCACTGAGGTCTTTCACTAGTTTTTGTAGTTCGAGGCGCTCATTCTGTTCCTCGATGTATCTGTTGTACAACTTATGCTCGAGTTCAGTTTTGAGAACTATTTTGTTTGGTGAAGACATAATTGAGTAGTATAATATTAAAAACTATAACTTATCGTTTATTTGCACAATTACACATGATTCACTTAGGGCGGTATGTAGGTCATCGCGGCGACCGTGTCGAGACGCGCCGGAGTATGTTGCTGCGTCAACAGTTTTACACGAGCGCGAACTTGTGCAAGAACGTGTATGACGCGACCGTTCTCGCTAGAAGCCAATTGACCACTGAAAACGTAAGTGAAGAATTTATTAAATTAACGTAATTGATTAGTTTTCTAATGTAAGTTACCTAACGCATAAAACAACAATGGCGGTCACTTATAGTAATTACACTTCTGGTTTGTAACCGCGGAGTTCCAGTCCACAGACAAAGACCGTTGGGCTATTGCTAGTTTCATCATCATCGTCATAATTTCAACTGAAACACGTCCACTGTTAGACATAGGTCTAAGGCCTCGCCTCTTCGACCAGTCCTGTGCTCCTTGCATCTACAATCGCAAATAACTCTAACTGGACCTTGAAATTAGAACTATAAGGAAATTTTACGATTGAAGTTGCAGTTATCCAAGTCGCTCGATCATCGCCATATATTATCATCTCGTTTATAATTGGGAAGCGAGTATGTTCTTGCTTATACCTGTAATAAAATTGTACCTATTATGAAACAAACTAATCGCAGAAACGATATTTAAAGCTCGTGATCATATTTATTCTACTATACTTCTAGATATATCGACACTACAAACCTGCATTTTAACAATACACGAGAGTCTGAAAATGACGCAATGTACTTGTCACAGCCATTTAGTTAAATTAGCCAAATTTCCAATTGGATGTCTAGGCAGTTCATTAAACGCCGGCATCCAATTAGATGCCTAGGCCGATAGTTAATTGAAATAGAATCATTCAACGTTTAACAACTTGGCGTATTGAAAGTCAGCTCTTTGAAGATGACTGACCAAGACTCAGCCAAGTGATCCAAATGGTGAAAAAATTCACAACACGACATTCAGTCATCTGGTTAAACGTTGCGCTCAAGGACTGGGCTAGTTGTTCTTCAGCTATTTAATTGGATGCCAGCGTTTAATGAACGGTCTATATATGGCTGCGATATTTATTTATTTATTTGATTTACACGGCTTAGAAAACCAATTACATAAATCAGAGTATATATAATAAGTACAAACATAACACATAACGAATAACAACAATTAAATTCTATTATTCTCACAAAAATGTAGGCACATAACCATTAAATTGGCGAATATATTATAAAGCAGATCGCAGTCCGGATTGGCTTCCACGACCTTATTTAGTGCGGTCAACACACGCGGTATGGGAGACGCAGCATGGGCTGCTGTCCAACACGAAGACACGCTTAGCAGTTTATGTTTTCTGCCACGGAGATAATTATTCGGTGTATAGAGTCGAATCAGTTCATTATGGATGTCAGGCGCATCCGTCATACCCTTCCACAGTTTGAGCATAACGCCTACCTGGCCACCGGCGTATGATATCCCAGACATCCTAAGAGGAACTTGATAGGATAGAGGTAGGGATAGTAACCGAGATTTCTTCAGTAAAGAAAACGCAGGAATGCTTTTTGCACTTTTTCTAGAAGAAGTGCATACTTTGCTTCGTGCGAATTCCATACAATAGAACTAGCTTCTAGCTTGGTTCGGACAAGTGTGGTGTATAAGAGCCTTATTACATACTCGCTGCAAAAATCACGGGAATTACGGAGAACAAACCCTAGCCTTTTAAAAGATTCTTTGGCTACTGTAGAAATGTGGTCCTGAAAAGTAAGCTTCTGGTCAAATGTGACACTCAAGTCCTTCATGTTGGTTGATCTAGCTATTTTAGTACAATTTATTTGGTATTCAAAATCAATTGGGTGCCGCATTTGACCAAAGGTCATTACGTAGCATTTGGAAGAATTGAACTCCATTTTATTTTGATCTCCCCATTCATGTATGGCGTTTAAATCGTTTTGCATAGCTTCGCAATCCGAAACGGCGTTGAAAGCACTAAACAGTTTGAGGTCATCTGCGTAAAGGAGACACTCAGCAAATTTTGCAACGGCTGGTAAGTCATTTACCATGAGTAGAAATAACAGAGGCCCTAGTATTGATCCTTGACTTACACCAGAGCGTGTGTAGTAGGGATGAGATACGTAGATATCCAGCCTTAAAAACTGCTGACGGTCACGGAGATAGTCAGCTAAAAGTCGAAGTACGTTCGGTCAGAAACCAATGGCACTGAGTTTCCGAAGCAAGATATCATTATTAACTCTGTCGAAAGCTTTACAAAAATGAAAATAAAGTACATCCACCTGTCGTTTTTTGTCAAGATGCTTTGATATGTACTCAGTGATTATCTGTAGATTGGAATCAACAGACCTCTTGCATCTAAAACCGTGCTGGCTGTTACTCAGATATTTTTCAACCTGGGAGTATATAAGTTTATGAATATAATTTTCGAATATCTTGGCTGGAGATGATAATTCAGCGACAGGTCGATAACTTTCAACAGCTGATTTATTGGCAGTCTTAGGTATGGGCGTCACTCGTGAGATTTTCCAGTGGTATGGATATATGCCTGTCTTTAATGCCAAATTAAAAATGTGACATAGGGGAGCGGAAAATAGTTCTTTGAAATGTTTCAAAATAACAGGTGGAATACTGTCAAGCCTTATGGAACTTCTAGGTTTTAATTTATCGATACCGAACTGGACATCATCGAGAGTGAATTGAAAAATATTTATGTAATTACTGTTGGAATTAGTTTCCTGATTAGTTTCCTGATTAATACATACAGGATTTAATTATGGTATTTCAGGCAGAAACAGACCTGCAAAAAATCGGCAAAAGCTTCAGCAGCTGCTGCTCCTGATAAGCAGTCGCTCTTATAGCTAACGCTAGGTTCAAAACCCCCTTTCGAACGTAAGCTGTTAACGTGTCGCCAAAATTCCAGCGGGTTGCTTTTAATATTATTTTCAATGCGCCTTATATACAAACTGTAGACTTCTGCAGTAGGAGTTCCTGAGGTCCGCAAAACTCTTGTACTCATCGCTGCAGTTGGTTCGCTTCCAGTTTGCATGTAGTTTTAGTTTTAGTTTAATATCATTAATTATTTCTGAAGTAAACCAAACTGGATACCGTTTGAAAGTGAATTTGGCACGATTTTTTTTAGGCATGCAGTCGTCGAATATTTTGTAGATGTTGCTATAAAATAAACTTACCGCATTTCTAACGTCACACGTCTGTAAACCGGGTTCCCAGGAAATTTCGGATAGAGATAGGTACAGCTGTTCGACATCACATTTGTTAAAATTCCAGTCTTTAGCTGGATCTATGTTACTCGACTCAATGACATCCGATCCGTGAGCTGATTCAACCTTTTTTTTTTCTCTTTATTTATTAGGGACTTGTACCATTAACAGGTCATGTCAGCCCCATCTTTTCCTTATTTAAGTTACTTACAAAATTTTCTTAAGACTATTAAATATAAATTTATAAATAAGCTTAGCTTTATTGCTTGCAGGGTAAGCCAGAATACATTGAAATATACCTAAATCGAATGCATTTAATTTTAATTTTTTACACAAATGTTGCCTTTCAAAATTATTGCAAATACAATATATAAGGAGGTGTTGTACATCTTCTGGTTTATCACAAATCATACAGTTAGGTGAAAGGGATTTCTTTATTAAAAAGGAAAAAAAATTTAGTGGTACATTTCCCGATCGTATTCTAATAGCTATTTTAAGTAATTGCCTACCTAGTTTAACTTCAGCAAACCACGGTATTCGAGGAGGCTCACATTGCATAGTTTTGTACCATATTCCTTTTTCTCGAGATCTGATGTCAAAATGTTCTTTCCACTTTTGTTGCCATAGTGTCTTGTACCGTGAAAAATATTCTGAGTAATCAGGAATTATGAATACCTCGCTTCCGTCTGTACAAGATCTTTTAGCCAAAACGTCAGCCTCCTCATTACCTCTCGAGCCAACATGTGAAGGGATCCACTGTAATCTAAGAGTTACATCATTAGGCATGGTATAAACTTTATCAAGAATAACATAAGCTAACGCTGTCCCTCTGCAACCAGAGGCGGAGCGAGCTATGTGTTGTAAAGCGCTTTTGCTATCCGAAAAAATTACAACATTTTTAGATTCTAAACACCTATTTTTTAAAGAAGATATGGCTTCTGAGATTGCAAATAGCTCGGCGCACATTTGAAAACCCTCCCTTACTCCTAAACTATTACTAACATAGGCGGCACCAACACCATCCTTAGTCTTCGAACCATCCGTAAACACTTTTTGCCATCCTGCATATTTAATTCATCTAGTACATTGTTTAACAGTAAACTATAATTATACGAATCCTTGGACGCTTTAACGCAATCCAAATTGGTTAAGATTACTTCATTAATTTTTATTTTAGAAGTCCATACATCCAAATTAAACATCACTAGGGGCGAAGAGGCTAATACTTTATCGTGTTTAATCTCTGTATAAACAATAATAGTGTTTTTTTTTTCCTTTGCCAGTATCTACAATTACAAAGGGCTTGGAGTTCTTCTAATAAAAGTATGGTGGGATTATTCGAAAAAGAGCGGGCTTTAAAACAATATTTATATATATAATATTGCCTTCTCAAAAACAATGGCGGTATGCAGATCTCACACTCCATAACGTGTATAGGAGTTGTTTTTATAAATCCGCCAATGATTCTAAGAGCATGATTTTGAAGCAAGTTTAATTTTGAAATATGACTTTCGGAACTATTGTCATATAAACAAGATGCGTAATCTATCCTACTACGAATCAAGGCTATGTATAATCTACGTAAATGTTTTGGGTGTGGAGTACACCCAAAACATTTACGTAGATTCAGCCAAGTAGGTCCAGCCAGTACCCTCAATAAGTTTAATTGTTTTTGTGTTTTTGCATGTAGTTCATTTATATGTTTATGGAAAAGCAATTTAGTGTCCATCCACATGCCCAGATATTTGTAATTATTAACTAACTCCAAGGAAATACCTTCTGATTTAATGTCTAGTTCTTTACCTTTCCTACCTCTAGTAAATAAACAAATTTTAGTTTTATTTACCGAAATATTCAAGCCCAATTTTTCTAACAAATTAACAATCAGATTAACCGACTCCTGAAGTTGAATAACACTGTCGTGTTATTTATTATTTCCAGTATACAATACAAAATCGTCGGCGTATTGAGAAGTATTTACATTTCTAATGGCTTTACAGATGTTATGTGTTATAATATTGAACAGTAGTGGCGACATAGGATCACCCTGCGCTAGGCCTCTGTTTGTATACCTTTCAATATAATTATCATTTTCACATTTAATTTTTAGTCTCCTTTCACTGAGAAATTCCCATAAATACTTACAGATCCGAGTACCCACCGACAAACCATCAAGTATAATGACAACTCTATCTATTAAAACATTATTGTAGGCACTTTCTATATCCAAAAAACAGGACAGCGTGTCACATTTTTTTGAAAAACCAATCTGGATGTATGGAACTAACCTAGTGAGAGCGTCTAACGAGGAGTGACTTCTCCTGAAACCTACTGTGACTGGAGCTAAAATGTTGTTTTTTTCAACAAACCATTCAAGACGTTTAGTGAGCATTAAATTAAAAACCTTACAAAGGCATGATATTAACGATATTGGTCTTAATTTTTGTGTTAAATTACGACTACCAGTTGTAGGTTTAGGAATTGGGATAACTAAGATCTCACGCCATTGTACTGGTACAATTGATTGCTTAAAAATTGCATTATAGATTTTAAGAAAGTGTTCTTTTGCTGACCAAGGTAAGTTATACATCATAGAGTCAGTTATTTCATCCACACCGGGAGCTGTATCTTTCTTTTTAAGACAACATAGAAGCTCCTGCATTTGAAATTCACCTCCCAATAATTGGTTTGTCGATGAAAATAGTGGTTGTCGCGTAATTACAGAATCAGGAGCTAAGTTACAAAGCAAATCTAATTTATCTTCAGTAGATGAAGTGAATCTATTATATTGCCGTCCTTTTACCCACCTCATTTTCTTCCGAACCTCGGGGCTAGAAGAAGCATCATCTAATCCATCGCAAAACTTCTGCCAATTTTCTGTTCGAGCTTTACTAGTTTTTAATTTTGATTCAGCATATTTATTTTCTAGTTTGTTTAAATTCTGAGGTGTGGGGTTTCTCCTGAATTATTTTAAAGTTAACCGTCTTTCTGCTACAATTTTTGATAAATCGGGTGTCCAGTACGGTTTAGGTGTGAAGTTTTGCGATGGGTTTGTACAGACTTTAATTTTAGGAATACTCTTGTCAGCAGCCTCATTGATTATCCTAACAACAGCATTATACATGTTCTGAACCTCCTCAGAGCTTGATAGTAAATCAACGCGCATCAAAACTTCTTTTTTATACATTGACCAGTCAGCTCTTTTAAAATTTCGTTTAGGACAAAGTTTAATAGCATCCTGATATTTATAAGTGATCTTTATAATAAGATGATCACTTCCAATATTCTCATTCAAAACCCGCCAGCTAAAGTGCATAACTAAGTCCGTGGAAACCAAAGTGACATCTGGTGATGTTTCTTGGAGTACACCATTCACGTATTTACTTCTTGTTGTACTACCATCGTTTAGAGAAACAAAACCATTTTCTATTGAACTATCAAACAGCTGATTGCCCCGTGTATCATTTTTGCAGGACCAGTTCGTGTGGTGGGCATTAAAATCACCAACTATCATTGTACTGTGCATAAATTGAGAAAATAAACAATCCCAGTCAGCTTGTGAAGTACGAACAGGAGACGTACAGTATATCGCAATAATATTTGTTAAGTACTTACAGTTTAGGATTTTAACGCACATTACTTTAATTCCTGTATTGGTAAGACTGATTGGACAAACGTACGACTGAATTGATTTGTGAACAATTATTGCTAAACCACCATATCCATCATTCCGATCCTTCCTGTATATGTTATAACCACTTAAATTGAATGTACATTCTGGCTCCAACCAAGTCTCACTTAAAATCGCTATATGATTTTTTTCCTGGCTTAAAATAGCTTTAAACTCATTTCGTTTCGGTCTTACACTCTGCGCATTCCATTGAATGACGTGCAATAAAAAGTTTTTAGACGTATTAGCCATCTATAAAACAGCTAATAAATCTATCAAGTAATTCTCCTTCGCGCATTGTCTTCTTAAAATATAATCTACATTCTTTAACGGCTAACTTAAACAAACTTCTCAGTGTATCACCCAAAGATGAATCTGAAAAAAACAATTTCTTTCACTTTCTGTAATATCCTCTTCCAAAACAAACGGCTATCTTTTATCTGTGTCTGTTCATCTGTATTTTCAAGCTCAATCTGCATTTCTTCCGCTTCTTTATCAACATCTATCTGGTCAAATATTTTTTCCTGCTGCTCTCTCTGCGTGTACTTGGGTTTCGCTCGGTTTCTATTTGTTCTACTGATAATAGGTGATGTAGGTACTTCTGTCCTCTCTTCAGAATATGGTATTTTTTTTAAAGTTATTTCTGTAGTTTTTTCTTCTTGCGGGCCCGTATCTGTTGTACGGGTACTTTTATAGGGAGTTTTATTGCTAAGAGCCAGTATATTCTTTTCTGAAAGTGTCGCCATATCTTTGTTAACGAAATCCTTTTTTTTTGTTGTAAATATTTCTGAAGTGCTTTTTGGTATGTACAACTGTCTTGACTCATAATTAGTCTTATCTCTTTCTCTTTATGGAACGACACGCAATTTTTATCAAGAGACATATGGGGACCTTTACAGTTTACACATTTGTAACGTGTAGTTTCGCAATTCTCATGTCTCTCGCCACATTTTGGAAAAATCACGTGATTTATAGGGCATGACCGCTGCATGTGACCATATTTCCAAAAACCCGAGCATTGAGTTACTGGAAAGATATATGGCTCCACCTTAAATCTACACCCATATGCGTAATCATATGAAGGTAAGGCGGCCGTTTTAAAACAAAAACGTACTGATTCACTATCTTTCCACCCTTCATTTGTCATTCGTTTTAATCTTTTAACATATAATATCTCCTGATCACATGTAAAAGTTTCTTTTATTTCTTCCTTGGGAATTTCCTGTTCAATTTGTTTTACTATTCCATAGGACAAGTTTGTATCAAAAGTAAACTGGCACTGGTATCCCAGTTCTTTAAGTTTTTCACAATTCATCATTTTATCAGCCTCCATTCTTGAACCAAAACTCAACAAAACTTTGTTTGGATTTTTATATTTGATTTTTTGTATGTTAGTGATATCTTGTGATCTCAATAATTTAGCCATACTTACTGGTTTGGGTAAAGCTGTTTTTGACGTCAACCTAATTTCGAAAATTTCCACAGGTTCCTTTATAATTGCCTCTGATTGTTGAGAGTGTTGTGTCTGTGACAAACTGCGCGCAAGTTTCTTTGCCTTTCTAGCTTGAACGAGAGTAAATCCTTCGCCATCCGTAATTTCAACTGTCTCAGTTAGACTATTTAATCTGCGTTTATCAGCACGGAATAATTGTTCTTGCTCCGCATTCAAACATCCTTCGAAATTTTGATGAATATTCAACTCCAAAACATAACTATTATTCACCTCTTCATCACTTAATAGTTGGTCAATCACATCTCCTCCTCCTTCATCTTCAATATTTCCGTCAACCGAGTTATTTACGCTCATGATAATGATATATTTTTAAAGTAGCGTAGACCGAAAAACTGCTCTTCGCTCGAGTACAATACGTGCGTACGCTGTGTCGTACCGCGCGCGAGTGGATTCAACCTTTATCTCGGATCCTATCTCCTAGGATGATACGCGTTGGATAGCACAAGTCCATCTACACTATTAACTACCGCGTCTTGGATACCATCCCGGACTAATACTATATCTAAAATTCCTCCGTGGCTGTTAAAGATTACATTTTTATCAACAAGAGCACAAAAAGATACAATAGCAATAATAATTTTTAACACATGTCATTATTATCGATCACCTGTGCACAAAACTTTCAATCCCACAGAACCAACGCATATATTCTTCATCATTGGCACTAGGCTTTATATACACTATACATATGAGAAATGGATGACCACACCAGGTAAGAGATGCCCACAGATCCTCTCCGCAGTCAGTCTCGTACTCCTGTTTCCTACGTAGTGCTATAGGTGGTCGCGCCGCGAGCAAGACGCCTCCACACGGTGTATTTCTGTCACGGCGCAGAACACTCCAGTCACCACTTTTAAGTTCAGGATCCGTAGAGGACTTATAATCTCCACGGGGTACAATCTCTTCTATCGTGGCCGTCGGGCATAGTTGTTTGAGATACTGGCGTACCTCCTCTACACCCGAAGCCATGTTCCATAGGTGGATGAATTTACGGGCCTCCACAGCTTTCAAGCTAATGACGGTAGGATCAGCAGTTCCACACAGTGGTGCTTTATTCCGGTTGTTTTGTTTCTTCACCACAGTCCACTCTTCATTATTTGCCTCTGTAGTTCCCGTCAATTTTATATTAACATTATTCAGTAAACTGTTATCAATCGCTTGACCCTGGTGGTTCGCTGTTTCTGGTGTCTCTATTGCTAGGTGTTTAGATGTCTCAGGCTGGATGTTTGTTAGGTTGTATTGGAGACCAGAGAGGGCAGGTGGCTCTTTTTCTTGATTTTTTACCCTCTGAGCTTTTTTTATCTGCTGCGCGGTAGGAGTAGTCTTTGGGCGACCTTTAGGTCTGGATTGCAATTTACTCGCTCCGTTTAAATACATTCCAGACTTTTCATATTTTTTAAGTCTCGTGTTTAGTTCCTCTACTTGGAAAGCATATCTTTCCAATTTTAGTTCATGACTACTCACCAAGGATAATGCTCTGGTTAACAGATCCTTCAAAATTACCATCTCAGAACGCAAATCAGAAATAGCGATGGTATGATCGTTATTTTCAATATCAGAGTCAATGAAAGAACCACTACTTAGCGCTTGAGTCCTTGTCCTTCTCAGCGTTACATTTGGATCCATCTGACTATAGCCAACAGGGGTGAGACTATTATCTCCCCCTCTTTTCACGGTGCAGCGACATTCGGGGCAGACCCATGAATACATTTCGTCCGCAATAGGTTAGTTCTTTTTTCTAGTGCATGCCAGGTGAAACAGCTTGCCACAATGCTCATGCTTGCAACAGAGTCGTTCCTCATTATTGGCAATCTCGTTAAAACAAGCAGAGCCACTCATGTTGTCTCCAGCAAAGTCGTTATTGCAAGAAAAGCGAAGGTTTCAGTCGAACGCCAAACGCAAACAAAGCGATCATGCGTTTCAAATCATTAAGTGTGAGTGTTTCTCACAGTTAGTGTGCAAGCAGTGTGCAGTAAGTGCGCAAGCAGTACTGCAAAAGCGAGCGGCGGTGATGACTCACAGTAGTTGTATGAGCACCGCGCAGTGAGTGCGCGAGTAGAACAGCGATATTATTGTTAAAATCCTTAACTTTTAACCATTTTTCCATTAAATAAATACCGGGGGCCAACAGACAAGGTGCTGCCCCGACAAGCGCGGTCCGCGAACCTTGATTGTGCGCTCCAGTTACGATTACGAAATCAGTGCAAGCAGGTGGAATGATGACACAGTAGAACCCAAAGCGCGATCCTTTCCAGCAGCTGGGCACTGTGCGACACAGTGTGTAGTAGGAGGGGCCAACGCACAGT
This sequence comes from Xanthia togata, assembly GCA_963853775.1. Lineage (NCBI taxonomy): Eukaryota > Metazoa > Arthropoda > Insecta > Lepidoptera > Noctuidae > Xanthia > Xanthia togata. The sequence goes on along the minus strand of OY970799.1, from coordinate 23,194,900 downwards.
GTTCGGAATGATTATATTACGAGCCACTTTGATTTTTATATAAAATTTTTAATTTAAATGTAGGTAGGTACATGTTTGTGGACTTATACGATAAAAACACATATATTACTAAGTATACAGGGTGTCCAGTAAATAGCACGACATATTGCAGGGGGTGATAGCTTGGGTCACTACCTATCAATACAACACAATATATGTTCAGCAAAATCTTACTTTCTTTTTTCACCACTGTAGGTTAAACTTAAGTGATAAGAAAATAGTTCTGTGAAAATTTAAACAAAAAATAGTATTTCTTGAAAACATTCTTGTCTTTGATAGAAAAAAGACTTATCAATGAGTAAAGTAACTATTCACGAATAATTTAATGTAAAAAAAAGTACTAGAAAAGGATTTTTTCATTACGAGATGCTTAAAAATCTGTTTCAAGGTAGAGATTTTTCGGTATTTCGGAAAATTTTGTAAAACTGTAAATCCGTAAGATTTTGCTGAACATATATTGTGTTGTATTGATAGGTAGTGACCCTAGCTATCACCCCCTGCAGTATGTCGTGCTATTTACTGGACACCCTGTATGTTGTATTTATAGTGTGTGTACATATAAATATAGTCTTTAAATAAAAAAAGATTTTTTACGTTTAAGACATTTAAATAGGCGGCCCTGAAAAAGGCCTTTGTCTACTCGCTGTTTGCCTCTTCATCGGATGAGTGCGTCCTTTTAGGCGCTTCAGGAACTTTCAATAATTGTTCTTCTGGCGCCAAAGTACTCGATTTTCTCTTAGGCAATGGTCTGATGCTGGATATTAATGGATCGGAGGAGATGAGCAGAGCATTTAGCAGGTCTTCAATAGTCTGCTTCCTTCCAATTTTTCTCGTGCTATGCTCTCTATAATAGCGGCAGTCTTTGTGTCTAGACTCCAGAGCTTCTTCGCTAAGCTGACCTATAGGAAGCACAAGGGATTCGATGATATCAGCTCCGTGAATTAATATTTTATGTACACTAGAAGGCATTCTGTACCATTGGTACTTGGTGACGTAGAGTCTAGCCGTGTCAAGTGTATACTCCTTGTAGGCTTCTGGCTTTACATCGTACGAGCACGAAAGCGCTTTGAGTATAACAGAGAATCATATAATGAGATCTTTGTCAACCCCAGAGATCTCAGCTGCGAGAACAGGGTCTTCAAAGAACGTTCGCGCAGTATTGCCATCATTGGTTGTATCGACGAGGAGCCCAGTTCGACGACGATATTCTTCTATAATGGCGCGCTTTTTTTCTTCCACTGCTTCTTTTATGTTCTTAGTCACGCGCCATGTTTTGTGTTCCTTCCTATACGATATGTGGAGCACACACTCAAACAGTCGAATATGGGCGTGCAATGTTGACAGTCCATATGCATACAAATCTTTGTTGCATGGCCTCCGAATGACCGCATCAATATCATTCATTTGACTAGGTGTTGCAAGTCTGGGAAGATTTATTGTCAGAGAGTGCATTGGTGGCTTTTCCATCTAGCATTGTCTCAATTCAGATGTGCTCAACGTTGACCGTTCGATCCCCGATGTCTATTTGCGTAGGGTTCAGAGCAGCTATTTGCCTGTTGATGTAGTCGTCTTCATCTTTTAGAACCGTGGGACTTTCCTTCAACATATGGTAACGTATCGGGTGGCAGAAGCGAGTGGAGGAAGATCTCGGGTTTTGTCAAAGAATTGTCTCATTTTCCTCTCTCTTCATCACTAGCTGTAGTGGAACTAGTGATGTGAGTAAGATATCTGCATCTGACGCGGCCACATCTTCTGTAAACCACTGCTTATATTCTGACTGGCTACTGCTTCCGTCAAATCCCCACTTTGATTTTTGCTGTTTCCATCTTCGATCACTACACCTGCTATTACATCTAGCTGAACTTTAACTAGTCTTTGTGCTGTATGATCAAGCAAACTTTGCAGCTTGACTTCGCCTTTCGTCTCAGTTATTATTATGTCGTTCGGGTAACACTCTTTTCGGGCTTTGAGAACTCTATCATATGATGGGTATATATCACACCCACTCTCTTTAGCTCCTCTGCGAATCTGTTTATACTGGTCCACGCTCAGTTTGGAATTTGTTATCAGAGCTAATGCTTCATCGGGAGTATATGGACGTATAAATCTCTGCGTTATTTTCCTTCTTTTAATAATCCGAAGTGATTTAGGTGACGACACAGATACTGCCTTTATAACAGTGGTCATATTCTGCTTACCAATTTTTGTGAAACTTGTTGAGTGGCATAGGCAAGCTCCTCCGGAGAATGGCCCGCCAACAACATCTTCGTCCGGTTTTTCTTTGCTGATGCACTTAAGCCAACAAAATCCATCCTTTGAGCTACAGCAGATCGAGCAAGTGTACATTCAGATTGTCCATCACCTTGATTTTGTACTGACCAAAGCTCTTCTTGCAGCCAGTCGTTGCATTTTAAAACAAACTTCTTTTTGTTCCTGATAGCACTCCATTTCTTGGTTAGCACAGCAGAAAACACCTTTATTTTATTTTTAATAACTTCTATTCGAAGTCCTGGAATATCTGAAGAGACTTAGTCCACCATCCGAGCAACAGAAGATTCCTTATTCGCTTGATTGACCAGTTTATGACGACATAAAAGGTCGAAAAGGTGAAGGCGAGTCTCGGGTATCACCTAGTAAACGAAAAAATTAAATTACTCAAAAGTCGCGGCGAATCGAATATTAAGACTAGATTCATTCGAAAGCTAGATAAATATTCGAGTTTCACAAAAAAACATAGATGGCTGAAATTGGCTGGGAAAAAGTTGGAATCTATTAAACTTTTTGCAAATTTCGTTATTTTTTTAAATTCATATTTTATTTATTTTCTCAGAATACGAATTTATATAAGATTAACAAATTGGTGTATATCTTACCTGTGGATGTGGAACCCATGATGAAACTATTTTTTTTATCAAAACACTCAAAAACAGTTGTAAGAACAGAGCGTAAACACATGCGATGATTAGCGGCTAACAAACGCGACTGACCGGTATTGTTATCGCGTGGGATTAGTGCAGTGCTGAGCGGTGAACATTTCCCGGAATCGAAAAATTTGGTGTGGGAACGAGTTGTACTACTAATAATGTACCTTAATCACTTGCAAATTTCAGTTTATATTGCCATGATGTTTGTACCTAAAGTAGCTCGTAATATAATAATTCCGAACACTGTGCAACGCCACGATCGGTCGCCGTGTTATGACTCAGTGATACGGATCGACACAGATCAATACAGATCGCGATCCTTTTCAACTAGCCGACACAGTGTTCTTTCCTGTATGTCCGTTACTTAAAATTTTAAAATTTGTTTTGTATTTTAATCGACAACCACTTACTATTATACAGTTCAGTTTTCACTATCACATAAGTAGTTTGAAAAGGCACATCACAGTGTATAGCACCATACAGTTTGGTCGTTTTTACGCGTAAATAGAATTAAATATCAGATATATCTCATAATTCAAAAACTCAAAGCATTTATTTCAATTAAACCATTTACAGGCACTTTTGAATTGTCAAGGGATCGGTCAGTCAAAAATATGAAGCTAGTTGCCCATTCCAAAGCGTAGTAGGTACCTATGGAGAAGAACGGGCAAGAAACTAAACGGACACTCTTTTAAATAAAAAAAAATGATACAAAATATTGGTTACATCATTCATTTTGAAATTATGCATGTGAGAACAATGTAGAAAGACGTGTACGTTCGTAATAGCGTCCGTAATAAAAAGAAAAAAAATAAAGAATCATTCAAAAAGTTAAAATAAATTAAAATAAGCCATGGCAGCTAGGAGATGACCAGTCCCAACTGACGGCGCCCGTTCACGAACATGACGCATGGATCAGCACCATTCAGCTCAACAATTTTGAATGGAGCTAAATAATCCAACACACGCGCCACCATCAGCGAGACATTTAAGTGAGCATGACATACTCACAGCCGCCAGGGCACATTCAAGTCAATGAAATACTACATATTACCCGGTAAATGGTAGCTCTTTAGTACATAGTACTCACACCTGTGCTGTGCAATTATATAATACAAACGAAATTGAGTTTATACAATACAAAGATGGTCTTACAATCTTCAGCAGCTCCAACAGTATTTTCAAAATGTTAATCAGTGTGTATGTCAATTAGTTGTGGAGCAGGACCAGCAATGAGCCAAGCATTTTTATCAGTGATGTAATCCTCCAACTTATAATATGCCTGCCTACACTGTGTGCGTTTTATACAAGATTTGAATATCGTCTCATTAAGTTGAAGTATGTGGGGAGGAATTTAATTGTAACATTTTAAACAGTATACCATGAAAGATGAGTCTACCTTAGCCAGTCTGAAACCTGGTTGTACTAATAGGTCCCTATTTCTTGTACTATAATTATGTCTATCACCTCTTTTACTAAAAAAGATGTAATTTTTTTTAAATAAGATCAATAAGATATATCCATAACTCCGCAAGGGAGTTGTGGAACTCGGCGAGTGTTCGGTTCGGGGAGAAGTATGCCCCTACCATGACAATCTCCCCAAACCGTGCTGCAACGCAGCTCCGTCCTCTCTTAACAGCCTTGAGGGACGGAGTACCCCTAGAGTGTAATTTAAGCTCGCGTTGGCACCGACGGGTGAGGTGGCTCGTGAGCTAAGGAGCAGGTGGTTTTAATGCTAGCCGCCACGGCTGAGGCTGGCTGAAAAAGCCGGCCAGCAAGCCGAAGCTGTGGTGTATTGGTTTATATGGTTATATTTTTATTTTTTCACGATCGTCCATCAATGCTGTTGCAGGCCGCGACAGTAATATACCATTTTTTCTAATACTACATATATTGATAATTATGTTATCTTAATTAGTAATGATTATTACATCAATAACAACCTTTAACTAACCGGAATACACCAGAACTAGAATACTCTAGATTATTGTAGTCACTGTCGGCAGATTGATATTTTTGGTAAAAATATCAATCTAGATTACTTAAGGTATATAATTCAAAATAAAGTGGAACGCTTATCATGCTGGAGTTAATTCATTATTTTTTTATATTCAAAATAGCTTTATTATCTTCCCAAAAAAATCAGATGACTCAAATTCAATAAAAGTCAAATACATAAATTTTAATAGATCAAAGTGCACATTTACAGAAATTCGAACTGTAGTATAACGATAGTGTAAGTAGTGATGAGAGTACACAAGCTCAAGGGAAGTTGAGCGTCTATGATGAACAGGCCACACGCGTGCATCTTCTCGAACGATGTAGTTTCAACTCGAAGGATATTTTTGCAGACTCTTTTTTGAGTATCTGTAACAAATTATTCCATAATTTTACTGGCGGAGCTGCTACTTTGGTGTTCCCTTTCAAAAAACCTTATTTTAGATCTGTGCTAACTCTTTAAATTATTTTTGCAGGAGTTTAATTTAACTTACCCGAGCATATGGTTGAGTTTGCAAGTTGTATACAAGTACTCTGAACTTCTCTCATAGCAGAGTAGAATCTCTCATTCTCCACGCTCAAAAATGTCAGTAGCAGCATGTTCTTAATAATCCACGACAAAGAAATGAATGATAGCAGAGCAAACTGGAAAAAATGTATCGTTACAAATTAAAAACAAAAAAACATTTAACTGTTCTTTATTAAAAAAAAAAAAACTGCCCACTATAATATTACAAGAAACTAAAATAAAACCTTGTAAAACCAGACAAAACAAAAAACTGCGCAACATCACTCGGTTTTCCGGCTTCCGCATCCAAACTGTCAGCTCATAATAAGAACAAAATAATCACAAATTAAAACTAATTATGAAGTTTCTTTTCCAGTCTTCTCTATTCGAAACTACTTTTTGGAAGGGGAAACTAGATTCAAATATTCTTCATTCTTAAAAATTTTAACGTCCAAAAGTGTTTTTAATGATCAAATAAATAAACAGTTTGACTATGACTTTGACTTCAAAAGAAGTTTGATTATCTTACTATAGCTTCACTTCCAGTAGTTACTTTTTTCATTTCGATACGTATCACTATAGCAAACAAAGATCTGGTAGTTGTATTTATAGTATAAAATAAAATCTGAAACATAGATAAAATTATCAAAAGTATTAAGCAGGTTTCATTAATAATCTAACCTTCAAAAGACAAAAGTAGATACCATTTGATGGATCGTATTTACGATTATTTGATAAGCTTCCAATATATCCTTATAAACTTCGAACATTCTATTCCAATAAGGCTCGTTTTCTGAATTTTCAACGCATGACATCTGAACATTTTTGACCCAACTTTTGAGAGACGTCGTCACGAGCTTCATAATTCTCGCAGCATTCAATAAAGTTATGTCAAAGGAAACAAAAAAATACGACATAATACTAATTCCGATTCCAACAACATTGAGTTCATAGTTGTAATAGGAATAAGACATCCAAGCAATGTGAAAAGAACTCAATGTTACGACGCAAATCCAGTTAGGAAAGATGAAACGCTTGAAAATTTCGTTGATCTTGAGAATTCTAAAGACATTCTGGATTTTTAAAACAAGGAACACGTTATTATGCTTCTGAATAATATTAATGAAAAAATTTAAAAAGCTACCGATGAAAAGTAAAAGATATACATAGATTTTATTCAAAAACTGAAAATAGTTGAAACCTCTTAAATGATCTGTGAATGAGAATGCAAGCATGAAAAAAAAGCAGCCGCACAATAGTGTTAGCGTGGTGAAGCCTGAAAAGATGTTATAGAGAACACCATTGGGAGTTATTTTGCAATTCCAAATCTTGTACTTAGCACTGAAAAACAAAACTAGCATGATATGTATTGGTGTTAACGCTGACTGCAAGTCTTTTTCAAGATAATTGTTAGCAAGTGATGTAGTTTCATGGGTAGTTTCAAAAACGACTACATTTTCCTTTAATTTTCTTTTATCATTGTAAGTCAAAGGCATGTCAGCTGCAGAAGGCAATTCCAACATGATTAAAGTCTGCGTTTAATGATCGATTGCTTTGTCATTGGAAAAGTTCCAAATAGTTACCCGTGGTTCTATTATTAATGTGTTTCGTATTAATGTAAGTGATGTACTTAATAACTCAGCAGAGATAATAAAAAGCTACCTAAAGAAGTAAATTAACTAATCTTGGGAATTCACTCTTAGGGAGGGCAAAATAGAAATATTACAATGTCTTCAATATTAAAAGCTACTACACATGCTACATACTATACCCCCTAGTACATGGGACTTAAACATAACCAGCGAAATGTGGGTATACTATAGGTACACCACTGCAGAACACTTCGGGGAAATAAGGCGTGATGTTATGAGTTAAGAACGGTATAAAAAATAATTTCGAAAGAGCATAACTAGAAAGCTCAGTGTAATGTATAACGTTCGATTTGGAGACTACTGCCTCTTCGGAGGTCCTGACAAACATTGTTTTTTTGCAAATAGTAATTGTGGGTTGTTTTTTAGTAATTATCCAATGATGAATTTTACTTACATGTGTGGGCTGAAGGTGAGGCAAGGATAGCACCGGAGGTAGGATCCTGCTCGGTAAACTAAGTAAAAACTGAGCTATCTGAAGAAGTAAAGGAGTTTATCTTATGGAGTGAAAAACGGTCTGTTAACTATGAACACGCGTAGGTGCGCTGTTGATGAAATAAGCGAATTTCGCGTGTTAGACCGCAAGTTTAGGCCTAAAAACTTTGTGAAAGTGAACTTTAAACTTTGATAACTGTGAACTGTGTGTTGATTTCAACAAAAATAGTGATCGAAACACATAAGATTTTCAATCTAACTTCCAAAGTTTTTTGGACCCACCCCCAATTTAATTAATTTTACGACGTCAATGTAAAAATGCCACCTAACGTTTGGAAACTTAGTGTTGCTATAGTTAATAAATTATTATTACCACCACGAATTCGAACGCACCCTTTTTTTTTTTTTTTTTTTGGGTGTGAAATCATCAGATGACGTCTCCCGCTCTGGGTGGAGCGGGAGGGCGTGTCAGACTCTTACTGACTAAAACCCACCCGTGTTCCTTCTGTTGCCTGTGCAATGCTAGGGGGCCACGGTATCCCTTTCGGACTTTCCCGCAACCCCGGCAGGCAATGGTCTCATCGGACCCCTTCATTCGCTGACATCTCTAATTCGAACGCAACCAACAAAGTTATTACGAAACACACATTTCTTTCTGGTCTGTTCAACAGACCCAGATTGTCATATCTGTCCAGTGTTAACAATGACAACCAGAAAGCGAACAATGCCCCAAAACCTGCCACCGAATCTCAAACCAAATGTCTACCACCCATGATCCTATTTTCGTTTTGCTTTCGTAAACTTGAACTGATAATAATTTAACAATTTATGGTACTTTGTCTACTTAAAACTCGTGTGTATTAAAATAATTGAAAGGTGCATTAAGTAATACAATGTAGTATTATTAAATTCTTTATTGAGAATATCATGTCAAGTAACAAGTCTCATTCAGTGTTAGTGACAATAAAATAAATTTACAACTATTTTAGTGACACAATTACAACAACAATTATACAAATACACACAACAAAGTAATCACTGCTTGAGCATTCCAGCTGATATATTGGAGCAGCGACTTACAATACAGCTGTCTAGCCTGTCAGCAATAACTCTCAGGATGCTGTTGGAAGTGGGTCGCACCCTGCGCACCAAGGACTCACATCTTTTACGCATTAATGCATAAAAGCAATCAACATGCAATTCCGCAAACGTCCCTGATGCGCTACAGAAGCCAGGTAGCCCCATCAACACCCTAAAAGCATTATTGTACTGCACGCGAAGGGCACTGTACGATCACTGCGTAAAACATACCCACATGTGTATGTGAATGAGGAACAGAAGGCTCCAAAAAGTGTTTTTTTAACTTCCGTAGAAGCTCTTAAACCTGCGGGCAATCATATTAGCTGTGACCGACAGCGCCCTCCACTGTCTCTCAATATCGTCATCGTCCGTATGGCTAGTGGTCAAAACATGCCAAAGGTAGTTGAATGACTGCGCTCTCACTATCGGTACCCCATTCATTATTACTGGAGGTACCGTTTCTGGACATTGTCCACCAGCCCTAAACACCATCACGACACTCTTTTTCACATTATACAACACACTCACCAGTTACTTCAGGCTACTATGTCACCATTGTCTATCGATCAAAAGCATAAAGACTGAACTTATTATTAGGTTACTAAGTCCGGCAAGTCCACATTTTAAAATATCGTGATGGCCCAGTGGTTAAGGCTTTGCCTCTCATGTGTTTTGGGTTTGAATACGGGCAAATACCAATGCGACTTTTCCAATTAATTGTACGTTTTAAGTTATTTTTAGACATCAATGACATCGGTGAAGGAAAACATCCTGAGGAAACCTAGATTTATAATTATTAAGTCACTTATTAATTGAGTCATTTGAAATCACTTATCTGGCTTGAGCAAGCGTGGTGACCATTGCTCATTTACCTTCTCTTTTTGAGAAGAGATCTTTTTCCCGCAGTGTGAGAAAGGCTGGTATTATTAAGTCCACATTCTATAACAATTTAATCAATAATATTTTAAAATGATGCTTACACAACCTTGATTTAAATAATAGGTACCTACATATATTTGCGTATGTGATGACAGTGATGACAAATGTCTCCGTCATTCAGAATTTGACTCGAGATTCATCGTTCTAGAATACAAGTCTCAATAATTATGAATTGACTAAACCCAGAACAAACTTTGATAATTAAACTATTTGTTTCATGTTAGGGAATTAATAGCCAACAGCTCAGCCATAACGCCATTAGGCAGAATCAATTTTCGAAATATAGGTACAATAGCTACTCAATAAGAGAATATAATTCAAACATTTTATTCAATAACTCAACAAAAAGCTACAAAATCAACATCGTAATATTTAAAGACTTTGGTATTACAGAAACGTAAACTGCAGCAGTGCTATAATGTAAGTGGTGACAAGGTTGCAGAAGTGTAGCAGTGTTGCTGCGTCAACGACAAATATACTCCACACGCACTGAGCTTCTCAAAATTGTATTATACGATGCATGTTTTTGAACACCTTTTTCGATGGCACTGTAAACAAGAAAATAGATGTTGATCTGTGATCCGTTCGAGAAAGGATGTGTTGCATGACAACTAACACTACGACCGAGGGCATGGAAACCTCATTCTAAATTCGTCGTGAGTTCGAGCCTTACTCGCTACAGTAGTAACTACAAAACAGCCACATATTTAATATTAGAGTAGCAGTGTATCTTCTAGAATTAGTACCACAGCGGGCATGGCTTTTATTTCAACTAAGTTAACATTTAGATTTAATTTTAGTACTGGCCATGTCGACATGGCGCACAAAAAACCAATCTACTTCCCCTTGAAAGAGCTCAGAGATCAATTTTAAAGGTAGCAAACTTCTATCCCTTTTTCTTTCCCACAGATCTGCTATATAAATCCTGCAACGTGCTGACTGTTCGCCAACTTTTCATTATGCACTTAGTATTAAAACAGAACGCCATGCTTACCTACACCGCTGACAATACTAACAAGAGACGGAATGAAATACGGTATGCACATCAAATGCAACCTCAAAACATGTCTTTGTAGAAAGATTTTTTACATTCTTAGGCCCCTTTCTGTACAATAGATTAAACAGAAAACTTAGTATTTATAAATTAAATTACTTTAGCTGTAAAAAAATTATACTTGAATATTTACTTGTTGTCTGCAAATAGAATCGCTAACATGCCATTTTACTTTGATTGACCTAGTTTTAATTTAGTTTATATACTTTAAACTTCTTGTTAAATTATTACATAAAGTATCCACTACACACTTCCTAGCCTGAAGCACAGGTTCAACCTAGTTCAGGCAATTAAGCAAATGTTTGATGATTGATTGATTTTAATTATTAAGTTACTTATTGTAAATGTGCCCCTTTTTATAAATAAACGATTTATTATTTTTATTTTTACATTTCTCGCGACCATAGGGTCCCGAACCTTTAGAAGGCGTACCAGGGGCTGAACCCAACTTGCAGAGGCCCGTTAGACGTGTCTAATGAAATGAGGCACTGACCGACGATTATCCCTGTACGCACTAATCTAGTGCACACAAGGACAACCCCCGGTTAGTGCAAGACTATTGCAAGATATGGAAACAATGATATTGGATTATGGGTTTGGGTGGCTAAGTGAACTGGTTATCTAGAACTATGGAAATACTATGGCCCCTGCCTGACCAATATCTTATATAAAATACACAGGTAAAATGGCAGGGGGTGACTTGCACACTCAATAATGGGCCCCCGAAAACGGTCGCTAGCACAAAGTGTCGAAGCGACAGCGCGAGCTCTATTCCTCATCAGTGTTCACTCCAGCCGGCCAATAAAGGCAAGCCAGAGATGAGGAACAAGATTTCTCCCGGGAGATAGGGTCCGTGGGGTCGCTACTGCCGAACAGCTCGCCACATGCTGCCGTGCAGGTAGCATGTGGCATGTTATTATTATTATTTCCTTTATTTAATTTATATACTTATACTTCACATTTTTAAATATTTTTATATATAAAAAAAAAAAATAGTAGCCCACCGGTATCGGGAACAGGGTCCAAGCTACCGGCGGTCAGGGCTCCTGAGAGAGGAATCTCCTAACGAAACGCGCCGTGTCCAGGAGTACCGCTTTCTGGATCAAGCCCTTGATCGAGCTGCCTAACGAGAGCCTCCTCAGATATTGGTCGAGGCTCTTGGCTATTATGCCATTGGCTGTCACGACTATCGAAACAATGATTGCTGTATCCACATCCCACATTTCGACAACCTCGCGAGCCAAGTCAAGATACTTAATCTGCTTATCTTTTTCAGCTTTCACGAGGTTCTCGTCATGCGGGACCGTCATGTCAATAATCATTGCGCACCGCTCTCCTCGATCCACCACCACTATATCAGGCTTATTGGCAACAATAGTCCTGTCAGTGATGATTGACCGATCCCAGTACAATGTGATATTTCCATTTTCGAGAACTGGGTCGGGCACATACCTGTAGTACGGTACTTCCGATTCCACAAGGCTGTATTTCAGAGCAAGTTGCTGATGGGTAATCCTGGCTACAAGGTTGTGTCAATGCAAGTACTCTTCGTTAGCTAGACGAGAACACCCGGAGATAATGTGTTGGATTGATTCTCCCGGACGGTGGCATTCCCGACAGATGTCAACCGTGCCGTCCTTCACAATGATTCTCCGGTAATTGTTCGTCATCATAACTTCGTCCATAATTGCACAGACAAAACCTTCGGTTTCCCCAAAGAGGTCACCAAAACGCAACCAGGCTACGGACGCTAATAAATCAACATCGGGTCCATGTAGGGACCGGAAATAACGTCCGTGAAGCTCCTTACTCTGCCATACCTCCTTGCGATCGTTAGTGTCAAATACTACAGGCTTGCGCCAGTTCTAGGCGCGGGATAAGGCCCTTGGCCACCGCGACCACATCATGCATGCATGCGAAGCATCCCCATGTCAGCTTCTAGGAAATATTCCCTGAGACTGCATATCTCGCGATTGTGGATGGTCTTAGCGTTTAAAAGCCTCGACTTCCACACTTTCACGGGATATACATAGTCTCATTACCGATGACCGTGGATGATGCATTCAATATGCAGTCAGCAGCGTATGGACCCTCCTATCCAGGGCGTCGAGTTTGGTCTGAGTCCATTTGAGTACGCCGAAAGAGTACATCAAAACCGGCATGATCCAACCGTTGAAGGCGCGCACCTTGTTTCCGCCTGATATAAGACTATTAAGTACTTTCTTCAGGCGGCCAAAGAAGCGCTCCTTCAACGATTGCTTCATGTCAGTAACATTGATGCCCAACGCTTCCATAATACCCAAATACTTATAGGTTTCGGATGCGGAGAGGGCTCTAAGGTTTATGGAATCCGAGAGTTGGGTTCCCACGGATTCCACAATCTCCCCTCGCTTTACATGCATGACCGCAAATTTGTCCACACCAAATTCCATCCTGATGGCTCTACTGAAAGCTTCAGTTACTTTCAGTAGCTCCATCAGTTGCAAGTTGTTGGGAGCAAAGAGTTTTAGGTCATCCATGTAGAGGAGGTGAGATATAACCTGACCACCTCTCCTCAGCCGATAGCCTAGGCCTGAATACTCCATCAGTGTGCTAAGGGAATTCAGGGCTAAGCAGAACCAAAGTGGACTTAAACTATCGCCCTGGAATATGCCTCGCTCGATCCTTATCGGTTCGCTATTCCTCTGGATATTTCAACATCTTGGATAGCGAAGGACCGTCCTCCATTGCCCCGTACACGACATTAGGAAGGTGCGCAGAGTTGCATCTACTCGTACTTTATACAACTCCAGCACCCTCATGAGCCATGTATGTGGCACCGAGTCTTAGGGCTTCTTATAATCTATCCAACATGTCGACAGATCCTTTCGGGAACGACGAACCTGTTGGCTAATGGCCATATCAATGAGGAGTAGCTTCTTAGTACCGAAGGATCCGTACCTACATCCATTTTGAGAGGCAGACATGATGGAGTTGGTGTCCATATGTTTGTTAATTTTAGCTCTCAAAATAGATGTAAGAACTTTATAGACCGTCGGTAAACATGTGATCGGTCTATAATTTTTGAGTTCCGCGGTGCTACCAGATTTATAGAGCAGGTGGGTAACTCCTGTCGTTACGAACTGGGGTAGCGAACCAGACTCCAATGCAGTCTGGTACTGAGCCGCCAAGCGAGCGTGTGACCTTATAAACAATTTGATCCAGAAGTTGTGCAGCCCGTCCGGCCCTGGAGACTTCCAGTTATGCAAAGGGCGAACTGCACGAACTACATCTTGGGGGCAGATGGTAATAGCCCCCATTTCTGGTATAAGATTGCAGGCTCGCTCGACATCCCGAGTCCAATCACCTTCGGTGTGGCTGACAGGCGCCGACCAGATACTCCGCCAGAAAGAACACATGGCATCATCATCCGGAAGGCGCGTGTCAGTCACACCTTGGTCCGGTCGCTCCCAAGCCCTATAAACCCACCTTTCATCACTCTGGAAGGTGCGATTTTGAGTGTATCGCTCTATTCGGCGCTTATACCTACGAATACGGTTTGCCCATGCATACACTTTCTGCTTCAGGAAGTCGATGCGCTCTGTGACATGGGCCATATAGTCTTGAGGACTGATGTCAGTCCCTAAGAACGCCCGCCTCACAAAGCGCATCACTCTAGGGCGAGTATTGCCCTCCCTGAAGCAGATAAGTTTACCGATGAGCGCTCTGGCCTCACCAATACGGCGCTCAATTCTGCACTGCCAAGCTGGTACGGCTGGTTTCGGTCGTGTAGCTGTAGCCATTTGAAAATTTGACGTGAGCTACACGACATGCCGCTACAGCCGCGCAATACAGAATCGAATGAGTATCAGTGAGGTCTTCGCAGTTATCAAAATAGTTTGATAGCTGCGAATCCAGAGCCGCCACCAGCGCCCTATTTTTGTTATGCATGGGCAGACGAGGTAAGCGTGGTCTAAGTTCGGGCGACATGAACCGGTATTCCCGAATCGCACCCTCCAAAGCACTCCTCAATTCCTCATTGCATTGGGTACTTATGTTTGTAGCCCTTTCATCAATCCCCTCGTCAGCTTGACTTGTAGATACCTGTGGTGGTAGTATAACACTCTGCGACGGGGGGGCGATGATATGGCTACTCCGCATTTCATTTCGTAGGCGATCAAGTACAGTGTCATTAAACATATGATTACGCTGGATGACCCGCACCTCATCCGACAGTCATTGTGCCGAAACGTTGACAGCTGGCTCAAGCACCTGAAAAAGAGAGAGCATCCAAACACGGTACGCGGTCAGGTTGTTTCCCCCTGTTTTATTACGAGTATTATTATTTAGGCTGTTTGGAAAAAGGGGGCCCGGACCACCACAGATCGGATATACTGACATCTTGTGGATCCACGCCGCGGAACGCGAGATCAGTTGGACTTTGAGCGGTATTATTTTAGAACAGTTAGATATATCAGGAGAATTTATAGGAAAATGAATTTCATCAGTAATAGGAAACTATCGTATGGTACTAGTGCCATTACTGATCATTAGTGGGTACAACGTTAAAAATAGAATTTTGACTTATTAAATTGTAACACTTTAAACTTGAGTACAGACTTTTTTTTAGAATAAGAGGTCATCTTATACTGGTTTTGTTACCACTAACTGCAGTCTACCAACCACCATAATTATAATTTATAAGATTTTTTTAGGTACTGAAACAAATAAAATCACAAAATGATTTTTTTGTATCATGGTTTTGATTTTTATAATTATAATTTCACGTGAGCATTTTACTTGGTATCAGGTAACACTTAAATTATAGTTTTGGTACTTTTATTAGTTAATTATCACATCGTGACCAAAATCTGACATTGATTTGCAATTAGCGCTTAGACTAAAAACAATTTTTTCTAGTTATAGAAAATAATTATGTCACAAAGAAACAAGCCATGTAAATCTACAATTCGAAATACCAATTTTATTTTACATAAACTGTACATATTCATAAACTGTTGGTAGATATATTTTATAAAAAAAAAACTTGCGTAGTCTTAGAAGTTTTAGGGCCATTAGATATATAAATATAATAAAGATCATATAAATTGGAAATATTTAACTGATTGTCTAAAAACTTATTGACCTCTGATTTCTGAAATTAATAAACTTCTTAAAAACAAATGGGTTTTTAATGACGCATATAAAAAAATAAGCCTTTGTTTAACTCTGTGGCCTTTTCTCACAGTTGGTCACAGTAACTAACCTACGGTACTCCGACCAAACGGGTTAGGTTAGGTAAGAACCGTGAACAACCACGCGCGAGCCGAATTGATCACAGTAACTAAGCTAGTTCACCACGACCACGGTCACAGTTACATCCAAGTTGGACGCATTTACTTGTATTTAGGACCCCAAAATAGGAATTAAGTATATTAGAGTTTTAATAATATTATAAGGAAAGCAATATGAGATTTATTGGAAGTTCGATTATTTACCTACATGCCATAAAAAAGGCAATTCATCCATAAAAGAATGTGCTGTTACTGAAAAGCAAATTGCAGCAATATAATAGTGTGACTTGTAATAATAGAACAAAAACGTATCATTGTCACTGCGTCGATAGTAAATAGTCCGGACGCATTCATTTTTACTATATTTACATCCATCATTCGTTTCATGTTCTTCCAGAGTCTTTTCGATGTCACTGAAACAGATGTTATTAATATATTTTAGGGTGTTTTTTTTCTAGCCAGTATGTGTAAGGTTATAGAAAAAAACAATAAGAAAGGTCACTGTTCAATTTTGAAGACTGTTCAGCGCTAAAAGTTGAAAATTCAACAGCACCGTTTCATTATTCTTCTTAGCGTATCAATGGCAATTATGAAAGTTGTGAAAATTCTAATACTATGCTTAACCTAAAATTTGTTTGTTTGTTTATTCATGAACAATAAATTGTATCTGAAATAACATGGTATAGAAAGAAAAAAAAATACATAAGAAAAAACACGTTAAATATTACAACAATGCTTACATACAACATACATATACAGAGTTGATATGACAGAGGGGCAGTAAATTACACTACGTATACTATACAGTTTAAAGGAAAGCCCCTCCGTCGTATCAACTTTGTATGGGAATTTCGTTATAGATCTTCAACAGCATAAAGACACTTATTCAACAGGAAACTTTTAAGTTGATTTTTAAAAGAGTTTGAGTAGGTAGCGCTCTTTATATCTAGAGGCAACTTATTAAATAATATAACGGATTGATATCTGGGACTGTGGTTCACAATATTCAAATTAAGCTGTACCTTGTAACGTTTAATGTAATGTCAACGTGTGCCTTCTCTCATCTGTCGTTCTTCTGCTGTCTCATATTCATGTATATATTTGGCCATGTTATGTACTTAAAAGTACAAATACATAAATGCTCGGCACTGTAAGTATGTTTAGATTTATAAAATGTTCACGGTAACACTCTCTTGGCGGGATACGAACTTATGTGCGAATTGCGCGTTTTTGTAACACAAAAGCTCTTTTGATATTATAGTCATAACTTTTTCCCCAAAACATTATGCTGTATCTAACTTTTTATTCTACCAACGCAAAATATACCATTTTCAATTGCTCAATGCTAATTACTGTCTAAGTGCTTTTAAAGTATAACATGAGGAACATACCGATGCATTTATAGCATTTAAATCTGTTTTCCAATTTAGCTGTTCGTATATATGTATTCAATTCAATTCAATTTATTTCAGGAACAATTCACATTGTGTTTGAAAACATGTAAAACAACAAAAAAACACAAAAAACAAAAACATATAAATAACTAAAAACACATTTATTAAAACTATAAAAATAACAAATTCATAACATAATACAATCAATTATAGAAAATAACACAATCAAAATAAAATGATTTAAAACTAACAGACTTAAAATAATAATAATACACACACTATTGTCTACATTTCTTTCTCATTTCTCATGTCGCAGGTCTGCTGGAAAAAAATTCTTAAGAAATAAGCAGTACCTTTGTACTCATAATTAAGATTATGTCTTATCTGTTTCTATTTTTCTGTGTGTACTTATATAATAAAATAAATAATAATTATAAGGCATCAAAAATTTCGTCCGCATCGCTGTCAACAGGAAAAATGCCCAAAAGGCTGGTAGCATTGCCACGTTGAATGGCAATGCTGATTCTTTGGCCAAAGAATAGGCCAGCCCTCTGGTCACGTGAAGAGTCTACCAGCCGCTTGGCGATGTCTTGAAAAACTAAGTGGGCACTCGGACTCCATGGCCCTAGTATTTCAACCCCAAACGGCTCAAACATATAAGTTCCAATAAGATTGGAGTATTTTTGCGTCGTTTGAGATTTTCCGCACCTGCAGCAGCAGCCCCAGCACAGCCCGCCGTGCTTGGAAGATGGGATGGCGCAAGGGTGTCGACGCACGTTGCATCCCACACCAAAAGTCTACCTACCTTCCAAGGCATTATGGTCATTCCGTCTGGTCTCTTCCCACCGTCGCGTGTCAAGCCATTGGGCTCTAAAACAGCTGGCACTCCGGCGGTGACAAGAGCACGATGGATGATGTCATTGATGCTGGCGTGCCGTGCTATCCGGCCTGCGCTCTTACTGCAGGATAGGCCATGGTGTCCGAGACGGGATCCCTTCTTTTTGTATAATGTTCTCTTTCCTAATATACTTTGGCATAACAGTTTTGACGTAATTCGTTTTGCCATAATAATACTTTGCCATATTTTTTTTTGGCACACTTTTTATGTTTGCATAATCATCTTGAAGGCTAATTTGTTTTGGCATAAATTTTACTCACATAATGTTACTAGGCATAATGACTTTAAGCATAATAGTAGTTAAGCATACAATTACAAAAAATATAAATTTATTATAAGTATTCCCTTTATTCATTTGCTAAACATATTTTAACATATTTAAATATTTCTTTAAAAAACCATAAGTATAAAAAACCTTATTATTATTTATTAATATAAAATAAATTGCTAATTTTGTCACAAGAAACTAACTTAACTGTGTATTTTATTTCATGTGTATATTTTTAGCAATTGCTTGTGAAAACGCTAATTTCGAAGTGTATTCGTTTGATCACACAATGTTGCTATAGTTTCTGTAACAATTAAATTATATTGTTGATTAAAAAAAAAACAAGTCTCAATTCAATACTGACTGTGACAGAAACCATGCCTGCTGTATGTTGCATGATGCATGCTTGCTGCATGCTTGCTTGCATGCTGCATGAATGCATTGACGAAGATAATTTTATCATCATTCAAAACAACCTCTAAATCGTCCTTATTACGGGCTGTCGTTTTAAATAACAGTATTTTGGTCTTTGCAATGTTGATTAACAATTTGTTCAAAGTGACATGCACGTGAAATGCTTATAATGCTGCATTTACAGTATCCGTTGATTTATCTATGTCATTAGCTGCTACTATAGCATTTGTATCATCTGCGAAAATTACTATATCAATCTCAGGTAAAATTATATTCATATAATTATTTAAGTCATAATAAATAAGATAAATAAAACAGGTCCTAATATAGATCCTTGCGGGACGCCCGTAGTCTTCGTTATGGTCGCTGATTTGTAAAACTTTTTGTAGCCATTTTGTATTTTGTCAATTTCTACGAACATTTTTCTGTTTTAATCTACTTCATTAATTCTTACAAAAAATACGCATTTTGGTACTTATACCAAAATGCTTCATTATTGTAAGAAGTAATTCATGGTCTAGTGCTAAACGCGTAACTTGAATCAAGAAAAATTCCGGCTACTCTCCTTTTATTATTTATTTTACCTGTAGCGTAAAGTTTATTTATATGGCGTCCGAAGTGCCAACACCTTTTTGATAACCGAACTGTCTTTGGTTTAACACTCTATTTACACGCAAGTCAGCTGAAAGTCATTTTTTTTGCAAGGTGATAGGCCTGTAGTTGTTAGGATTAGTTCTACTGCCTTTTTTGTAGACTGGTATTGCTTTGGCTACTTTTGGCTGGTCTGGGAAAATAGAATCCTCAAAACATTTATTATAAAAAACACACATAGCTGTGCTAGTATAAATATACATATGTTCTGTTGGGGTTGTAATGCCCAACAGTGAAAATGTTATGTACTTGTTAGGTATGTTATGTTATGTAAATGAGTAGACGAATGATAGATTGATAGATTTATTGCTACTGAATATAATTACACAATTGTTCCACTTAAATGCTATGTTCATTATTGAGTATGACGTAGGTACAAACTACCACAAAGGTCAATGTACAGCGTAGCTTGTACATATTGCCCACTCACAAAAGGTAACTGTGAACAATGAAATGTTATTTTATGTTGTAAAATGTTAAAAAAGGAGATAAAATGTAAAAGAAAATAATTTAATCCTAGCCTTAAACAATTAAATCACAACGCGCAATAGGCGACGTTGCTTTATTAAGTGTACATGCACTCGATAAGTGCACTGCGCTGTTGCCGTCTGTGACGTCAAATACAGCTACGTTGTCCACAATGCTTACAGTCGACCTCTTTCGGGGTGCAGGATTGGGAACAGGTGGTGTTTCAGGTTTCTCGTGACTCGTGCAATGTTTGCGAAGTCGGTGGTAACCATATATTGCGCCGGCTGTCGCTGCTACTATTGCCAATACGTATATTTGGTGCCTTACCACATATTGGTGGACGTCGTGGTATGTTGCACGATCTAATATGATGTCTTCTGCTGCCGCGGCTTTCAACTTTTCTATCTGTTTTCTCAGATCTATCAGTAATGAGGTTTGTTCCATTACCGTCTCATTCTCGGGTTCATATTCTAAACCGGTACCGATAGGTTGATGATTTGATTAATTGGAGAAAATGTACAGTACAGAATTAAAGGAAATGTACAGTGAACGTCTCACTATTGATAGTACAGTCGCTACTGAGTGTCATTACCCCTGCGTTTTTAAGTAGCGCAGCTGAAACTTGATTCCCGCATATGACGCGTATTTTGCAAGCGTCACAGCAAATAGATAGCTGTTTATGTTGCTAAGTTCCAACCACGTGTTTTGACAGCTCTCATAGTTTGTTTTGCAGTCAGGCGAGTCTTGTCTCTTCTTGCAGAGGCTCTCATCAGACTGCATGTGGTATATTGGTGACCTCATGGGGCACAGCAGACTGCGTACTGTCGTAGTGCATGCATTGATGTAGGTCGGTTCCAGTCATCGGTAGGTAAGAATCCTTCTGTATGTTAATTGCTAACAATTCCGCTATAGGGAGTAGGGAGACCATGTCTACTGATTAACGGCACCCGTATCTCAATAATTAGGTATATCTCTGTCATTTTTGCCTTCACTGATAGAAGGTGGTGTTGAATTGAATGTTGGTGATGGGAAGTACCACATCCTTTGAGAGCTGACCGGATATGACGTTCAATTCGTCCCGTAGTTGTTCTGGCGCAATGAGGTGTAAGTCTTAGTATCTTACCGTTATAAATGTTGGTTACGGTGTCCAACAGAATCTCTTGAACGTTTTTTAGATGCTCAATAAAACTGTTTGCAGAAATAGCAGACATCACAAACTCAATTGATAGTTCTTGAGACTCAATTTCTTGCTGAATGTTGCTCGTTAGCTGGTCTAGTCTTAGCAGATGTTGATTGAATAATTTGTATTGTTTTGCAATTGTTTCTTCCGATCTTCTTAGTACGTTGTATTGGGCTTCTATTATAGTTGTCTGATTTTTTGATAAAAGGACCAGATGTTTCTCATTTTCTTTGATGAGTTCTATATCCCGTTGATATTGTTCGGCGAATTGTCATCCAATACTCCAACAGGGAACGTGCGATTGACCCGACACCGTTGATAAGGCCGCGTTTGCTTCTCATATTCACCCGACCTTGCGGATTCAGCAACATACGGTTGTAGTGTTGGAGTTCAGCGAATGCGTGATATAATTGTAAATAAATAACGTCACATTGAGTCTTTTGTTTTAGTTTTGAACATATGTTTTCAAGATGATCGTTGAATTTGGTGAACACTGCTGTACCATGCCAGTAAGGTTTGACGTCGTAGTAGACAACTATCTTCCACTCGTCGCGAATCAATTTCATGTTGGTGGCTTTATCGAAATATAAGCCTTGTTGCAATTCGATAAAGTTTGTTGTGTTTGTTGTCGCGCTTGCTGGAGTCAGTAGGTATAGCAGGGTCAGTACTAATCCGATAAAGTTGATTTTGCCTGTCTTGGCATTTTGCTGACGTTTTGTTGTGGTCTCGTTTGTAGCGTGTTTTTTTGTCCATTTTCGGTGTTTTGAGGAATAGAGTTTTCCTTGCTGTCTATTGGTAAAATAGATAGCTTTGTTATGGGTCTCTTTATAGAGCCGTTTCTTGTTTTCAGGGTCACGACACGAACATATTCGTCGTTTCTCGGGTGAAGATCTGTTACTCTGCCCATCAACCATTTTCCTGCGGGGTGCTGGTCATCATGTACAACGACCAAGTCACCAATCTTCACGTTGTTCTGAGGCTTCTGCCATTTTGTTCTTGCTTACAATTGGCACAAGTACTCGTTTTTCCACTTCTTCCAGATTTATGTGTATATTTTTCTAGTAAGCTCCCATCTTGTTCGGGCGTCTTCTCTTGTCTCGATGACGGTCAACCCTGACCTCCCTGTTAGAAAATGTGCTGGCGTCAGACAGTCTAGGTCTTCCACATTTTCACTTAGTGCATACAGAGGTCTAGAGTTTAGACATGCTTCTAGTTTTGTTAAGATTGGAATGTTAACTTTGCTCACCCACCACTCGTTTTAAAGGGTGTTTCAAGCTTCTTCCCATAATCCGCCCGCTGAGGGCTATGCAGGAGCGTTGAAATGCCATTGTATAAACATCTCGGCGACTTCTTTCTGTAGTTGTTCGTTCCTGTAGGTGTTCTCTATTTCCCCGTATTGTTCCCTGAGCAGTCGATTAGCGCCGACAAAGTTTGTGCCATTATCGCTGTACATATGGCGGGGGGCACCTCTCCTTGCTGCCATCCTGTTTAGGGCTGCCAAGAATGCCGAGCTTGTAAGATCAGAGACCAACTCAACGTGCACTGCCTTTGTTACCATGCAAACAAAGATGGCTATGTAACCCTTAGTGGTTTTAGCCCCTCTTCCTTTATTCATCTAAACATCGACGAATCCTGTGTAGTCCACTCCTGTATGGTAGAATGGCGGGGCAGGGTCTATTCTTGCGGTCGGCAGTTCACCCACGATTTGTTGCTGTTTTGTTGGACTGATTTTTCGGCACGTTACGCATTTTCTGACTTGCGTTTTCGTAACTCGCACGCCACCGATGATCCAGTATTTTTGGCGAAGATGCACCAGGGTGAGTCGCGGTCCGCCGTGAAACGTCATTTGGTGAGCTTGATCGACGAGCAAATGTGTTAGGTAGCTGTCGTGAGGGATGATCATCGGATACTTCATATCTTTTGTTCTTTTCTTAACAAGCCTTCTTGATCAATGTAAGGATTAAGAGGCAATAACTTGCTATTTGATGTCACTCTGCCGTGTTTACGTAAATGAATCATTTCCGTTTCAAATACTTTTTGTTGTGTTTGTTTCACAACTGCTTTGGTTGCACTGTTCAATTTCTGCAACGTAAGGTAACTCGGTAATTGGCGATGTTTCTTGTCCAATGTTCGAATTGTTAAGTTCAATGCTCTGTGTATCCATGCAACTATTCGAATGACATGATTAATAGAGCTATGTTTTTGCATAATAATTGTTCGATAATGTTGATGGTTTCTGTGTTGGTTTGGACAGCATTGACTTGTTTCATTGCCGTTGTTTTCACCTCTAGATCTGACGGATATACCTTTTTGACTTGGGTCCTCATTTCAAAGGATGATAGCCAAATCGGACCTTACCACCACAGTTTATTATCTTTCAATTCACCGGCGTATTGGCCTCTGCTTTCGGCGTCAGCGGGATTTTCGCTTGACTTGACGTAATCCCAATACGAACACGGTATTACTTTGTTGATTTTTTGGACTCGATTCTCTACATATGTTTTCCATCGCGATGGGTCACCTTGTATCCAACCCAGGGCCACCATAGAATCGGTCCAGCCAAAGACTCGAATAGCATGTTGATGTAAGGATTCCTTAACCTTTTGCATCAATTTGCATAGTAGATGCGCTCCATTTAATTCTAGTTTAGGCAATGTTGTTGCTTTTCTGTGCGGTACAATTTTAGATTTTGCAGTGACAAGTATAACTTCTGTTGATGGGTGAACTCGTGCGTAAATAACACACGTATAGGCATCCAGGGACGCGTCACTGAATCCATGTAGTTCTATAGCTTGTCTTCCGTCACATCTGAGCCATCTTGGTACTTCACACAAGTTTATTGTCCTTATATCCACTTGTATTTTGCACCAATCTTTGTGTATGCTGTCGGGAACTTCGTCGTTTCATTGTAATTTGACCTCCCACACTTTTTGGAATAATAATTTTAATTTTGTTGATAAAGCCAGCCAAGTGGGTCAAAAAATTTAAATATTTCAGCTAATAAGCTGCGTTTTGTATGTTTTTTGTTGACGCTTGAAATCGAACATTGGAATGTAAATTTGTCCTCTATCGAGTTCCAGCATAGGCCCAATGTTTTGCTTTTGTCCCATAAGTTTCTGTAGAGAGCCGATATGAAAGTAGAGGTTATTCTGGTGATTTTCGCCAGACAATCTGTTGTAGGCTTTGGCCACAGTGGGCCACTAAAATTTGCCTGTGTATCTTTTCAATATCAGCTGTGTAAGCATACTTGTATTGCCTCCACTGTATTAATGTTTTTTGTAAATCTTGTAGGTTTGGGCCCTTGTACATGAGATCGTTTAAGCTCCAACCGGTAGATGTTTTTGCGGATGCATTAAACACAACCCTGTACTTGGTTGTTGTTGACTCGGCGCGTTCGACGCCGTGGTGTGGCAAGTAGCAGTCGAGTGTCTTGTTACATGTTGATTGTTGCATATGACCTAAGTCAATGTACTCTGCTATAAATTCTTTATAGGCTTTTGCTAAGTGTTGTTGTTTTCCTAATCTTCGTTCTAACGTTTTGAATTGGGCAATGGCCATCTGTTTGGAAGAGCCCAGCTTGCATTCCCAGTCGTTTATCATTGAAAGTCTCACTTTATATATTCCATTACCTGTGTGGTGTTAGTGTAGTACTCAACGCATTTCTGATCTTCCACTGAGAAATCGGCTCTGTCTTTGATGTCTTCGGAATCCCAAAACTGTATAATATCTTCTAGATTATTCAATACCACGTTGCATTGTCATTTTGTAGTTTTGACGTGTCCGCATAGTAGCCAGCCTAAGTATGTTTGTTGAGCGATGGGGGATGACGTCATCGCCTTTGATCATTCCTCCTAGCATGATCTGGGAGTAAATGTCTGCTCCAAATAGCAGATCTACTGGTCGGCTGCTGTTGAATTCCGGATCCATCAAGTTTATATTTTGTATTTGAGGCCATGATGGTTTTGTAAATGTTTTGTTCGGTAGATTCTTGATTAAAGTTTACATGATGTATACTGATTTTCTGAACTTGAAATCACTGAAGACAGAGCTGCATAAAATTGTTATCATGCCCTTGCAATTGCTCTCCTTTTCTCCAACTCCAAAGATAACTCATTTACATTTCTGGCGTTTGATCCCAAGAAGTTGAGCTGCTCGTTCTGTTATCTATCAGTGATATTTGAGACCCCTGATCTACAAGAGCTCGCATTTTGTGCTGAGTTCCATCAGCTCCTTCTACCTTTACTATGGTGGTCGCTAATAGAATCTCCGAAGCTTCTTCATCATTTTGAGAGACATGAGATGATGAATTTGTTTGGTTTTGTTCGTGGTTTTTTGATGCAGCTTCGTGCATTTAGCGTATTGAGCTTAGCTTTGCACTTGTGACATCGGTTGTTTGACGTACATTTTTGGCCTTTATGGTTGTACAGATAATGAATGCCGACTTGCAATTTGTTAATAGTGTTAAGTTTTTCGTCGTTCGACATTTCTAAAAACTTTGCACAAAAATAGAGGCCATACTCGTCGTTGCACAGTGGACAAATAAACGTTGACGCATGGTAAGATTTCGTAACCTTGTTGTTACTAGCCGCTTGATTCTTGTTGTTATGATAGCTGTATTTCTTATTATGGGATGCTTCTTGATTCTGATTTGTTGCAGAACTTGTCTTCTAATAGTTGTCTTGTTTACTCTGCGACGATTCCATTGAAGTAAACTTCGCCTCTAGGTAGGATTAGCGCCTAAGAAATCCTTTAATACAGGTAATTCCCGCGAGTTTTTCAGTGATTCAATGTAATCTGAGTATGTCTCAGCATCCAGTTTTTGTGTCAGAATGTGCACTAGTAACGGTTCGCAGGTCCTGACATCCACTTCTAAATTCTTGATAGCGTGCAAACATTCTATTGTAACGTCATGTATTTTCTTAATTGGTGCTAATGACTGTTGTTGCATAGTAGGCAGATCGAAGAGCATGTTGATATGCGATGTAAATATAAGTTTTTTTTGTTGTAGCGATTGTTGAGAATATCCCAACCCACTAGATAGTTGTCCGAGCTTATTTGTAAGTGTTGTATCAACCTTTCAGCTTCTCCTTGGACCTTGCTTTTCAAAAATTGCATCTTCGGCGCATTTGACAAGGATGTATTGTTAAGGATGGTTTCCGTGAAAAGGTCTATAAACGGTATCCACTGATTAAACTTTCCGTGAAACACTGGTATCTCCAATTTTGGTGTTATTTTTTCTCGATAAGCTCCGGGTCACATCTTGGTGTTTAATGCCTTCTTCAGATCGATATATTGATTTTCAAATCTTGTATAGCGTTCTTCGTACACTGCGTTTTTGTTGCCGTCGAGTTCGCACTCGATTTCCCAATGGAGACTGTCAATAGCGGACCAACGCGCTTGTAACGTTTGCAACGCATCCTGGAATTCCCATTTTTCTGGGATAAATTCCACTTGAGTGTTGGCGACAGCTCTCATGAAGGCCTTGAAGTTTGCCGATTGTTTGCGTAAGAGGTCGTCCAGTTTACTGTTGGACCCCGAGTCCCTCTTGTTAGGGCTCTGTTGTTGCTGAGGAGGCGATTGATCCCTGTTGTTGTTCTCAGTTGTGTTGTTGGTTTCTTCTTCCTCCTCGTTGTCTTGTTGTTCTTGTAATTTCTTGCTCGATGTACCTGCTTCATCTTGTTCAGAGGTACTTTCGAACAGTGCTGGATGCACTGCCGGCCCCCCTGTGGCCCGCTTGTGCGTCGACAGTTGTTGATTTTGTAGGAGAATTGATTCCTTGACTTCCTTATAACATTTCAATGCTGTGTTATATAACTCGCTTGTAAAGTAAGGATGACTCGCACTTACTTCTGTAGACAGACGATCATGGTTGAACTGGAATTCACTCCATAAGTTTTCCAGCATTTGCATACGCCGTTTGAAATAGTCCAAGTTCTTCCTGTCCCAGCCATCCTTCTTGATGTTGATGCCGACTTTCTTGATGTTTTCGTAAAGTTCGCGCTGATTCTCGAAAGTATTTGCTGATGACGTCATGTTGCTAAACTTTCCGACGATTATTTAGATTGACGAACGAATTTGTTTTGATGTTGACGAACGAATTTGTTTTGAGAAGTAGGCTGTTGCTCCACACTTCTGGTTCTTGGTATTGTGCAACCTTTCTCTTCTACGATATGCGCCTTCTCAATTGGTTACTGGGGCGACTCGCTTGTGAGAGACCAGTCCAACCGATTCGCGACCGTAAAAGATATAAATCACACAACACTAAATTGCTCGAAGGACCAAATGTTGGGGTTGTAATGCCCAACAGTGAAAATGTTATGTACTTGTTAGGTATGTTATGTTATGTAAATGAGTAGACGAATGATTCCTTTGATGGATTTATTGCTACTGAATATAATTAAACAATTGTTCCACTTAAATGCTATGTTAGAGAAATGCACAGCTAAACAATATCGATGTGCATTATTGAGTATGACGTACAAACTACCACAAAGGTCAATGTACAGTGTAGCTCGTACATGTTCCTTAATTACAGATGTTGGGATCTCATCATAACCACAAAAAAACTTGTTCTACATACTTTTGACTATGGTTGAGACCTCATTTGTAGTGACAGAAGCAATTGTCATTTCGTTATTTTCTTCGATTTTATACTTTTGTAAAAATGCTGTATTTTGGTCTCTTTCTACTGCCCTAGAGATACATTTATAGTCAAATTGTTTTGCTAAAATGTCAGATACGTATTTCTTCTGGATCCAACAACAATACAATTACATTTTTACAATTTGATTATTAATTTTGAGACGAATTTTCGGTTGTATCGTATTATCCTTATTAGTACATTTTCTCACTACATTCCACACTTCTTTACTTAGATTTTTGGAAATATTTATTTGCACCATTATTGCATGTTTTTTAGCCTTTACCAAAACCTGTCTGTACAGTCTCACATACTTATTCTTATACATTAAGACACTTTAATCAAGATTGTTACCATTATGTGTACATTGTAAGAAACGTTTCATTTTACTTGATGCCTTGATGAATTCAGCCACAAGAACTCCGTTCGCTGACGTAGTCATATCCGATCCCTGTCGCTGTGTAGCCAATTGTTTGTGCCTAGTAATCATACGGATTTGAAGCTTATTCTCACACGTAAAATGTTCAAATTCGTTTGCAACGCTTACTCTAGTGAGTAAAGTGAAATCTGTGAATCTTGCCCTTAAGAAGGATTTTATCTAGCAGTCTTACTTGTGACCACTAGACCAATGCGGTACACGACAAAGAACGTTTAATTATTAATGAGTTAAAACTTACTGTCTCGTGATGACTTCAAAATAGCGTTGCATCTGGCTCTTGCTGCTTCTTTATAAAATTCTTCACAAGCGTAACACATTGTCCCCTCAACTATGATCAACTTGCACAGGAACGTGGTTATTCCGAATGTTTGGCTGATTAGGACATTTCTATCCATCTAAAATAGTACATTATGAGGATTGGAACGGTCTCCGGTGAGGCGGCGAGCCTCCTTGCCGGATTGCCGCCATGGGATCTGGAGGCAAAAGTCCTCGCGCATATTTGGGAGTTTCGCGGGGAGGCGAAACGCCGGGGCTTGACTCCGATGCCGCGAAAAATCGTGGCACAGCGGACAGCGCTCCGGCGGGATCTCATGGCGTCATGGAGAGTGCGACTGTCGCAACCTAGTGCTGGGCACGCCAATATTGCGGCAATAAGTCCCCTCTTTGAGGAGTCAAAGTCAAAGTTAAAGTTTTTATTAATGCGATTTTTGGTGATACAACTGGGTCTTAAGAAATATTTTATAGTAGCTCAAAAATCTACCCTTTAATAAGCTCTAACCCATGCATTGTTAAATTACAATATTATAAATTAAGTTAAACATTACATGAAACATAATGAAGTTAATATCTATAGAAATTAAAATACAAGATGTAATATATTCTAATAAATTAATAGACATAATGTGTATGAATATTACATTAACATAAATACATAAAATGGTCAGTCACATGAAATTTTGTCAACTAGGAATTCGTCAAATGTATATTAGCATTTTTCTATTAAAAAAATATTTAGTTTACGTTTAAATTGTGTCAAGTTTAAATCTTTTATGTCATTTGGTAGCTTATTAAAACAAATTTGAGCCATGCAAAGTATGCTCTTGTGCATTAGGGTGGTCTTTGAACTTCTTAGGCATAGTTCATGTAGATATGTTAGTTTTATGGATCAATAGCTTTCTTCTAAAGCTTTTTAAAATAAATTACCGTTTTTCTTTTGGAACAAAGTGGTCTCGTATATATAAAGACAAGGTAACGTTAGTATTTTTAAGGAGATAAAATGCGGTTTGCAACTTTCTGTTGATTTCAGATTGCATATGGATCTAATGCTCCTCATTTGTGCTTTAAAAATGTCAAGTTTTTTACAGGAATTTGCCCAGAAAATGACTCCATAACGTAGTATAGAATCTACGTAGCCATAATACGCGGTTACGACAGCCGCCTGATTTACTGTTTTGCTGAGTTTAAAAAGAGCAAAGGCAAACTTGGTTAATTTTGTAATTACGATGGATGCATGTTCTTTCCACGTCAGTTTAGAGTCTATTGTCAATCCTAAAAATTTAATATGACCTACTTCTTCAATTATATTATTATTAAAAGATAGATTGATGACAGAAATGGTAGCTCTTTGTCGAAACTGCGTGATTTTATTTTTATTTAAATTAAGAATTAAATTATTCTGTTCAAGCCAAGCAATTGATTGATGTAATGTATTTTTAATGTCACTTTCATAGTTTCTATTCAAATCATCAGGCCTAGTAATTAAAGTGCTGTCATCGGCAAAACAAAACCGTAGGAAAAGCGACGTGTTTTGGAAAGTCATTTATATAGACCAAAAACAAAAGTGGGCCTAATACGCTGCCTTGTGGCACGCCAAATGCGATTTTACGTTTTTCTGAAATGTGTTTATATATTTTTTTATCATAACATAACATTACGCCTTGTTTGCCCGAAGGGTTGGGCAGAGGTGTACCTGTAGCAGGTACTCCCACATTTCGCCAGTTATGTTTAAGTCCTATGTAATAGGGGGCGAGCCTATTGACATCAACCGGGCACAAATCCAAACTCCGGGCTGCTACTGAGAAATTCCAGATAGAAAAACCCATTAACACTTTGCCCGACCCGGGAATCGAACCCAGGACTTAATGCTCAGTACTAGCGCTTGCGAGCACTAGACCAACGAGGCAGTCAAAGAAGTCTCCCCTTACAACAAAATATTATGATCGACTAGATCAAAGGCTTTCGTCATGTCCATAAATATAGCGCTAGTGGGAATTTTTTGATCGATATCTGTCATTATAATATTAAGGAAGTCATAGATAGCCAAGTTTATGGATTAGTTTTTCCTAAAGACTTTCTGTTCCTTTAATATGATGTTCTGTTTGGCGAAGAAGGAATACATACAGTTAAATAAATAATTTTTTCAAATATTTTTGATATTACCGGTATAAGCACAATTGGTCGGTAGTAATTCATGTCAGTTTTATCACCTCTTTTAAATAGAGGCTGTAGCAAACCTACTTTTAATACACCAGCTCCACCCATTATATAAGTGGAACACTACATAATGCCGCTACTCGACACTAGATGGCGCTGACCCCTGACGTCACTGTTCTGAATCGCGGTGTTAAGAGTCTCCGTGAGTTAATGACCTCCGTTAGAATATCTAATTATTGAAAGGGATTAGCTCGTGTGCCTAGCGCGATAATCCGCCAAGTTATCGCGATAATTTCCGTGCGGACCGCATATTTTAACTCGTTCTCTCTGTGTGTGTACAGGATACAGCCGGTGCCTATGCAGGCACAGAGAGAGCCGCCCCGTGCTGCCCGGTGAGCAATCACCGCAGCGGTCGCGGAAGCCCACGCCAAATTTTTAAATGCCGAAACCCGGCACGCGCGGCTCGCTGGGCCGCGATGCCGGATCTCCAGAGGACCGTCCAGTGCTAGATCGGGCGTCGTCTCTGCCTAACATTGGCAATGCGGCGTCCGGTGCACCACTGGCCGGACCTCCCAAGAAGAACCGGAAGAAGAAGACGCGACCGGAAGATTAACCGGGGGGGGGGGGACACCCCTGCCGCGGTGCCTGCCGGCCCACCGACGACATCGGCGCCTGCGCGCGTTGCGCCAACGCCGTCGTCGAGCCGGCCGCATGCAGTAGCCGTCCGTCCCGCCGCGTTCCGTCCGGTGCCAATCCAGGCCCCGGGGCTGGCCGCGAACCCGAGCCGCGCAGGGCAAGCGCGCGCACCGTCGACGTCGACGCGTGCTACCACGCCCGCGCTCCAAACCGCGCCCGCGCCATCAACCGCGCCCGCTACGCGTACTACCGCGCCCCGCGCCGCCTGCCCCGCGCTTCCACCGCCGCGTACCCCCGTGTCGTCAACACGGGCCCGCGCGCCCCCAACACGCACCGCCGCGGTTCGTTTCGCCGCCCGCGCCCTCTACCGTCGCGATCAGAAAGGTGACACAAGCTGTGGCCGCTCCGCACACCGCCGCTCCAGGCCCCCGCCTCTCGCTGGCGGGACTTGTGATGGCTGAGCAGGAGCGGCCAGCAAGTGTCGGCCAACGCTATAGGCCGACACCCACTACGACGCAGGCGCCCGCTTCGCCGGCGCCACCCCGACTGTCCGCCTGCGACTCGCCTGCGATGCTGTCGGCATGCTCCTCCCGTGCTGGGTCGAGCATGTCGCTGGCGTCCGTGGGCTCGGCCGCGTCCGGTCGTGGAGACATGTCCCCGGACATGACCTCACGACCCGGATCGCGGTCCACCGCGGGTGGCACAACCGCCGCCACCGCGCCAATGTCGCCGGCGTCACCCATAGCATCGCTGGGGTTGAGCTTTGAGTTTGAGCTCGAGGCCAGACCCCAGCGGCGGAGAGCCGGCCACCTGCGTCAATAGCGGTGGCCCGCACCCCGCGAGCTTTATCAAGTGCCCCGTGTTGGAGAGGGAGACCCGGAACAAGCGAGCGCGGACCGCCGCCATTAAGGCAAACAACAGAGCAGCGGCCAGGCCACCAACAGTGGCCACTGTGGAGGCCGATGGACCGACGCTGATGACGGCGGCCAACGAGCCCACACAAAGAGGCCAAGCCTTCGCCTCCACTAAGCGGAGGAAGAAGAAGAGGGGGGGAAGGGGAGGAAAACCATCCCCCCGGCGACACAGGAGGAAGAGAAAGAAGCCATCCCTGAGGCCGGCCCTGCCCCCATCGCGCAGGTTGTTGACCAAAGGAGGACTCGCCAAACACTAGTGGAAGAACCTACTAGTAGCGACAAGACGGTGCAGCGGCGAAATGCTGGAACTTCTGCTAGAAGGTTCGCCCAAAAGCCGCAAGGCTCCACCACCGTCGCCGCCGACGCCATGATGGCACAATGGCCAATAAAAATAAAGGGAAGCTTCCCTGCGGCGACGAGTGGTGTCGCCCCTACCGCACAAAATAGCGTGAAGACAAGCAAAGAATTCACAACCTGCGCGATAAAGCTTCTGATGGATCTCATCAGAGCTATAAGGCAGGGCCGAGATATTGAGGCGGTCATCCTCGACGGCCTGGCCACGTTGCTGTCGCTCTGTGATGGCTAGACCGTTGAGGATAGTACACTGGAATGCCCACGGCCTTAGTGGATCGACTGGAGGGCGCGGTGGAGCATACGGTGGTCTACCTGGTTTGGGCAGAGTATTGCCGTGTCCTCGTGGAGGCGATCCGTGGCGGGGATCTCTCGTGTCCGGCCCTGGTCCAAGCCATGGTACGAAGCAAGAGGGAATGGGAGGCCGTCACCTCCTTCTGCGAGGAGGAGGTGGAACGCGTGAGGAGAGGCAAAATGTTCGCCCTCACGCCCCTAGTCGCCGCAGAAGACGCCCTGGGCGTCGGGAATCGATTGCTGATTCCCGGCCACCGTAGGCGCGGGCTTGCGGACGGTGAGCAATGGGTAGCTCGCCGTCCGATTAGAACCAGGCCCAGGTCGACGGCGCGTTGTGTTCCACGCGCGCCTTATAGAGATGTCAGAAAGTGAAGGGGTCCGATGGGACCGATGCCTGCCGGAGTTGTGGGAAAGTCCAAAAGAGATACCGTGGCCCCTGGCAACGTACAGGCAACTGAAGGAACACGGGTGGATTTTAGTCAGTAAGAGTCTGACACGCCCTCCCGCTTTGCCCAGAGCGGGATAAGTTATTTGATAATTTCGCTACCAAAAAAAAAAAAAGATTGGAAATTACTATATTAAAAAGGAGGGTTTTTAATATGTTCGAGTAGTAAATTTAAATAAGCTCGTCAACATGATGTGTATCCTGCCTTTTTTTTTTTTAGTGGGTATTTCTCATGGATGTCCTCCGCCCGGGGGAGGGCAGAGGAGTCTGTCAGACTCTTACTGACTAAAACCACCCCGGTATTCCGTCTCTCACTTGCACCGGGGATCACGGGATCTAATGCGACTTCCGCGATCCCCAACTAGTGCCGGCCCGCCTCTGCAGGTCACTTCGAGTTAGGGGGGAGTGAGGTGTTAAACTGCCCCCTTACATCATAGAGAGGTGTTCGTGGAACTCTCGGGTCCTAAGGAGTAGGGGCCGACGGATTTCCCGAGATCCGTCGCCTCTGGACCCATTTAGGAGGGCTGGAAGAGGGCGTTATCCATCCTCCGTCTACGCCCATGTCCTATCCTAACGTATGGTGCTCAGACTTGGTCTTTGACCGAGGCTCAGAAGTTCAAACTAAAGGTTTTCCAAAGAGCGACGGAGCGTAGCATTTTCGCAACACAGCAATACGCTCGAAGACGAGCATCGCCGATGTTGGCGATAAAAACACGAGGCTGAAATGGGACTAGGCAGGACACAGGTACTGGATGCATCAGGACAGATAGTGGACCAGGGTCGACACGCAGTGGGTGCCTGAAGACGGGCGTCATCATCGAGGCAGGCCTAAGAAACGCTGGACTAAGTATACTCTTTCGTGACTGATTGGCCGGAAAATGCAACAGGCAAAGATTAATGGCGAAGTATGGGGGACATCTTTGCCCAGCAATGGGACAGTATTATAGGTTAAAAAAAATACAATTATTTGTAATATTTTGTCTGCTGGTAGCAGCTGGGTGAACCTGCGAATGGAGAGCCCTTAATCCAGCAGTAGATTGCTACAGGCTGATAATAGGGTGAGTAGCAAAATGTACGGTTGTAGATAATATCAACAGTAAATAAAAAGAATACTAACCTTATTTGTACACAAAAGTATTAAAATCATCATAATATACATAACAAACTTGATAAATGTAGAGATGAAATGGAGCAGAATCTGAAATTAAATAAATCAACTTATTATGTCTATGAACGCACATAAGCGATGTAAAACTGAGTATGTGGTACTAGCGACCCGCCATTGCTTCTCAAGGATACTATGGTCCTGCTAATGTGGTAACATGGTATCCAAATATCGAAGTTTTTTTTGTTTTATAAAATTGTTGGAAGATGTATTATATTTGTAGTCTTTAGGAATCTGGTCATCATTTAACTATACAAATGTTATTTACTTGGAATCCAGATATTTCGTTCAACAGTTTCCACGCTTTGCAGGTTAGCTTTACAACTTGATGCTGATTCTTCACTTTTGCTTCTCTGTCTATTTTTATTTCTTCGTCTTCATTGTCAAAATTATTTTTTTCTACGATAATGTTCCATTTTTCAAGTTTGCGAGTTAAAATATAAATGACCATAAGTGTATGAGCCATTCCTAAATCAAAAATTATGGAAAAAGAATCATGAAAGGCCCTGACCCACATCCAGTGTAAGTCGAAAACCATTTTTCCAGTCACATTAGTTAGCCAAAGGAAAATTAATAAACAAATATATGCCCAAAAAATTATCTTGAAATTTTTCAAATCGCTAGTGTTGTAAAGGCAATTATTGATTTCTTGGAGTGACAATTTTATGCGCAATATTGAATAGCTCTTGTATAAATTGGTATAACACAAAGCTGCTAAGTTAAAACTACTTATGAAGTAAATACATAAGAAGAACATTCTGAACAAGAAGGAACGAAAAGGATTGTATATAATAGTTGCCCATAACAAACAAAAATATAGACCGTTACCGATCACAGCATACATGATTTTCTTTTTACAAACTTTTTCCTTCATCCTTTCACTGATATTAAATTCTGGTTTGCACACGATTATTCCGATAAAGTATAAGGGGAAAAAAATGCTCATAAAATCATTATCTATCAATTTATTTTTTCCCTTTTCGAAAAAAACATTGAGGGCTATCATTTTTTAAGTCTTTATTTATGTCGTTTTATCGGAGGCGTTATGATGTAAATGAGTTTAATAGTTTCAGAGTGGCTGGTAAAGTATGTGAAATACGAATATCAAATTTGAATAACCTTACAATGTTTCTGTTACTAACGCTAGAATGATGACTCAATAATGAACAATATACTTTATTGTAATCGTTAATAGTCCATTACCGAGTGAATATTTTATAACTTTATTCAGTAATATTGATAAAATAACCAGAACAGCAAAATACTTGATAGCTTTTGGCGACGTTGCCATCTTTTAGAATGCACCCTTATCTTAATGAAGAGTATAGTTTATACTGCCATGTCCTTCTTGGCTTCCTTCTGCGAGGTCGTTTACTGCTGTTGGGTCCCACTTGGTGTTGGTTTTCAAATAGTTTATTGTACAATCGTGCCCATTCTGTTATACATGCATGTTAATTTAGGCTATTTTCATCTTTTTCTCTCTAATAAACCAAAAAAAGGACGGACAAATATTTGAGCTGCCAATTTTAGTTCACATTTAATTTCCGTACATTCAAATAAATATATTATTCTATTCATGTAAAGTCAGTGAATATATTTTTTAACAAATTGGCTACCAACTGAGACGTCAGTAAGTATATCCAAATCATAACTGTAAAGGTGTCCACACACATCGAAGATAATATATATTGTAGCGCTTAATGTAAAGATATCTTGTCTAAACCGACCACATACAGCAAAATTCGATAAAACATCGCGAGAGCGTCACTCTACCGGGTGGTTGTTTCATGTACAGGCTGTTCAGTTTTTGCAATGAAGCGCATAAAAAACGTACTATTGCTAGACCTACTAGAATATGTTCAGTCAGTGCAGCTAAGGTGCCATGCCAAATTTTTTAGGTTGTTAACATATCGCGTTATGTTAGCGTGGGGAACAATAAAAGGAGTGCATTGTATTTTAGACAGTGGTTTAATGCCATGTTTATTACATAATACACTACTACCTGCACCCCGCGGTTTCACCCAAATAAGTCTCGATGCCGTGAGAATATCAGGATAATAAGTATCATATCTCCTAACCCAGGTCATGGTCTACCTATGTGCCAAATATAATTAAAATCCGTTCAGCCGTATTAGCGTGAAAGCGTAACAAATAAACAAACAAACTCACTTTTGCATTTATAATATTAGTAAGGATTCCAGAAACAGTTAATAAGAGAGGAATATCGTCCGTGGAAGCGAGTGGTCATCGTGTCGAGCCGTCGCGCCGCGCCTTAGCTATACCGATGACGCGCTGATCACGTTGCCTGCGCGTGCAGAGCGCGTGCTAGGTGTTGTGTTGGGTTCGATTGCCAACATGCTGCCCAAGTTGAAGCGTAGACAACAAAAATCTGGAACAGAGCAAATATGAATCTGTGCCCTCTAAGTGATGCCCTGTGGTTTCACCTTAGTGGGATGGGAGCTTAAACCAGCCATCATTTGAGTAAGGCAGGTCGCCATTAATTTCTCATACAAGGAATTATAAAGTATGAATAGGAAAATAAAGAATAAGAAGTTAGGAAGCGTATAGTGAATTCTGACAAATGATTGAAGATTGGAATAGTAAGCTTCACTAGCAATGAGTTCGATATGACAAGCTTTTGTTCAATTGTGTTTAACTCAGCTACGACTCAGATCCCGAACTTAGGCAAATCTGAAAATTTGTCTCGGCTGCATCAAAGATTCTACTGGGTTGGCTGAGAACCTCAATCAAACCTTTTCTTCAGCGTACGAAAGAATTTCGTCAAATCGACCCCTTATATCTTTTTCAGATACGCATGGGCTCGCGTTAGTCACTCCTTCAGGTGTTTTGATACTTAATATCCCTATATTAAGTATCAAAACACCAAATTATATTCAAATAAAAAAATAAAACGGAAAAAATGTAAAAAAAAAATATGGACCAGGCAACTCAAACTCAAACTCAAAGCATTTATTTCAATTAAACCCTTTACAGGCACTTTTGAATTGTCAAAGAGTCAGTTAGTCAGAAAGTTGAAGCTAGTTGCCCATTCCAAAACGTAGATCTCTATGGAGAAGAACGGGCAAGAAACTCCAAGGACACTCTTTTAAATATAGAAATAACAAAATCCTGGGTACATTACTCTTGTACTCGTATCTGTATCTATTACCTATGGTAATAACTAAATAATGGTATGGCAATAGTTATAATTATCAAAATTTTCATACAGTGATTGCCCACCCCTTTTAAAACTTTACGAGGGAAAACATTTTACAAAAAAAAAAAAACAACTTCCAAAAAAAACACTAGAAAGTGGAAAATAACTTAAATTTCGGAAGGCGGTGTCTTTGATTTAGAATTTTCGTTGACGAAGAAATCGGAGGACATACTAAAAAAATCACAAAATCCTACATACGCTATACGAAAATAGAACCTCCTCCTTTTTGGAAGTCGGTTAAAAAGGAACTGTTACAGGGATTGGAAAAATCGACACTAGAATAACAGCTCTTCTATCATAATTATAGATTAATCACAAATCACATAAAACCGAAAAAAGCTAGCAAATATTGTAAGTTCAGAAATGTCCTTCGTAAGAAAAATCACAAGAAACTTACTTTTTTCTAAGAGCTACACACCTGTTTCAAAAAGACACTACAATAAAAAGAAGTTGACAGCTATACATGTACATTTAAAATGCTGCCACAAATTTTTAAAGGGATATCTATCGCATTTAATTTGAACTAGTTCCTTTAAAAATTGTGATTATACTTAACGTTGGAAATCACGGTAGAAACCCGTTTGCGCAGTCGGAGATCCAGGCTTTCCACTAAAATCCTTAAGAAGCGGACTTGGAATAGGTACGATGCGCCATTCGTCACTTTATGTAACCCTTTTTGTGAGCAGTGTAGTGGACACTGCTCGCAAAGACGCTTCGACGAAGAAGTACTCGTCGAAGTTGACCGAAATCCAAAGTACGTAACTACGCACTCGTACGAAGAATATGCTAGGTAATGACTATAGTCGTTACCCTACATCATTATGGTGTTATTGTGTCTATACTGCGATTTATTTGAGAAATAAATGTAAAAAAATATGTTTACGGAAAATCAAGTTTAATACTCACACATAAAGTTCCGTTTGCGCTATAACTTCAGTCATTTTTATGACTTTTACAGCTGTACATCATTATAAAATCAAATCAACTTAATTCATTTACACTACTATAAACTTGACATCATAATCGAAACAAGGATTTGAATATAGAATAAGGGTTGCTTGCTGCCTTCCGCAGTTTCACCCGCATAAGTCTCGAACCCTATGTTCTTCTCCAGGTTTACCCATGTGCCGAATTTCATCTAAAGTCGTTCAGCCGTTTTAGCGTGAAAGCGTAACAAATAATCAAACTAACTCACTATCGCATTTATAATTGAAATAATTATTATCCTTGCTATAAAATATCTACTTTAATTCCGAATATAATTATTTAACCTCAAAATAGATACTAATCCCCAAATGAATCTTAAAGTCGCTACCCCAATATCACAATCCAAAACTGTTTAATAAAATTACATATTTACAATATTTCAGGGATAAGGAGAATAATATGAAACACCAAGATATTTTGTCACTGATTTATATTTCTTTGCCAACATCAAATTCGATATTCTACACCATACCATCACATCTCCTATTCCCCACATAATATCACCATTTTACTCGTATCAGTATTCTAATGTTTACCATAGAACCAATAGGTTACCTTAATTTACAGTAGATCTCCAACACCACTAAGCACGTCCTAATGTCGTGAGCGCCCGACCCAGAAGGCCGTTGTTCCGCCATTCTGACATATCGAATCTTTCGGTGTTGCCAGTACAATATCCAACAATTATGTATTAATAAATTGAAAACTAACATAATATTACTAGCTGCGCCCCGTGGTTTCACCCTCATAAGTCTCGATCTCTTAGGAATATCGGGATAGCAGGTATCCTATGTTCTTTTTCCAGGTCATGGTCTCCCCATGTGCCAAAAAACAATGCCCACTTCCCATAAATTTAAAAACCTGATAATGAATTTTTATGTGGCTGTGGCTGTTTGTGTACGCTGTGCTGTGGGTTCCCCATAGCACAGCATTATGCTGAGTGGAATCCTTCTTGTCACAGTCATGTCGTGCAGCTGCGACTATTTCTGTTATGATTATATTAATATTTATATTATTGATCTATTTTGTTCTCTGCTTACCTACTCTTGTATTTTTGTATGTACGTGTTTCTGTGACAAATAAAATGATTTTTCTTTCTTTCTTTATTTTCTTTCTATAGTTATAAGGTGTGGCTAACAAAATAGTTATCTATGGGTCCCACTGTTAGATTTAACCTGACAACACTAATGGTTCCAAGGCAGTTACTCTATGGTTGATAAAAGACGGAAAGCTTTTTGAATCTGAATGTAAATATCTATTATCTGAATATTATTAAGAGACTCTGTGTAACGTGTAATAATCAAAGTTTATTATCCTGTGTTCGCGTACATGTAATCTTCCGCTGGCGCATGGATACTGTGCTGTGTGCAAATACACATAATATATTACAACTGAATCGGGTATAATTTAAAGGGCGCCTTATCGCGCCTAAATTGGTGACCCCGACGATGGGAGAATATATCTACTCAAAGCGCAATGAGCTCACATTCATCCCGGGCAGTAGTTTTCTTTGTAAACCAGACCTAGCCGGTACCTACACGCCGCCATTACGCGAATTTACTTACAAAAATCATATTTCTTCGAAAATACGTGATTAATATTCTCATACTAATGGCAGTGCTCTGCTTTGCATACCTTTTGTGCCAAATTACAACGTATTTGAACTTTATCGACCTGAAACAAGAATCATCGAATGCCGCGTAGCAGCACCTTTTTTTTCTTGTGCGGTTTTTCTATTGAATCTTCAAATTTATCGCGCGCGAAACTTGACACTTGACAGAGCCTGACACATGTTGCCTGTCATCACGGTCTGCAAACGTCAAACGTACACCGGCTGCGTTCCAGAGCTATTCGAAACGTAAAAGTGTGTTCCGTATTCAAGTGTGACGGCCAAAGCTTGTAAGTTTATTTTATTTTATTATAAACTCTATGCATGGATGGACATTCGTACAACTTACCTCACATAATATACTCAAACTCAACTCTAACTCAAAGCATTTATTTCAATTAAAGCATTTACAGGCACTTTTGAATTGTCAAGGGGTCGGTCAGTCAAAAATATGAAGCTAGTTGCCCATTCCAAAGCGTAGTAGGTACCTATGGAGAAGAACGGGCAAGAAACTCCACGGACACTCTTTTAAATCAAAAATTTGATACAAAATATTGGTTGCATCATTCATTTTGAAATTATGCATGTGAGAACGATGTAGAAAGACGTAAAAGTGCCCGTAATAAAAAGAAAAAAATAAAGAATCATTCAAAAACTTAAAATAAATTAAAATAAGCCATGGCAGCTAAGAGATGACCAGTCCCAACTGACGGCGCCCGTTCACGAACATGACGCATGGATCAGCACCATTCAGCTCAACCATTTTGAAGGGAGCTAAATGATCCAATACTATGGTGTTTCCTTATGAACAATAAGCGCTTAATTTAAACTGGATGCCTTGACAATTACAACATATTTGTATTTCTCTTCTTTATGTTTTCTGCATTCTACATGTTTTGATGTTAGTAAATATTTCGTTTTAAGTTTATATTCCATTGCGGGCACATTGCATGACAGGTGGATGGTTGCAATACAAATATTTTTATTCTGTTATTTTTTTACTGTCGCACTTAGTTTTACATTTTATTTACCCGTGTGTTGCACATTATAATTATTTACTGTGTACTCTTTATTATAGATGTGCTTTCTCATGTTGATTATTTAACTCTTTTATTTTACTGCTATACTACTATGGTATCATTCATGCTGTATCTCTCTTCTTAAGGTTGTGAGTTTTTGTTTGTGAAATAAATATAATTTGCATTGTAACACAATGCCTACCGAGGGCCAGGAGGTTTTCCTTGATCCGGACCCTTTTTTTTTTTTTGGGTGGGAAATCATCAAATGACTTCTCCCACTCTGGGTGGAGTGGGAGGGCGTGTCAGACTCTTACTGACTAAAACCCACCCGTGTTCCTTCTCTTGCCTGTGCAATGCCAGGGGGCCACGGTATCCCTTTCGGACTTTCCCGCAACCCCGGCAGGCAATGGTCTCATCGGACTCCTTCACTTGAGGCGCGCGTGGAACACAACGCGCCGTCGACCCGGGCTTGGTCCTTGCCGGACGGCGAGCTACCCATTGCTCACCATCCGCAAACCCGCGCCGACGGTGGCCGGGAATCGGCTATGGATTCCCGACGCCCAGGGCGTCTTCTCCTGCGGCGGCTAGGGGCGTGAGGGCGCGAAATTTGCCTCTCCCTCACGCGCTCCACCTGCTCCTTTGCAAGCATTACTGCTTCGCAGAAGGAGGTGACGGCCTCCCATGCCCTCTCGCTCCGTACCATGGCCTGGACCAGGGCCGGACGCGAGAGATCCCCGCCACCGATCGCCTTCACGAGGACACGGCGGTGCTCTGCCCAAGCCGGGCATACCTCCACCGTGTCCTCCGGGCGATCCACGCAGTGATGACACCCGGGCGTTTCCTCCCGCCTTACCCGAAACAGGTACCTCCCGAAACAGCCGTGTCCGGTGAGGACCTGCGTCAGGCGGAAGGTGAGGACGCCGTGGCGCCTCTCCAGCCACTCCTTAAAGAGGGGACTTATCGCCGCAATAGTGGCGTGCCCATCACTGGGTTGCGACAATCGCACTCTCCATGCCGCCATGAGCTCCATGCCGCCATGAGTTCCATGAAATCCGGTCCTGTCGCGAAATCCGTTCTTAGCAAACGTCTACTAACTATTAATTACTTCCCAGCCAAATTTAAAGTTTGTAGCACAAAAAATTAAGGACTTTCATACAAACTTGCGAAAGCCATTAAACCTCCTTAATCTGGCCCTGTCGCAAAATCCGTTCTTAGCGGACGTCCACCACTAACTATTACCTACCTTCCTGTAAACCTATATTATTATATTACCTTTTAGGATTATTTTTGAGACAAAAGTAACCTATGTCTTACCTTAGGATGCGATTTATCTCCTTGCCAACTTTGATCGAAATTCTAATAAACAGACAGACATTCTTGTACTCAAACCTCAGTTGGCCCGATATAGTTTTTTGACCCTAGTAATAAGATATATGATCGACTGGCATCAAAACGGCTTTTGTAAAAATTG
Source organism: Xanthia togata (assembly GCA_963853775.1). NCBI lineage: Eukaryota > Metazoa > Arthropoda > Insecta > Lepidoptera > Noctuidae > Xanthia > Xanthia togata. Next base: position 23,152,108 of record OY970799.1, on the reverse strand, counting down.
GCCATTTTATTGCTGACTGTATATGTTTTTACGGATTAGCAAGCTGAAGTGGCAGTGGGTGGGGCACATAGCGCGCAGAACTGACGGTCGATGGGGCAGAAAGGTTCTGGAATGGAGGTCACGTACCGGCAAGCGCAGCGTAGGACGTCCACCCACAAGGTGGACAGACGACCTAATAAAGGTCGCAGGAAGCCGCTGGATGCAGGTCACTTCCAACCGGCCAATTTAGAAATAATTGGGGGAGGCCTATTTTCAGCAGTGGACGTCCTATGGCTGAAATGGTGATGATGATGACGATGATTTTTTTTTCTTTTAAAATCTGTGAATGCAGATCAACATGTTTCAAAAAGTTAAGGACAGTCTCCTAAGACTGTTTTCTTGTAGCGACAACGGTTAATGTACGTGCCCTTATTGCCCTATCTCAAAATCTACCCTGGACATATTGTTATGATTGACAGCTTAGATCCATAAAGCTTATAGCGTGATGATTATCTTTAAAAAGGTTAAATCTGTAACTATCTGCAATATTCTAACCTTTTGGCTAGCCTTTTTAAAATTTTCGGTAAACTATAGAAGAATACGAACATAATGCATGTAGCATATAGCGTGATAATATTTTTTGTAAAGTCTATTGTAACGTTTCTATTATTTGATAGATTATTTATACCAATTTTCAAGGTAATCAAGCCGCACAGTAAAATTCTCCGCTGTAAAAATGAATACCCCTTTTCACCCCGTTAGGGGTAAATTTTCAAAAAACCCTGATACACGTTTTTATTTATTTTCAGTTTTTAGTATAAATACTGAGTTTCGAGTTAATCAGACCACTCGTTAAAATTCTTCCATACAAACTTTGACAACCCCCAATCCTCCTTTAGGGGTTAGTTTAGAAAAACTAAAAATGGCAAAGTTTATAATTTCCATACATAAGCATTCGTGCCAAGTTTCAAGTTTAGTAACTCAAGGAAAAAGATTTTTCATACAAATAAAATCCCCCCTTTTCTTCCCCTTTAAGGTCGAATTTCCAAAAATCCGTTCTTAGCGGACGTCTAGTAACTATAAACTACCTCCTTGCCAAATTTCATCTTTATACGTCAAGCGGTTTTCAATATTTCGTCATGAATGGGTGAGTGAGTGAGTGACCTTTTGCTTTTATATATATAGATGCTGTAAGTCAGCTTGACTAAATCCGCAACAGAAGTTGAATACATAATTATTGAGCCACCTAAGAATCAACCTTACACTTGTCTATAGAAGGCTCTCATCTCGTGTTTTTCTGAGTCTTATGAAGAAAAAATTAGGAGTCTCCTTGAGAAAGAGGAGATAGACAATAGGAAGCCCTCGTCATTCTTGCGTCACCTCAGGACTCTTGCTGCTTCATCTTTACCAGAGCAGCTCATCCAAACTATTTGGATGAATAGGTTGTCTCATTACATGCAAGGCATTTTAGTTGCCCAAAAGCATTCATCCCTCGAGGACTTGGGCGAGCTGGCTGATAAGCTGCAAAAAATCATTACGCAACCAATGAATGTCCACGCAACAAGTAGGACATCATCATCATCATGATGACACCAAGGAGCAACTTAAGTTGCTCCAACAACAAGTGGCGGACCTGATACGGCTTGTGACCGGCCTCACACGGTAATAATAGGAATAACCGCAGTCGTTCAGGCTCGCACTCACGCATTCCTAACGGTCAATACAGGTACCACAGGTGATTCGCTGCGAAAGCTTCCAGATTTATACAACGGTGAAAGTGGTTTGCCCCCGTACCACAGGAAAACTCAAACCGCAGTCAGTAGTGGCGATCACTGACTGCTCCCTAGCAAGTTGCCGTCTATTCGTTACCGATTGGTATACCTAGACGTTTCTGCCAGGGTAAAAAGCAGCCACTTCCATACGAACTTTTAGCAGCCAATGGCACTAAAATAAAAACCTTAGATCTGGTCGAACTCAAGTAAAATTAGGTTTAAGACGCGGCTTTGTATGGAAATTCATAGTCGCAGAAGTAGCAACTCCAGTGATTGGTTCAGACTTTCTGGCTCATTACCACCTTTTGCCTGACTGTGCTCATGGCCTTCCATGAACACAGTCTAACAACCCTGTTTTACCTTCTCGCAACCTTTTGCGAGATGGTAAAAAAGGGTTGTCAGCTGAAATTGAATTCTTATCAGTTTACCAACCCAGTGTTAAACTCATTCAGTCACCTGACTCGCCATACTCGCACATTTTAACCGAGTTCCCGAGCATATCACGTCCTCCTGGCGCACCTAAAGAGGTAAAATACACTACGGTGCACTTCTTAAAAACTACCGATGGCCCACCCGTGACATTGCGACCACATCACCATGCTCCACTAAAGCTTCGAGCCGCTCAGAGAGAACCCTGTTCGCCATACAGGGGATTTTAGCCACAACTTGTCCGGATGCTCAGCTTTCAGTACCCTAGATTTAATTAAGGCATATCAGTAAATTCTGATGATATATGTAAAACAGCCATAATCACACCTTTTGGACTCTTTTAATTCCCTTACATGAGTTTTGGCCTTAGACATTTCAAAGGTTCATAAACGAAGTTGTGCGGGGATTAAATTTCTATTTCGCATACGTCGATGATATCCTCGTGTACTCGAGAGACCCCCAGCAACATGCTGAACACCTAAGGCTCTTGTTTAACCGACTGCACCACTATGTAGTGGTCATCAACCCGGCGAAGTGGGTACTTGGGGCAGCAAAGCCCCTTTAGGTATTTTTACTGATGCGTCCAGCAAGCACATAGGTGCATGTTTACATCAAAAAGTCCATGATAACTGGCAACCCCTAGCATATTTCAGCAAAAACCTAATCGAGAAACAATCTCAGTGGCCTGCTTATTATAGAGAACTTCTAGCTGTGTATGAGAGCGTTCAACATTTTCGGCACATACTAGAAGTCCAAAACGCAGCAGTTTTTACTGATCATAAGCAGCTGCAGCGCAGCAGCAGCAGGTGTATGCATTCATGCAGCGTCGCGACAAGCTTCCACCAACACAACTCAACTAACTAACTTTTATCAGCCAACTTACCACTGACATAGGATATATTAAGGGCACCTACAACATAGTCGCAGATGCTATGTCGCGGGTTGAATCCATTTCATAGGAAGAGGACTACCAAGCCCTCACAGAGTCGCACGAAGGAGACAAGGAACTAAAAGACGCGGGGTCATCTACTTCTTTGAAATTGACAAAAATCCTTGTTCCCGGAAACAACACTTCAATACTCTGCAACACAGGTAGACCTCACCCATACCTCACCTTACCTTTCCGTCGAGCAGCTTTCGATCAACTACATGGTCTTGACATTTCAGGACTTCGTAATGGGTGATACACTGCAGCAAAATAGACAACCTGAAATAAATTATGTAGCTGCATATCCCGGCCCAGTCTTTGCTGACAATGCTACCCCGCAATTAATAGAATATGCTTCTGTATCAATTGTTATAAAAACAAAATAAAATAAAGCACGCAATGATCATAAAGAGTTGTGATGGCAAATGCAAGAGTCAATGTGCTATGTTTTCACTTGAATGACGGAAAGAGATTTGGGATAAATATTGGGACCAAAATTTTGTCAAGGCGTAGTTTTTCTAAATTTTATAAACATATCTTCAACTAAGCGACGTAAAATTCAAATGAGAAATTCATATATGACACTTTTTTGAAAAACGAAAGTCCTTATTTTTCATTGCCAAATAAAGACAACGAATTAATTTCCGTGTGTCGATTATTTTTTGGCAACCCTGGGATATAAAACTGATGACGTGATAACAGAGCTAAGCAGAGCTATAAAAAAGGGACAACTGAATGCATCTGTTCCCAAAGAAAATAGGGGTGGCAATCGAAGAAAAGTTATTGGAAACATAATTTCCGAGCATATAATGACTTTTCAGCCCATTATCAGTCATTATCGCCGTCACAGTGTGCCATTTACTAAATATCTGCCGAGACATTTAACATTACAGCAAATGTACAAAGATTTTAAGCAAAAAAATCCAAATTTTAAATGTGGGATTGAATTATACAGCCAAAAAAAGAAAGAATTGAAAATATAATTTCACATGCCTTTTTTTTTTTTTTTTTTTCTGGGTGGGAAATCATCAAATGACGTCTCCCGCTATGGGTGGAGCGGGAGGGCGTGTCAGACTCTTACTGACTAAAACCCACCCGTGTTCCTTCTCTTGCCTGTGCAATGCCAGGGGGCCACGGTATCCCTTTCGGACTTTCCCGCAACCCCGGCAGGCAATGGTCTCATCGGACCCCTTCACTCGCTGACACTCTTTGAGGCGCGCGTGGAACACAACGCGCCGTCGACCCGGGCTTGGTCCTTACCGGACGGCGAGCTACCCATTGCTCACCGTCCGCAAGCCCGCGCCTACGGTGGCCGGGAATCCGCAATCGATTCCCGACGCCCGGGGCGTCTCCTCCTGCGGCGGCTAGGAGCGTGAGGGCGCGAAATTTGCCTCTCCCTCACGCGCTCCGCCTCCTCCTTCGCGAGCATTACTGCTTCGCAGAAGGAGGTGACGGCCTCCCATGCCCTCTCGCTCCGTACCATGGCCTGGACCAGGGCCGGACGCGAGAGATCCCCGCCACCGATCGCCTCCACGAGGACACGGCGGTGCTCTGCCCAAGCCGGGCATACCTCCACCGTATGCTCCACCGTGTCCTCCGGGCGATCCACGCAGTGATGACACCCGGGCGTTTCCTCCCGCCTTATCCGAAACAGGTACCTCCCGAAACAGCCGTGCCCGGTGAGGACCTGCGTCAGGCGGAAGGTGAGGACGCCGTGGCGCCTCTCCAGCCACTCCTCAAAGAGGGGACTTATCGCCGCAATAGTGGCGTGCCCAGCACTGGGTTGCGACAATCGCACTCTCCATGACGCCATGAGATCCCGTCGGAGCTCTGTCCGCTGTGCCGCGATTTCTCGCGGCATCGGAGTCAAGCCCCGGCGTTTCGCCTCCCCGCGCCACTCCCAAATATGCGCGAGGACTTTTGCCTCCAGATCCCATGGCCGCACTCCGGCAAGGAGGCTCGCCGCCTCACCGGAGACCGTGCGGTATCCCCGGACCAGCCGGGTGGCCATGACCCTCTGGGACGCGTTCAACCGGCGGGCAGGCCGCCGCCTCAACAAATGCGCCCACACCGGTGCCCCGTACAGGGCCACCGCACGATCCCCGCGTATAGCCTCCGGCAGGAGGCGTTTGGACCCCCTAGATTGGGCAGGAGCCGCTTCAAGGCAGCTCCGGCCCGGTCCAGTCTGGGAGCCAAACGTCGGAAATGCTCCACGAAGTTCCACCGACTGTCGAGGACGAGTCCCAGGTACTTCATCGTCGACTCGACGCCGATGTGAACCCCTCCTACCGTTATTTGGGAACCCGACGGTGGCGCGTTCCGAGGACCATGAAAACACATGGCCTCAGACTTGTGCAAGGCCACCTCGAGTCCCAACTGCCGGATTCTGGCCACGATTGTCGCAACCCCGTGTGTCGCTAGTTCGGCCGCCGCCTGGTGCGACCTCCCCTGCGCCAGGACCAACGTGTCGTCAGCGTAACAAACGACGCTGACGCCATTGGGGAGGTCGGCGCGCAGCACCCAGTCGTATCCGATGTCCCACAGATGCGGCCCCAGGACCGATCCCTGTGGGACAATTTCACATGCCTAACGTGATAGGTGTGTAGAATGCTCGATGTATGAAGAAAAACTGAAGAAGTACAGTGATGTTAAATCTCGATGCCTGAAGAAATAAGAACAAAATATGAAAATCATAAATCTAAAGCTGACTCTGCTTTGCAAAGATACAGATTAGATGGAACAAGCAAAAATTCAAACAGATTTAAATATATAAAGGAAAAAAGAAAGAAAGAAAATACGTTTATTTGCGGTAAAATATGAGGCAAGCAAAGAAAAAAAAAACAAACACGAAAATAACAATTTGGAGGATAATATGCGTCACATCCACGCAAAACGGCCATCGCTCAGCATAATTATTTATTATTATTTATTTATTCACATACAACTATCATCACAGGCTTACCTAATACAATAGTGTAGTTTTATTTTTAATAATGCTGGATAATGGGAATATATCAATGGATTTGCAGAAAGTGATCATTTTACCAGAAATGGCTGACATTAAAGAGGTGTTTTTCGTGAGTCGTTTGGTTACTTTAAATTTGACATTTGCTCCAATTGAAAAAAAGTCCAGCGATTCTGCCACATGATGTGTCCTTTGGCATGGAGCTCAATCTGGACGAGAGGCGAGTGATATTGTAAACGCTATATTTGCTTTCTTACATGCTAATAGGATATAGGGCATTTGTATTTATGGACTGATAATTGTACAGCCTCAAATATAAAATGGACCCTCTACACAGCGATGATTACGATAGGCAACAACTCCTCGAATGACCTTAAATCGGTAACGATTAGCTACCTAACAAAAGGTCATACTCACAATTCCGCGGATGCCGTTCACGGCAATATTGAATTGAAAGTGAGGCGGCAAAAGAATATTTACGATTTTCAAGATTTTAAGGATGCGTTGGGGCATCAAGGAAAAATATAAAATATATTGAAATCACTTCTAGACATGACTTGCCAAAACAAAAGAGAGCGGCATGACAAAATGAACCGCTGAAAGATTTTAATTTAAACTCTGTTGTACAAGTGAAATTTATTGCTGGATCAAGAAACCTTTTTTATAAAACAAGGTACATAAAACTTATTTCTTTAAACATCATTATAAGTCAGATTTGTTTTAGTTCTTAGGTATAATGGTAGACAATAAATTAACATGTAAACCACAAATAGAACACCTATGTAACAGACTGAGTAAATCTGCATACGCACTCTATCAACTATTTAGAAAAGTAAATATTAGCACGTTACTGACAGCTTATCATGGACTAGTGGCTTCAGTACTACGGTACGGAATTATTTTTTGCGGACAATCAACTGACAGGGAACTTATATTTAAGATGCAGAAACGCTGTATAAGATCTATGTGTGGATTAAAGACTACTGATAGCTGTGTACCATCTTTCAAATCACTGAAAATACTAATACTACCAGCATTGTATATTTTAGAATCTGCAGTTTTTATAAAAAGCAACCCCCACTTGTTCGGAAAAATGTCTGACATAAAAAGAATGCCAATACGTGCTCAATATTTGTCACAGTTGTGTAATATAAAATGCAAGACATCTTTAATGCAAAAGAGTTTTTTTGGCATTGCACCAAAAATCTACAATAAAATACCTGACAATATCAAAAATATGCCTCTAGTAAAATTTAAAAAAGCTCTCACATTATTACTAATTGACAAATGTTACTACAAAATTGAAGACTTTTTGAATGATAATAATTTAATACCAAAGAAGATTTAAAGTATTGTAATTTAATGTAAACTAATTATCTAATTTAATTCCAATCTGTTAATAATTTTTTATTATATAAAGCTCATAACTACGCATGCATGCATGTTTTTCTATAAATATTTAATTATTTGCCCATCATTTGTCAAATCCACAGACGCATCATTTACGGGTAAATTATGCCAAAATGACTTTCTTGTTTCAGGCATCAGACATACCAATTTATTAATAATTTCTTATTTTTTATTTTGTTTAATGCCCCTTGGAGTGACAATAGTTTTAGGTAGAACAGTGCAATCAATTTTTTTAATTAAAAATTCCAATTCCTGGAGGGGTTCATCAAATCTGAAATAGTTATTTATCCAACATGTGAGGAAAGTTCGTTTTTTCCAGACTCAACAAAACGAATAGCAAATGAACTTGCTCACAAGTTGCATACAAAACTTTTCACCACTCCCAGCAAGAAAGTATTCAGTCATCATAGGTAAATAAATTAAATAGACACAAAGCAAATCAAAATAATTCTATAAATTTTAATATATCTTTAAAACTTAACATAAAAAAATCAGGCAAGATTAGTTTCTGAACGGGATCATTACTTTCCTCACTGTTCAAACAGTGAGGAAAAACCAACTTTCCTCACTGTTCAAGCAGTGAGGAAAACCCAACTTTCCTCACTGTTTTCGTAGAGGAAAGACACTTCTTTCGTGCGGGAGTGGTGAAAAAATAAATTTAGGTAAGTCAAAAAGTAAATCAAATCAAATCAATTTATTTGTGAAACATAGGTATTAACATTTTAGATGGATCTTAAGAACTAGATAGCGCGCTATGTTTTGTCAATTTTGACATACAAATATCTGCAATTGAATAGAGCTATTCAGCTGCTGCAGAAATAAGTCAGTAATTTTTTATTTATTTTTTTATTAATAAACCTTTTATTCAATAAATCATTATTTTAGTTACATACCTTAAACAGTTACTAGTATTTACTCAATGAGATGTGCTAAGTTTACATAAACATAACATAACATCACGCCTTGTTTCCCCGAAGAGTTGGGCAGAGGTGTACCTGTAGTACACCCACATTTCGCCAGTTATGTTTTTAAGTCCCATGTAATAGGGGGCGAGCCTATTGCCATCAACCGGGAACAATTCCAGACTCCGGGCTACTACTGAGAAATTCCTGTGTGCTAAGTTTAATATTCCATAAACCCGAACAAAACCTAGTAAGTGCTCTTACTATGTTATAAAACCAATTGCTACATAAACGTAACTATCTCGTGTCAAATACCAAAGTTAGTAAGGGGTTTAAAATTATGTAATATACACAATCGTCAAAAAATTGCTAGTACTATAAATATTATGTTCATTATTTAATATTTTTACAACCAATAGTATTTTTATAACCTAACATAAAAACTTTTCAAAGGCTGACCTATGTAACGTTTATGCGCTCTCCTGCAAAATTTCGTTTTAGGTCCTTACTAGGTTTTGAAATGGGGCAGTTTAAATGCCCATCCAATGCACGGATGGCTCGTCTTCCGTTTCCGACAATCAGTTCATCAGGCTGCAAATAGTCGGTCTTATCCCTGACCTCTCTATTATGTGTTTTCTTATATTGATTCAACGCTTACTTCTGTAAATTAATACTTATAATATATATTTGGGATATTTTACACAGCACCACCTAGTCCCAAACTAAGTAGAGCTTGTACTATGAGTGCTAAACAATGGATGTAATACCTATTTATATTTTTTTATGCAAGCACCCAGACCATTACAAACACGTACGTTCACAGTTCATCGCATCACACAGTTGCCTGTGATGACTCCATAAATATGTTTGTGAGAGACATGTATTATTATTATTATTATTTATTTAATACTTCAAGCACAGAAATGTACAGAGGCGGACTTAATGCCATAGGCATTTTCTACCAGTAAACCTTTGGGTGATTTATCACTTTTGCTCCATATTAAATAATAAATATACCTACATAATAAATGACATTTTGTTATTTACCGAGATTTTTTAATTTTACTCTGTTAAGGTACCGAGATGGTTCACATGGTTCACTCCTCAAAATCATTAAAAAAAGCAACTCTTGCTAAGACACAATAAAGTGCAATTACTTACTTACTTTACTTTTTTATAAAAAACGTTGCCCCACACTAGGATTTTCTCCTGTATCGTGGGTGCGTTTACATACATTTAATCTCACATACACAAACAGCCAGACCCGGAACAACTAATTGTAGGTCGTAGAAATATTTTTTCCGTGCGAAATTCAAGTAGCATAGCGCTAATTACATACCTACAGTTATATTCACCTAGAAGTTGCCTCTCTTACTATTGCGAAAATCTTATGTCTTCTGACTACATTTCACCCACTGAATTGGCCCGAAAAGTCGAGCCGGTCGTGTACTTGTAGCTTCATGCCTAAAATACTGCGCCTGGCTTGTTAGTGCATATAAATGTATGCGTTCGTTGGGTGATTTTTCTAACAAATGTTTTTTTTAAATCTATTTGTTGAAGGTTGTAAACAAACGCCTAGCTAAAGTTCATAGAAAAATCTTTTTCTTTATAGTTTGTATACCTTTTGACGTAGGAGTTTCAACGATTTTATTGTCAGGATTGCAACGATATAAAATAAACTTTTTTCTTACAAAATTCTAATATTCAGCTATTCAGCTTTAAATATTACTAGGTACAATGTTTATACATAAACGAACTAAGATTTACTGAAAGAAACAAGGTAAAATAATAAATAGGAATTAAATCACGAAACCACTTCTTTTTGCTTAGTAGAAAATGTAAGTAGAATATTACGAGTAGTAGTTCACCGGCCGCACTTTCGCATTAGCTACTTTTCCATATTTACTTTAAAGTATTCCTATTTTAAACGAAGAGAAATCGCGCTTTGTTTTCGGGATTATCTTCTCCACCCTAATAACGTCTTTATTTACGCTACAAATGCTGGTTACAAAGTCCATTACCGCGTCAATTGACGTATCAGAACGCACCGACCATACGTGCAGATACTTTTTCATTTCTATAGCCTGTAAAGTACTTATCTGACTATTTTCTCCCCTCATCACAGATGCCCTGTTAATTCTTCTTTCCTTTTTCTTATTTGTCACTTTATGCCAACCTGCTCCTGCTTCTTCTTCCTGCTCTCCAGTCTGTGTGCTGTTGATTCTATCTTTGTATAGTATTTCCTTTCCTTCTTTCTGTTGCCTCGCCGTATTTATCGTAAAACTAGCCTAGTCAACCTGAACCGGCCCAGTGCTATCCAGACCAATCGAGGCATTCGGCGCCGTTACGGTAGTTCCCACCTTACTACGCTGCTGAATTTTATTCAGAACTTTCACAGGCTGGATGTTCTGCTCTTGCGACTTCTTTGACTGCCCGCATTCTTTACCTTCTTTGTCTGCTAAGTTATCAGCTATCATTTTGGTTTTGTTGGAACATGCAATTACCATTTCCTTTAAATCATTAATTTCAGTCTGTAGCTTATCCAACTTCCCTAATACTATCTTCTGCATTAAACATTCTACTGCCGCTGCAATTTCTTACCTAATAATGATTCTCAACTTCTCCGACAATCCTATCTAACTAGTACTTTCATTGGTTGACTGCCGCTCCTCTCCTCTCCATCATCGTCCCTATTTACTTGTATTCCTGTAACTTGACGATTAATTCTCACGGTGACACCATCCAGGGGCTCGCCTATGGTAAAAAGAGTAACTGCAGGCTCTTCAGTATGCGACTCCATTAATTGTCGAACGGGAGTACTCATATTGTTAGCCTTAGGCAGTTTACTGTGACAGTCCGGGCATTTCCATTGGGCCTTACTTCCAGCAGTCATCAAACTATAGTTTTTTTCAGCTACATTAGCACACAGTAAAATCATAGCGAAGCTTACAAATCGTGCATGCCTAGATCTCACGCTTCAACAATGGTTTTTTACATCCAGCACAGGAACTCATGGTTGAACAATATTGCACCCAAAGTGCGCGCACTGAAGTATAATTTAGCTCGCCACTGTTGTTTCCATGCGTAGTCGCGTAGCCAAGCTACGATCCGCCGTAGCCTCGTAGCCGCGCCACTCCCACCCGTAGCACGTAACCGATGATTTCGCGCACGTGACCCGTGATTCCGTGGCTCAGTGCGCACAGCCCCGCTCCGCGCCACCAGTGACGCGGGTTCGAATCTAAGCTAGGTTTGACGATGGCACTTTTTCTAATATATGTATCCCTATCCACTATCGGTAAGTGCACCGTAAGAGTAAACGAGAATTTAATATTTCTTGCACGCACCAAACACAAAAATCCAGTTTTAAAATTCCAGCTAACTCCGAAAACAACGACACTTACGTGTCGCGTCTCAACATGTACTGACCTATGGACACCATGCTTGGTCTATGACATACATACGAAAGTCTAAAGTCAAGGATTACCAACTTAAATACTTTGGAGCGTAGCATTCTAGGCTTCGAATAAACAGAGAGACAATGCCCGTATTTTAATCTCAGTCTCAATCCGTATAAATACCAAAAATTTTTTTTGTGGGTGCATTTACAAACATTTAAACTCACATACACAAACAGCTAGACCCGGAACAACTACTTGTAGGTCATACAAATATTTGTTCCGTGCGGGAATCGAACCCGCGACACACAGCGCAGCAGTCAATCGCTTAACTACTGCGCCAACCGTGCCGTCAATTGCCCTACTCGTACATGTTTGACAAGTTTTAACTTTCATTAGATTGAGACTAGATTTTGAATATTTTTAGGGTTCCGTACCTCAAAAGAAAAAAAACGGAACCGATAAGGGATCACAAATGTGTCTATCTGTATGTCCGTCTGTCACAACCAATTTGCTCCGAATCTACTGGACCAATTTAGTTGAAATTTGGTACACATATATGACCCAAACACGGACGTGCAACGTAAATAAATACATTTTGAATATGGTGGTCACTTTTCGGGGGCAAATTGGAAAATTAAAAAATAAAGTTTTGCAAACGGTACCGTGTGACTGTATTTTTTAATAATTTAAAACTAAATACTTTTAAAGATATTTAACAAAAAAGATGAATATTGAACACAATCAAACCCTTATCTCTGAAACTACAGAGACTTAAATTTTGGAAAAAAATACAGAGAATGGTTCTTTACTCATAGATTACAGGAAAATATATTATAAAGTCTATGGTCTTAAAATAACATGGAAAATCGCTCAATATTGTGCATACGAACTTACATTTTTCAGTTGGAATGTATGGGAGAACATGTTTTTTAACTACAATGTTAACCTTTTATAGAGCGTGGTCCGACATGCACTTGCCCAGTTTTTACCACACTATGGTCCAAAAAACAAATCGCCGATGTAGCCCGCGTAGGCTTCAGTAACATGCGACCTTCACACATACTTAGATAATGTATTAATACTGATTCCTATTTCAAAGTTATGAAAAAGAAACATATTGGTTGGTATCAACATTTTTAAACAAAGTTATAGTTTTACAATTAATGCTTTTTAATTGAATAAGTTTGCAAATACTTAATTAAAATTTACTCAATCAATCAATACGAAAAAGAAACATATTGGTTGGTATAAACATTTTTCAACAAAGTATTAGTTTTAGAATTAATTCTTCTTAATTGAATAAGTTTGCAAATACTTAATTTATATTTACTCAATCAATCAATACTTAAATTCAATAATAGTTATTTATGCAACGGTTGTATTTAAACGCGAATGTGGGTTATAATACGTATCAAATGAGTGTTTTAATACCTAATTATGTACAGTAGCATACAAGACTTTAACACACACACCTTTTCCACACCCATGATATGAATCCTCTATAAAAGGTCCTGAAACCATAGGATATTGTACAGTGTTGTAAGAACTGTATGTAAATTCATGGAAAGTTAAATTGCTGAGTATCTAATACAAACAAACTATCTAAAGGTAATAGTATAATTACTTATTGTAATAATTATTTTAATTTTTTTTAATTACTGTGCTAGTCAAACGCGCGTGCACGACCATGTTCTTTTTTGAAAATCATAAAGATACCACGAATTGAGTAACTTAGTGACAATGGTGCTGTTTGATGAGTAAGGAAGGGATCGAAAAGCAAAGGAGTTGCATAGTGAAATTAAGTACAACATTATAATACTCGTTTGGATGACATTACGCTTACACACACTGGTTGTTATAATGTTGGCAATAAGCTAACCGTTTCAGAAACGTTTATAGAGGATTTAAAGCATGGGCGTAGATAATAGTAGATTGTTTGCAAAGAGAGCAAACAACTATTTTCAAGGCGAGAGTGTTTCTTTGAATCCAGAGCGGAGCGAAGGATTCTAAAGTAGAATCCTGAACGCAGCGAGGTATTCAAAGTACGTCACTCGAAAATAAAATAGTGTTGCTCCCGAGGAGAACACTCTACTTTTTATAACCCTCTATGAGAGAAAAAAACTGTACTCCCCACTATGAATTTCTCCAGTATTGTGGGTGCATTTACAAACATTTAAACTCACATACACAAACAGCCAGACCCGGAACAACTACTTGTAGGACATACAAATATTTGGTCCGTGCGGGAATCGAACCCGCGACGCGCAGCGCAGCAGTCAATCGCTTAACTACTGCGCCAACCGTGCCGTAAATTGCCCTACTTGTACATGTTTGACAAAAAAAACGGAACCGTTATGGGATCACAAATGTGTCTATCTGTATGTCCGTCTGTCACAACCAATTTGCTCCGAATCTACTGGACCAATTTAGTTGAAATTTGGTACACATATATGACCCAAACACGGACGTGCAACGTAAATAAATGCATTTTGAATATGGTGGTCACTTTTCGGTGGCAAATTGGAAAATTAAAAAATAAAGTTTTGCAAACGGTACCGTGTGACTGTATTTTTTAATAATTTAAAAATAAATACTTTTAAAGATATTTAACAAAAAAGATGAATATTGAACACAATCAAACGCTTATCTCTGAAACTACAGAGCCTAAAATTTTAGAAAAAATACAGAGAATGGTTCTTTAATCATAGATTACAGGAAAATATATTATAAAGTCTATGGTCTTAAAATAACATGGAAAATCGCTCAATATTGTGCATACGAACTTACATTTTTCAGTTGGAATGTATGGGAGAACATGTTTTTTAACTACAATGTTAACCTTTTATAGAGCAAGGTCCGACATGCACTTGCCCAGTTTTTACCACACTATGGTCCAAAAACAAATCGCCGACGTAGCCCGCGTAGGCTTCAGTAACATGCGACCTTCACACATACTTAGATAATGTATTAATACTGATTCCTATTTCAAAGTTATGAAAAAGAAACATATTGGTTGGTATCAACATTTTTAAACAAAGTTATAGTTTTAGAATTAATGCTTTTTAATTGAATAAGTTTGCAAATACTTAATTAAAATTTACTCAATCAATCAATACGAAAAAGAAACATATTGGTTGGTATAAACATTTTTCAACAAAGTATTAGTTTTAGAATTAATTCTTCTTAATTGAATAAGTTTGCAAATACTTAATTTATATTTACTCAAACAATCAATACTTAAATTCAATAATAGTTATTTATGCAACGGTTGTATAATAAGGGGTATTTAAACGCGAATGTGGGTTATAATACGTATCAAATGAGTGTTTTAATACCTAATTATGTACAGTAGCATACAAGACTTTAACACACACACCTTTTCCACACCCATGATATGAATCCTCTATAAAAGGTCCTGAAACCATAGGATGTTGTACAGTGTTGTAAGAACTGTATGTAAATTCATGGAAAGTTAAATTGCTGAGTATCTAATACAAACAAACTATCTAAAGGTAATAGTATAATTACTTATTGTAATAATTATTTTAATTTTTTTTAATTACTGTGCTAGTCAAACGCGCGTGCACGACCATGTTCTTTTTTGAAAATCATAAAGATACCACGAATTGAGTAACTTAGTGACAATGGTGCTGTTTGATGAGTAAGGAAGGGATCGAAAAGCAAAGGAGTTGCATAGTGAAATTAAGTACAACATTATAATACTCGTTTGGATGACATTACGCTTACACACACTGGTTGTTATAATGTTGGCAATAAGCTAACCGTTTTAAAAACGTTTATAGAGGATTTAAAGCATGGGCGTAGATAATATTAGATTGTTTGCAAAGAGAGCAAACAACTATTTTCAAGGCGAGAGTGTTTCTTTGAATCCAGAGCGGAGCGAAGGATTCTAAAGTAGAATCCTGAACGCAGCGAGGTATTCAAAGTACGTCACTCGAAATTATAATAGTGTTGCTCCCGAGGAGAACACTCTACTTTTTATAACCCTCTATGAGAGAAAAAAACATGTGCGGTCCGACCCTCATCTCTCACGTATGATTTAAAACCAAAACAAAATTTTCGCAGGTGCCATCTTGGATTTACATTTTGAGCTCACTGTAGGCTTTAGCACCCTCGAAAACTATGAAAACGACACCCATGACAGGAAATTGAAAAATGTCGTACCGCCATCTTGGATTTACATTTTGACCTCACTATCGGCTTTGGCGCCCTCGAAAACTATGAAAACGACACCAATGATGAAAAATTTGAAAATTTTCGTCATGTGTCGTTGCCACCATCTTGAATTTTCATTTCGACCAAATAATTCCCACTTTCTCTTTCTTGCCAGTCTGTTACTTGTTCATCCAATGATCGTGATTGATCTCTTTGGTGATTGGAACTTTTCGCTTTTGGTCCGTAAGGATTAAAGAACTATTTTGGTCCCTGTTTACGGAGAACAAACTAGCTCTTTTTATATATTTCATCACATCTATTCAAAAATCTCTTAAATCTCGCTCTTTAATCCCTAGCGATTTGAATTTGGAATGTGGATATTGTTAGTAAAAGTTCCAATCGCCAAAGAGATCAATCACGAACTTTGTATGAACGAGTAACAGGCTAGCAAGAAAGAGAGAGAAAGTGTGGATTATTTGGTCAAAATGTAAATCCAAGATGGCGGCTGCGAAAAATTACAAATTTTTCGTCACGGGTGTCGTTTTCAGTTTTAGAGGCCTAAAGTGAGGCCAATAGTGAATAGTGAATAGCGGTGTAGTGAGTGAGTGTGGTTGGTTCTAAAGCCTATAGTGAGGTCAATTCGTTAATCCGAGATGGCGGCTGCGAAAATATTGTTTTGGTTTTAAATAACACGTGAGAGATGAGGGTAGTACCGCACACGTTTTTTTCTCATAGAGGTTGATGAAAAGTAGAGTGTTGACCTCGAGAGAAACACTATTTTAAGCTCGAGTGACGTATTTTGAATCCCTCGCTGCGTTCAGGATTCTACTTTAGAATCCTTTGCTCCACTCTGGATTCGAAGAAACTCTCGCTTTACAAATAGTTGTTTGCTCCATAGACAAATAATCTAATATTATCACCCAATTTCATAGTAACAAACGTTTAAGGTACTATAAGTATATAATAACATCTATTACGAGAATTATAAAAACGCAAACTGCAGTAATACAATGGTATAGTTAGTGAATAACGCCACCATTTTCAACGGAAAAGTAGCATCAACGTAGAACATTCCACAGACATTCATCTTGTTGAATCTAGCTCGATGTAAGCGTTGAATATTCTTGCTTAGCTTTCTCTCGGCGTCTGTAATATTAGAATAAACGACAATAAATTTGATGAATGAAAGTTCTTAGTTGATATGAATAATTACGACGCGCACTCTTTCTATTATTCTGTTATACTGCCAAAGTTATTATTTACGAGTACTACCTTCTGCCCGCGACCGCCCACGAGCCTAGATTTGGGCTATCCAAATTCAAAAATATTTTTCCAAATCAACCCTACATAAAAACTTACAAACAAACAAATTTTACCTCTTTATAATATTAAATATTATATTTCGTTTATTTATCTTTTGAACATATAAAAAACTTTTTTTTTAAACGGTGTCTGTTTAAAAAACATTTAATAATATAATAAATAGAATTCCGCCGGTGTCGGGAGCAGGGTCTAAGCTACCGGTGGTTAGGGCTGCAGAGACAGGAACCTCCTCACAATACGACCCGTATCGAGGAGTACTGCCTTCTGAATCAGGCCCTTGATCCAACCGCCTAACGAGAGCTTCGAACGATGTTGGTCGAGGCTTTTGGCCATCAGGCCATTGGCTGTTACGACAATCGGCACAATGATAGCCGAGCACACATTCCACATGTCGACAACCTCGTCTGCTAAGTCGAGATATTTTATTTGTTTCTCTTTTTCAGCTTTCACGAGGTTCTCATCATGTGGAATGGCAACATCAACTATCATTGCGCGGCGCGCTAATCGGTCAATGACCACTATATCAGCAATGCTATTCTGTAATCACCTCACCGTGAAAACTTAGGTGAAGTGAGCTCGGAGTGAGCTGTCATTCCAACTGCTGATAGGGACTGACAGCTCACTCCGAGCTCACTTCACCTAAGTATTCAAGGTGAGATGGTTACAGAATAACACTGCAGGTTTATTGGAAAAAATAGTACTGTCAGTAATGATAGACCGATCCCAGTACAACGTGACATGATCATTTTCGAGAACTAGGTCGGGCACATACTATTAGTAAGGTACCTCAGAATCCACAAGTCAATATTTCAAAGCAAGTTGCTGATAGCAGTGATAGCCTAGTGGTGAGACCGTCGGGCTGCGAAGTCATAGGTCTCGAGTTCGAACCCAAAGCACGCACCTCTGACTTTTCGGATTCATGTGCGTATTGTATAATTGTGAGAGGAGCTCGTGGCTAAGTAATAACTGCCGCACGGGTCGTTCCATCAGGTTAAGCTATGCTTGCCGGGGTTGGTCTGTGGATGGGTGACCATCTTTACATAACGAGACTCCTCCGTGCCTCGGAAAGCACGTTAAGCCGTTGGTCCCGGCTGTCATTCGTGGATCTTTGACAGTCGTTACGGGTCGTCAGAAGCCCGAAAACCTGACAACCAGTCTTACCAAGGGGTATCGTATTACCCAGTTACTGGGTTGTGGAGATCGGATAGGCAGTCGCTCCATGTAAAATCTGGTATTCAGCTGCATCCGGTTAGACTGGAAGCCGACCCCAATATAGTTGGGAAAAGGCTAGGCAGATTGATTGTGCGTATTGTATAATTATCACTTGCTTAAAAAACGGCGAAGGAAAACATCGTGAGGAAATCGGCATGCCTGAGAAGTATTTCTCGACGGCATGTGAAGCCAAGTCAGAGCCCCATGGGCGGCTTTAAAACTCTGACACCAGGTTAGTCACTAAACACACAAAAATAATAATAATATAAGCAAGTTGCTGGTGAATAATCCTGGCCACTTGGTTATGCCTGTGCAAGTACTCGCCGTTAGCCAGACGAGAACAACCAGAGATAATATGTCTTATGGACTCACCTGGACGGTGGCATGCCCGACACACGTCAACCGTCCCGTCCTTCATAATATGTCTCCGGTAGTTATTCGTCAAGATAACTTCGTCCATAATTTCACAGACGAAACCTTCAGTTTCCCCGAAAAGGTCACCAAAACGTAGGCAGGATACGGACGCTAGGAAATCTACACCGGGCTCATGAAGAGCTCGATATAAACGCCCGTGAAGCTCCTTGCTTCGCCATACTTCGTTGCGGTCATCTGTAGTAAGTACCACCGGTTTGCGCCAGTTCTCTTTAGACATAGAAAGCGGGGTGAACCCCTTGTCCACTGCGACCACATCACGGTGCATACCAACTTCGGCTTTTAAAAAATATTCCCTGAGGCTGCACACCTCACGGTTATAGCGGGTCTTCGCATTTAAAAAGCCTCGACTCCCGCATTTCCGCGGGATGTACAGTCTTATCACCGATAAACTTGGGTGATGCATCCGGTTTGCAGTCATGAGTGTACGGACTCTCCTGTCCAGGGCGTCGAGTTCGGTCGAGTCCATTTGAGTATGCCGAAAGAGTACATCAAAACCGGCATGACCCAACCGTTGAAGGCGCGCAACTTGTTTCCGCCCGAAAGAAGACTAATTAATACCTTCTTCAGGCGACCAAAGTAACGCTCCTTCAACGATTGGTTGTCAGCCACGTTGATGCTTAACGCTTCCGACATACCCAAATACTTATAGCTTTCGGTTGAGAAGAGGGATCTAAGGTGTATGGAGTCCGTGAGTTAAGTTCCCTCGGACTCCATAATCTCCTCTCGGTTTATATGCATGACTGCACATTTGTCCACACCAAATTCCATCCTGATGGCGCTACTGAATGTTTCAATTACCTTCAGTAGCTCCATCATTCGCAATTTGTTGGGGGCAAAGAGTTTCAAGTCATCCATGTAGATAGATGGTGAGATATGACCTGACCACCTCTCCTTAATCGATAGCTCAGTCCTGAATCCTCCAGCAGTGTGCTTAGAGGACTCAGGGCTAAGCAGAACCAAAGTGGACTCAAACTATCGCCCTGGTATATTCCTCGTTTAATCCATTCAGGTTCATCATTCCCCTGGATCTGTTGACATCCTGAATAGCGAAGGACCATCCTCCATTGCCCCATACACGATTTCAGAAAGGAGCGCAGAGTTGCATCTATCTTGTACAACTCCAGCACCCTCATGAGCCATGTATGTGGCACCAAGTCGTAGGCCTTCTTATAGTCTATCCAGCATGTCGACAGATCCTTACGGGATCGACGAACCTGTTGGCTTATGGCCATGTCGATGAGGAGTAGCTCCTTAGTACCGCGGGACCCTTTCCTGCATCCATTTTGAGAGGCAGAAATAATTTAATTATTGTCAATGTGTGTGTTAATTTTCGGTCTCAAAATGGATGTAAGAAGTTTATAGACCGTTGAAAAACATGTGACCGGTCTATAATTCTTGGGTTCCGCGGGACTAACTGACTTATGGAGCAGGTGGGTAACGCCTGTTGTAAGAAACTGCGGTAGCGACCCAGACTCTAGCGATGACTGGAATTGAGATGCCAGACGAGTGTGCCAAAAGTTGTGCAGTCCGTCCGGTCCCGGTGATTTCCAATTCGGTAACGGATGGCCTGCTCTGGCCACGTCTGATGGCATGATCAGTATAGCTTCCATTTCTGGAATAGTTTCACACTCTCGCTTGACATCCTGCATCCAGTCAGCCTCAGCGTGACAGATGGGCACCGACCAGATGCTGCGCCAGAATGCACTCGTGGCGGCATCATCCGGGCGGCACACGTCCGTCACATTTTGTTTAGGTCGCTCCCAAGCTCTATATATCGACCTTTCATCGCTCTGGAACATGCGATTCTGCGTGTATCGATCAACCCGCCGCTTATACCGCCGAATACGGCTCGCCCATGCACAAACTTTTTGCTTCAGGAAGTTGATGCGCTCTGTGATACGGGACATGTATTCTCGAGGGCTGATTCCAGTCCCAGAGAATGCTCGCCTTACAAAGCGCATCACTCGTGATCGTGTATTGCCTTCCCTGAAGCAGTATAGTTTGCCGATGAGTACCCTGGCCCCATCGATACATCGCTCGATCTTGCTCTGCCAGGCTGGTACGGCTGGTTTTGGTCGAGTAGCTCCGTCACTGTTTGGAAACTTGACGTTAGCTAAACGACATGCCGCAGCAGCCGCGCAGTATAGGATCGAGTGTGTATCAACGAGATCCTCGCTGCTCTCGAAAAAACTGTTAAGCTGCGAGTCCAAGGCATACCTGTGCCCTTTTTTTGTGGTGTGACCGTTGGACTGTTAAGTCATAGGTCTCGAGTTCGAACCCTAGGCACGCACCTTTGACTTTTCAGATTGATATGCAAAAACGGTTAAGGTAATCATCGTGAGGTAACCGGCACGCCGTTTTTTTTTTTTTTGGTTGGGTAATTAATAAATAATTTCTCCCGCTCTGGGCGGAGCGCGAGGGCGTGTCACTCTTACTGACTAAAATCCACCCGTGTTCCTTCCGTTGCCTGTACGTTGCCAGGGGCCACGGTATCCCTTTCGGACTTTCCCGAAACCCTGGCAGGCATCGGAACCCTTCAGTTGCTGACATCTCTTTAAGGCGCGCGTGGAACACAACGCGCCGTCGACCCGGGACCTCCTTGATCCTTCTCCAATCTCGTCTCTCTCAGGCGGTCACACTGCTCCATTTTGTTCCAGCGACCTGTCTGATATCATTTCCCCACCTTTTATTCAAGAATTATTAGAACATAAAAAATATCGATAAAATTACCTGTGTAGTTTGATATTGAAATAAGCGCGCATGAACCTTGAACATTATTCATCGTCGTGTAAAATTGTTCGCAGCACACGCTTAAAATAGTGTGAAGTGTTAAACCCTTTATCGCCCAAATGTACAAAATTATTGTGTAAAAAACCGCTGAATCCTGAAAAAAAGAATAACTCTGTAATGGGTACTGTATAGAGTTTATATGGATAGCTTTGCAAATTAAAAGTTATTGGCATAAAGTGGAGATAAACACTATTTCATATTTGAAAAAAGAAAAAGGTTGAGTGACAGCTCCATCGGCCGACAGTGGGTGTGGAATAGAGGATCTAAAAAAAAAAAGAATCTAGGGAATGACAGCTTACTTCAAATTCACTTCACATGGGTTTTCCATCGTGAGATTTTTATACAATAGTACTACTAGTTAGCCTGTGGATGAATTTTAATCTACTGAATTCACACAGATTTTGACAGCCCATTTGTCGCTAGCAATCGACATTAGATTTTGAAATCACCAGTAAGTCACCGGCGATCAAAGTCGCTGCAAGTGTACCTAGCATAAAATACTATTGTACTAAAGCAGAATCAAGATGAAGAAAGATATAGATACTCACAAAGTCATGTCCGCCAAGTGAAGTTAATTTAAAAATTTCGAGTGTTTGTTGCAATTTGATCAAAGTAAGACAGAAGAACTCTACCGTGTGAAACACGATCTGAAAATCCAATGGTCTTTTTTCACTTGGTTTTTGGAACAAAGTTCCTTATCGCACGCACACTTGGCAAATGAGAGCTAGACCGGAAAAAAAATTACATTTTGACCGACGTCACAATAGAGAACATGCATATATTTTTTCACTAAATCAATAAATGACAATGAAAAGTGTTCAAAGTTAAATTCAACTACTGCTTGTTGCTCAAAAAAATTATGAAACTCCAACAATTTTCTAATACAATTCAAAACATCATATAGATTATTATATTTAATTGTTTTTGTGTTTTATTCAAGCAGAAATCGCACTTACAAACTTACCTTAGTGAGAATTCAAGCAGCTTGCTAGGAAAATATATTTATTCACGTTTTGCAGTAACTTCCGGCATTTTTGAAGACGACGTGATTTGAGTTTGCGTTCCGTTCCACAATAAAAACATAGCATGAATTTTTCTTGACACCTATATAATATATAATGAAGAATAAGTTTTGAATTCCGTGCATATTTCCTATAGTCCCTAGTGTCATGACGATCAAAATTTTACATTTTTCCGCTCTCATTCGCCAAGTGCGCAAAAGCGAATGGAACTTCGTTCCAGCTGGGTGACACGATACCTCTCTTATGTTTTTATAGTATTCGTAGCTTTATTTTGGTAACGAGTATTAATTGTACTAACCATTTGCTGAAAAGAAGTCCTGTAGATGTTATAACACTCCAAAATATTTACGTATACTTCAAACATTCTTTTACAATTAAATTCATTATCGCTAGGATTCATCTGTGGCAAATGTTGAGCTTTAATGTTCCATAGGTGGACTTTATCATTTAAATACTTAATCAGTCTGATAGCGTACACAACGTTTACATCAAAACACAACGCAGGTAACCCACATATGAGATATAATATGTTCTGGTTTAATTCTATGTAGATATAAATATGCATGGAAATATTAAAACCTATAGTTAGAACAGTACTGATCCAATTCCAAATAATAAATCCCCTAAAACTGGTATTTTCGTTAAGAAATCTGTGAATTTCTAACATTTTTAAGACAAAAGATATATTTCTTTTCGTTTTCAACACATTGAAGACATAATTCATTGCGAATCCGAAACTATAACAGACAAAGTATAAGTACGAGTAGATGTACGTTGAAGACACATATCTTTTCCTTATAAATTCCTTAACAATAAAGCGATATAAGTAAATTACAACGTAAATAATCAGTCCACAAAATGACAACACCTTCACTGTAAGACTGTTTGGAAATATGGAGTTATCCTTAATACGATACTTAGGACAACACAAAATGGTATGCATTAGGTTTAAAGGCAGAAGCATTGACTGCATATCTTTGTCAACCATGTTGTCTAGCATGGCTGTCACATGGTATTTCACCTAGGTGTATGAATGAATACTCTAGCAACAGTGAGTCATCATAACTCCCTTTTACCAAAACATAATTTATTAGACGTGAGGATTTTTGATTATATGAAAAGGCCATTAGTAATATAAAAAACATAAATAATGAGCAAGAAACAGACGTTGATGGTTATTAAAAATAATAGTTGATCACTATTTAACAGCTGTCGTTGCTTTTAATTTATTTCTATACAATTTAGGTTTAATTAGAATTACTGACATCTTCAATTTTAATTTAGTTCTACCACAATCTTTACACGCGTCAAAACTCTGATTGATAAGTGGAATATCAGTAGTATACAAATAATTTTGATGTTTTTTTATAAGAGTCACTGACAGTTTTTTATCAGCTAGCTGTGAACGATTTAAAATAACGTATTGGGGTTTAAACTTAGTATTCTTACGAGATTATGCCAGATTAGGCGGTGAGAATAATGATTGTGCCTCAGTAGCACGTGGTTTACTTATTATCATTATATATAGCTTAGGGAAAAAAGCTGTAGTTTACTTGGATGATTTATTATTATTTTCTCCGAGAAAAGAACAAGAACTGAAATTGACAAAATATAAAAAACTGAACTTTAATTTGATAAGTTTTAAATTTCATAATCATTTTCACTCACGGATCGATACTTTTATATTTAATAACAACATTATGAAACCCCAACGCCCTAGTAAAGTTGCACTAGCATTCAGTTTGGTTCAACCATATTATACACACGATTTTTGATGTTTATGTTTGGTATAACTTAACTCTCAAGTTTTTTAAGGATCGGGTAAACGTCGTTGACCTTGGCTATATACAAGTGCGCGTTGCTCTCACGGTCCACCGCCCGCCGCCGCCGCCGTTCGGTCGGTTGTATCAGTGTGGTGTATGACTAGTGGTTTTGTCTAATTCTTTCGTACTTAATTGCTCTACAAATCTTTCACTGGAAAAGGTACCATTAGGCTGTGGACCGAAGATACCCAGGATAACCAAGATAATAACCGAAAAAAAAACTTTTTCGGTTCTGTCCAAATGGAAAATCTTACAACACCAAGATTCAGATTGGTGAAAATACATGGAAGTATAAGGTGTCCATCATGCTGAGGGGCACAAAAGGTTCCATGGAAGCGGCAGAAGGAACATTTTGAAAAACAATTTTAGGAACAGGCTATGGTGCTCTGATGGCCTATAATGCAGAATTATTAAAATATGGGAAGGCACACAGCAATGCTCTACTTATCATAACAAGCAATATGACCGAAGAGACTCTTATCAAAGACATGCGATTTGAAACAGCAAACGAAGTACAGCAGGAACTTCACCGCTTGTTTGACGGTCAATCCGAAGACAGAGCCTACACATTATGCATGCAATTCTTTAGCTTCAAAAATAATTCTGCGGATGACGCATCAACCATGATGTCGAAACTTAAAAACATTTGGAACAATTTGAATGCTGAAAATCTGAAGAATCGGTCTTCAGAATTTCAGCATTCAAATTATTCCTAAGATGAAGTTGCTGGAAATTTTCTTGATCTGTAAAATTTTAGATGGCCCTCAATAAAATATTTTGACACCAGAACACGAACTACATCAAAGATCGTATCAAGAGGGAACTGGGGATTAATCTAAATGATAAAGAAGATATACAGTGCAAGGAAAAAAAATAATAAAGGATAGCTTTTGCACTGCATATCTTAAAAATATAGATTTATGGAAAGGCACTGCATCTTCAATTTGGCAAAAGAGAAAGAGCTAGTATGCCTGGAGAGCTGGTTCACGCCGATGAATATGGACCATTATCTGAAAGTTACCTGAAATGTCGCTACTTTGTTCTTTTAAAGGATGAGTTCTCCGCATTTCGTCATGTCTATTTCATTCGAAACAAAAGTGAAGTAAAAGACAAGATTATTCAATTTCTTAAAGAAGCCAAAAATTATGGACATACAGTTAAAACGCTATTGAGCGACAATGGCAGGGAGTTCGATGATAAAGTGGTTCGGAAGGTATTTAACAGGCAGAGAATAATACATCGGCTCACGATAGGGCATCGTCACACGCCCGAACAAAATTGGTGCGCAGAAAGAGAGCACAGGTCTTGTGGGAATTGTTCGTTCATACATGCACGCAGGAGACGAATTTCCATATACAGCTGCATACGTCCTCAATCGCGGGAACGGGAACGGGATCCACAAGAGAAGAAGGAAAAGTACCGTATGAGCTGGGGCATAAGAAGAAGCACAAAGAGATCACACACTTGCGCGTAATAGGGAGTGAATGTTTCTTTTCACATTCCTAAACAAAAGAGGAAAAAGCTAAATAAAAAGGCTGTAAAAGGCAGACTTATTGGATACAATAGCGACGAAGGATATCGCACCTGGAATGGCAAACAGGCTGAAAGATCTAGAGGTGTCACCTTTTGTCCAACCATGGAATTGAGAATCCCAACGGCCTTGGGACCTGGTCCTCAGGAAGATGTTAATTTACCTTTAGAGGCAAATTAACTTGGGCTGAGTCTTGTATCTTGCGATGCTTCACAGTGCCAGCTAAGGTTCCATTGAGTCGGAACCGGGTGCCGCATAGTTCACGGTGAGTCGGAACTGTCTGCGGTGATTCCCCAGTGAGTCGGGGTGGCGCTGCGTCACGATCCAGTGAGTCGGATGTGGTATAGCACCGGGTTGTGGCTGACTGCTAGCGTCGACCAGGAGAGGGTAGAATGGGCTCTGCTTGTGATACCGGCCGAAGGTGCAGGTGCTGTGCCAAGGTTGCTGATGAGGCTGAGGGTGATGACCAGGAATGCGCGTTCGCTGCATGCTGGTGGTCAGGATACCCGTTGAAGCCGAGGGTGCTGGCTGTCTGTGTGACTCGCCTCACGAAAGCTTGCGGGAGTGATGATGATGACGTCATGCTGAAGTAGTTGCACGAAGGCTGCGTTGACGTTCATACTCGGGGTCCCCAATTTAGTGGTATGAGGAACAGGGTGTAAAGTTCACTCATCCACCATAGAAAAGGGAGGATCCTCCAACCAGACGGGTGTTGGTCTGGCGGGCCGACTGCCCGACTGTTGATTTCGGATAGTCTTATCTATGTCGTTCGCTGGGTAAACTCTAATTGCGCGATGCAGGATTTGTGTGACGTCATGTCTTTGATGCGTAGTTAGTATGTGGCGGTGTAACCGCTACATACCTATAAGTGGTGAGATATAGGAAGATTCTGATATGCTAGGACAGGAGTCAGAGGGAGTGATCTTTCCGAGAGAAGTTTTCCCGCAACATGTAACTTCTCCCGTAAGGCAGTCAGTCAAATTAGAGGGAGAACAAGACAGTGAGATATTTTCAGATTGTGAAACTAAAGAGTTAGTAGATACTTTTCCTCCTGATATTGAGATGCCGATGAATTCAGAGAACGATGTTTCTATACCGGAAGTTCCAAGGTATAATCACAGAAATCTACTAGAATTCACCTACTCTACGTCCTCCACAAAAATTGGGTGACTTTAAATAATGATGCTTGGTCGATTCGATTATAAAAATACAACCTTCGAGGTATAAAGAAGCCAGTATCGAGTCGTACGCAAAAAATATACTGGAACGTTTTAGGATGTCAGAATTTCACCCATTTTCAACGCAAATAGAAATCATTTCTGAAGCAGGAAAAGTTAACAAGGTATAGGAAGAGAAGGACTTTCAGTACAGGCATTAGGTACGTGAGCGTACTTGATGTCAGGGACGCGGCCTGATAATGTAGTTGGACTAGTTTCAAGAAATCTGGAAAACCCGACACACAAAGATGGGCTACGTGTTATGCGAACTATGCGCATTTATTCAAAGGGAGTTATTGTTTTGGTATGCAATGCCACACACCTGAGGGAAAGTGTTAAAGCCTCTTTGCATAGAACACTATATAATACTGGTAGCTCTTTGGCATATTACAACTACAATGACATAATGATAAGAAGATTATTAATTAAGTCTAAAAAACAAAAGGTGCTTAAAGAACATTGTTGTGTAAATGTGTTGTATGTCAAGTTGTTGTATCTAATTATTTAGTTGTTGTATCTACTTAATTACTCTCTTTACGATTATCATACATATTATATTATTTTCCTTATCAAAATCTTTCACTAGAAAAGGTTACTTGCATTACAAAGTTTGTATGTAAGGCATTATCTCCGGAACTACCATTCGGATATGAAAAATTAAATTTGCATCGCGGACGAAGTCGCGGGAAAATATTTTCGGTTTAATCGGCGGTCTGTTCGTACAATAAAATCATGAAAATCTCTTTATCTTTTTTTTTTTTTTAAATAATAATGTTTATTTCCAGTAAAATGTTTACAAAGGTTACAAGTACAGTAATATGGTACAACATAAAGTGCATTGAGTATTATCTCCTGTGCACCCAAACTAGGTTTATAGCCTGTAACTTGGGGACCAGTGATTTCATAAGGGTAGATGATCAAAATGTTTTAGTAAAACTGTTTTCACCAGTAATATGGTTGACATAATATAATTAAAATTTATGAGTATAGAAAAAATAAACAGTAAAAATAACTAATAATAAAACTGTTTGTGAGTGTTTGAGTTAGAGTGAGTTGGTCGTGGTAGGTGCAGTAGGTATGTTGTGTATGTGTAGGTAATGTGAAAGTGCGGTTTATGTATGGTGTGAATGTGTCCTGGTAGGTGTAGTAGTGGTGGATGTGTGAGTAAGTGTGAAAGTGGGGGAGAGTATAGGAGTGTTTGTGTGTGAAAATACTTGAATAAAAGGAGATCTGTCTTAAGGGGACGGGGAGCTCGGCTCGAAACTGGAATTCGAGATGCGCGCAAACTTCGTTAGGAATATTGCTATCTCTGTTTGACAAAAGAAGGCGGGGCGGACTCGCTGCGTAGCCGTGTGTGTTTGTGTGAGTGGATAGATACTATAGCTTTTATTAGCAGTACTTGCCGTTCATTCATAACGAGTCGACAGCGTTTATATTTATTATTAGTAAGTAGGTATGTTCATTATTTGTTTTATTTTTGTTGACTTCTTTGGGGAATCGTTAGTGAATGTACAGACTAGTAATGGGTTTTTTGGAAATTTCTTTACCATGCCGATATCTCAACATAATGGGGATATCTCGACTAATCTCGAGATCTAGGATTTGTAGAGCAAACCTATCTAGTAGATACGTCATATTATACACGTTATACGTATCGAGCGTGGCCTTGGGGGCAAATCCCGACAAACGGTGCTAGAGTTGTCACACACGTCACGTAAATATAAATTATTGGGATATTTATTATTATTGTCTTTATTTATTTTAATCTGTTTATGTTTATTTATTTCCTTCAGGGTTGTCTCATATTTAAAAAAACTAAGGCTTTTTTGTCTTATTTCAGTAAGTACCTATTCCTTTTTACTGAACTTCAAATATTGTTATTACTAAATAATGATTACAAGTCAAATAATAAAAGTGTTATGCAAAGTACCTATTAGTAAAACACAAATATTCCAATTAGGTTTACGCAATGTCCGTAAATTCAGATAAATAACAGCGTTCCCAGCTCAGAATAATAAAAACAAGGATTTTGAATTACCATTTATTTAGTTATATGTATGAGTCTAAACGTAATAAATTCGTGTAGGGTGACCATAATATTAGCGACCTCGTTCCAATTACAAAAAATACAATTATTATAATCAGAATACATAGTGTGCACGATACACACTAAATACGCTGATTTATAAGATTTGCTTTTTACCATAGGTTATCTGCAGACTCTAAATAAAAAAACCCACATAGTTCTCACATTCACAACATAATGTACTGCGTTGTGAAATAAATAAACACACTAAATTCTGTCTCTGATAGGCAGATTTCTAGGCAAACGGGGATCTATTAATTCAGGCAATATACATTTGAAATAAAATTCTTCTAATTTTATGACTATAGAATTCCAGAATACGTTGTCTTTTTCAATTTTTTCATATGCCAGTCCTTTTGGCGTCATTCCTTGATAAATACAAATCCGTTTCCTAGTTACAATTCGCCATCTTAGATCTTGCCTATATTTTACCCTAATTTGGTAATACACGATCAATCGGAATTTGAATCGTTTTAAAACAAATTGCTAATCTATTGCTTCATAAGTTCGAAAAAAAAATCTGCTCAAAAACGCAAATATTTTGAGCAGATTTTTTATCTGTTCAAAAACGTAATTTAACGCAATGCAACAAAATTAATGCATTGCGTTATTTCATAGCATCGGGTAGCAAAATAAAAAATGTCCTCCTGACCGATTTCTGTCACCACGGCCAATCTCAACTTAGAGTAAGTAACATGTATGGTGTGATATCATGTTCACAAAAATATTTTATATTTATTTTAATTCAGTACCTACGTGATAATAAAGTGTAAATAATTATGAGGTATTTTTATATAGGTACCTACTCTAAAATTCACAATCAGTTTTGACTACGCTCGATTACTCACCTCAAAGATCGCTTATTTTCTTTATTTTTGGTTACGTATTTCCGTCTGCGAACTGATGGCCATAAGCGTGTTTTAGTTGATCGCCGTGGCTCTGTAAATATTTATGCAGTTTATAATGAAGTTGATTTACCAGTTCTTCTTGTCGACATGAGCTGTATACGAATAGCTCCTGTCGTTTAAAAAATATTAGCCAGTTAGTTATCAAGTTATTGTTGGAGCTGCCACCCCAAGGTAACAGACACCAAAGTCCAGATAAAAATCGCATAATTATTAAATAAACTAGACCGACTTTGAACTTTTCATTGTAGTTTAATCAATGTTTTATGTAATAGGAATTTCATAAAAAATTCCGAGCAAAAACCGGACCGAGGCCATAAAGCCGCACTTGTCCATAAAAATCCGGTTGTATGGTCACCCTACCCCGAGTACGCTGGATAAACATCACAGTACAAGTGGCCTTTTCTGATTTGTCGGTGCAGCAGCGGTGCGATACTAGCATGCTGGGATACCGAAAACATACCGCGTCGCCTGCACTTACGTAGTAGGTACATGTCGGTAAAAAGTTATGCAGAGCTACTTGTGCCGTTGCATTCTGCCGAGTCACAAGTGTAACAAGCTAAAGTATCTTCATCACTCGAACTAGAAGACGACATTATTTCGCGACGGCTAAGCGGCGCTGCATAATTTTTTACCGACATGTGCGTAAGAGCAGGCGACGCGGTATATTTTCGGCATCCGAACATGCTGATGTCGCACAGCTGCTGCGCCAACAAATCAGCAAAGGCCCTAGAGCGAGCAATGTTCTCAGTAGTGTCCTTGAGATAATTATAATTACGCCCGCTCTGTCACAAAAGTAAGGAATCGGAACAGTGACATGACAAAGCTTCATACAAGTGCGCTATGATAGGTAGGTAGAGGTACACTACTACAACCATCACGTGGCGGCTTCGTCGCGTAGGTACGTAGAGTAACTAGCTTATACCGGCTCGGCCAATACTCACGCTAAGGCTCAATTTACAATGCCACGGAACGGAATAAAAGCGAGTTTTTGTCACGAAATTGGGTCAAAGTATAATGAACTTTATGTCAATTGTATAACGTACAAACTACAAAATACTCACTGAGGCCACAGCTGACACTCTTTAGACACATAAGTAGGTAGGTACTTATCGAATAATATTAGTAATGAAACGGATTACGGATATCTACTCGTTTGTCCGTAGGTATACAGATGTAAACACACTTCAATTTAGATCTAAATGTTATCTAAATATAGGTAGGTAAATACTCATTTATACAAAATATAGGTACTTAGGTACTATCGAAAAACTTCATATCTAAGCAGTTTGAAAACAAAATCCCGTGAACACAACGACTACATCTATTCCCGCCCCGGTTGTATAGCGGCCGAGCGCTGCAAGCCAAAATAGTCCTTATGGTGTATAGATATGAACTTCTTCGATGGTACCTACTAGTATAAAACTCGGGCCAAGAAAACAACGTCTTTGTTTTCTTGGGCTGGGTTTAAAATAATTTTAACAATTAGTAGCTAAAAAATAGTAGATAGGTACTCGTAATTTATAAAGTTATAATATCATTCAGTAATACTTACTGTGAGATACATCCCAACGTTCAGAGTCCATGTCTTCAACCAAATCAAAATCGAACCTAAATAATATTCCAGGTCCGTAAACAAAACAAAGGTCGTAAAATGTAAGTTACTCGATACCAAATCAAAAGGCAAATCAAAATCCAAGTTCATAGCATAGGTCAATAGTGTCAGAAATATTACAATTTAGCAAACAAATAAGTACGCACGCACAGCAGTGTAAAGTAATTGTCTAACACTGACAACAACAACAAACACCTGATGAAATATCCTGAACGAACCCCACCCAACCCCCGGCGCCCGGCGCGTGTTCAAGTACGTTGCGTTAGTGTGAGCACACACGGCTACCGTGAGCATAACGACCACCCATGCACACATTGACAATCGCTTGACGCGATAGCACTACTAGCCATTGAAAATGTATGATAAATTTGGATGTGTTCCGTAATACCCAAAATGATGAATGAAAACTTAATGTTTTTCCTTTTTTTTTCGATAATTTGTAATTTGACAATATAAGCTATGCCTATGCTGAAACAATATAACAAATATTGTTGTTTATAATACAGAAAAAACAATATGAAAACATGTCATTTACGCAGTAAAAATTTGCGAAATTCAATTCACTTAAACTTCTTTTTAGGTAAGGTTTTTGAAAAAAAAAAGACGTACAAGCCTAGATAAATACTGTCTAAATCCGAATATCAGTATAATATGGTAGAAATATGCACAAATTGTAAATGATTTGGGTATTACGTTTGTATGGACAATTCATGCGTCGCCCCGCTCTTAAGCTTGTGAGAAGAGAAGTTTTTCGGTCTCTTCATATGATTTCTCAATTAGCCATTCATTAACTGTTCTTTTGCATTGGTGATAATTTAAACTGTGGATATGGATAAATTTATTGATTTTATTATATAGAATATAGCTGAGGTAGGTGAATTGGTGTTGTGCGAAGGTGGTTTTGTGTCTAACTGGTGGAAGCGCAATGTCTGCGCGACGTTTAGTACTTGCTGTGAACGGCAGCCGATGTTTCCTTAATACACATTGTAGCACATATAAGACTCTCACTGTCAGAACCCTGCTTTCCCTAAAAAGTTCCAAAGTAGGGTATCTATAGGGCTTGCAGAACATAACTTTCAGAACTGCTCTCTGAGCTCTCTCTAATTTCAGAAAGTATGTTTTGCAAGCGCCACCCCAAGCTGGCAGACAATATAGGAGAAGAGACTGACAGAGTGAAAAATAGACCATCATAAGTGTTTTCGCGTCAGCCGAACAACGGAGTTTCTTAAAGATGGAAATGAGTTTACGCGTTCGGATGACTTGATTATCAATATGACTATACCAGTTCAGGTGTTTGTCAACTTGCACGCCCAAAAAAAATTCTTAAGTAATTCATATTCATATTCTTCTTCTTTTCGTGTGGTTAGTAAACTAACCTGGAGTCAGAGTTTTAAAGCCGCCCACGGGCCTCTGACTTGGCTTCACATGCCGTCGAGAAATATCTCTCAGGCATTGCCGGTTTCCTCACGATGTTTACCTTCACCGTTTTTTGAGCAAGTGATAATTATATAATACGCACATGAATCCGAATGGTCGACAAGATACGTCCGGTGGAATGCCCTGAATAGCTCGAACACATTTCTTTTGAGCGATAAATGCCCTGTTATGGTCGGTACTATTTCCCCATGCAATTAGTCCATATCGCAGCGAGGACTCCACATATGCACGATAGGACATTGCAGCCGTTTTATTATTTGTAACATTTATAATCCTTCTAAGAGCGTATACGAATTTATTGATTTTGTTACATATGCTATCGATATGAGCTTTCTAGTCTAGATGTTCGTCTATGATCGTTCTCAAAAACTTAGTATGTGCTATTTTTTGAAGTTTTGATATTTTCATTGTAAAATTTAATTTGTTATTATGAGATTTATTAAATTGTACATATACTGATTTATTAAGGTTAATACATAAATTATTATTATTAAGCCAATTTATAAGATTTACTATTGTATTATTAATATCTGTTTCATGATCAGTTATTGATTTACTCTTTTTATCGGTAGAAACTATTATCGAAATATCATCAGCAAACAGAAAGCATTTATGATTAGTCATGTCAACAATATCATTCACATAGAGGAGAAACAGAATCGGGCCCAATATACTGCCCTGGGGAACACCTCGTTTGGTGGTTTTAAATTCAGAGTGATATGAAACCATATCTTTATTGGCATTCATATTAGTGATTATACACACTGCTGTCTGCCGGGTATGTATGACATTAACCACTGTAGTGGCGGTCCTCTAATTCCCATAGACTCTAATTTCTGAAAAAGCATGTTATGCGACACCAGGTCGAACGCCTTAGATAGATTAAGAAATAAGCCCGTCGTTAGTTGATTATTATTAATATTAGTCAGTACTGCTTTCAAGAGTGAAAAGATAACTAAAGTTGTTGATTTGGCTTTTTGAAAACCAAATAACAAATAGTTTGAAAGTAATATTGTTTTTTATGCTTTGATTACTTCTGGAATTTATTTTATAAAGTATTTTACTACAATACTTTACATTCACACATAATAGAATTGATGTGTATGCGTTCTCGTATTACATACATTTTTTGCATAACTTACTTGCATTATATGGAGGCGTAATAACAGATTTAAGTCACTAAAATCATAAAAATCTACATCTTATTGGGGAGGTAAAACTATGCATACAACTAATACTCTGTTTACGGTAACGCAATATGTAGCAGTACGACGACATAGTAAGCAGCCATTTTTTTTAACGGAAAAGTTCCATCAACGTAGAACATTCCACAACCTTTCATCTTGTCTGTATGCGGTTTATATTCTTGCCTAATTTCTTCTCAGCGTCTGTAATTGTATTTGCAAGTCTGATTACCACTTAAATCAAGGGAACAAACAAAAACAGAAATAAATATATTTTGCATTTTTTTATACCTCTGCTATTTTTTCCAAAGGAAGAATTTAATAATACAAACCAGTGCATTTGGATTTAAAAACAAGCGCGCATGAGTTATGAACGTCATTCATTGCTATGTAGACCTTTTTATAGTACAAAGTCAAAATAATTTCCAATATCAAATTCTTAATCGACCAAACGTACAACATGTGACCATAATATTTGTCGTTACGTTACCTGTAAAAATACAAGATCTTATTACGGTTAATATTCCTGGTGATTTACTTGATGGCATTAGAATCCGTTGCAGTATTGTCCACCAAGGAGGTAGAATGTAATATTAAATAAAAATAATTAAACCCTTGCTTCAAACGTTTTTACTGGTTGTAAAATCTAAAATGATTCCGCCAATTTAGTTGTTTCACAGAAATGCAAGTTGCAACAGTATAATCTCGTAGCTATATAAATAGGTAGTGTATCATCGATCAGGCCACACTCGGTTATCTTACTGAACGTTCGATTTGTCTGCAGCACTTTCTTGCAAATACGTACTTGATCAGTATAGAAAAAAATAGTGCATAAAATTCAGCCATATTTGTAATACAATTGTTAGCGACATCTTTAACGCCACAACCACTGAT
This sequence comes from Xanthia togata, assembly GCA_963853775.1. Classification (NCBI taxonomy): domain Eukaryota; kingdom Metazoa; phylum Arthropoda; class Insecta; order Lepidoptera; family Noctuidae; genus Xanthia; species Xanthia togata. Next base: position 23,116,675 of record OY970799.1, on the reverse strand, counting down.
ATAGATAGACACTATATCTGTAACCACAACATTACGATGTTTGGTAGTGGCAAAAATATTATTTAAAATACAGTAGATGTCATCACCAATACTGCATCGCGCAAACACAATATTAACTGCCTGGTTGGGGGCTTACTCAGACCTCTTTGAAAGATCGTATTTTTTGCATAAGTATATTAAACATGGTTAATTGTAGTCAAACATCCTGTTTATTAAATTAAAATATTGCCAAATTATTAAACTATATTCATAGTCAAAAAAATCTGCCTAGCCTTTTCCAAACTTTGTTGGGGTTGGCTTCCAGTCTAACCACATGCAGCTGAATACCAGTATTATACATGGAGCAACTGCCTATCTGTCCTCCACAATACAATACCCCTTGGTAAGACTGGTTGTTATACTTTCGGACTTCTGACGACCCGTAACGACTTTCAAAGATCCACGAATCACAGCCGGGACCAACGGCTTATCGTGCTTTCCGAGACACGGATGAGTCTCGGTATGTAAAGATGGTCACCCATCCACGGACCAATCCCAGCAAGCGTAGCTTAACCTGCTAGATCGACCCTTACGGCTGTTATTACTTAGCCACGAGCTCCTCCAAAATGCCAATTATTTAAAAGTGAAAATTGACAGTTTTTATTCTTCATAAGCTGTATACAGGCCGATTTAGCTTTCTCAACATTTACATACAACTTCTCACATTGCAAACTGTGTATAAACACTTGTAATATGTCCATAATTATCCATAGAATCGTCAGCAGTGCCATCAACGAAGTAGGTAAATTATCGATCTACTGAAAATATGTAATTATTTTTTAACAACATGTCTGCTATGACATACAATTGAAAGAGAAACTGATTAACGTCAGACCTATACTCAATTATCAAACATTTTGATCATAATATGTACCTTTATCATTCATTTGTAATTCGTCAGATAAAAGTAAAACCAATCATAAAATAAAGTGCCAAGAAGGTTGCCTGGAAGAGATCGCGGAAAGCGATAAGGCCGCCCATTGTATATTTTGTAGTGTTAATTTTGTTTTTTTTTGTTATGTGTTTTTGTGGTGTACAATAAAGTATATATAAATAAATAAATAAAGTGATTAAGTTGAAATAAGATTTTACATAGTATTTTTATACTTTTGGTCACCAGCAGGGCTAACATGACAAGGGCGAGAAAGCTCTTTTTCTCGTTTTGTCGATATTTGTCTACGATTATGACGTCATTCTAATCTCTAACATGACCGTAAACGACGAGATATCTCGAAAAAGGCACATTGACACTTCTATATCTCGCGACGAGAAACCGATGTTGCAAGTTATTAAAAACAAATTATTTTTATGATAGCAACATCGGCTTGAGATTACGTTTCATTCATTCAATGGTGCCGATTCTCTTGTCACAAATGCCTCTAAACTAGACTAAAAGTCAACAAAATTTAGATTATTCTTGTCAACCGACGATTTTCCATTATGAAATAGACTAAAGTGACACAATTTAACTATATTTTAGTTTGACGGCACTGAGCTATTAATTTTGTGAAAATGGCAATTTTGCTGTTCAGAATTTACGTTCTTCACCTAAAATTTTGATTGTCTAAGTATTTAATAACGATTAAAAAAATAACTAAAATTCACACCAACACCTCGACGGTGCAAAAACAATACTGCCTTTTTTCTTTTCTCTTATCTATATCTCGAAAATGGTGTGTCCTATCGCAAAAATAATGAAAATTTCGACCCCCTTTATGAGACCCCTAAACCCCTGACACTCAACATGTAGGTAATATTTTTTCATATTTTTCATACAAAAAACGAAAAATTCCATAAAAAACACGTCGTTTCAATATAAATAGTAGTTTAAAACTAAGTATTGTCATTATTAATATATTGTAAAATAAAATGATGACTTAAATAAGTACAATTATGAAACTGCCATGTTATTTTGGAGTTTTTTTTTGTATCATAATTTTGTCTACTCTTCTCGTCGCGTCGTCAAAATCGACGACGAGTAAATACGACTAAATGATAGAAAAATCGGAGATTATCTCGTGTTGAATTGTCAAAAATCGAGATAACTAAGGTGCCATGTTAGGGTTTGTAGAGAAAACATCAATTTTGACAGAAGGAGTCGATTTATGTATGGACGCGCTGTCAGAAAACGAGAAAGTGACCGAAATAGACAAAAATTACTCACGCGAGAGCGAGTAATTGTCGCGTGTGTCATGTTAGGCCTGCAGGTGTACAAACACATTGTGAATGTGTGCGCAAAAATAAGTAGCGTGGTCATAAAACACACACGAACGACTTCGCCATTATCTCGGACGGTACCGAGAGCTCTTGCACTTACACACATATTCACAGCGTGTTTGTACACTTGGTAATTATAAATACAGCGCGCATTGCTTCGTGAAATAAAAATACTGTAACAGACATAGACAGACTTACAGGAACCCGGAATTTTATAAGTGTAAATGCTACCTCTCTTTGTGATTCTGTTCGATTTTCTAACATTTCCAATATCGTTTCCAACAAAAGTAAATTGCTAGTAAATACATTGATCGTGGTATACATTATCTGCAAAATAGAAGGATGCTAGGCTTATGTTTTTCATTTATAAAATAAGACAGTATATACCTAGTCTTGCCATAAATATTGTCATGAAGATTTTTTTTTTATTATCAATAATATTTATTACTTTTACAGTGTGTTAGTTTAATACATAAATATAAAACAATTTAAAATATAAAAAGCTTATTCGAAGTGGTCTCCATTGGCTGCAATACAGTCCTTTAAACGTTGAGGCCAGTTATCAATAGAAGCACGCACTCTTTCCATGGGAAAATTCTTCACTGCCACTGGATTGTTTTAGGGATTCCAAATTATCATGGCGTATAGAACAAGCCGTACTCTCTAAAACTGACCATAGATCATAATACAGCGGATTAAGATCGGGACTAGACGACGGCCAGTCTTCAGCTCTGATGAAGTCCGAAACGTTCACTTCCAACCAAGACTGCGTGGGCCGAGCTTTATGACTCGGTGCCGAGGCTTGTTGGAAGGACCATGTTGGTTATTGAATATGGTGTTTTTAAGGGGCTTAACTACCTTCTCAAGAATCGAAGAAGATCTTGATACACTTGTGCCGATGTTTTGATACCTTTTTCACAAAAATATGGCTCTGTCACTCCTTCATAGTTAACACTCCACCAAACCATCACTGAAGTCGGATAATGCCCACGTTGCACTCTGTCGACTAATTGGAAAGCTTCCTAAGAGCTTTGAGCATAAATACGGTTATTTTGTTTCTTAAAATGTTGCTCAATTGAAAAGATTTTCTCATCCATAAACAAAAAAATCTGTGACCTCCCTTTGCCTACCGCTTCAGTAGTTGTTTCGATTTTACCACCCTATTCTTTTTAAATTATCTGTTTAAAAATGACCAGTGCGTCTGTTATAGGCTGCAGGTCCTAAGTCATCTTTTAAAATACGCGACATAGTTCTGGGTGCTATCTTCATCTCCCGAGATAAAATCTTTTGCTTTCGGACAGGATTTCTTCGAATTCTTTCCCTTACTGCTTTGACCACCTTTTTCGTGCGAAAACTACGTGGACGGCCAGATCTTTTTCTGTCACAATCAGAGGAGGTCTCATTGTACCTATTAATATCCCGGTACACAAACATTTGACTAATACCAAGCGTATGGAGAGTTTTAAAAATTGCATTTGGCTCCATACCAACTTGGTGTAATGCAATCACAGCGGTTCGGTTCTCTTTATCACCCCACTCCATTTTAATATCGCAAAATATTGTACAATGTATTGGCGCCAAAATTAGAAAACTCAATGTAGAATCGTATAAAAATAACAGATTCCAAATTCAAATGTAATATCTTTCTTATTTTTAATTGTAACAGTATTTATGGCCAGACTAAGTATACATTTAAATTCTGAGTGCTCTGCGTGACCAATACTCGAAAAATGGTTTTGTACACATTGTACGCTATCAGAATATTCTAATACGTTTCAAATAATTTAATAGAAAATACCTTTTTACAAAACAAAAACTACCGATACCTTTTTACAAAACAAAAACTACCGAATTCTACAAAGATACACTTAAAAGTGAAAAATAACTGTTTCGGAAGACGGTGGCAAAAACGAAAATATTTTATTCTATATAGTAAATTACACCATAATATAATTTATATATTACAGTTTTTATACTAAGATTTAAAAATAAAGATCTTATATAACACGCCTATAAATTATTATTCTGTCTAAAGCCCAGGTTAAAATGTCAGAAAAACCGTATATTAATTGCTTCCGGTTCTCTCTTCTATGCACTTCTCGATTTTGACGTTCCATTGCATCCATATTCATCCGGTAACCATGATAAACTACACATACGTATGGGAAAATAAGAGCGAGTTTTTTTTCGATCAAATGGATTTTAATGACATGGAATATGCATTTTTTTATAATTAATTTTATTTATTGACACAATCATAATGAAATCGAACACCATAATTTTTTTAAATCACTGTGTGTTTAGGAGTATTATTTATTTGACAATGCATCTGACATTAGTGGCCACTTTTCTTTTTTTTATTTCTTTTTTGCATATAGTGGCGGGCACCTGTGTAGGGACCAAAAGGGTAGCAATGTTTTTCATAAAATCGATAATTCAATCGATTCGAGTCAAAGCATGAAAAATAGATTCACATAAAATCGATTTTAATAATATATATATATATAATAATAACATATCATAACATCACAGCTGCAATCCCCAAAGGGTTAGGCATATCTATAGGATAGGTGTATCTATAGGACACTCTCATTTCGCCAGTTATGTTTCAGTCCCGTGTAATAGGGGGCGAGCCTATCCTTTAGCCGGGCTGAGGTGTATGTGTATGTATGTGTGCGTGCCTGCACCATTACGATTATGTTGTGTCGCTAGATGAGTAATAAACTAGTATCCAATCGCAAAGGTGGTTTCATTTGGTAGCTGACAGATCACTGGCGACGAGTTACCCACATTCATATAAATATAATAAAAGTTCGTGCAAAATGTCGAATATCATCGGAAATCTTCCAAGTTTCGATCACGACGCCCAAGAGTGGCCAATATTTAAAGGTCGGCTACTACAATACATAAAATTGAACAGTGTTAAAACCGAAAACAAAAGTGCTTTGTTACTGACGCAGCTTTCGGACAACACCTACCGCCTTGCACGGAACTTACTTCACCCTGATGTACTCGAGGAAGTTAAGTTCGAGGATCTAGTTGGAAAATTAGACAAGCATTTCACGCCGAAGCGTTGTGCTTTTGCTGATAGAGAGAAGTTTTACGAGGCGAGTAGGTCTGATGGCGAGAGCGTTGAAGAATGGGCGGCTCGTGTGAGAGGTTTAGCTGTTAATTGTGAGTTTGGTGAGGCATTGGATATGCTGCTGCGAGACCGTTTCATACTCGGACTTGCTCCGTGTCGGGAACGTGACCGGCTGTTTGAAGAGGATGCCAGCAAACTCACTTTTGCTAAGGCATTGGAGGTAGCTCAACAGGCTGCGTATGCGCGATTGGCTCGATCCAGGGCCGCAGCAATAATTGACACAATAGCGACAACCGTCAAGGCCACGCAGATCAAGGAGGAACCTGTGTACCGGCTGAGCGGGCAGCGCGGGCAGCGCGCGCACGGCGAGCCTGCCACGGCCACCCGCAGCTCGAACAATAGTTCCGAGAAAATTCGTCGGTGTACAGTGTGCGGTCTCAGAAACCACGACGCTGAAAAGTGTCGTTTTAAAAACTATCGGTGCCAAGTGTGTGGTGTGAAAGGTCATCTAAAGAAAATATGTAGTGCAAAAAAGGGTGAATCACGTTTACATTGTTTGAACACGGAAGAAATAATTTCGGAGCAAAGTGACTGTGAGGAATGTGAGCTATTTAACGTAAGGTATGTTAGTAACTCGCCTATAATAATAAAGGTATTGATTGATTCTGTAGGATTAGATATGGAGTTGGATTCGGGGTCGGGGGCTAGTGTAATTTCCGAAGCGCTTTACAAAAAATATTTTTCAGATCGTATTCTGATAAAATCTGACCTAAAAATGTGTCTTTACAATGGCCATAAAATTTCACCTTTGGGATATTTTCAAGGTCAAATTACATACTTATATAATACCCAAGACATTAAGATATTTGTATTGCCGAACGGAGGTCCACCGTTACTGGGACGAGATTTTATGTCGAGGTTTAGGATATATTTTACCACGGATATCAATAAAATCCAAACCCAATCTTTACCAGAGTCGGATACGAAAGAAGTGCAGCAACTTTTATCTAAATACTCCGAATTGTTTACTGACGAACTAGGTAGGTTCAACAAATTTGAGGTGAAACTTGTTTTAAAAGAAGGTACCCAACCAAAAATGTTTAAGCCACGTTCTGTACCTTTCGCTTTAAAGGTAAAGGTGGAAGAGGAAATAGACAGACTGATAGGTTTAGGGATATTACAACCGGTTAAATTTCCAAAATACGGAACCCCTATTGTCCCAGTACTAAAGGAAAACGGAAAGGTTAAGATAGCCGGTGATTATTCAATAACACTAAATAAAGATTTAGAAATAGATAAATACCCAATGCCTAGGATAGAAGAGGTTTTTGCCAAGATAGGTGGAGGTGAGTGTTACAGCAAAATAGACCTAAGTAATGCTTATAATCAATTTGTCCTGGAGGAATCGTCGCAAGAGCTGACCGCGATAAGTACATCTAAAGGTTTTTTCAAATATACGCGACTTGTGTATGGTTTAGCAAACGCTCCAGCCATTTTTCAAAGAGCGATGGAAACATTATTAATTGGCATAGAAGGTGTTAGCATATGGTTGGATGACGTGTGTGTAACTGCGCCGACTAGACATTTACATTTTAGCAGGCTATACGAAGTACTAAATAGATTGAAAGAAGCCGGTTTAAAATTACATAAAGAAAAATGCTGTTTTCTTCAGGATAGTGTCACTTATCTAGGTTACATTATAGATAGACATGGATTACGAACTTGTCCTAAAAAAACGGAAGCTATTACAAATGCTCCGCGGCCTTCAAATGTCACGGAAGTTAAACGATTTATAGGATTAATTAACTATTATCGTAACTTTATACCGAATGCATCAGCTAGGTTGCACCCACTACATGAATTATTGCGTAAAGGAGCGCAGTGGGAGTGGGGCGAACGTCATGAACGTGCATTTAATAGTGTTAAGGTCGAGCTATCATCAGAAAGGGTGCTAGCCCATTTTGATCCCGCCGCACAGTTAGTGTTGACGGTGGACGCGGGGCCGGCCGGCTTGGGCGCGGTGCTGGCGCAGCGTGGCAAGGACCATGCGCAACTCGAGCGACCGCTAGCATTCGCCTCAAGGTCATTGTCCACAAGTGAAAGAAACTACAGTCAGATTCACAAGGAGGCGACAGCCATTATTTTTGCTGTCAAATATTTTCACCAATATCTGTATGGACGTCAAGAACCGTTTGTTCTTAAGACTGATCATCGTCCATTACTATCGATATTCGGGAAGAAAACAGGTATTTCAGTCATGGCAGCATCGAGGTTACAGCGTTATGCGATAATATTGTCTGCATATAATTACAACGTCCAGTATATTAAAAGTGAAAATAATGTTGCGGCGGATTATTTGTCGCGCTCGCCGTTACCAGAAACAAATTGTAGAACGGAAGGACAAAATGATCTATCTTTCCTCAATTTCTTAGATGCTAACGTCGCCCCGCTAACTTTTAGCAATATAAAAACAGAAACTTGTAAGGACGATATTTTAAAAACAGTGATTGAATATGTGCAGAACGGCTGGCCGCGTAAAATTAATTGTAAACTGGTTCAGCCCTATTTTAACTGCAAAATGGATTTAGAGGTTGAAAATGGTTGTATTTTTCGAGGTCACAGAGTTGTGATACCAGCGGTGTACCGAAATAGATTATTAAAAGAACTACATTCAGGTCATTTCGGTGTGGTAAAGACAAAGAATTCAGCTCGTAGTAGATTTTGGTGGCCATCGATCGATAAGGACATAGAGGAATGGGTGGGCGCATGCCACACGTGCGCCGGCACTCGCGCCGCGCCGCCGCGCGCGCCCCCTGCGCCCTGGCCGCGCGACTCGTCTCCGTGGCGACGCTTGCACATTGACTACATGAGTATAAATCAACATGTATACTTGATCGTCGTAGATTCACACAGCAAGTGGTTGGAGTGTTTACATATGAGTTGCGGTACTTCAAGTCGGGCGCTTATAACAAAATTAAAGGAATTGTTTTCTAGGTTCGGTATACCGAGTGTCATAGTTTCCGATAATGATGTAAAAATTAAATCGAATGAATTTAAACATTTTTGCGAAATGAACGGTATCAGATATATAACGTCCCCAATTTATCACCCTTCCAGTAACGGACAGGCCGAAAATTCTGTAAAAACGTGCAAGAAGATGATCAAATGTATTATTAGCGAGAACAGTCAACAAAATGTTATTAACGAAAAACTGCTAGGATTTTTATTTGATTACCGCACATCACCACATTGTGCAACAGGCGAATGCCCAGCAAAGCTTATGTTTGGCCGAAATATAACATCTAGGCTGGACCTGTTACTGGAAGATACTCATAACAATGAAAATAATAATGATAATTTAAAAACTAAAAGAACATTAAACATAGGTGATAGGGTATGGTTAAAATGGTACATAGCTAGGAAAGATATATGGATTTTAGGTAAAATAATTAAAATAATAGGTAATCGCATGTTCGAAATATTAGTTAAGGATTATAATGTAAACTGTAGAAGGCATATTGATCAGATAAGAAAATATACAGGTGCAACCGTTAGGGCGACGAACGGCGCACGTGCTGATGTCGTGAGCCCCACGCAGTCAGCGCCGCCGCGCCCGCGCTCCCCGCCTGAGGCGGCGGAGGCGCAGCCGCCACAAATATTACCTTCAGTTATTGAAACGCAAGCTATAGAAGGCGAGATAAGTGATAATATAGGGGAGGAGGATGAGTGGGCTGAGGCTCAAAGTGAAGTCGATTCTAACGATCATAATAATGCTGAGACTAATCAAGAAGTAGCCGAGGATCGCGGCGATCGGTCTGTTGAACCACAGCCTACAAGACTGACTCGTAGTTGTAGACGTAAGATTAATTATAAGGTATAAATTGTAATTGTATCGCACACCAAGCATTTGAACATCTAGATTTAGTATGTAAAGAAACGCACTTAAATGGTACGCGTTAAATATGTCTATAGATTGATGATAACGAATGATGTGGTGTGCGACAAGCCGAGTGTGACGGTTTTTTATTGTTTGTAGTTATGTAAGGCAAATTGATATTTCTACCTACTTAGTTAAGTTCTTTATTTTTGAAAATAGTGTTGGAGGAGTGAGGTGTATGTGTATGTATGTGTGCGTGCCTGCACCATTACGATTATGTTGTGTCGCTAGATGAGTAATAAACTAGTATCCAATCGCAAAGGTGGTTTCATTTGGTAGCTGACAGATCACGGGCACATATCCGGACACCGTTCTGCTACTGAGAAATTCAAGATGGAAAAACCCAATAACACTTTGCCCAACCTGGGAGTCGCACCCAGGACATCATGGTCAGCTGTAGCGCTTGCGACCTCTAGTCCAACCAGGCAGTCAAATGATTTCGATTTTAGTGTGTTAGGTTTGAGAAAAAAACAATCATCAATTAATCAATATCAGACTGCCATTACCATCCCTACTTGCACATCCGATCTTGGCGTCACGTCAGGTTTCATATGGTTTCATTGCAGTTCCTGACCCACGTTGTGTTTATGCGTTCGATGTGTAGGTACTATGCGATTATTGTGTTCCGACCATTGCCACTCTTTACGGATTGACATCTTAAAAACCCGATTACCATTGCTATTCATAAAGGATTCATCTGTTCTTCTCTACGATTCGGTTAAATGAAAATTATGATGAGGTGCCCGATGGTTGAACTATCAGGAACCTATACTATAATAAAATAATACGATTTAGCTACAATCTATCCGCCTAGCCTTTTCCCAACTATATTGGGGTCGGTTTCCAGTCTAACTGGATGCAGCTGAATACCAGTATTTTACATGAAACGACTGTGTGAGATTATTAATATCTACGGGAGAATATCTAATTGTATTGATCACATAATTGATTGTTTACAACAATCTATCACAGTATGAACGTAAGCTGTCAAAATTATAGATGACATTGACTTATAGAAACGTTCTTACGTTCCATTTCAACAATATTTTATTAAACGTAAATTAATCTTTTATAAGATTATAAAGGTTGTCATAATATTTGTTATTTGCATTTCTCTGATTGATATTTCATAGACAGATGTATTATTTATACATGGTTTTTAATGTGATCTAAAAGGCTGTTTGACAAACAACGATTCTAGAGTTTTTGAACAAGTCATGATTGTGGTTTTTATAGATCAAAACAAATGTGTATTATCTTAGCAGTACACTATATAATTAATAATGAATAAGTAATAATTAATATAATACTAATAACATTTATTATGATTTTATAATGCAATTTTAAAGTAACATGTTGTTTCAAACTATTTTCGGAACATCCAGTTGATGATTTTATATTATGAGATTTTACACAAATAAATACATACTAAATTGCTAAATAATCTTATTAAGTTTTAAGATAGTTCCACTACATAAGATTTGTTAATTATTACTCAGGTTTTAAGTAATTTAGTATTTATGTATGACCATCTATGATTCGTCTAAAATGGCGGGAGAAAGGGCGGCAATGTTTGAGGATTGATAGGCTATAAGATGGGGTGACCGCCAATTTTAAAGAGAACTTGGGTTAAGCTGTTGGACGAGAGAAGACCTCTGACTTTTACAGGACAGACCCTGACTGGTGTCCATGTCCTTAATAAAAAGTTGCTAAAAGCAAACATAAGGAAATCATGTTGCATAGCGGGAGTTCTGCTATTATTGTAAAATGGTTTTAAATAATGATCATCAGATTACTTCTGGTGAAATATCGACTGACTACAATGTTCATGTAAGTTAATAGTTAAATTATCTCGATTATCGCTGATAACTATATTGTTCTGTATGTATTTTAATATGGCTAATATTGTTACATAAGTGTTGAAATATGGAATATTCATATTCTATTTCTTTTCATTGATAGAGTTGTTAGCTTTGAGAAATGGTCCAAGAGATTAATGTTATAACAATACTAAATGATAATGTAAAATGTGTTGATAAAATACTTTAAAACAAGCTACCGTGGAGTTTCTTATCCTTCTTCTTCACGAAGACCTAGATTTGGAACGGATAACTAGCTTTCTCACTAACGATACCTTTTATTGATTGACAAGTCTAATTAAAATAAATGCCTAGTCTTGTCTCCATGTGCTTTACTAAAAATCCTTTACCCTACACACCATACTCATAGATATTAAAATACCTACATAGTTAAATAGTAGGTAACCATCCTGACACTCAAAACTTGATAGTTAAGTGGATATCAATGCCTTTAAAGGTAGTCTTCCATCCACTTTCTAACAACTGCGTATCTGAATCCCACAACCCAGTAACTTTGTAATACGATACCCCTTGGTAAGACTGCATACATAATACTATTTAGCAACAAGACAGCTATAAAGTCTGACACAGCGGTTCGATTACATGTGAGCCAGCAAAAGTTAACAAAGTATCGTTTATTTGGTGGTTTACTCGTACATGACTCTGTGAATACTCAATCTATTATGTTTATTCCTACACATGGCTGGATAAAATAGCGTTTGCCCCCTTGATTGTATAAAAAAAAACCTAGCGCCTTAATGGTGTGTCAATCAATCTGCCTAGCCTTTTCCTAACTATATTGGGGTCGGCTTCCAGTCTAACCGGATGCAGCTGAATACCAGTATTTTACATGGAGCGACTGCCTATCTGACCTCCACAACCCAGTAACTGGGTAATACAATACCCCTTGGTAAGACTGGTTGTCAGACTTTCGGGCTTCTGACGACCCGTAACGACTGTCAAAGATCCACGAATGACAACCGGGACCAACGACTGAACGTGCTTTCCGAGGCACGGAGGAGTCTCGGTATGTAAAGATGGTCACCCATCCACAGACCAACCCCGGCAAGCGTAGCTTAACCTGACGGATCGACCCGTGCGGCAGTTACTACTTAGCCACGAGCTCCTCGAGCGTGTCGAATAGTATAAAATCATTCTTAAACTCGATAACCACAACGCCTAGCGCCAACTCATATCGAAAAGCAGAGTTATTTAGTGAAAACTTATCTTTCCTTTTCTCAGTTTCCTGACCTTTAAGAGTCGTGAAACTTTTTTATCTGTTAACTGTAGAGTAAAAAAATTGCAAAAATGAAGCAATATTTGCTACACACTGATTTTGACACTTAGGCGGGCGCCCATAGCCGCACTGGTCATGTCCTTTATTGAATTACATAGTTATTTCACAAAAAAGCGAATTGCAACAGTATAACTACGTAGCTAGTCAGAAGTGCCATCAAACTTATAGGTAGCGTAGCATTTATATAGAAAAGGCCACACGCGGTCATCTTACTGAACGTTCGATTTGTCTGCAGCACTTTCTTGCAAAGTCTTGCGTGATCATCTGAAATGAAAACATTATTAATGACATTGTGGGGCCCGCAGTTTTACAAAGCTCGCCATGGGCTTTCCAAAACACCCCCATGTATTTTCTGCGATTAAACATAGTTTAGGAGGACTGCTTGGTTGAGTTTCTTCCAAAACGATAAATAATCGCTTCATCGCCAAACATTTTCTTCGATAAGATTCGTTCCAAAAAACAAAAAACACCAAAATATACTAAGTGAATTCGACTCAAAATCTATCAACATGACTTCTAATCACGTTTTGACATATATAAACAATAGAGAATACTTTTGGAAATGTAATACTGAAAAAGGCAAGCCACGGTCCATTTTTTTTTTAAACTACTGAGAAATCTTAACTCTTTCAAATGTTTCCCTTTGCTCTATAAATAATCACTGAACATATCCATGGGTATTTCGGAAACCCCTTGAGAAGAGAGGGTTTATAAAAAAACTTTTTTTTACAAAGTGTAATTTTCTTATCATAATTTGAAAACCACTATATCATTTTTTTATTGTTATCAGTTCTGAGGTCAAATTAGACTGTTAAATAAATAATAAGTTTATAGGCCATTGAACGAGAGGCTATTTTTGCGACACTTTATAGAATATAAATAAATTAATTGCTTAAAATGTAGGCATACAGATAAAAAATGTTTTTTTATATGATAATAGTACCGATACATTTTACCTTACGGCATACAAAATTTCAAATAATCGAATTTAATAATATAATTATTATATCATCGAATCATAGTATTAAATTCTTATTATGATGTTATTATTTACCCTTCTTCGTATAATTAACATTTTGTTTTTGACATACAAAAATATCCTTACTAAATAAATATATCATACATAATACAATAACGAACTATGGGCATTAAAAAAAATATAGGTCTGATCGCCGTACGTCACTGTTGATGCAAGTAAATTAAATAAGCGTCATGTGTTAAGGGTTAACGAGTAATTGTCGACCAACTTACATTTGCAGTTGGAATGTATAAGAGAACATATTTTTCAACTACAATGTTAAGTGTGTTCTAGAGATAAATAATTCATTTTTTTTGATAAAATTCGTTCAAAGTCTGATTTTAGTGGCAATGACATCACCGTTGATGTCACCAAATCGTTTAAGAAGTATGTAGCAGGTCTGTTAACATACTGATGGTCATCATTACCTGCGTGGTTACTGATCCCCCCTACGTACGTACTTGGACAGTTGTTGTTCTTCATAAGCTGTATACACGCCGTCTCCGCTTCCTCAATAGCTATATAGAACTTCTCGCATTGCAAGCTGTGAAAAATCACTAGTAATATGTCCTTAGCTATCCATAGAAATGTCACAATTGCAACCATCGTAGATTTGAAAATTTCTATCTCGATCAACTGAAACAATGGAATTATTTAAAGTACGTATAAAAACAGGGTTTTAGAAAGTCAAGATACCTGTAATTGTATAAATATTTATGTTACCTGGCTTTGCGATTTTGTTGGATTTAGTAGCATTTGTAACCGTGCCTCCAGAAAAAATAAATTACGTGTAAATACATTTACTACTGTATATAATATCTGTAACAAGTTCACCCACATGTTTATTAATAGGTATAAATTTAAATCATTATATATTTTATTTAAGTTTGATAAATGGTAAAATTTAATTTTCACTGGTAACACTTGAATAATCCGCATAGTGCAATCTGGGCAAGCTATGAAAATTACGGGTCAGTGACAGCTCGGCCCAAGTCAACTCAACCCGAATAATACTCAAGATTAAACAAAAATGTGCATATACATTTCTTTTATTTCTTTCTTTCTTTCATATATGGCAGAAACCAAACCTTACCCATACTTGATAATTTGACTTGTATAATTTGTAAGCTGCAACAATTTTTTTTATAAACATCGAATAATTTAGTTACGTATGTATCATTTTCTTGTTCATTATTAAGTTCCAAGATAATTTTAATCCATTCGTTAAGATATTTGGTTAACAATATTAAAACACGAACCGCATAAACACAATTCATATCAAATGCGATAACAAAGTAGGTAGTAAATAATTTTGCTAAATCCACGTAATTATAGCTGGTATAAGCTACATGCCATGTAACAACAATAAAGATGGAAACGCCAAAAGTAACAACAACTGTGATCCAATTCCTAGTGATATAACTCCGGGCAGCCTTACTAAACTCGATGTTTTTATGTATAATCTGAATGATCACAATAAGCAAGATGTTGTTATGACTGTAAACTATATTAAGAACAAAGATTAATATAATACCGAAAGATACGTAAAATGATATGAAAAATTGAGTAAAAAAAGTGATCACGTTTGTATGGATAACGTTGCAGTAAACGTTATTTTGATTGAAAAACAAGTCGTATACAGACGTAACAATGACAAAAGTGACACTCAAGAACGATAAAGTGATTCGCTTCTTCCCGTTAGCAGTGATATGGTTATCTTGTATAGTATATTTTGAAGAGAATAGTCGAAGAAGAAAACAGTCTAAAGGATAAATCATTCTTTGAACTTCTTTTTCCAGACGATTATTTAGTAATACTTCTGCTGGATACAATGAAAAGATTGGTTGATTTTTGTCTTTCGAAATATTGTAGAAATCTTAAACGACATGTTCTCAACGTCTACAGTTAGAAAAAGGAAGCACTAAGCTGCTGAATATTATAAAACAACCAGTAGAGAGAATTTCGTTCAATTTTATTCCATTCCAATATTACTTAGATAATTACTATCATTATTTCTTTTGTCGGCGCTAACATCATTAGTAACCTTTTAATCTTCATTAAAGTCTTCATTACAATTACAGTAAAAGCACTTGAATAGGTGATAATAATAATATGCGATGTTATTCGGTAGTAGTTACGAGTATATTGACATCTACATCTCTATGTACTTAATATTATAATGAATTATAATTAAATTATAATTTTTGACCAATACTGCTCAACGAATCGGGTTCAGAATCGGTGGTAGTTATTTTGTCATCCATATTCATACTAATATTAAAATGAATTATAATATTTCTGACCGGTACTTCCTACCGAGTCGGATTCAGAATCATGAACGATTTTATACGGTTATGGCCATAAAACGATGTGACATGGTTTTGGTATTGGGCTCTCGTACTATGACTATTATAGTACGTGAGCATAATATGTCAGTTACCTTTTGACGGCTGTAAGTATTTAAATGAAATTTGGCACACAAGTAGACCATGACTTGGGTTAGGACTAAGTTTTTTTTTTTCCTGGTAGGAACCGTTCCGTGGAATGTTATTGAATAACTACAGCCAAACATTTGAATCATATTTGGTATTTTTAACAAGTAATTAAGTTCACAGAAAAGCGAATTGCAGTAGTATTATCACGTAGCGTGTGAGAAGTCCAGTCAAACACATTGGTAGCGTAGCGTCAACATAGAACAGGCCACACGCAGTCATCTTACTGAACGAACGATTTGTCCGTAGAACTTGCTTGCAGAGACGTACTTCATCTGTAAGATAAACAATAAAAATATTTCTTACAAAAACAAAAACAGACTCCCAAAAATTACTTTAATTAAGTCGTTATGCTAGATGTTGTATTTTCGTTTTCTGCCACCGACTTTCGAAATTAAAGCTATTTTACAAAGTAGTTGTTTTTTTAAGTTAGTTTTGTTTTTGTTAAACCTTTTTTATTTTTCACTTTTTAGTTGTGGTACCTACGCCCCAAAAAATCGTACTTGTATTCATACCACTATGAGGTAAAGAACAATGACAGAAAGTTCGGTTACTTAGTGGCAAAAATACGTATTATTGAATTTAATTAAAAAACCAGTCATCAGAACTTGACAAAATTGATATTACACTTAGTCTTTTTAAATAAAAAATAATTCCCAAATCGGTTTTTATATGACGTACCTAGTTTTGAGTAACAAATATTACAAAAAAAAAGAGTTGCTTTTTTAAATCGGACAAAAAAAAAACCAAACTTTCGTACGTACTTTGACGGTTCTTTTTCTTTATAAGCTGTATACACGTCGTTTCTGCTTCTTTAATCGCTTTATAGAACTTCTCGCATTCCACACTATGAATAATTACTAGTATCAAATCTTTCATCATCCATAGAATTGTCACACATCCGAGCACAGGCGACCGGAAAATTTGCTGAAAAAACTTATATTCGCAAACATTTTTTATCATTAACAAATATTAGGATAAAGGCAACTTAGAGGCTATACGAGTATAATTAGTTTCTAAAAGCCAATATGCGTCTCCGATCAGTAAATTTGTTGTCAGTTATATATAGTTGGTAACATAAAAACAAAAACCAGGAATCATAAGGCTCGTTAGACACGTAGGTAGACCGGCTGGCGATAGCAGTGTAGAACAGAGACGAAAAGTACGATATGCGATGACCATGCGATGCCCGCAGGCTAGCAGTCCTCAGTAGCGGCTCCTGCCCAATCTAGGGGGTCCAAACGCCTCCTGCCGGAGGCTATACGCGGGGATCTTGCGGTCCATGGCCCTGTACGGGGCACCGGTGTGGGCGCGTTCGCTGAGGCGGTGGCCTGCCCGCAGGTTGAACGCATCCCAGAGGGTCATGGCCACCCGGCTGGTCCGGGGATACCGCACGGTCTCCGGTGAGGCGGTGAGCCTCCTTGCTGGATTGCCGCCATGGGATCTGGAGGCAAAAGTCCTCGCGCATATTTGGGAGTGGCGCGAGGAGGCGAAACGCCGGGGCTTGACTCCGATGCCGCGAGAAATCGCGGCACAGCGGACAGAGCTCCGACGGGATCTCATGGCGGCATGGAGAGTGCGATTGTCGCAACCCAGTGCTGAGCACGCCACTATTGCGGCGATAAGTCCCCTCTTTGAGGAGTGGCTGGAGAGGCGCCATGGCGTCCTCACCTTCCGCCTGACGCAGGTCCTCACCGGACACGGCTGTTTCAGGAGGTACCTGTTTCGGATAAGGCGGGAGGAAACGCCCGGGTGTCATCACTGCGTGGATCGCCCGGAGGACACGGTGGAGCATACGGTGGAGGTATGCCCGGCTTGGGCAGAGCACCGCCGTGTCCTCGTGGAGGCGATCGGTGGCGGGGATCTCTCGCGTCCGGCCCTGGTCCAGGCCATGGTACGGAGCGAGAGGGCGTGGGAGGCCGTCATCTCCTTCTGCGAAGCAGTAATGCTCGCGAAGGAGGAGGCGGAGCGTGAGGGAGAGGCAAATTTCGCGCCCTCACGCCCCTAGCCGCCGCAGGAGGAGACGCCCCGGGCGTCGGGAATCGATCGCGGATTCCCGGCCACCGTAGGCGCAGGCTTGCGGACGGTGAGCAATGGGTAGCTCGCCGTCCGGTAAGGACCAAGCCCGGGTCGACGGCGCGTTGTGTTCCACGCGCGCCTCAAAGAGATGTCAGCGAATGAAGGGGTCCGATGAGACCATTGCCTGCCGGGGTTGCGGGAAAGTCCGAAAGGGATACCGTGGCCCCCTGGCATTGCACAGGCAAGAGAAGGAACATGGGTGGGTTTTAGTCAGTAAGAGTCTGACACGCCCTCTCGCTCCACCCAGAGCGGGAGGAGTCATTTGATGATTTCCCACCCAAAAAAAAAAAAAAAAAAAAAAGGCTAGCAGTCTGAATGTGTGAAATCAGTTATTATTTTAATATTACCTCGACGTGTGATGCTGCTGGATCTTTCATCATTTGTAGTCGTGTCTCCAGATAACCTATGTTGCGAGTAAATATGCCTACCGTTGTATATAATAACTGTAAAAAAAAGCATTTAAACAACCAGTAAGATGTTGGCTTACTTATGTTTGTTCGTGAGTCGATGAATATTGTCTATTACATAATGTTTGAACAACATTCACGCTTGCGCGGTGCTACACTTGCGTGATTAGTCATTCGTTTTCTGAATGTTTGTTGTGTATTCCATTCGATCGTTTTTTTATCAAAGTTAAAAATCTTACCAATACTTGGAATATACTCTTGAATAGATTGTAAGCTTCCATAATATTTAGATAAATATTAAATAGTTCGATACAATATGAATCATTTGCTTGTTCTTTATGCAGTCCTAAGATTTCTTTTTTCCATTCATTGAGATATTTTGTTAACAACATTATAACACTAATAGCATATAGACAATTAATATCAAATGCAGCATAAATAAAATTACAAATAAACATTGTCAATTGTAAGAAACTGTAATGAAACACTGCCATATGTGTAGAATAAATGAAGATGTTAACTCCGAAGACAATAAACACTGAGATCCAATTCCAAATGATAAAACTTCTTACTCTCCTACTAAAATCAATGCTTTTTTGTAAAGTCTGAATGGTAACAATGAGCAAGATGTTATTTTGACTGTGAGCGATATCAAGAATGAAAAAGATTATAACGCCGAAACCAAAGTACATAAATGTTAATGTTGTAATGAGCGAGACAATCATATTCTTATGGACATTTTTGTAACTATCGTCGACTTCATCGAAATACATGTAATAAACACAGGTCACAATAACAAAACATACACTCCAGAACGACAAAATGATACGTTTCTTGCTATTGGGAGTAATATAATCATCTCGAATGGTATATTTTGAAGCGGACAATAGAATAAGTAGACAGTTTAATGGATAAAACATTCTTTGAACTTCTTTATCTAGACGATTATCTAGTAACACTTCAGGTGGGTACACTGAGATGTTTGTTTTCGTTATTTTTTTTTTAAACATTGTGCTGATCTTGTACATTTTACAACGTTAACTGCCTGTCGTTAAATGGTAAATGGATTTCCAAATTCAATTAAAGGCTATATGATTGCGTTCTAAATATAATTTTGTATGTATTGATCTACACGTGTCACTAAGGCTCTAGTTGTTACTTTTCATATAATTGTAAAAACAATTAACTAATTGTTATATGCTATTGATTTTTTTTGTTACTCGTTGTTGTGATGAACTATATTTCTACAAATAAATAATAATATTCTAAGAATATAATATAAAACAAACTATTAATCATTACATAGGAACATAGAAATTTAATATTTACTTAAAATCTTGCAGCTTGAACGTCCTTCTTACAATTTAAGAAAACCCTCAAGCTTTTAAGAAAATATTAAAAGTTTTATGTTTATGTAAGTTTTACTTAGTACTTTTTAGTTCGATAAAAGCTTGTATTTTAAAAGATTTTTACTTATATTTTCTGACATGTATTCCCAGCAGTGTGACAACATGTCAAAAAGTATGCAATTACTTTATAAAAAAGAGTGACCATTGCCGTTCTCTCCAGATCCTCCCGATGTTCTTTACTCGTCGGAAGGGGCAACTAACTTTTTTTGACAGCTTTGAGTATTTAAATAATTAAATAAGAGGCCTTTGACTTTGAATAATATGTTTAATAATCTCCAACAAAAAGTATACACAGGCCATCTTATTAGGCAACAATAGATATATTTATGTAGTTAATTAATTAATATATTTAATATTTTATATTCACAGCAAAGCAATCTGTAATAGCACTACGGAGTAATTAGTAAGGAGTCCCATTTAACACATCGGTAGCGTAGCGTCTTCATAGAACAGGCCACACGCGGTCATCTTACTGAACGATCTGTTTTCCTTTAGAATGTTCCTACAAAGTCGTTCTTGAGATTTTGTAAAAAAAAAAACAATTAAAAACATAATAGTGGAGCTTTAAAAACTTCAGAAGGCCTTTAGAAGATTGAATTGCTTCTTTAGGACATTTCTACTATATTTGGTTAGTAAAAAAACTTGAATTCACTGACAGACAATGCACTGCTTAAACGGCTGGGTCTAGCTAAATTTCGAACAAGAGTTCCTTGTTCCTTATATTACGAAAGCGAGCATTAAGAAAGGAGAATTTTTATAGGGGCCGGGGTTGCGGAGTCCGAAAGGGATACCGTGCCCCCCTGGCATTGCACCCCGCTGCACCCTGAGTGGGAGAAGTCATTTGATGATTCCCCAAATAAAAAAAAAACCGGCCAAGTGCGTGTCGTGTCGACCACGCACAATGAAGGGTTCCGTAGTTGGAATGAATTTATAGTAAGAACAAACTTAACTTTGTAATTGAAAAACATGTTCTCTCATACGGAATTTATGGGAGAACATGTTTTTGCAACCGCAAATTTAAGTTGGTCGATTATTACTCATAAACTTGTAAAGCCCACTTAAGTGTGATAGTTTTCCTTTAGTTTTTGACAGACAGACAGACATGTGACATGTTGTTGACTACGGAACCCTAAAAAAGGGGTTATATAGGGAAGTTTGGATGGATGTTTGTTTGTGTTGTTGAAATGACGATGGTCGACGAATGCTTAAAAAAGAATGGCAGCAGAATTGTTGATAGAAATATTGAGCGTCTACTTATGTCAGCGTGATAGGTACCGACGAAATAATTTACAAGTTTTATCAAATCAAGCATATTGCCTATCGAAGTCTGGAAAAAAAATCGTTTTTAGTTTATTATTGATAAAAAATAATCATGGCGTTGTTTTATTTTTCTGGCTTTTTCTTGCTTTTGGCTATCCTGAATTTTTAATATTGCCATGTAAAAAAATATTGGTCAAGTTACATAAAATGCTTTGCTTTACGTATTGCATAAATATACAAAGGAAATACAATTCTGCATCAGAATATAAATGTGAAAATAAAAATAATGGTTTGTTATAAGAATACCTATATAGTGGTCATCATTTTTAATACATAAATGAAATCGCAGTATAATTCGAATCCATGGCAACATCCCCAACAAAAAAAAAAAAACGTGACATTGTTTCTGCCAATCGACTAACTGACAAAGTAACAAGTATTGACAAATTGTCGTTCGTTGCTTTTTCTTTGATTTTCTACTTTATCGACTGCTTCTGCTTTTTGACTGACTTAGTGTTCCCTGTGTGACTAGTGCTTGCCTAAGGATTCTGATTATTTGCATATCAGAGTGAAATCCCATCGGGCGGGCGCTATAAGATTAGTCTTTCATGCTTTCTTGTATAGTTTCTAGTCGCCATACCCTTAACACATGCAGTCTCAGCTTCCTCGATGGCTTTGTAGAACTTCTCACAGTACACGCATTGAATCGTTACATAGAGTACATCCATTATAATCGATAAAGTTACCAAACTGCCAATTACAGAAATCATGAAGCAAAACTGAAAAAGTTAACAGTTAAGTTAAAATGAACGTAAATTTAACTAACCGAAAATAAATGTTAGAGTACTTCTTACATTTTCATAATCACGACTTCGCAGTTCCATCATTTGTACAAAAAACTCAATAATACATAAGTTGCGAACAAATGCGTGCGATACATTAGCTGTAAAAAATATTTAAAGATGGGTTAGCTAGCATTTAAAATAAAAATAAACTTTACTAGCTTTTTCCCGCGGCTTCGCCCACGTGGATGTCGTAAAATATCCCGCAGGAACGTGCTACCGGGATACAGAGTATCCTATGACCTAACTCAGGTCATGGCCTATCCGACTTTTCATCTAAATCCGTTCAGCCATTGCGGCATGAAAAGGTAACAGGCTGATCTGCTTAGGTTTCAAAATGAAAAATTTAAACCCTTAAAGGTTGACTTCGTTGTTTGTCAAGACCTTTTTTCTCAGGAACACGTGGAGGCATCAAGTTGAAATAAATATCAAAAACTTAGATGTACGGTCTCTTGGAGCTGTAACGAAAATCAAACTCAAAACTGCAAAATCAACGCAATAAAAAAATACGACCATTTATGCCACATATTTTGACACTCGCAAATAAACCAGTCTATTTAATTTTGGTACTTCATGTTGGCCCAGCAGCATAAAGTTTGGCGAGAAACAAGGTCAAGTAAAGAGGAAAATCCGAAAATTCATTTATAGATATATATGCATATATATATATGTCGCCGCGAATGCGTCTACCTGTAAAGATTATAACATAATCTTATGCGTAACTGCTTATTTGTTATTCACCATAAAGTCCTGCCCTCTATGGGTTACTGTGGAATACTGTTACAAGCGTTTGCATGCGTCTGTGAATGATCGATTCCTTTGAGATCAAAACGCCATCTATTGCAAAACTTGTGAACTCAGTCAATATGCTGTGAGTTAACGAGATAAAGAGAAACTATTACTGATTTCGATGTTGGAACTAAAACTAAAGTTTAAATTAAAAGGGAACATTTATTTAATGATTTTGTGTTTTTAGTCATATTAACAAGTGACATAGTAAATTTGTTTATGGAAAAGCACTACACACTTAAGGCCACGAAGATGGCGCGATTTGCGAATATTATGATCAATAACAGAATTATTAATTTAATACGAGAACTAAATAAGTTTCAATAATAGAAAACCAACTATAAAGTAATAAGATTATTTTACACTGCAATTAACTAATGAATACCTGTTGTTTGTTTAAATTCTTTGAATCACAGGAAGTGTCGTAAAAGAGAGAAAAACTGAAATTGTAGAAAGTAATAAAGCTTCTAATTCAACTTTAATCTGAATAACCTTTGTATTAGTGAATATTAGCATTGTTTAATTATAAAAGAATTAACTGATAAGCATTTTAGCATTGTTAGTAAGTTTTATTGAACAAACTTAGTAATGAGATATTGTATTGAAATACGAGGTACGTCGCCGGACCTCTGATGAGAGAAGCGTCACCCGAAAATGGCGCGTGTGGGTATTAAACGTGAAAAGAAAAGTTGTGTTAGAAAGGATCAAAGGACTGAGATTGTAATTGTTGAACAAATAACCTCTGTAACATAATGTTTTGATTTAAAAGAGTGTCCGTGGAGTTTCTTGCCCGTTCTTCTCCATCAGGATCTACTTCGTTTGGAACGGGCGACTAGCTTCACAAAATAACTGAAACTGAATGACCCCTTGCTAAGTGATAACTCAAAAGAGCCTGTAAATGTTATAACTGAAATAAATGCTTTGAGTTTGAGTTAAGACTTGTGTGTGATTGAAAGCCAACTACCTATATCTACCATCAACGAAGAATTACACTGGAGAATGGTCAGAAACGGCACAGGGTAGATACCCCGTCGTGTTATATATATAACCTAACTTTGCATTTCATATATATATTATATACAGGGTGTCCAAGAACCTGGCGTCCAACTGGATTCCCACGATGCCCCAAGTTCTAACAGTACTCAGAAAAATATTTTAAAAAATCCACCCCATGTACTTACAGAATTATACTGATTTCAAAAAAAAAGGGGAAATGAGCACCCTGTGACATACTTTTGAATGCTGTGACTGCTAATGCTGATAATTTCGATATTTCTTGGAGGTTTTGTAATCTAGGGTATTGCTGTGTCTAAATAGAATGTAAAAATAATGTACTTATTGTACCATTTTAAAATAAAATATTATTTTAACTAAAGGTGATATGGAAAACTATTGAATTTCGCAACTTTGACCGACTGTAGTGTAAAAAAAATGTACCAAAATAGTATGGCAAGTGACGTCAAATTTTGACGCGTTTATTCCTCTTTTTAAAAAGGTATAATACTTACACATTAATTTGAAAAAAAAAATTTTGATAATATTTTTACTCAACAACCCAATTTTTACGAAGTGCCTACCTACTAACGGTAACTGTCGGACCCTTTCTTATCTTAGAAACTGTTATGTTACTACTATTATTTACTTCGGTTCCAAGAGTGAGCACTCAACAACCCAATTTTTACGATGTCTTACAGAATTCTTAGAAAGAAAAATTTACGATGAATTGAATCTAACCTCTAAAGAATTACTATTGTATGCTCATAAAAATAACAACAGGCCTCTCAAAAAACAGGTTAGACCGTAAGGGACGGTATGTGCATGCATCTCACCATAGTGATTCGTTATTACAACAGGAGGGAGCAAGACAGAAACTATCTTTGCGATTTGCTGGTTCTTTTTTATGGTACCCCATTATTCAGGTAAGAGTGAGGGAGAAAAAGGTTAGAGGTGCGAGTGAGATAGATAGTGACGCTATCTGGGATCGTGCTATTTAGGATAACAGTACGGTCAGTACGCGTCACTGCCTCCTGCCGTTACTACGCACCTCTCTCTTATTGTTACCATTGATCACGTACTACGATTTAAAGCTTTGTTTATTGGACTCGATTACTCTTTGTGCTCTGGACTTTGAAACGAACTCTTTACGACGACCTTTGCCTGTGTTTGGACAGTTTGTGTTTTGTGTGTGCTACCATGGCGACCTACACTCCGCAAGAATACGCAAATATGCACTACATTTATGGAGAATGTAGAGGTAATGGACGAGCTGCAGCGAGACTTTACAGAGAAAGGTATCCGAGGGCTACGCGATATCCCGACCATCGAGTTTTCATTAATGTGCACAGATCACTATGTGACGGGCGGTTCCCCAATCAAGTAGCTGGTGAAGGACGACCCGTAAATGACTTCATACGCGATGAAGTTTTAGAGGCGGTGTCGGCAAATCCAAGCATCTCTGTGCGAGGAATAGAAGCTGATACGGGGATACCGAAGAGCACAGCACACAGTATTCTCCAAAAAGAAGAATATCATCCGTACCACGTACAGCGAGTGCAAAGTCTTTTACCTCGAGACTATCCGAGCCGAGTCGCGTTTTGTGAAACAATCCTGCAAAAACATCGAGAAGACGAAAACTTTATCGACAAAATTTTGTGGTCAGATGAATCAACATTTAAGAAGGATGGCTACATGAACCTACACAACTTGCACGAGTGGCATGTGGAAAATCCGCACTTGATGCGAGAAGATAGATCCCAGTACCGGTTCAAAGTGAACATGTGGACCGGTATTCTCTGTGGGAATATTATTGGTCCATTTGAGATGCCCGAGAATTTGACTGGCGAATCATATTTAAATTTTCTTCAAAATGATTTGCCAAACTTACTAGAAGAGACCCCACCAGATATGTGGTTCCAACACGACGGCTGTCCAGCACATTTTCGCGTATCCGTTAGAGAGTTTTTGGACGAGCAATACCCGAACAGGTAGATTGGGCGATCAGGAACAATCCCGTGGCCAGCCCGCTCACCTGACTTAAATCCGCTGGATTTTTTTTTCTGGGGAACTATGAAGGAGCTCGTTTATGCGAAGCCCATTAATGACATCGCTGACCTTCGTGAGAAGATAACACAAGCAGTGCAGGTGATACGTCAAAAAAGTTACTCGCGAAACATAAAGCGGTCCTTTTTAAGGAGAGTGAGAGCTTGTATTGCCGCGGGTGGTCAACATTTTGAACATTTATTGTAATAAAATATCTTTAAACTAACATTCTTTGCTTTTATTCTACTGGGAACCCATCTACCTGTGTGTATTTCCTTCTTGCTCACTCTTGGAACCGAAGTAAATAATAGTAGTAACATAACAGTTTCTAAGATAAGAAAGGGTCCGACAGTTACCGTTAGTAGGTAGGCACTTCGTAAAAATTGGGTTGTTGAGTAAAAATATTATCAAAATTTTTTTTTTCAAATTAATGTGTAAGTATTATACCTTTTTAAAAAGAGGAATAAACGCGTCAAAATTTGACGTCACTTGCCATACTATTTTGGTACATTTTTTTTACACTACAGTCGGTCAAAGTTGCGAAATTCAATAGTTTTCCATATCACCTTTAGTTAAAATAATATTTTATTTTAAAATGGTACAATAAGTACTTTATTTTTACATTCTATTTAGACACAGCAATACCCTAGATTACAAAACCTCCAAGAAATATCGAAATTATCAGCATTAGCAGTCACAGCATTCAAAAGTATGTCACAGGGTGCTCATTTCCCCTTTTTTTTTGAAATCAGTATAATTCTGTAAGTACATGGGGTGGATTTTTTAAAATATTTTTCTGAGTACTGTTAGAACTTGGGGCATCGTGGGAATCCAGTTGGACGCCAGGTTCTTGGACACCCTGTATATATGAAATGCAAAGTTAGGTTTGTTATTCAATCTGGGATCAAAAATGCATAGGCCGTGTCTTGGAGTATTTCATTACTGTTATAAAAAATATTTTCAATTGAAAATTTAAGTTTGTCCTTCAATCCGGATTTGGACATTTGAGCAGCCAAGTAAGCACAGCTTTGAGACGGAACCCTCAGGGTGCAAGTCCAACACACGTTACACTTGTCCGGTTTTTTTAAAATAAATAAAACAGGTTTATATGATTCTAAGTCCCTTACTTAAAATAAGAATTATTTATTTAAATATTATTATCACCATTCATTTGTAAAACCTACTTTAGTGCCGCCATTGAACATATAATTCCTACATGTTAGAAAGGTTAGATTATGAATACCTCTCAAGGCCGGGTGACACACGATGTGCTACATTGCGCCCCGGCCGTCCAGCCCCACTGTCCCACAAATCTTTATCTCTTCATGGGTCAGATAATAACGGGTAGGAATAACGATTTTTAGGTTTGATGAACTATTTCTATGATAGTTTGAAAACATTGTAAAAAAAAGGTCACTTACCGATGAAAAAAAAAAAACATTTATTTCAGACGTAGTCCATATACTGTTAGTCACAAGAACCTATAAAACTATTCAAATTCAAATTTAAATATGTTTATTGTTTGTTACATGTAGAAAAAGATCTTATAGTAATTATAATAGTAGCACTGTAACATACCTATAAGGTGTACAATATTCTATTACGTTATTATTTTGTAAACATTCTTAATGTTGGTCTAGTCACTCTTTGCATTAATCAAATTATACCTTAAAAAATATTATAAAATTAGTATGCTTTAGTCAAATTATACATTAAAAATATTTATACATTAGTCAAATTATACATTAAAATTAAAACATACATTCCATAGTCATACATTATTAATGAAACGAAAACATTAAACCAAGTTTTTGTCATTAAAAAAATCATTTATTGTGTACGCTTTACCTATCAAGAATTCCTTGAGCTTAATTTCAAAGATATTCATAGCTGAAATATCTTTAATACAATTTGGTAGTTTGTTATAAATTTTTACTCCCATTCCAAATATACTAGATTTAAATTTAACTGTTCTACACCTAATTCCGCATAGCTCATTTTTATGTCGTGCACATCTAAATGTTTCATATTTTCTTATATCACTTTTTATCATTCTTGCCGCTTCATAAATATATTATAATGAAGGCAGAGTTAAAATGTTTAACCTTCTAAACATTTCTTTGCATGAATCAGTCTGTTTAAGTCCGGTTATACTTCTCACACATCTTTTTTGGGCTTTAAGAGCATTTTCTCTATCAGGAGAATTACCCCAAAACAGAATGCCATATGTTAGCGTGGAGCCCACATATGCATGGTAAGCGTTAAATAATGCACTGTCGTTTACAACTTTCCTTAGCATGTAAAGGGCATAGGACTGTTGGTTTAATTTTTTACAAACCGGATTAACATGTTTTTTCCAATTCAGTCCGTGGTCAATATGTATACCTAAGAATTTTGTGTTATCGACTTCATTTATTATTTCGCCATTATAGCTTTTTTGGTTTTGTTTTTATATTTGTATTGTATTGTTAGTATATACGTAAAAAAAGGTCTTCATTTATGCGCTATGTGTGATTCATACATCTTAATACACAGCAACGCCCCATAATATAACTTTTAATATTATATTTGGATTCTTTTGCACCTTACAAATAACATTCACTGAATTATGAAATACGCACCACAAACCCACTTTACCCAAAAAATCGTACCATGACAGCAGTTGACAGTCTTGACAGCCGTTGTCTGTTGGAACACAGTCTATGGCCATACCCATGTGTTTTTTACAAAAAGTTCGCATACGCAAAGGAGATAGAGAAAATATACTTATTTTTCTCTCGTTTACTCTTTACTGGGTCCACGTAGGACAAAAGTGACTGGACCTAACAATAACGTCCGTCTCATTTTTTTTTACTGCTTTTGAATGAGTGTTATGAGGCGTGCACTTTTGGATTTTCCAAACAATTTATACAATATTATTAAAATGTTTGTTATCTTCATGTCAGAATAATTTAATGGTCAGAATAATTTAATAAATAGTTTGTTTAAAAGCTTACCAATACTTGGAAAACCGTCTTGTATATATAGAAAGCCTTCAAAATATTTTGATAGGTTTCAAACAACTTCATACCATGTATTTCATCATTTTCCTGTCCATCATTTATCATCTGTACATTTTTAATCCATACTTGGAGATATTTTCTTAACAATTTAAGAACTCGAAGAGCATAAACGAAATCAACATCGATACAGGAGAGTAATAAGTCACAAACAAAGTTTAAAACAGACACGTTATCAAAAGCTATACTAAAAGTAATAAAGAAGAATAGGTTGATACCAAAATAATGTAGTTGAAACTGAGATCCCATTCCATGCCATAAAACTGCGGATACCCTTACTAATTTCTATGTTTTTATGTATAATCTGGATCAACACAATAAGCAAGACGTTTTTATGGCTGTGCACTATATTAAGAACAAAGCTCAACATAAAACTAAAACAACGAGAGATAGGTAAAAAATATCAAATAATTAATATACTAGTAGTATCGTCTTGATGCAAATAGCAGTCCATCCCACTTTTGTACAATCGATAAAAAGTCGCGCCTATCGTAAAACAAACACCCAAGACCTGTGGTATATTATTATATAACTTTTTTTTGCTTGGAGTAATATAATTATCTTATACACGGTATTTTGAAGACAACAACAAAGTCAGCGTAAAGTTGAAAGGATAAACTATTCTTTGGACTTCTTTGTCTAGCAAATTGATATCATTGGTATGACTATTATTCTTGATCATTGTTATAAACTTTTACGACTGAAAAAAATCACCGTCTTTTTTAGTCCTAAGTTGGTAAATGTCACAAGTATGGTTGGTATCGTTTAATGATAATGATTAATAAAACCACTATAATTACATATATTTAATAAAATCGTGTAATAATAATGTGTATTGACCGCAAAGTAAACAAAAGCTTAATTTTGTTAAAAGGCAACCTAATGAATGTGAGCCCCTATGATCGATCATCATGAATATACTGGATTATTGGAAATCGGCTCAAGCTATTCATAAACATTTGTTGTTTTGAATATATCAAACTTTTTAAGATTATTTGAAAATTATCCAACTGGACCGGAGAATATTTCTCACAATTAGCAGTGTTTGATCAGGCCAAATACTGCTAATTGTGAGAAATATTCTCCACGGCTATCTAGCCGCAATCACAAATCCAAACATACATGCCAAATCACAGGCATCTGCCTGTGATTTGGGCCATAATAATAATGTACCTATACTTAATTAACGTTGAATTAAGAAAATGAAATAAAACATAATAAAAATACCAAAAGAGTTAGTGGAAAGTATAGCATGTCATCTTACATACATTTTTAATAGCTGTCATCACAGTATTCACGACCTTATTAAGCATTTAGAAAATACAAACTGGCAGATTCTAATAAATTTTGTGATGTCACTATTCAAATTCCATTATTTTCTAAAAATTCCACCACTACTACGTTAGGCTTTCAGAAAACTGGATGTCGTCTAAACTTCTGCAATATATAATATATAGTCAGTTTCATCTGGGCGGGCAGGTTTGTGTGATTCCGCAAAATTAAATAATGCCTGCGTCAGCTCACGCCACACGCCTGTCTTAAACGTAAAATGCCTGTAAAATGCGGCAAATGCCTGTCAGATGGTAACCTAACTTATAACTGACTTTTTTATGCTGATGACGAATTATTTCATTCGATACTTACTGTGGAGATTCCGTTTGTTTGTAAATATCTAAAAGTTATCACCAAGACTAGATTCCGCAAACTTAGGTAAGCTGCAAATATTGTATAAAATATAATCTGAAAAAATTAAAATAAAATGATACATGTTTATCAATGTGCGAATCGTAATATTACGCACTATAAATAACTAACCATTTGTCTACACGTCCTTTCTGTAATCATGTAAGTCTCCTGTGTATTTAGATATACATCAAACATTATATTCCAGTATTCTTTTTCAAATTCTCAATATGTCTAGTCTTTTGGAATTTCTCAATCCAAGCGCGGAGCATTTTTTCCAATAACTTCAATAATATGTACTAATAAAGCATTCACAACGTTTAAATCGAAATTAATGCTGTTGTGTAGCGATATCACATCGGTCGAACACAAAAAAATAACAAACGACGACAGTAATGCAGAATATATTGAGCATAATAACATAGGTCCAGTTGCAGACAAGGAAACTTCTAAGTTCCTGCCTGTTTATTCCTAGAAATCTGAGCACGTGTTGGATTTTCGAGACTAACAAGATATTGAAGTAGCTTTTCATAATGTTTGAGATGCAGTTTATTAAATCTCCGATCAAGTAGAAAATGAAGTCAAATGAAATGCTTGAACAATGGAAGAAACTGTAATTGCCCCATTTTCTACAAAGGGTTGCCATCATAGTGATTATATGATATAAACAAGCACACCGAAATATTAACAAGCAAAACACTTGTATAAAGTGGTAAAGATAAGTATTAGCAGTGATATTATTGTCACGAACAGAATAGTTCGCGCAGAGAAAAAGACTGCATCAGTGTTAACGGCCTTAGTACTGATTGTAAATCTCCTTCAATCACATTATAAAGTAATATTTTGGTAGAGGAAACAGTTTGTACACTCTTAATTAAAACGAAGATTTGAAATAGATTTTGAAATACGAAAACATGTCTGTTACACTAGGCAGTTAGATGGTGAAACGAAAGTCAAGATAGGCGAATAATTAACATATATTTAAATAAATGATGTTTATTATTAAATGTCATGTTTGTTATTTAGATTAATATGTAAAGTATATTATTTGTTCCTTCTCGTACAATAAATTACTACAAGCTGGTAACACTGCGGTAGTAAATCATCATTCGCTTATTACAGATACACAAACTGTAGCACAACAATAATGTAAGAAGTAATAAAGCTTGACAACTGTACAGGTAGCTCGGCGTCTATGATGAACAAGCCGCACGCACTCATCTTCTTGAATGATGCCTTTTGTACGCGTTGGATGTTCTTGTAAACTCTTCTTTCTGGATCTAAAATAAAAAAGCGTAAGGGCATCGAATCAATGTGGTATAGTGACCCCTATCGCTATTTTGATTTTTCTTCTAAGTTTTCAGCGAGAGGCCATTTTCATGCATTAAGATTGCCACAACCTACACGTTTTAAGCAAGACACCGTTGTTAAAGTTATTCTTCCGAAGTGCGTTTAAACAAGAAAGTAAAAAAGTGTTTTGAGCCTATTATTACATAAATGATTGGGATAACTATTTTTATCTCGGCAAAATTACCTACATAGTTTGACTTAAGCAATTCAGGAGCTTATGTCAATCTAATATATTTTTGAATTTTCCATCTTCCTTATCGCTGATATTATTATGTCGGCTCTCACTTTGTCTAGGCCCTTAGATATCAGTTAGAAGCACATTTGGTAACAAAACAATACATACCAGAACATTGCCTTGACTTCATGAGCATTACACACGTACTCTGAACATCTCTCATAGTTGCATAGAATCTCTCACATTCCACGCATAACCATATGATTAAAATTATAAACTTTATGTTCCAGAAATATATTGAAATTAGTCGACTAACAAGCTGAAATAGTAAAATGCTAATATTGGCTTAATCCATAATCAATTCATTCGAATCGGAGATCACCCATTTTGTTAGGGCAATTTGGGATAAAAAAAGTTGATGGCCAGGACTGAAATATAATACTTTTATTAAAATAAAAAAAAAGTTTAAAAAACACTAGATAAACACGCCACCTGATCGTGTTCAAAGTCCATGACGTGGCCTTCCTCACAAGTGCAAATACGAATATGATACGATATTCCATCATGGAATGCCAGTGCCTATCTTCTGGCTTCATCATCAGACCTTGAAACCTAATCGTGGTCAAAGTTCATTACAAGACTTTTCTAAGAAATCCATTACGTGTAGGGGAGGTACCCTAAAAAAACCACTTTCTCGGCGTGACTAATATATTATATGTATACCCAAGCAAAATTACAGCTTTCTAGTACTAAGAGTCACCGAGCTAAGCCGCGGACAGACAGACAGACAGACGGACATGGCGAAACTATAAATAAGGGTCCTTATTGGCTACAGAACTCTAAAAAACGTTAGTTTTAAGCTGTTTATATAATTAACTGGTAATTCTTGGTAGTCCCATAATTTATTAGTACTTCGACGACTTACTTTGCTGTGGGTTAAAGATAACACCATCCCGATATTCCGCACATTAAAATATGCTGCATATGTCGTATAAAATGCAATCTGAAAAAAAAAACTTTTTTTTTCTATTTGACCAGGACCCTATTTAATGTAACTGACGATGCAACATATTTAGCAAAAAGTGACAAAGTTGGCAAAGTTTCTTTAAGTATAGGCGAAAAAACAGAAAATGTATGATGCTCACGCACTCGTGAAGATTCCTAGTGAGTGATAGGATAAACTTAATTAACTATTAATGGCGAATTTGCTTTACGAAATCTTTACTATTATAATATTAAAACTGAAGACATTTTTTTTTTTGAATGCGCTAACAGATTACTACCAGGTGGATAAAAAAATATCATCACACTATACGACGCTACAGGAGCCGAGAAAAAGTAAAAAAGTCAGAATGACCGCTAAGTGAAAAACGCGAGCGGGCGATCTGACGGGACGCGGTAGGTCGGAGGACAAAACTACACGCGCTCAAAGTTGTGGGCAGAAGCTAGTACATACCAATAGTTAGAACATTTTAAAATAAAAAACAGCATAATCGGCTCGGCCTTTATCGAGTAATGCGCTTACCAACGAACAGCATTTCATTGTTTAATATAGATTTTACATCTCCTTTGGTTTTTTTACTTCTACAAATGACATTTCAGTTATGCCCAAAGCTAAATAAATATTTTATGATACTTATTTTGTTATTTTTTTAAAGAAACTTGTGAAATTGTCGCCAGTTGGTTTTATTAAATAGGTCCCTGGCAGCACTTACGTCAAATGCCATGAATACAATTGACTCTTATTTTTACACAATCTCGATTTATTAAAAATACACTTACCATTTGTCGAAATGTCACCTCTAAAATCACGTATGACTCATGTACATTCAAATACGCATCAAACATTATATTCCAGAACTCTTCTCTTTCTGAATCCTCTGTGTTTTTTGAATTCTGGACTGTTTCAATCCACACACGAAGCATTTTTTGTAATAATTTTAATACTATTATAGAATAAATAACGTTAACATCGAAAAGAAGACTAGTGTAAAGCTTTGAATAATCAAAAACATTCATAATGTAAATAAAACTGAAGAAAAGGATAAAACTAATAGAAAACATATTGAGGATGCCAACAGAAGTCCAGCTGCAGACAATAAAACCTCTGAGTTTGTTGTTATTTACTTGTAGGACTCTGAGAACGTGTTGGATTTTCAAGACCAACAAGATATTGTAGTAACTGTGCACGATATTTGAAAAGCTGTTTATTAAATCTCCGACCAAGTAGATGATGAGGTCAGTAAACATGGTCACAAAAAATAACAAACTGTGAACACCCCAATGATTATTCTGAATAATGGAAACGATTGATTCAATAAGACAGGCACAGCGGTATAAGAGCATGCAAGACACTTGAATGAAGTTGTAACGATAAGTATTAGCGGTGATAATATTGTCACGAATAGAATACTTCGACCGCAAGAATAAACTTTGCATCAAATTCAATGGTCTTAGCACTGATAGTACATCTTCCCTAATCTCATTATTATTTGAAACAACGTTCCTGTTTGCATTGAAATACGAGAACATGTTTGTTTAACTTAACAGTGCAATGTCAATTGAACTAAAACCTAAAGTATTCGATAGGCAAGTATTTTTCTCATAAATATGTTTTGTTTCTTATCATTCAGATCGACTTTCGTCATTTATCAAATATTATCGGTGGCTGCTTTTGTGATCAAAATAGATATTAGAATGACTTAAAATAATTCGTTTCTAATCATTGAAACAAGTTAATGAATTCTATTGAACCATCGAATGAATTTAAAAAATCCATAAAATAACATCATACCTGTTTTTCCCAGAAGGAATAGGCGATGGTGTCCCTGCCATAAATACATAGTCTGTACACCTTGCCACACTTTATGAATCCAAGCTACGCTTTTAATTTACTTTCGCAGTTTTTTTTTTTTTTTTTTTTTTTTTTTCCACTTTCAAAACTTTATTTCATGTATCATCTTAAATACGAAGTGTATCATCAGAAAAATCGAAACACCTTGCAAGTTTATGTTTTGTAAGGATTCTCAGAAAAATGTGTATATTTAGGAATATATGTCAAATGTCGATTAATAGTGAATAATCTGAGGTTTTCAAATCCTAATGTTAATGTTAAGATTTTGACGATGTAAACAGTGCACTCTCAATGGTTACGGGTTGGTTTACGACAAATAACCTAGTTCTCAATGCCAAGAAAACGAAATGTGTAAAGTTTGCCCTTCCAAATGTTAGAAATCTAGGACCCAACATCGTCTTAGATAAAGAGGTGCTTGAAACCGTAAACTCGGGAGTGTTTCTGGGCATAACAGTAGATGCCAAACTTCAGTGGGGGCATCATATATCTAGCCTAGCGGGAAGGCTCAGTTCGGCCGCCTACGCCGTCAGGAAAGTAAGACAATACACTGACGTTGATACAGCTCGGTTAGTCTATTTTAGTTATTTCCATAGCGTTATGTCCTACGGTATTCTGCTGTGGGGCAAAGCTGCCGATATTCAAAATAAATTTGTCCTTCAAAAACGAGCTGTTCGAGCAATTTACCAGCTGTGTGCCAGAATTTCTCTGAGAGATTTTTTTAAAGATATTGGTATCCTCACTGTTGCATCACAATTCATTTTCGCCAACATTCTATATATTAGGCAAAATATACACTTGTACACTAAAAACAGTGATATTCACAATGTTAACACAAGAAACAAGGACAAACTACGAGCTCCCTTTCACCGGCTTCATAAGGTTCATAACTCATTTGTTGGGCTTGGTATAACCTTTTACAACAAGCTACCCTCTTCTTTGCTAGATTTGCCTTTTAATGCGTTTAAAACTAAAGTAAAATCCAACCTTTGTTCAAAGGCATACTATTCTATCAACGACTACTTATATGATAAGAATAGTTGGTCGCTGTGATTGGCTCAAGACAATGTTTATGTTCTTTCTCCAGAATTAGCCTACCTACTGACAGGTTATACAGGGTGTAACAGAAACCCTATAGCTATCCTTAAGCACTAATGATAACAGCTGGTATAGAATCACTATACATAGTTTCAACTCAAAATAATGTACTCTAAGAATTGATACCAAATTTTCGGTTTCATATGTTTTTTAAATTCAAATCATAACAAACGTGTCACCGCACTACGTAGGTCAATAACTTTCCACGTTACTTGCCAATATCAGGATAAATCTCTTCCGTAATTCTGCGCGCCTAGTACCGTAGTAGCCTACTGCAGGCGGTGTTCTTTGTCGGCGTGAACTGACAAAATAAAACATGTCGCCGCCGCGCTTCCAAGAAAATGGCGCGCGCGCGCAATAAACCATACCTACTTTACCGTGATGTAAAAATTAACGCGTAATTATTGATTTACAGTTTACCCGTTAATATCAAGCCAGAAATTGGGTGCACGTAAAAACAGGTAACAAAACTTACGTAAAAAATCGAAACAAAGTTTAGGTAGGTTAACTAAATAGTTTCATCTCTTATTATTACTTATTACCGAGTAAACAGAAAATCTTAAAGCTATGCTTAATTTAGTAAATTGACTTACATTTTTAAAGATGTGGTGACCTTGGTATTGTATTGCACAAGGCCGCTCGCTTGTTCATGGACACCTGAACATTGCGTAGCATGTCTGGTGTTATGGTCCTGAAAGCGGCCTCAATCCGCACTTTCATTAGGTCCATTGTATCACACTGCACTACGTACACTTGTACCCCCACAAAAAAAAGTCTAACAGGGTTAGGTCTGGGGTTCGCGGAGGCCAAGCCACGCTTCTACTACCACGCTCAACCCACTGGGAAAAGCGCGCATCTAAATAATGGCGCACATCACATCTTGAGCAGTGTGCCGGGGCACCGTCGCGTCGCTTTTAAAAATTAAATTATTATCCATCACAAGATTAACATAACTCAACACTGGTAGCACTGTGAGGACATCGTCTAATTCATTCCTCAGGAAGTTTTAATAATTTACGACCGTCACAGGGATAGAAACGAGTGCATCAGACGGAGACGCGACGGAAAAGACGACGACTGACGAGCAAAGCATTACCAAAATTTGCTAAATAAAGCTCCTATTCCCTGCTATTCTGGTACCTAAATATTATTTCGTTAAATTTAGATACCTATGGGGTAGCTGTCCTATTAGTGTTCACTACTATTCAAAAATATTGATCAAGAATTCAAGATTATTTTACATCCTAATAATAATTTCAACTAAACTCCGTCAAACTTTTAAGTAAATCTAACACACCAGAGCAGACTAATTACGTCATGCATTTTTTTTTTTTGACTCAGCTCCCACCCTGGTTGGGGCGGAAGGAAGTGTTAGACTCTTACTGACTAAAAACCATCCTGTTCCTTCAGTTGCCCTTGCATTCTGGGGCCGTGTTATCTCGTTAGAACATTCCCGCAACCCCGGAAATTCCCGCAACTCCGGAAAAATATTCATTTCAATCCATTAAAGATCATAATAATTATGGGGCCGCGATATCTCGTTAGAAGTCTGAATTAAAAGTTTTATTTACCAGGAGTAATTTAAACTACACGGACTGCAATTGGTTCACGTACCCTAAGACCCTAACCCATTAGGTTTACACACATTATGATGCTTAGTGTGTGCATAACAACGTAATCAGGGTTCTGTGAGCAAACGATTTTCAATTCGGCAAAAACAATTCCTGTTTTTCTTGCGGTCCTAGTACTTTTATTACTTTCTTTCTACAGTTAGATAGGTACGTTTTGCGACATTTTTTATTGACTTCGTTTAAAAACTACCTACACGTGCTCAAACTAGTGAACGAAGTTTATTTTCGTTCACTGGCTTAAACCAATAAAACCAATGTAGGTAACACTCAAACAGCACCGACCGTGAAACTTCCGATAATTCTTTCTGTTAGTCCTACAGACAAAAAATATGCGTTGCGTGCTATTATTTTGTAATAAAAAAAAAACTATTAACTTGTTGATAATAATTTTCGTCGTAATTATAATTTACTTATTTTAAAAATTATGAACGGAACCCTCTGTGATTTTATTTGTACTAGGAGAAGCATAAGTTGCGAAAAAATGAATAGAAATGATTTTTTGGGTTCAGTTGGACAAAAATTGTTACTAAATCTTCAAGCAAATCGATTCAATAAGGTGAATCGAATTTCCTAGATCGTATGTGTAAAAATTATTATGATAAGGGCTCATAGTCATAATAGTTCAAGTTCATATTTGCCTAAAGTATTGTACTGACAACTTCGATCAATAATAGCACGACAATCATACGAGTAAACAGCGAATAGGTAGGTTTATCTATTTCAAACAAGATCAATTACATACTTTTTAACTTGTCCGCATTGTTTATGTTAGCACTAAGCGAAGATTGAAACATGACTGTTTGATAGAAGTTCTCATTTCGAATGACATAGCTGTGTTTTATAAATTAAAGTCATAGGTTGAAACAGCCCACAGATGAAAATAGCCATTATTTAGTAGTAAAAAAAGTGATTTTAGCCGCGACTGTAATTGTAATATCTCACAATTCTAATTGGTCGCAGTGGGGTTTTGTTAAAATAAAAGGTTAGGAATAAAGTTAGAAAATTTACAGGAATATTGTTTTTGAATTAGATATTTACTGTGTTGTAGGTACGATGGTAAGGTGGGTGGTGGGTGGAAGATTACTATGTCGATAATAATGATCTACAAAGTAATCTTCAACAAAAGGACAACTACGTAAAAAAACAACATGTGTGTAATGTATCCAAATATTATTTCGTTAAATTTTGATACCTAGACCAATAAAATTAATTGTATTGTAGCTAGTTCGCAAACTTATTCAGTTTAGGAAGTCAGTAACCTAATAATATTTTGTAAAAAAAAGAAACATGCGGAACCGTTTATTCAGAAATACCAGGAGTAAGAGGTTGATTTTTACTTACAAATAGTTCGCTGACACCGATCAGCTGACTTAGTGCTAGTGATGTGTTTATTTCAATTTGAAAAGTTCGGTTTCTGGTATCAATGTATTAAAAAAAATCATAACTTCCGAACATGTAGAGATAGATTTTCAAAAACCCTTCCAATATCGTTTGTTATCATCCAAAGAAGCCGTGTCCTTGGTATGTATATACCCTTTCCGTTACACGTTGTATATGCTTAGGTAAATTGTTCATTTTATTTGACTTTATATGTCAATTTATTTTAATTTTATTAATTTTTTGTTGACGTTATCTACTCATTAGAATGATTTTCATGAGTTGTATTGCAATATGTGGTTAGCTAGCGACCTCGACAAACTGATCATCTTTTTTTTTTTTTTTTTTTTTTTTTTTTTTTTTTTTTTTTTTTTTTCCTGAAAAACTGGCAACAAGTTCGTCATGCTCCCTTAGATGTCACTGCTTGCGGTAGCGTCGGGGGTGGGGGTGCCTCCTTCCCTCAAATATGGTGGGTAATGGCTGATCTTTGCGTTAAGCTCGTGAACGGGTGCTGCTTGTGGTGACTGGTCGTCTTGCTGATCATGGTTTTGTTATTGTTATTAGTAATTAACTGTTTATTTATTTTACCTCGATGGTCCTAGTTTATCAATTATAACTCTAGTTACAGCTATATGTAAGCGGGCACGCCCTTTATGCCTGGAGGCTTTATTTTCTTTTTTAGATATTCTTTACGTTTAGTTATTTTTATTTC
Source organism: Xanthia togata (assembly GCA_963853775.1). Classification (NCBI taxonomy): domain Eukaryota; kingdom Metazoa; phylum Arthropoda; class Insecta; order Lepidoptera; family Noctuidae; genus Xanthia; species Xanthia togata. Next base: position 23,076,973 of record OY970799.1, on the reverse strand, counting down.
TGCTTGAGTATAGATCTCGATGTTTTTGGTTGGTATATTGGCGTGTGCTAGCTGTCATATGGCTAATAATTTAGATAGATAGATAGAATACTCTTTATTGTACACCATAAAAGTCACAGACATAAATTTAGAAATTTTACATAGGGTGACACAATGGGCGGTCTTATCGCTTAAAACGATCTTTTACAGACAACCTTTGGATGGATTAAAGGTAATAGGAGAGACAATACTGCAGGTAGTCAGCGGTGTACCATCTACATATACAATAAATATGTACATACATACGTAGAGCATAAACTTATTCATATAAATATATATACATAGATATACTTATAATATATATCTACTTATAAACATGAAACAAGAGCAAGGAACTAAATGTAATGATGATTTAGGGAGAGAGGAAGTGTTTTTTTACCAGAGTTTTAAAAGTGGACAAGGATTGAGCTCGCCTTATCGACACGGGCAAGGCATTCCATAACCGTACTGCTTGAACTGTAAAAGATTTGTCATAAAAGCTGGTTGAATGCATCGGCATCTCTAGTCTCAAGTTTTCCGATGATCTCAGATATCTATTATGTGTGTCATGTAGGAACTTGAATTGTTCTTTAAGATAGGAGGGAGTTATAGGATTGAACAGAATACTGTAGAGCTGAAATAAGATATGAGAAATCCGGCGAAGACGTATGGGAAGCCACTTGAGCTTTGTACGAAATTCAGAAATGTGATCATATTTGCGCAGGCCAAATATAAATCTTATGCAAAAGTTTTGAAGTCGCTCAAGTTTATCTAGTTGTGCCTCAGTGAGATCGAGGTAACTGACATCAGCGTAGTCAAGGATGGGAAGTAAAAGGGATTGTGCAAGCGCAGTCTTAGTGGCAGTTGGAAGAAAGTTCCGCAATCGTCTCAGGGACTTACCAGATGCAAAAATCTTGCGGCTTACGTCCTGTAGCTGGGGACCCCAAGAAAGATGTTTGTCGATCCAAACTCCGAGGTTCTTAACCTTTTCGCTAATTGGAATGGCGGTTCCGTTAAATTGAACTTGAGGAAGTTGCGTCCAGTTTATCTTGGGGATCATCCTTGAGCTGCCAACAACAATGACCTGGGTCTTCGATGGATTGACCTGTAACCCATGTGCCTCACTCCACTCGCAAATTGAATCCAAATCCTTGTTAATACCATTAATTGCATCAGCCAAATCCGAAAGGGCAGCTTTTTTATATATTTGTAAATCATCTGCATAAAGGTGGTAGGACGAAAGAAGTTTTTTGGAAATAAAGTTTATAAATATCTCTTCGCAATATTTATAAACTCTATTTCCAAAAAACTTCTTTCGTCCTACCACCTTTATGCAGGAAAGGAGATAAAACGCCTCCCTGAGGTACACCGGCAGAAGTATAACACCAAGAAGAACAAGACTCTTCTATACATACACGTTGCCGGCGGCCATACAGGTAACTACGAAACCAGTCTATCGCTATTGGAGATATGTTAAGCGAGCGAAGCATGCCAAGCAGGATATCAAAATCGACAGTATTAAAAGCATTACTAAAATCCAGTAAGCAAAGAACCGTCAGATTTCCTCCTTCCATGCCTAACCGTATATCATCAGTGACGTTAACTAAGGCTGTAGCGGTGCTATGACCAGGACGAAAACCGGATTGGAAAGGATTCAGTAGACTATTCTTACAAAGAAAAGCACTAAGCTGATTGTGGACAAGGCGTTCTAGGACTTTGGAGAGGAAATAATTTATAATTTAATGTTTTGTGTTGTGTTATGTAAATTATTTTGCATAAGTACTTATTGTATAGAATCATTCTATTTTTCCTAATTGAACAGACAGCTGTGCTGCTGGGGAGTTTGTTGCGCCACTTCTTCTTCCCAGCAAAAGCACTAGGAAGTGGTGAAGGGTGGGCGTTTTGTGGGACTGTCTTATGTAACTTTGACGTTCGAAAAGTGCTGATTCTCAGCCTAATTTGAATAAATGACTTTTGAATTTTGAATGTTCTAAATTCAAATTAAATTTTCATAGGTTTCTTATTTTGTTTAACAAGTCATTTTTATCCTGTATGGAGTGAAGGAAATTGATAATACAACACACGTAAATGAAAAAAAAAGCTAAGAAACGTTTATTTAATAACTTGTATTCCCTCCCCGAGCTCTTATTACTGCTTCCATACAGTTCTTTATCGATCGGATGACAGTCACGATCAAATGTTTTGGCATTCAATTCCATTCCTCTTAGATTGCATTTTGCAGCTGGCTAACTGTTTCTGGGCCAGGATCTCTTGCACAAATTCATCTCTTTAAATCATCATAGAGATGTTCAATCGGATTCATGTTCGGGCTTCTTGCTGGCCATTCCATAATGGAGATACCGACTTTGGTAACATCATCTCGTACGACGCTCGCGGTGTGAGCCCTAGCATTGTCGTGCATGAATATGAAACCGTTGCCAATAAAATGTGCATAGGGCATCCCGTGAGGCTCAAGACACTGTTCGATGTACCGATGACTGTTTAGTGCAGGCAGACGTGGCCCAGACATAAAAACAAGCTCTGTCTTACCGTCGTTACCTAACCAACAATATTGACTCATTTGCGTCAAATCAGTAAAATAAAAAAGAAATAAGAAATGGGTGCCTCATGATTTAACTGATCTGCAGAAAGAAACGCGTGTTGAAAGCTGTTAAAAACTTTCTATTATTAATGATTAAACGAACTTTTCTGTACCTATGTGAAGTTCTATCATAATTATGCGAAGGCTTCGTCCGAAGGGATTAGCAAATAATACTTGTAGTACCGCCTAGTGTTGGCCAGTCACGCACTATATTTGAGTGTAAAATTATAGAAAAAAATACATACTTATAATATTTAGATGTTTAAAAGTATCTCGGTTGATACAAGGCGCGCGGGAGTCTCGCTTACTTGTTTCCGTCATTAGTGCAGAGTCGCAAATATTTCACGCAACATTGGTAAACTTGGGAGTATTGCTAATCCCTTCGGACGAAGCCTTCGCATAATTATGATACAACTTCACATAAAAACGATAGACGGCAAATACCCCATACCAAATATCAGTGATGTCCTCGATAAATTAGGAAAGTGTCAATACTTTATGACCTTAGATTTGGCAAGTGGTTTTTACCAAGTTGAGATGGATCCTCAGGATATATCAAAAACCGCATTTAACGTGGAACACGGGCATTTTGAATTCCTTCGAATGCCCATGGGACTCAAAAATTCACCGTCCACCTTCCAACAAGTTATGGACAATGTTCTAAGAAGCCTTCAAAACAACATATGCCTCGATGATATTATCGTTTACAGTACCTCTCTTCAAGAGCACAGTCATGGATAATTTGGAAAAAGATATTCGCTGCCCTAGTTCAACAGTAAGATATGTTGAACAAAGTGAATGGCAACACTACCGTGAAGTAAACATTGGCACCGTGTTAATACTCATTAAAAATAGAAAAGTACTGTTTATTGACACATTATTAGTGACGATCTGGACTAAAGTGCAGAGTTAGTGATTGCTAGTGTTATTCGGACGGGAAAATAAGTAAAACACATAATACTGAGAACGGTGTTGTGTGTGATAAAGAAGGACACTAAGTGAGACTTATACTAACTCTTCGTATTTTGAACTATCATAACAGTGCTTGGCGAATCCTCAAATCACATTTGGGTGCAAGAATTGGCATGGTGAAACAATATAATTCGGAAAATCTGGACTAAGAGGTTTGGCGAATCCGTTTTTTATTTAAATTCAGTGTCAATTTATCATGCTGATAGAAAGCCAATGAAAATCAAAAACAAACCTTTGCACAAGCTGATGAATCACATATTGACCAATAGGAATACAGTAAAAGTCTTGACACAATCATTATCGTTCAGGCTTTTCAGACTGAAGAACAGTCAACTATTTTGACAAAATCAACTAATTAGAAGAATAGTTCTTTACATGAAAATCATATTATAAATAAAAAAGAAGCAGTATAATTTAAATTATTCTTCGTATTAATTTTCAATTATTCAAATATAAACAAAACACTAGTCACTACACCATAATTTGAGAAAGTGACATCTATCAGATTATATCAGCACGACTGAGCCTACTCTGCAGCGATATGGACATGGACCAAACAGAAAATGTTACGATTAGACGTGCACGAGCGCACTCCGCTACGAACCTAGATGAGAGTTTAAGCAATCGCACCCTAGATGGCACCATGCATAGCGTTCCTGATTTATCGGAGGATCAAGATGTCGATATCATTACCGAACTAAATTAACAGATTGATGGTCTTACTACTAAACTATTGAGTGCCAATAGCGAAATAGACACATTGATACTAGAAAATGAGACGCTAAAAAAGGCGAACGAAAATCTAACTCGAAAAATTTCTATGTATAAACAAAATTGTATCTAGTCCAAGCAATTCCCCTCTCAAAACCCCTAAAAAACTTACAGCTGACAAAAGAACCTCGCAGTAACAAGCAAACCCAAACGGAGTCTACCATATTGAGTAAAATTATTGAAAATGTAGATCATCAAAATACTACAGCACAACATTGCCACAATCTAGAAACCAATACAGTCGTTCGACGAAGCCGTCTAGACAGGGCAATCGTGCGGGGTGTGAGGGGTGAGGGGCGGGTAGGGCGAGCCCGAGCTGCATACGTCGCTATTGTTAGTAGTTCGGGACATGAATTTCAGGGCTAACACGTGTCTTGTTTCAAATCTTTACTTGTTACCAAAATGGTGCATACGACATGTGCTGTGCGAGAATGCGATTCGTCATCTCGCCTAAATAAAGAACTGCGATTTCATCAATTTCCACACTCGGGAGAAAGGTGAATAAATAATTTTATAGTGCTTAATTTATAACATTTTTGTCATGTCATGTCAACGTAAACAAAATGGCGGATGTAAAAGAGTGATGCCTGCCAGCAAAAATTGAAACACCGCAAAAATATCCAATAAAAAATACGCAAATTATTTGTTTCTGTGTAAATAAAAATATTACATTTATTTTCAAATTCAATATGGTGGACATGATTTTTTTCAACAATGATATGGTTGTCATTATCTAGGTTTTTGGGGGTGCTAATTACGAAAAAGATATCCATGTTGGAATCCAAGATGGCAGACGTTCATTTTTTATTAAAAATCGATATTGGTGTCATCTTCGAGGTACCTCGGAGAGCTGATTACGAAAATGACATTTGGAATCCATCCAAGATGGCGGACTTATTTTTTAAATTTAAATGATATGGGTGTCATTTTCGAGGTTCCTGGGGGTGCTCATTACGAAAGTGACATCAATTTTGAAATCCAAGATGGCGGACGTACTTTTTTAATGATATGGGTGTCATTTTCGAGGTTCCTTGGGGTGCTCATTACGAAAATGACATTAATTTTGAAATCCAAGATGGCGGACGTATTTTTTAATTTTAATGATATGGGTGTCATTTTCGAGGTTCCTTGGGGTGCTCATTACGAAAATGACATTAATTTTGAAACCCAAGATGGCGAACATAATTAGTCGTGATCCCTTCGGAGGATTACAAGCTCCTCCGGATGATTTTGTGGATTATATCCATAGCTTGGAAACAGAACTGATGTCGAAGTTTACTTCATTTACTGGAAACAATATTGGAAACAAACTATTTCAGCATTTAAGCACAATCAAATTCAAGACCAAACCATGTGCATGCTTTCCAATAGATTTTTTGCTAAAATTATTTATTAGGATGAGAATTTTTTATATAGTTAAGTTCAACAACAGAAGTTTAAAATCTAGTAAATCTAAAAACCGAAAATATTTGTCAGTTGCCCATTTATAGGTAATATGTAAAAAGTAAAGTACACTGAATATTAAAATTGTATTTTATTTGTATTGTTAACCAGCTGTTATTCCCAAATAAAATACAAGACAGCCATGCAAAAAAAAAAAAAGCCAGCGTCACTCAGGACAATGTAAAAATTGTAACGATATGTCCAAACTGTTGAGGCATTTAGAAGTTATGGCGGGGCAAAGAAACGTACATATATACATACATGAAACCTAAACACATTACCCTCCTTTTTTTGGGTAGTGGTGTAAAGTCTGTGACAACCCCAGGTAAGTACCGTGGCCTTTTGCGGTGTCGGCATTTACGCAAACATCAAAGGCGTCGGTCCACTGTTGCTCTTTACACTGTGACATTGCAGTGCACAGATGGAGCCACTGGTCGAGTCTAAAGAGGAAACAATGTCTAATAGGATGTCTTATTCGCAGACCGTACCTAAAAATAATCTCTGCATTATTAGTGCAAATAAAATCAACAACGTATTGGCTTTAGCAGAAGAATACTTCCTTGGAAACTACCACATATGTCACTATCTAACACCAAATGTGGGAATAAAAGCTCTCTTACAGGTTATACAAACGAAACTCTCAAACTTTACATTGAATGACTTTTGCATAATTATGGTTGGTGAAGAAGACTTTAGAAAGACAAATAACTATTATGACATAATAACTGACATTAGATATATACTACAGGACATGAAAAATACTAATATTATAATTACATTACCAACATTCAAATCTAATTACTATTATAATTACAACAATATTTATAACTCAAGACTGGAAGTATTCAATGGTATGCTATTTATGGACATTATCACCCATGAGCATGCCTATCATTTAGACTCTAATTTGAATTTAAGTTACCATCATACTGTATATAAACGCTCTGGATCCTTAAATAATCAGGGTATGAAGGTTATATTTAATGACCTCTTTGATTTGATATTGACAATTAAGCAAGAAAATATAAGGAGTGTAAAATAGAAACTGTCAGGTGAAGAGTTACTAGAATCTAAATCTCTTTTTCGTCCCTAAATATCTCAACATTCTTCACCAAAATATTGCTGGGCTGAGGACAAAGTCGCATATGATAACAGTTTCTTTACAGGAATTATTAGATAAAAAATCAAACGTTGATGTTATTTGCCTCACCACGCACCACGCACTTTATGATGTATGGGCATGAAGACACCTGTTTTATTCCCAACTATAATTTGGTATCATGTTACTCTAGATCTAATTCAAAAAGAGGCGGGTCTTGTATTTTTGTCAAAAAAGGACATCACTGCAAAGAAATATCAACACTGACAAACAGTTCAATATGTTCAGCGTTTGACTGTTGTGCTATTGAGCTGACAGACTACAAAATTGTTATTGTCTGTGTATATAGAGTACCCTTAGCTAGTAACATTGATATATTTTTTGATAGACTGAACAGAATCCTAATCTTAATTTATAAACATTATCATAAACATAATATTGTTATAGCTGGAGACTTTAATATTAATGTTCTAAGTGAGAATAAGTTAACAAACGAATTTCAATGTTTGCTACTAAATTATAATTTAAAATTACAATGAAGAGAACCTACTAGACATGTAATCAAAACATGTATTGACAATTTTGCCCATAACTTTGGAACTAAATGTAAGTCAGAAGTAATTGACCTAGCACTGTCTGACCACACCGCACAATTGTTAAGATGTCAAGTAAGAAATATATGTATAATTAAGAACTGGAAAATCAGGAGACGGGATTATTGTAAAGAAAATCAGACAAAATTCAAATACTATTTGGGCCATATGACATTTGCAGATATATACAGTACGTGTGATCCAAACATAGCATATAATATTTTCATTGATACATTTAAATTGTTTTATGACCTCTGTTTTCCCTACAAAACTGTAACTATACACATCCACAAAAAACTCAAGTGGGTTTCACGGGGTATTAAGACTTGTAGTGCTAAGAAACGTGAACTACTGTGGAAATATAGAAAAACCCCAAGTGTGGACAACAAATCACAATTGAGGCAATACACCAAAATACTAAAAAGGATTGTAACTTTGACCCAACGAGCGCAAAACAATTACAATATTATAAATTCAAAGAATAAAGCAAAAGCTGTATGGCAAACTATTAATGCTGCAAAGCAAAACAGACCATTAGAATCTATCCCTTGTATTAAAGTGAATAACAATATCGTGACAAATCCGTATGAAATATCAAATATATTTAATGATTATTTTGTTGATAAATTAACACCCATGAATACTATGCACAAAGATCAGCATAAGCAATTCCTAACATCTAGACTTAACTCAATGTTTATGAAGTCATGTCTGCCAAAAGATATAAAACAAATCATAAAAGGGTTAAAAAACACCAATAGTGTAGGTTATGACGGTATTTGCACTAAATTCATCCAGCTAGTAACAGAATGTATCTCACAACCTCTGAGTTACATCCTAAACCTGTCTATTGAAACTGGTCTATACCCGGAAAAATTAAAAGTTGCAATTATTAAACCGATTCATAAAAAAGAGAGTAAAGAAAATATTAATAATTATAGACCTATTGCCCTACTGTCAATCTTCTCAATTTTTTTTGAAAAATTTATATCTAATGAACTTGCAGATTATTTTGAAACCCGTAACATTTTAGCTAAGGAACAAAAAGGATTTAGACAGAACAAAAGTATTAACCTTGCTATATATTAATTTTTGGAAATCATAGCGTCCAATGTTGACAGACGAATACCGATCTGCGGCATCTTTATGGACATGACACAGGCTTTTGATCACGTGGTACATGAAATTTTATTATATAAGCTTGAGACTTATGGCTTAAGAGGCAACGTCTTAAAATTAATGGAAACTTACCTCAAAAACCGCACCCAGTATACACAAATCAATAAACTTAATATAAGAACTAAGATGGAGGAGACATACCTATCAAAGGGACGTAAAATACAATATGGTGTCCCAGAAGGAGGTATATTGAGTTCACTACTATTTATAATTTACATTAATGACCTTCCAAATGCGAACCCAAACCCAATGACACTCTTTGCTGACGACAGTACTGTTGCAATTAAGTGTAATGACAGAATATCTTATGAGCATGATATAAGCAGTAGCCTTAATGCAGTCATTCAATGGCTAGACAGCAATAATCTGAAGGCAAACATTTCAAAAACTAAAATAATCCATTTTAATCAGCGTATGAATGCAATTATGCCGCAGACTAAATATAATGGTGAACCTGTATCTGAAGTGCAAACAACAAAAGTCTAAAAGAACAGTCAAAACAAAAGTCTTATTGTGGATAACAAATTAAAATGGAAATCCCAGAATGAAACACTATACAAAAGAATTAATAAATCAGTATATGCGCTACATGAGTTAAAGCAGATTACAAATATTAATACCTTGTTAACTGCATATCATGGTTTGGTTGCTTCAGTTCTGAGGTTTGGTGTAATTTTTTGGGGAAATTCGACTGATATTGACTTAATTTTTAAAGCACAAAAACGGTGCATAAGGGCTATGTTTGGACTTCAAATGATCAAAACCTGTAAACCATTTTTCCAGGAGTACAGAATTTTAACTCTCCCAAGCCTATATATCTATGAGGTCTCAGTATTTGTTAAGACCAATAAAGAATTATTTACATTAGCCTCAAAAGTGAATAATAAGCAACAACTTGACACATTTCGCCTCTATGTCCGCCAAACATATATCGCTTTAATGCATAAAAGTGTGTTTCACATGGCTCCTGTAATCTTCAATAAATTACCTAAAGAAATAAGGGCAATGAATACTGCCTTATTTAAGAAAACCTTATAGAGCCTTTTAGTTAATAAATGTTACTATAACTTGAACGACTTCTTAAACGATAATTTTTCCAAACATATGACTTCACAGTGACATCAAGTACCTAATAACAATTAATATGCATGACTCTTTAAATATTTTAATAATTCTAGGAACGTCATTGAAATCATTTAAATATTACTATTATTAAATAATTAATTAATCTGTATGACATTGCATTAATGTAATATTTTAAAGTATTCTATGATTGTTTTTATTTATATGTTGATTGTATTTTATGATTGTTTACATTTTGCATGCCTTACGTTAAGGTAGAATCACTTGAAACATGTAAATTTTTATAACACCATTGTAACAGTGTACTCTGCAAAAATAAATGATTTGATTTGAAAGTATGTTTTGAGTTATTTATACTTTTATGCTTTTACTGCCATAATTTCACTCGTTGTTAATTGAAATGTAGTTGATTTTTTAAAACTATAGCTTAGTTTAATGTTATAGGGAGTTATTTATACTTCAAGATGAATAAAATATTTTGTATAATAGTTTTAAGGCTTTTAATAGTAAGATAACCTTATATTGAAATCAGACTAAATAAAAAATGTTTTGTGATTTTAATGTTGTCTCTAAAATGGTTTATTAAAAATTATGTCTATATTGTAATTCATAGCGTTATTATTTTTAGTTTTGTTTAAGAAATTCTAAAGATTTATCCAACCAATCTTCAAAATTTATGGAAAATAAACAGAGATCGACATATTTTTAAAATATCTTAGTATTACAGCACATCGATATTTGAGAATATAAGTTGTCCGACTAAATCCGCGGAAATGTTTGGTAAAGGGATAGGAAAAATAATTTAAAACTGAGAAATTAGTTTGCTTGTAATTTATTATTTATTACCTGGTTTCATAATTGCACAAATCAGTCTCATATTATCAGTTAAAATCTTATTATTATTATTGCACAAGTCAGTTTAACTATTATAATAATCAGTCAGTGCTATAATGTTATTTATGTGAATCTTGATGGCACAAATAGGCGAGTAGCAGCCAACATTTAGTTTTATAATAAAATTAAAATAATATAATTCTAAATAATTAATAACAATAGTGAATTAATTGTTTTAATTAATTCTATTATCATACTGAACCTACTCGTTACAGGCATTATTCATCACTACTGGCGCTTTCATTTTCCTGGTTATTAATCGTAAAAGCTGAGATGACATTGAGGTATCAAATTGGCAGTACATAATGATATCAGATCTCTCTTTTTGTGATTTGGTATTGCTGGTGCTTCATCATAAGCATGTTCCAGAGTTATAATTTCTGAGATGCGGCCCCTTTGTTTCCTTCTGGTATTCACAATTTTAAAATCAAGATCTGAAAATGAAGACTTGTAGCCAAATTTGTATGGATCTTCTTTTTTTACTTGGATACATTTGATGTCACCCCATATAATTTTTTGACCATTTTCGTCTATGTTGATATTTTTCACCATTTGAGACAGTTTTTTCCAGTCATAAATCTGTTGATAGCCTATTTCATTGACTGTAAAAGGTTTACCAGTTTTTTTGGCTGATTTCAGTACCATTGCCATTTGAGCAGGTGTAAATATTGGGCCACTTCTCAGCAATATTCTCTTTTCTCTTTCTATTAAGGAATTAATGTTATCAGCATCATTCTTAGTGTGCCCTGCTATTAAAAAGTTGTGGGTAATTATATTTATGGGTAAAGCTTGCACTGCGTACATATACATTGACAGAATGAATTTATTTTTATTCTGCCCACCACAATTGTCGCTGTAAAAGATAATTTCTGTTTTTGGACCCACATTTTCTAATAACGAAAAAACACACGACCCTATTTCATTGGCCCCTCTTTTGGCAATACCTTCGTGCCAAGCATAACAAATACCATCTTTATTAATTATATCACATACAGTGAAATTAATGAAGTTTAACTTTGATTTGTAATACAATGTAGAAACTTTTCCTTGTGGCAATGGAACGACGGCTTGCAAATCATAATCAAAAATCAATATATTGCCATTAAAATTTTTTGCTCTGTCAACATCTCTTTTTTTCATAACTCTGGATAGTTTTTTCTCAGTAACGTGCATGTCATAACCATCTTGAAGATCAAGTTTTGCCTCGAGTGAAGCATTTTTGAACGCTTCACATTTAGAACACTGATCTTTTTTAGGTTTGAAAAAAGCAATGTTAAATTCCGTATTAAAAATGTGTGCATACATTGAATTTTTGACTGCTTCTAAACCATTTTCTTCACAATACTGTACATACAGTCTGTACATTGTAGAAATTGTAAGATCTCCTTCCAAATACTCTCGTCTAGTGTCGGCTCTGCAATAATGGGACTCGATACGAGGGAATCTGTTTATATGATCTCGGACAGACTGTTTTGCAGTATCTGGAAGAGAATGATGTTGAAAATGCGTACCTCTGCGCTCTTTTGCAGTGAACCCTTCAGTATTTTTTACATTTTGAACAGTAGTTATTGCGCTGTTAGTGATGTCAAGTATATTTTTAAAGAAAAGTTTGCAAACACGCCTTTTAGTATTATCGAGATATAAATAGTACGCGTAATTTAATTTTCTGGAAGCCTCTTCGCGTCTGTATTTTCGCGGTGTTGTTACTTCCATACATTTGCTTATAAAATCACGCTGACGAGAACGATTACCTATATTATAAAAATTATCAAATATGGTTTGCCTCTGATCTTCATTAAATTTTAAGCTACACTTCAATCTACACTTTTGACCGCAGCTCATTCCCATTTTCTTGGCTCTCTTTTCACGTCCAGATGATGTTACATAAGCTTGACCAGTATTTACTAAAAGCTTATTTTTGTTTTTTGCCCAATTTTTCTCATTTCGGATTCTTTTCTTGGGCAGCCGCTCACTATCAATGTCATTTAGTACCGGGATTTGACGAAGCACCGATGTTGAAATATCTGAATCAGTCGAAGAATCGGTGTGTGCAGGGTCCGGTTGATAATCGTCATCTGTGTCTGAAGCACTAAAATCACCAATCGCACCCTGCAACAAAGTAATAGTCGAGTAAAATGGAAATCGATTGTAAGTAGGTATATTCTACTCGTATTATTAACAATTTCTACAATGTACAACTTTAAACTACCTACAAAATTGAACACAACTTACGTCATTTGGTTGCTCCTCATTTACTGTATTAACAATTGATCGAAGATTTTCAACACAATATTCACTATTTTGCAATAGAGATGGTGACAATGATTTTTCTCTTCCTTCTGTTTCTAAAATTTCTACATTCTGAAAATAAACACGCATAAAATTATAACGCAGAAAATAAACAAGTTGGTCAGGTATAACTTTTAAAATAAGTAGGTATATTTTTTAGATAGATATCATAATCATCATACCATAATTATACATATTATTTACCTGTAAGTCGTCATTCGTAACCTTATCACTTGTTGGTTGCATACATACTTCGTATGCAACCTGTACCAAGTCATTTTGCTTTGCCGGTAAAATTGGCGGGACCGCGACCGGTGGTGATAGTCGTTCTTGAATAACCTATTACAATAATATAATAATTAAATAGGTAGGAACATAATGAAAACAATACAATGTTATTTGGGAATACCGTTATTAAAGAAAATCACATTAGTTTAGTTAAGTAGGTACTTTGTTTGAAACTAGACCTTAGGGAACTTACCTCACGAGTTTGGTTGTTTGCTAGTTGAACTAATAATCTCCCACGTTTCATTGTGACTGATACTCGTCCGAAAATTGTAACACCAAAACTTAAAATCAATCAATTATTTTATATTTATAAGATCACGCAGGTGACACAAACATTCAATAACAACAACAGCATGGCACAGACTATTCGTGAAACTGGCAGTCTAGCACGCACTGTATTGGAAGCGCGGGGTACCCCGGCCCGCGGGGCTGTCGCGCGACATTCGACGAACGGAACGAAAAATCAGTGCGCCTCACGCAGCCAGCCGCGTGATGAGGACATCTTATTAGAAGAGTAGGTAGGTTATTTTAAAATGTCCTAGAAAGAAATAGAATTTAACGATATTTCAGTTAAACACTGGGACAATTTAAGATGTCTCAACATAGAAATGTTTTTATAATTTCATATAAGGATATTTGAAGAAGTCTCTGTGTAGAAATAAAATAAAAGTAAAAATCTTCCTGACTTTATAAATATCTTATTTATTTATTTATTTATTCACATACAACTATCATCACAGTCTTACCTAATACAATAGTGTAGTTTTATTTTTTTAATAACTTACAAAGATTAGACTTAAAATTATATTATTAAGCACAATCAGGAGTAAATTTACAAAATGCAGCCCGTGTGAATTCACTCAGAGTAAAGTTGAAGCAGTCAATCTGTTGTGACACCGTATTGAGTGTAAGCAACGCGCGCGTTAGCGGCGCGTGCTGCAGCAGGTTGGTGCGAGCGGGCTTAAGATGTCAGAATCTTGAACTAAAGGTCGGTAAAAATATGCTTAAATGTCTCAGTGATACATTGAAATTTAGGCACTTTGGTTGCGTTTTACACATATCTGATTTTTTTTACCGGACAGAAGAGCAAATTTTTCACATGAAACAAAACTTATCTCAATTTTGTTTTTTTTTAAGATGTCTTACTGTTGAACTAGGGCAGTGAATATAGTACCTATCATACAAGACCAATTTAGAAGTTCCTCACTTAACCTAGTGTTAGCTAAGACAGAATTCGAGAATGTTAAAGAATACCTCCGACAATAAGACATTATCCGACACTATCATGATGGAAAGACGAACCACCGTGGGATTAATGAATGCGATCTAGCCCTGTCACGAAAATATTACTGGCCAAAGATGAAAGATCAAATCACCAAGTTTATTAATGAATGTACCATCTGTGGTCAAGCTAAATACGACAGGAATCCATATAGACCTCAATTCAACATAGTGCCTCCAGCTATCAAACCACTTGAAATTATTCACATGGACCTATTTACAGTTCAGAGTGAAAAATACATAACTTTCATTGACGTCTTCACGAAATATGGTCAAGCATATCATTTGAGAGACAGTACCGCTATTATCATTATACAAGCACTACTACGTTTCTGTACACATCATGGACTACCTATGACTATCATCACTGATAATGGCACTGAATTTACACATCAGCTTTTCTCTGAATTTATACGACTTCATAAGATAATTCACCATAAAATTCTACCTCATAGTCCAAATGACAATGGTAACATCGAACGTTTTCATTCAACGTTATTGGAGCACATTAGAATTCTTAAACTGCAAAATAAAGACGAACCAATAATAAACCTAATGAAATATGCCATCATAGCATATAACAGTTCTATCCATAGTTTTACTAAGTGCAGACCCTTTAACCTACTTACTGGACATTTTGACCCCAGGGACCCAATCGACATAGACATGACAGAGCATATCCTACAACAATATGCACAGAATCATAGACAGCAAATGAAACAAGTTTATGAAATTAAAGTGGGTACGTACGGGTGATAAATGAAAGCCGGTATAGTCACTAGCTTGGTGTAATATTCAATGTTCCACACACGACACACATATAACAGTTTGAAGAATGGAAGGTGAAAGTCTACACAAGAAGAAGCACAATAGAATTCACGAAAGCACAAGTAGAAAGCAGATAGGCAGAGCACATATATTATTAGTGTAGGTAACAAGCGCGCGAGATGCATAGGATAGCAAAAGCCGAAACGTGCGGTTAGCCCAGTGGCATCTAACGGACTGGCGAGCCGGCGAGGCGCGACGAAGCGGGAGGGTCTCACTCGCTCGCTGCGCGGCCGCCGCTGCCCGCGGTCGATGACTCACGCGCTTGTTATTCACATAGATCACTACTAATAATAAAATCTGTACGTCCGTGATATTATATACAGTTAGTGATATATATTCAGTTTAAACATAAAAGCTATGTAAGTAATTATTTTGTACTACGCTCGACTAGTGACGCTACACCACCCCCCTCTTGAGACCGTCAAGGGCGATAGTAGTCAGGAAAACGCACCCTACGGCCTGATCGTGTCCTTTTCCTCCGGTGTTGGCTCTTACAGCAGAGAACTGTGTTAATACTCAAAATAATAATAAATCTATATTTTTCTGTGACGAATTAGGTTCGGGCTTTGGAAAAATGTTACTCAATTACCTTAGCCATAGTTTTACCAATCATAGTTATCATAACATAACTTTTAAACAAATGATTAAAAGAATTGCAAACACAAACCTAGATAATTATTCTACAATGGTTTTGCTATTAGGTAATAGTACTGGTATTACCAGAAAGGACATAGTGAATGGTGTGAACACCTTATTAAAGTTAAATATAGGAAAGCTAATGTTGTGTGCTTTACCTTACTCTGATACTTTATCAGTTTATGAAAATAATTATATTTATAAGTTAAATAGTACCATTCACAGGCTGACATGTTGTCATAGTGACAAATTATTGTTTTTTGACACTAACAAGTTTGTTAGTGGTTTTAAGTTAACTCAGAGAACTTTATCTCTGTCTTGGGAATGTAGACATATGATTGCTATGTTGATAGCATATAATATTAATGAGGTTATAGCTAATATAACAAATTGTAGTATTAGTGACGAGTCTGTGTTGTCTAGTTATACTAACAACATAGTGATTAATAATTATGAGTCATCATGTTGTACGAAGGAGAATCCACCTATAATACCAAAATCTTTGGAGGCCACTAGCAGTCAGATAGGGTATTCTCTTTCTGCTGGAATTCATACAGACTTTCTAGACTCTTCTGTTGTAGTTGTGTAGGTCACTCCGGATAACTTTTTAAACTAGTTAGTAAGACAACAGAAGTTACCCCTTCAAATAACCAATTATTATTAGGGAATAATAAAAAGGTATCTTCTGGCAATATAACACATAATAATAATAAAAAACCAAAGGGGGGGCAACATACTTAAAAATTATTCAATCAAAATATCCAAGGTTTCTCTTCCAAATTACTGGAAATAGAATTATTTTTAGAAAATACTAAGTTTGATGTTGTTTGTATAACAGAACATTGGTTAAAAGATCATCAAGTAATGTCAATTAACTATGAAAATTATTGTGTAGTTAGCCATTTCAGCCGAAAACGTATGATACATGGAGGATCATTAATATTAGTAAAAAAATCTATTAAATCGAAAGAACGAAAAGACATAATCGGACTGTCTGTTGAACACACCATTGAATTGTCCTGTGTTGAGCTTGATAAGCATGTTATAGTATGTGTATACAGACCTCCAAGTTACCAGAATCTTTCTATGTTTGATTCTGTAATGGAAGATGTGCTAAAGAAACTAAATGCTAGTAGTAAGTCAATAATCATATGTGGTGATTTTAATATTAATCTATTAGAAAATAACTCTAATACTGTCAGACTATTAAGTCTTTTCAGGTCATTTGACTTGTCAAATGTTTTTATTGAACCAACCCGAGTGACAGCTTCTTCTGCCACTTGTATAGATAATATTTTCTGTAACTGTGATTACTTACATAAACAAATTATAAATAAGTTGCCATCTGATCACAGTGGACAAACAGTTACATTTTGCTCCTACCTACCTTTACAAAAAATTCAAATAAGGTTTAGGCCAATTACATGTAAAAATCTAGATAAATTAAATAATGCTTTGGCAAGTAAATTATGTATTCAGAGTTTTAATAATATATGTGACCCAAATGAGTTCTACGCCGAGTTCTTTTCACTATTAAACAAACAATTTACTGACACTTTTCCACTAAAGACCAAAACAATTTACACAAAGTTCTTATTTAGTGATTGGGCGACTCCAGGTATTCGCAAAAGTAGGGAAAAACTTTTTGAACTTTATGGCCTAAAGCAACACATGAAAAATACAAGCTTTCATCAGTATGTTGCAAAATATTCCAAAACTTTTAAAAGTGTGTGCAAAATAGCTAAAGCTCTTCACATTAGCAATAAAATAAAATCAGCTGATGATAAAATAAAAACTACCTGGCAAATAATAAATAATGAAACCGGTAGGAAAAAACAGCGTAATACTGAATTTAATTTAGAGACTGCTCATGGTCCCATCAACTCAGATGTAGAAATAGCTCAGGAATTTGAAAACTTTTTTGTTAATATTCCCCACAAAACCACTGAAGCTTTAAATTCCTCACCCGCGCTTTCTGCTGCCTTACTTAGAAATAATGTAAAGGCATGCCCTTTGGAGTTTAGGTTTCAGCATACAAACCCCCAGGCTGTTATAAAAGCTTTTAAAGATCTTAAAATTAAATCAACAGAAGATCTGTGGGGAATGTCTGTAAAAGTCTGTAGATCTGTCATCGAAACCATTGCGCCTTATTTAGCTTTCATATTTAACACTAGTGTAGACCAAGGCGTCTTTCCGGATCTCATGAAACATAGTAAAGTAGTTCCTTTGTTCAAATCCGGTGATAGTAAGGAACCCAACAATTATAGGCCTGTGTCAATTCTGCCAGTTCTCAGTAAGGTGTTTGAAAAGTTGATTCTCAATCAAATGTTACGGCACTTTAATACAAATTCCATCTTTCATGATCAGCAGTACGGTTTCACCAAAGGGCGTTGTACCACTGACGCCGGTGTCACCTTAATAAAGAACATTTTTAACGCCTGGGAAGAAGCACAAGATGCCATTGGAATCTTTTGCGACCTCTCGAAGGCGTTCGATTGCGTAGACCATGAGACACTTCTACTGAAACTGGACCACTATGGGATTAGGAATACAGCTCTTGATTTACTAAGATCATACCTGAAAGATAGAAAGGTTAAAGTTCAAGTCAACGGCACAAACTCATTAGGGTCTGAAATGGTAATGGGCGTTCCTCAAGGTTCGATATTGGGTCCATTCCTCTTTTTAGCTTATATTAATGATTTACCCCAATTATTTCAAAATCAACCAAAGATGGTGTTATTTGCAGATGACACATCATTGATATTTAAAATAAACCGACGGTCACAAAATCTTGACGACGTGAATAGCTGTATTGTTCAGGTCCAAGATTGGACGGTAAATAATTTGGTACTAAATAATAAAAAAACAAAATGCATTAGATTTAAATTACCAAATGTTAGAAGCAGCGAATGTGACATCATATTGAATGGAGAAAAACTGGAATTTATTAATCAAACAGTTTTCCTAGGAATCACGCTAGACGAGAAATTACAATGGGGACCCCATATAACATCTCTCGCGGGGCGGCTAAGCTCGGCCGCTTATGCTGTTAGAAAGATAAGACAGTTAACAGATGTAGAAACCGCGCGTTTGGTCTATTTTAGTTACTTCCACAGTATTATGTCGTATGGCATTTTACTATGGGGTCGGGCTGCTGACATTGAATCCATTTTTATTTTACAAAAGAGAGCTGTCAGAGCCATTTATAATCTAAGTCGTCGCGAATCTCTCAGGGAACTATTTAAAAAGATTAATATTATGACGGTACCTTGCCAATTCATTTATGAAAATATTATGTATGTGAGAAAAAATCTACATCTTTTTAATAAAATAAGTGATAGACATAATTTTAATACCAGAAATAAAGATAAAATAGATCAACCATTTTTCAGACTATCTAAAGTAAATACATCTTTTATGGGGTACTGTGTTAAATGTTACAACAGAATACCTTGTGCTATATTAGAATTAAATGAAAGAAAATTTAAAACTCATATAAAAAGTACACTTTGTAAACAAGCATATTACAAATTAGAGGATTATATCCAAGATAAAAATGCTTGGAAACATGCTGGTCCTGCTCCATAGGACAATTTAGAATCTAGACAAAATCAAACTGGTTGCAAATTTAATTGTATAGTATTATTTTTTTTAAACATTAATTTTATATTCTGTGATTACTTGAACTCACACACTGACTTATTATTAGTAGTACTTGTTAAAATGTTAAGAATATCGTATAATTTTACAATATTTGTTAATATGTGAGCACCATGCATCTATCACATAATTAATTTATGTCATTCCTTCATTTTTCATTCTTTTTACCTATCGTGGTATAGTAATCTTATTCGAGGTGCATGGTCTTCACATATAATTATATAATTAATGTATACAGGATATTGTGAAAATATTTTAAAAGAGTAACGGTGGAGTTTCTTGCCCATTCTTCTCCATACGAAAACGACCTTTTGGAATGGGCGACTAGAATCAATTATTATATTTTTTTTTTTGTAAATGTTGACGTTCATAAGGCACTATGTTACTGAGGATCTTGATGACCAAGTTGACATTGAAAGGGAGCGCAGGGCATTGGCGGTTAAAAGTAATATGCTGGCACGCAGGTTCGCTCGCTGCAGTAAACAGGTAAAGGTTACACTTTTTAAAGCTTACTGCCAAACTTTTTACACGAGTAGCCTGTGGGTCAGCTGTACTCAAAGGTCGATCAATGCCTTGCGTGTCCAGTATAATAATGGATTCAGGATGCTGCTAGGGCTGCCCCGCTTTTGTAGCGCTTCGGGTATGTTTGTGGAGGCTCGGGTTGATGGCTTCCATGCTATAATGCGCAAGCGAACCGCCTCCCTACTAAGCAGAGTGCGGGGCAGCACTAACAGTATCCTTCAAGTAATTGCTGAGAAGTTTGACTCGGCAGTCATGAAGGCTTTCGTTCGGATTCTGGTCAGATAGCGTAGCCATCTATCCCGAACCCGAGCGAGAGGTTTCATGACTACTCACTTTTTATGTACCTACCGTTTGTAATATGTCTGTACTAACATAGTCTGTAAGATATTTTTTGTAACTAACAATTATGGACTTTGTCTGAATAAATAAATAAATAATAATAATAAGTGCCTTTTTTGTGCCCAATTGAAATAAATTATTTGACTTTGACTTTGACTTTTGATATTATCGTCTTCGGCCGTTGGCGTTAGATTGATGACTGGTGTATCATGTGGAGTCTGTTTTTGTCTATGTTCGTTATGGTTAGCTGTGTTGTTTTGTGTTGACGTTGTGTGGGAGTCTTGAAGTATGTAGGCTGGTTTCACTCGGTCTACCGATACTGAGACTGTTTTTCCTTTAAGGAGGAGTTTGAAAACCTTGTCACCCCTCTCTAGTATTTTATGTGGCCCTGTGTATGCTGGTTGGAATGACCCGGATGCCGCATTGTCTCTTAAGAAGACGTGCGTTGCGGTGGCAAGGTCCTTAAACACGAATATGGCGCGACTAGTAGAATGTCGCGATGCTGGAGACGGTTGAATATTCCTAGCAAACATGCGTAATCTTGATACGTAGTCGGTCATATCCGTGTTCCCAATAGCTTCTGGTTCAAAGAAATCTCCTGGCAGACGCAATGTTTCACCGTATACCAGTTCAGCCGGTGTTGCCTGTACATCTTCTTTATATGCGCTTCGAATATCTAAAAGAACCAGTGGTAGTGACTCTACCCAGTTTTGGTTCCCGTGGCAGGTAATGGCTGTTTTTACCTGTCTGTGTAACCGCTCAACCATGCCATTACAGGCAGGGTGGTAAGCAGTTGTCTTTCTGTGTTCAAATCCTGCTATTTCTGACAGATGCTTGAACAGGGATGATTCGAATTGTCTGCCACGGTCTGTTACAATTTTTGTAGGACAGCCAAAGCGTGCGATCCAACCATACAGAAGGGCGTTAGCTACGGTTTCGGCTGTGATATCTTTAATTGGTATTGCCTCAGGCCATCGCGTAAAGCGATCTACAGCGGTGAGACAATACCGGAAACCATGTGAGATTGGCAGTGGCCCGATCATATCGATGTGGATGTGCATAAAACGTGATCGTGGCAGTTTAAAGTTGCCAAGGGTTGCAGAGACATGGCGAGTGATTTTCGCACGTTGGCATGCCAAGCAGTTTCGCGTCCATTCTCTGCAGTCTTTCTTCACTTCGGGCCACACGTAACGCTCTGCTACCAGTTTGGCACTGGCGTTGGCTCCTGGGTGGCTCAAAGAGTGTAGATTGTCGAAGACTTGGCGGCGAAGATCTTTCGTGACATATGGCCTCGGTGTCTTGCAACTCGCATCGCAGTACAGTTCTGACAGTGTTCCCGGCAGTGTAATTTTTCTCAGGCGTAGTGACGTTTCCCCTTCGAGCTGCTGTTTGAGCTCTGAATCGGAACTCTGAGACTTAGCTAGTACGTTCAAGTCGATAGGCTGAGCGATTGCCTCCACTCGTGACAGGGTATCGGCAACAACGTTATCCTTGCCCGCAATGTGCCTGATGTCTGTGGTGAACTGCGAGATAAAATCGAGGTGTCTAAATTGTCGTGGTGAGCAATTCTCCTTTCGTGTATGAAACGCGTAACAGATGGGTTTGTGGTCTGTGTAGATATGAAACTCTCTGGCCTCGACCATATGTCGGAAGTACTTAATCGCTTCATATATCGCGAGCAGTTCACGGTCGTAAGGCGAGTACTTTCGTTGACTTGTGCTTAACTTACGAGAAAAGAAGGCTAAGGGTTGCCATTCCTCGTCCTTTAATTGTTGAAGAACTGCACCCATGGCGGTATTGGAGGCGTCGGTCACTAAGGCTAGTTTGGCTCCGCAGTCAGGATGTGCTAACATTGCTGCTTGGCAGAGACCTGTTTTGCAAGCTGTAAACGCGTCGTCTTCCTTTGCTGTGAAACTGACCGGATGCGAGCCTTTTACCGAACCTTCTAAAAGCTTGTTCAGCGGTGCCTGGTGTTGAGCCGCCTCTGGTATGAATCGCCTGTAAAAGTTGACCATACCTAGAAATCTTCTCAGTTCTCGTACTGTTTTCGGAGTTGGGAAGCTGTTGATCGCTTCAACCTTTTCTGGCAGTGGTTTTGTGCCGCCTGATGTGATTTGGTAGCCTAAAAATGTTACTTGTGAGACTCCAAATACGCATTTTGATGTGTTTATTACCATCCCATAATCTTGTAATCTGGAGAACAGCTGACGTAGGTGGTCCTCGTGTTCTTTTTGGTCTTTTGAGTAGACCAAAAAGTCATCTAAATACCCAAAACAGAAGTCCAGGCCTCGTAGCATTTCGTCGACAAAACGTTGGAAAGTTTGCCCTGCGTTGCGCAGCCCAAACGTCATGTAAGGAAACTCGTATAGCCCGAACGGTGTGGTGATGGCTGTCTTCGGTATATCCTCGGGATTGACGCTTATCTGGTTATATGCTTTCACCAGGTCTATTGTCGAGAATATTTGACATCCAGAGAGATTGTGAGCGAAATCATGGATGTGGCGAATTGGGTACCTATCGGGTATTGTTCGTGCGTTTAGCATCCTAAAATCACCACACGGGCGCCATCCATTATCCTTCTTAGGTGCCAGGTGCAAGGGTGAAGCCCAAGGTGAGTCGGAGGGTCTGGCTGTGCCGTTCGAAAGCATAGATTCAAACTCCTCCTTAGCAATTTTAAGTTTGTCTGGTGCCAACCGACGCGGTGTGCACGATACGGGTGGTCCAGGTGTTGTACGTATATAGTGTAAGGTGTTGTGTGAAGGTGTACGTTGTATACCCGACGGCCGGGTTATGTCAGGAAACTCCCGGAGTATGTCGTGATATGTAGTGTCACCAATTCTTACCTTAACCGAAGAAACAATATCAGAAGGACGAGCAGGCAAAGCAGGGGTCGCCAGCGTAGTGTTAGCGTCGATTAGCCGCTGCATTCTAACATCTACAATTAAGTTGTAGTATGATAAAAAATCTACCCCTATTATTGGTTTTGTCACGTCCGCCACTATAAATCGCCAAGCAAAGTCACGGCGCAAACCTATATTAAATTTTAAATACGCGTAACCGTAAGTATTTATCGCACTACCGTTAGCCGCACATAGTTCGTAGCTAGTTTTATTACGGCACTCTTTCACTGCTGATCTTGGAAAAACACAGACGTCACTACCGGTGTCGACAAGGAACTGCATCTTGGTGTTGTGGTCAGTGACAAATAAGCGACCAGTGCTACGACAGTCGCCGGTCGCCATTATCGACTGCCCGTTGCTTTTCCCGACTGGTCACAGGGCTTTATGCACTTCGTTGCTTTATCCCCGAACTTGTAGTGGTACCAGCAGTTTGGGAATTTTCTATAATTCGAGTTTGACCTTCTTGAAGGTGAACGTCCCCGATTATCGCTCCTGCTGGACCTTTGCCTCGACCGGGATAACCTGTCGACGTGCGACGTGAGGGCTTGCACTTGACGTGTAAGTTCGGCAATCTGACCACTCATCTGGTCCACGCTGCTTCCTGGTGTCGCCGTCTGTCCTGTTGTCGCTGCTATTTGTGGGGTTGCTGGAACCACATCTTGTATGCGGTCAGCCAGCTCGGCCACTTCTTCAAGGCTCGCCTTAGCCTGCGAGGCAATAATAGTCTGCGTACCACTCGGTAGACGGCTGGTCCAGATAGTCCGCAAAAATTCTTCAGGCACGCTCGGTCCCGCCAGATGGCGCAGGTGTCGCAAGAACTGCGAGGGCTTGCGGTCGCCGAGCTCCTCATGAGTCAGGAGCTGCTGCACTTTCTTTTCTCTGGACGCAGACAACCTCTTCACCAACTCACTTTTCAGCCGCTCGTACTTATCCGGCGCTGCAGGTGCCGTGATAATATCTTCCACCTCGGATGCGTATATGGGGTCAAGGCTTCCAATAGCGTGGTGGAATTTCGTGGCGTCGGCTGTGATGTTCGCGAGCACGAACTGGCTCTCCAGCTGCGCAAACCACAGCGCCGGTTTCTCTGGATAAAATGGGGGTACCCGCACACCGACGCGATAAACATCGTAACTCGGGGCGACCTTACTTTGACCTTTCGCATCGCTTTCTTGTGGCCGACTCATGGTGTTCTTCCGGGGTCACCAATAAAGTGGGTACGTACGGGTGATAAATGAAAGCCGGTATAGTCACTAGCTTGGTGTAATATTCAATGTTCCACACACGACACACATATAACAGTTTGAAGAATGGAAGGTGAAAGTCTACACAAGAAGAAGCACAATAGAATTCACGAAAGCACAAGTAGAAAGCAGATAGGCAGAGCACATATATTATTAGTGTTGGTAACAAGCGCGCGAGATGCATAGGATAGCAAAAGCCGAAACGTGCGGTTAGCCCAGTGGCATCTAACGGACTGGCGAGCCGGCGAGACGCGACGAAGCGGGAGGGTCTCACTCGCTCGCTGCGCGGCCGCCGCTTCCCGCGGTCGATGACTCACGCGCTTGTTATTCACATAGATCACTACTAATAATAAAATCTGTACGTCCGTGATATTATATACAGTTAGTGATATATATTCAGTTTAAACATAAAAGCTATGTAAGTAATTATTTTGTACTACGCTCGACTAGTGACGCTACAAAATCATTAACGAATCATCTCTAGCAAACCGTACAGCCTTAATTGACAATAGGAATAAAACTCGCCAGCCCGAAGTAGAATATACCCCACAGCAACAAGTTTTTATTAAAAACTTTTTGCCAGTCGCCAGAAAGCTGCACCACGTTATACGCAGGATACAGTACTAGCCGATCGGCCTATACACATATACACCTCAAAAAAACGTGGCCATGTCGCCAAATCGCGACTTAAACTTGTACCTAAAGCAAGCCAATTGTTACAGGATCCTGCTACTACTAATACCACCGACATCATCGGATTCAATTCAGTTAACCTGGAAGAACTTCACAGCATCCAGAACAAAATATTAATGGAAAGCCCTATTCAGATCGACAAGACTCACATGGTTCTATATCATACAACCATACCATTTTATATCACTGTACTATGCGCAACCATACTTATATTTTTGGTAATAAGCTGCAAATACAAATGCTGGTACCTCAGAACAGATGATAAGGAGAAGCAGCAAACTCCTAAGACACATACATACGAAGATGTGATCAGAGATACCAGGAAACGAGATGAAGTCCCAGCAACATTTTCTCTCAACATGATCAAAAATAGTTGCTGATCTGAGGGTGGAGGTGTTAAGTACGGATACCTAATGAATAGCGCCGACCCTGCAATTCCTTCAGTTTACGCCGAGCGCATAGAAACTGCATCGATGACGTCAATGCAGCCACGAGCCGCCGACGCAGCGAAATTCGACATTAGCAATTAGTTATTTTTGTCATTCCATATTCTAGCATCGAATAGGTTTCATCAATATTAATTGTAATAATTTTCTTTAAAATAAATTAGTTTAACTTTGGTTTTTTTTCGATCCATCGTCTGCAGCTTACGTAGTTAGTGCAGCTCAGATAACTAAACAAACATAACTTGTAACTCTTTCCATAAATAAACTATTAAATTTATCAGTGGTTTGGAATAACTTAAGTAACTACATACAAATACGACCGGGGTATCCGTCAAATAACGAGAAAGCCCCAACATGTTTAATGTTGATATGGCCGCTATAAAATGTTGTAACGTTAGCCAATAACGTAATAACTTAAGATAGAAGGACCCTCAAGTAGGTACTGAATAAATTTACCGACTTGGTATTACATGGATCTCACAACTTTTTACGATAGATGAACTGAGTTGCGAGACTTGTTTTTTTTTTACAGGTTATGTTTTAAATGGCATTCAACTTTCTTAAACACACATTACAGTACGCACAGTAACACATTACAGTACAGTACGCATTACAGTATTTAAAGAGATGGTCGCTGTTTTTTAATTTATTGTTTAAATGTTTCGGCATAATTACTTTTAATATTCTTAGTTGTAACTTATAAATATCTGTCAGGTATGTATGATAAGTTCTCCCGTAGCTGCTGAGTCCGTAGTTGATAACCGAGTCTGCTAGGGCCATATATAACATTCTAAGTATTTTGAAAGGTAATTTATATCTAAGTATGCTAAGCTTACCTAGAATAGACCTCAGTTTGTTGCATATGTGACTGTCATTAACATTCTCTAATTTATAACAAAATATAATATTTACTTTAAAATCGGCATACGGTTTGGGCCACTTAGAAACATATTAAATCTCAATTTAATGGTCTGACAATTCGACACGTTACCCTAATAAATAACAAAAGATCCTATTTCTTTAACATTGTAAAACTATATTATTGAACGTCTTAGAATCCTATTTCTAAGAACTTGAATCAAAGCAGGGATTGTCAACATGTTTCTCTCGGATTAGTGCGATCTCGCGTGCTCTTACATGAATATAAAGAAAGTAAGGTAACTAACAAAAATAAATCTAGAGTCATGCTTGAAACTTAAAACAATAATTACTTATGAGCCATTTAAAAGGCATGCAAAGCCAAAGCTCCCATTGATGTAACCATCTATTATACTATAACTGTAGTTATACTATTGGATTTATCGTTTTATTAATAAAGCAGATAGCTAAAATACTTTAAGGGGTTTTGTGCTAAAAACATAATAGTATGTTTTATAATACAATATATATAAATTGTAACTTTTGAATCTTCCGTCTCATAAAAGGTTGATATTCCCTGGAGCCATGCATCGGACATTATAACCAGCCACATGTTTGTCATAAATGTTCCTCGATATCCGACCTACTCAGGCAATTTGAAAGGACCCTTTTAAAAAAAATTGAGAAATTGTGTATCAAACAGCCATAAACCTATTCTCCGAAAACTCGTGGCACCATTGGGCTGATCGTGGTGTTTCAGGATTTGGGAGACGGATATTTTGAGACAAGTCGAGGCAGTTAAATTTGATTCGCGGAAGGCTAAGGACGTGAGAGTCTAGGCGAGTTAAACTAGGAGACTTGATGAATATCAAGTAATAGTCCGTAGGCTGTCGTAAGGGACCGAGCATTACTTATTAAGTTGATAGTGGGTTTAAGCCCACGTTAGGTAGCGACGACGTAGTCTAAGCTAGATAAGTTAGTGTTGAGGCGCTTCAGGAGACGGTCGAGACGAGCTAGCGGAGCCCTTGTATTATATTTATAGGTAACAGTTAGGTGATATCGCTGTTGAGTTGTTAATTATCGTTTATTCCAGAATGGCGAAATAACTCTTATCTAGTATCGTGTGTTATAACTAATGTTACATTCTTGTGTATTAAATGTCCATATCCTATCCGTACATTGGCAGATTATTGACACTTGCAGTTGGCTATAGTGAAATGGCGAAGGCCTTCCATCATACTTGACACTGAGCACTAACGCTCCAGACTTTGACGATTGCTGACCTTGAGCTGACGCACCTCTTTTGGAAGGTAGAACCATAAATACTCGCTGCTATTGAACTTGGCTATAAAGCCAATCTGTGATTGCATTATAAAACAACCAAACATTAGTGATAATTTCTGTATCCAAAAAGGTCTTGCCACAGAATACCTTGCATGAGGTTTGATGACGCATATTTCCAGGTAGCGGGGCCTGCCCCCGCTACCTGGAAATATGCGTCATTACAATACATTACCAACTACCCCAAACTGAATTGGTAGTCCTTCTAAGAACGCTAGGGACCGTGTCTCATTAAAACCCCACCCGGCTGTTTGTGGGCCTATTACTGAATCGACACTATTTATTGAGACACGCTATTCGGACGCAAAGCCGCTAATAGCCGCACCGCATCCTCTAAATGGGGCAGATTAACAAAATATGAGGTGACGTACTACCACTTCGGCGTTCACCAGATACGATCGTATTGTATTCTGCTAGAGTAGTAAAGACTGAGTCAACGATGCGCTTGTGCTAGTTTTGCGTTAACTTAGCAAAAGGGAGCTAAGCCACCGCCGCCGTAAGGGAGTCTTTCACATTAGTATGTATGTAATTATAACTAAACTAAACTTATCTTCCTCAATAACAATTGGACTTCGCAGTACTCTGTCTTAGGATCGTATAAGATATTTATATTGTGTTTAGGGAGGGTGTTCCATTAGAATCGTTTTAAATCCTCAGAGGTTCTATGCGTTAGGTCTAACAAATCACGTACAATGAGGCAAACGTTGTTACACGGTTCCCGGTCTCACTAAAGTGGGTACATTGTAAACAGACAAATTAACGTAGTTATAATAATGATTTAAAGCACAAGCGTAAACCTTACCGAGCGTGTACCTTATCAAGGCTGTATTGCAGATATTGGTGCTCAACTGCAAGAGGAGGAGACGTTGGCGTTCCAACATTTATAATACTAAATTATATATATCTTATATTTTTGCATACCCTCTTATCTTCTTAGCTTCATATTGTATTAATATTATAATACTTATGTTTACTAACTGTGGATTCCCAATATTATCTTCACCTTGTACCCCTCCCTGTCCCCTAGCTTACTAAGTCAGGACAGGGTAGTTTGGGTTATAGGAATTCTTCTCTTTTTTATGACGGCGGAAGAGTGTCCAGTCTGGAGACGAGCTCTACAGTGCCTAACGGGGTAGGGTGCGGCACTTTCCCCAAAAAGGGAACCGACCCAAACACTAATATTAACATAATTAGGAAAAACTAAAATTTTATCAGCCTAGGGTAATTAAGGTACTGTCACACATACGTAATCTATGTGCGGTCCCCAACAGAATCGGCGATCATAGATTTGACCGATATACATGTGTATATCAACTACCTCTTATAACGGGCATTTGCAAGTCTTTGGCAGGCTATGTAGGCAAGTGTGTTCGTGTGCTATAACTGTAGATATAGTGGAGCATATATTGTGTGATAAATGTATGTGAACAATTTTTGTTTTTGTTGCGTTTTTACTAATCGTATACGTCATGAGCCCATTTATACATTTGATCGAAGTTTCTACTAGATATTTTTACTAGCGACCAATGTACAAGTGTCGTCAGCGAAATGGTATACAGAACCTGTTTTTATAGCATTACTCAAATCAATAACATAAATTAAGTATTCTGTAAAGTATTCATGTATATTCCAGTATTCTTTTCCAAATTCTCAATATTTCTTGTCTTTTGGAATTTTTCAGTCCAAACACGGAGCATTTTTTCCAATAAATTCGATATGTACTAATAAAGCATTCACAACGTTTAAATCGAAATTAATGCTGTTGTATAGAGATAACACGTCTAAAATACTTAAGTCGAACACAAAAGAATAACAAACGACGACAGTCATGCAGAATATATTGAACATGATGACACAGATCCAGTTGCAGACAAGGAAACTTCTGAGTTCTTGCCTGTTTATACCTAGAAATCTTAGCACGTGTTGGATTTTCGAGACAAGCAAGATATTGTATTAGCTTTTCATAATGTTTGAGATGCAGTTTATTAAATCTCCGATCAAGTAGAAAATGAAGTCAAATGAAACAAAGGGTTGCCATCACAGTGATTATATGATATAAACAAGCACACCGAAATATTAACAAGCAAAACACAGTGGTAAAGATAAGTATTAGTAGTGATAATATTGTCACGAACAGAATAGTTTGCGTAGAGAAAAAGACTGCATCAGTGTTAACGGCCTTAGTACTGATTGTAAATCTCCTTCAATCACATTATAAAGTAATATTTTGGTAGAGGAAACAGTTTGTATACTCTTGATTAAAACGATGATTTGAAATAGATTTTTAAATACGAAAACATGTCTGTTACACTAGGCAGTTTGATGGTGAAACGAAAGTCAAGATAGGCGAGTAATTATTACATACATTTAAATAAATGATGTTTATTATTAAATGTCATGTTTGTTAATCAGATTAATATCTAAAATATATTATTTGTTCCTTCTCGTACAATGAATAACTACAAGCTGGTAAAACACTGAGATAGTAAATCATCATTCGCTTATTACAGATACACAAACTGTAGCACAACAATAATGTAAGAAGTAATAAAGCTTAACAACTGTAAAGGTAGCTCGGCGTCTATGATGAAAAAACCGCACGCGCTCATCTTCTTGAATGATGCCTTCTGTACGCGTTGGATGTTCTTGTAAACTCTTCTTTCTGGATCTAAAATAAAAAAAGCGTAAGGGCATCGAATCAAAGTGACCCCTGTCGCTATTTTGTTTAGTTTTCTAAGTTTTCAGCGAAAAGCCATTTTTATGCATTAAGATTGTAGCCTACTCGTTTGAAACAAGGCACCTTTGTTGAAGTTATTCTTCCGAAGTGCGTTTAAACAAGAAAGTAAAAAAGTGTTTTGAGCCTATTATTACATAAATGATTGGGATTACTATTTTTATCTCGGCAAAATTACCTACATAGTTTGACTTAAGCAATTCAGGAGCTTATGTCAATCTAATATATTTTTGAATTTTCCATCTTCTTATCGTTGATGTCGGCTCTCACTTTGTCTAGGCCCTGAGATATCAGTTAGAAGCACAATAGGTAAAAAAACAATACAAACCAGAACATTGCCTTGACTTCATGAGCATTACACACGTACTCTGAACATCTCTCATTGCTGCATAGAATCTCTCACATTCCACGCATAACCATATGATTAATATTATAAGCTTTATGTTCAAGAAATAAATTGAAAATAGTCGACTAACAAACTGAAATAGTAAAATGCTATTATTGGCTTAATCCATAATCAATTCATTCGAATCGGAGATCACCCATTTTGTTAGGCAATGAGGGATAAAAAATGTTTTGGCCAGGACTAAATTATATATATATAATACTATTATAAAAAAACTATCGACCCACCCCTGCTTCGCACAGATGCAATATACTGATGTAGCGATATGTTATCAAAACAAGGAGATTCCTGTGTCATAACTGAGCTTAAATATTAATATTAACATAAAACTTCCGGTATATATAAAGTGGTTTCCAACGACACCCCACACAATGGGATAGACGAGAAAAAAAACATCCCCACTTTACGTGTAGGGGAGGTACCCTAAAAAACACTTTCTCGGCGTGATTAATATGTATACCCAAGCAAAATTACAGCTTTCTAGTACTAAGTCATTATGATAAGCATTATGTCATTATATAATTATTTTGTTAGTTTTACTTTGTTTTTATCTTGATGTTATTACTATTTTATTCCGCATGACAGTTACACTCTTTTATTATTATGTTTCACTGTGTGCTTTTATCTTAACGTTTAAGTTTTAGTATGTTTAGAGTTAGATGATGTTGTGAGCTGGCGGGTGGTGCAGTCTTGCGAACATCGTACCAGTTATTCGTGTGGTGTTTCTAGCATTGTATATAATTATTTATTTATAGATATTAATTTTATTTTACATATTTATGACATCTAATAACGAATCATTTTATTCTGCCAACGAATCTAGTGCCTCTTCCAGTGATGAAACTTTTACTTCTTTTACAGACACCTTAGGTGTTCTTTTACGCCAAAATTTCAGCCAAAATTCTTGCCGGCTATTTAACGTATGCCACCTCAATGCCCAGAGTATTCCCAGTCACTACAACGAACTATACGACACGTTTTCCGACATCAACGTTCACGCCGTCCTGATTTCCGAGACTTGGCTAAAACTAGAACTGCTTTCAACCACTTACTCGCTCCCCGGTTTTGTTCTTCTTCGGAATGACCGGATCGGTAGGAGGGGGGGTGGTGTAGCCATCTATCTTCGTGATGATTTTCCATTTAAAATTCTAGCTTCTTCTTCTTCCAATGAATCCGCAGAGTTTCTCTTCCTCGAGGTTTGTGTCAAGGGAGTTAAAGCCGTCCTTGGCGTAGTCTATTGCCCTCCTTGCAGTGATTACTTCACTGAATTCGAATCGGTACTTGAATCTTTGGGTTCGAAATATGCACATCACATTGTTATGGGGGATTTTAATACCAACCTCCTTGCCCTCAACTCCCCTCGGTCCCGTAAACTCCTGCACTTAGTCGAGTCAGCAAGTCTGCATGTTTTGCCTCTTCAACCCACTCATCACAATATAGTCGGTGATGATACTTGGCTTGACCTGATCCTGACCTCTAATCCTTCCCTAGTTTCCTCACATGGTCAGCACGATGCTCCTGGCTTTTCCCATCACGACATTATTTTCTTATCCTATGTCCTTAAACCCCCTAAACCAAAACCAACGTTCCAGTACAGGCGTGCCTTTGCGCGTATGAATGGCGAGAGGCTTCAACAAGATGCGTCCAATATTGACTGGTCATCTCTGGAAGCAGCTGCTTCAGTTGATGAAAAAGTCAAATTATTCAACGATGTTGTGGTCAAGCTATTTGACGCCCATGCCCCTATCAAGAAAATCAAGTTGAAGCGTTCGCCTGCGCCTTGGATGAACAGGGGAGTTCGGATGGCAATGCGACGGAGGGACCGCGCGTTTCGGAAGTTTAAAAAGGATCGCTCGGGTGACAATTGGGCCAAGTTTAAGGCTGCTAGGAATCGGTGTAATCAGATGATACGCAACGCTAAACGCCGCCACATCCTAAATAATATCACTTCTTCTTCTCCTGCCGATATTTGGAAGTTCCTTGGAACTTTGGGCATTGGTAAATCGCGCCATTCGGACCTTCCTAACACAATTGGTTTGGACGATCTAAATCGCCATTTCTCCACTGTTCCCACTCTAGATAGTCCAACCAAATGTCAAACCCTTGACTACCTTGCTGGTCTGACGCGTCCCAATATTAACACCTTTGTCTTCACCCCTGTCGACCCGGGAGAGATCAAAAAGATAATCCTTTCCATTAAATCCAAAGCGGTGGGCTGCGATAATATCAGCCGCCATATGATCGTAGCGGCTCTTGATCAACTCCTTCCTGCAATCTCCCACATCATAAACTTTTCCCTTTACACCGGTGTTTTCCCTTCCCTCTGGCGTAAAGCCCTTGTTCGGCCTCTGCCTAAGATACCCAATCCGTCTCTTCCTAGTAATTTTCGCCCAATTTCCATCCTTCCCTTTCTATCTAAAGTGCTCGAGGCCAGTGTTCATAGACAATTCTCCCACTTTATTCACTGCAACTCCCTCATCAGTCCATTTCAATCTGGTTTCAGGCCTGGGCACAGTACCGTCTCAGCTCTCCTTAAAGTGACTGATGATATAAGGCGGGGAATGGAAGACACTAAAGTTACAGTCTTAGTGTTAATTGACTTCTCCAATGCTTTTAATACCGTCAGTCACGAAGTCCTTTTATCCATCCTTTCCTATCTTAAGGTCTCTCGGGAGGCATTGGAATGGTTTTCCTCTTATCTTCAGGGGCGTCAGCAGTCTGTTCGTGCTGGTGACTCTTCGTCGGGTTGGTGTGATCTTGCAGCTGGCGTCCCTCAGGGCGGTATATTATCTCCTCTTTTGTTCTCCATTTTTATTGATCTCATTACCTCTGAACTTCAGACTGCGTATCATCTTTATGCTGACGATTTGCAGCTTTATTGCCAGGCAAGTGTGGACAACATATCCGATGCGATAGAGGAGCTAAACCAGGACTTAGGTGTGGTTAAAAACTGGTCTGATCGTTTTGGGTTGGCAGTTAATCCTACCAAGTGTCAGGCGATCATTGTAGGGAGCACCCACAGTATAAGGAAGCTGAATGGCTTAACTGTGCCACCTGTAATGTTTGACAACTCAGTCATCCCGTTTAGCTCCGATGTTAAAGATCTTGGTCTGCATGTTGACACATGTCTTGACTGGCGGAAGCAGGTCACGACTGTAAGTAAAAAAGTCACCGGAACGCTGCGGTCACTCTATCGGTTGAAAAACCTTCTTCCATCACACATAAAGGCAATGCTTGTACAGTCCCTAATCTTTCCCATAATAGACTATGGTGATGTGTGTTATTATGACCTGAATGCAGATCTCCTCAATAAACTTGACCGCCTTCTAAATAACTGCATTCGATTTGTTTTCAATCTTCGTAAGTATGACCATGTGTCTGCGCATCGATTGCTTTTAAAATGGTTACCCATACGTCAGCGCAGAGAGTTGAGGGCTCTGTCAATGTTGTATTCTATACTCGACAAACCCACTTCCCCTTCTTACCTGACTTCCCATGTTCAATACCTATGCTCTGCCCATAGCAAAAATCTTCGTTCTACAAACAATCGTCTTCTACGATGTCCTTCTCACCGCTCTGGTTTTATTCACTCTTCTTTCTTTGTCCAGGCGGTATTTCTTTGGAATGCGCTTCCTCTGAACATCAGGATGGCAACCAGTCGGTTATCCTTCAAGTTGAAGGCACGTGAACATATTCGTGAAAAGTTGGCAGAATCTTTGCAGCGCTGATTTGCTGGATTTGTTTTCTCCTCTACCAATCGTTATTTCTCCTGACAAAGTTTATTCGGTTTATATGTATGTATCTATGTATCTATGTAATAATAGGCATTAATTTTCAAATTTGCTAGCACTTATTTTGCACCTGCCATGTTTTGTCTCTGCACCACCCTAAGGTTGACTGGTAGAAAATGCCTCAGGCATTAAGTCCGCCTTTGTACAGTATTTTTTTTACCTGTGCATAAAGTTTTAATAAATAAATAAATAAATAAATAAGCCGCGGACAGACAGACAGACGGACATTGCGAAACTATAATAAGGGTTTCTTGTTGACTACGGAACGCTAAAAAATGAATAAATTGTATAATGCTATATATAGATAACCGGT
This sequence comes from Xanthia togata, assembly GCA_963853775.1. Classification (NCBI taxonomy): domain Eukaryota; kingdom Metazoa; phylum Arthropoda; class Insecta; order Lepidoptera; family Noctuidae; genus Xanthia; species Xanthia togata. The sequence goes on along the minus strand of OY970799.1, from coordinate 23,041,753 downwards.
AGTTCGTGGTAGTCCCATAATTTATTAGTACTTCGACTACTTACTTGAGTGTTGCGGTGAAAAGAGAACACCACCCCGAGATTCCGCACATTAACATATGCTGCTTTTATTGTATAAAATGCAATCTGTAAACAAAAACTTTTTTTTTTCTATTTGAACAGGACAAAAGGGGTAGAGTTTTTGCTTTAATGTTACTGACAATGCAACATATTTGGCAAAAAGTGGTAAAGAGGGTAAATTTTCTATAAGAAAAAAGCAGAAAATGTATGATGCTCAACGCACTCATAAAGAACCCTAGTGTAGGACTGAGTGATAGGATTAACTTAATTAACTATTAATGGCGAATTTGCTTTACAAAATCTTTACGATTATATTAAAACTGAAAAGTTTGTTTGTTTGAATGCGCTAACAAATTACTACCAGGTGGATAAAAAATATATTTTGCATTAAGATATTTTAACATCACGCTATACGACGCTACGGGCGCCGAAAAAAAGTAAAAAAGTCAGAATGACCGCTAAGCGGAAAGCGCGAGCGATCTGATGCAACGCGGTAGGTCGGAGGACTAAGCTTCACGCGCTCAAAGTTGTGGACAGAAGCTAGTACATACCAATAGTTAGAACATTTTAAAACAAAAAACAACATAATCGGCTCGGCCTTTATCGAGTAATGCGCTTACCAACGAACAGCATTTCATTATTGTTTAATATAGATTTAACATCTCCTTTGGTTTTTTACTTCTGTAAGTGACATCTTAGGTATGCACAAAGCTAAATAAATATTTTATGATACATATTTGGTTATTTGTTTAAAGAAACTTGTGAAATTGTTGCCAGTTGGTTTTCTTAAATAGGCCCCTGGCAGCACTTACGTCAAATGCTATCTGCAATTGAGTCTTGTTTTTACACAATCTCAATTTATTAAAAATACATTTACCGTTTGTCGAAATGTCACCTCTAAAATCTTGTATGACTCATGTACATTCAAATACGTATCAAACATTATATTCCAGAACTCTTCTCTTTCTGAATCCTCTGTGTTTCTTGAACTCTGGACTGTTTCAATCCACACACGAAGCATTTTTTCTAATAATTTTAATACTATTAAAAAATAAACAACGTTAACATCGAATAGAATACTAGTGAAAAGCTTCGAATAATCAAAAAAATTCATAACGTAAATAAAACCTAAATAAAGGATAAAACTAATAGAAAAAATATTGATGATGCCAACAGAGGTCCAGCTGCAGACAATGAAACCTTTGAGTTTGTTGTTATTTATTTGTAGGACTCTGAGAACGTGTTGGATTTTCAAGACCAACAAGATATTGTAGTAACTGTGCACGATATTTGAGAAGCTGTTGAATAAATCTCCGACCAAGTAGATGGTGAGGTCAGTAAACATGGTCACAAAAAATAACCAACTGTATAGACCCCAATAATTATTCTGAATAATGGCAACGATCGATTCAATATAACAGGCACAGCGGTATAAGAGCACGCAAGACACTTGAATAAAGTTGTAACGATAAGTATTAGCGGTGATAATATTGTCACGAATAGAATACATCGACCGCAAGAATAAACTTAGCATCAAATTCAATGGTCTTAGCACTGATAGTACATCTTCCGCAATCTCATTATTATTGGAAACAACGTTCCTGTTTGCTTTGAAATACGAGAACATGTTTGTTTAACTTAACAGTGCAATGTCAATTGAACTAAAACCTAAAGTATTCTATAGGCAAGTATTTTTCTCATAAATAGAGTTATCTAGTATTTTGTTTCTTATCATTCAGATCGACTTTCGTCATTTATCAAATATTATCGGTGGCTGCTTTTGTGATCAAAATAGATATTAGAATGACTTAAAATAATTCGTTTCTAATCATTGAAACAAGTTAATGAATTCTATTGGACCAACGATTGAATTTAAAAATCCATAAAATAACATCATACCTGTTTTTCCCAGAAGGGATAGGCGATGGTGTCCGTCCCTACATACATAGTCTGTACACCTTGCCACACTTTATGAATCCAAGCTACGCTTTTAATTTACTTTCGCAAAGTTATGTAATTTATAATCAGTTTTATTTTTAAATGGAGATACCGTATTCGGTAACATAATCTCGTACGACGCTCGCGGTGTGAGCCCTAGCATTGTCGAGCATAAATATGAAACCGCCAATAAAATGTACATAGGGCATCCCGTGAGGCTCATGACACTGTTTGATGTACCGATGACTGTTTAGTGCAGGCAGACGTGGCCCAGACACAAAGACAAGCTCTTTCTTACCGTCGGCGTTGATACCTCCCCAAACCGTCCACGAACCGCCGCTAAAGCTGACCTTTTCTTCAATGCAGCATGTGCAAAGCGTTCTCCATCTCTTCTATAGGCCTTGTTCCTTCCGTCGTTACCATACAGCATAATTTTACACTCATCAGAAAAGAGGACTTTGTTCCACTGGAGGTATAACCAATTTAGGAGCTCATGTGCAAAGTTAAGGCGCGCTCTTCGATGGTTTGCAGTTTATTTCAGCCCATTTGCTAGCTTGTGCGGTACCAGTTCACGTTCTTTCAACCTTATTCTAATTGTAGAGTCACTTACAGCCACCCCTATGTACAACATGAAGCTGCTGCTGCAGTTGAAAAGCACAAAAGGCGTCGATTTCGTAAAGAATTTGTTACAATAAATTGATCATCTCGCTCAGAAGCGACCCGATTCCTGCCAGATCCTGAACGGCGCGTGAACAAACCAGTCTCCCGATAGCGTTTTAGACTCTATGAACAGACGACAGGCTTAGATGCAATTTTTCAGTCACAATACGCTGATTAAGTCCAGAATCCAGAAATGACACCACATGGGCGGCTTCTGCGGGCGAAGTATCTATATGTTTTAGAAAAAAAACTTTTTCAGACGTCCCAAAGTCACAGTTAACACATAAAAAACTAATTATTTTAAGATAAACGCTCATTTTTAGTTTTCAAAGGTGAAATGTACTCTAACTTAAACACACATTTGTCTCAAAACAGTGAATCATTTCATTTATACGATAAACTAATGGAATTCTAATTTTGAATTTTGAATTTTCATTTATGGTCAAACTGCCAGCCATACAATCATGTGATTATTTTCATGGAATGAAAACTATTTTGTGTTTAATTAGGACAGAAACCATAAAAACGGAAGTGGTTCGATTTTTCTGATGAGAAGTGTATAAAATACATCTATTACTACTCGTAAGACACACAGTACAAGATCGAGTGGGTATCGGCGAGGTCTTTGCTGGCGTCAAAACAATTTGACAGCAACGAGTCTAGAGTACACACCAGCGCCTTGTTTTTCTTGTGCATGAGCAAACGAGGTAAACGTGGTCTAAGTTCAGGTGGAGTGGAGCGGTACTCCTGGAAAGCATCTTCCAAAGTGATCTGCATACGTGCATTGCATTGGGAACTTACAGATATAACCTCGTCATTATCCTCTTCACCAACGTGGTTGGATCGCGGCGAAGCACTGGGTGAATTTTGTAATTGCACCGCGACCAGTGGCGAAGCAGGCGTAATACGGTTATTTCGTGATTCAAAGCGTATTCGATCAAGTACGGCGTCGCCAACCAGTATATGGTTACGCTAGATGACCCGCACCTGATCTGACAGTCGTTGGGCCGACACGTTGACAGCCGGTTCAAGCACCTGAAACAGAGAGAGCTTGAACTTGACTGCGTACGTGGTCGGATGACCACGGTACGCAGTCAAGTTCCGTCTTCCTTCCATCTCATACGCTGCACACTTCCACCGGGAGCGGGGACCCTATCGGAGGCCGGTGGGACTCGGAGTCCTAAGCTGGCCGGTGGTCGGCCTCTTCCGCGCCGACGTGCTGGTGGTGGTGTCGTCAGCGGCGAGAAGTATTCATCGCTCAAGCTCGACGCAACTGCAGCGGCCGGTATCACTGGACTCACGTCTGGAGCAGAATCCGGCAACTGCGAGGCGGAGCTGTGTGGCGAACCCGAAGATGTTGGATGTGTGTCAGTCAGTTGTCGTGCCCGACTTCACGTCAGCATTTCAGTGTTCTCCGTATGTTACATAGTCCAAAATACAAAAAAATACCACGGAGAAAAAAAATTCAGACCGTCATTTTGACAGTCGGGCCACAGATTATTATTATTATTATTTATTTCTAAAACACAGCCTATATTTCACTGGTTTTAGCCACACAACGAAAACCTCTCAGGGAAACCTCTCACCTTATCTGTGTGCTGGTGAGTCGTTCATTTACATTTTACAATAAATTATAATTGCATACTATGCAATGATACTTTTCTTCTCAAATGGTGATAATGAAATTTGTGGCTACTAAGTATTCTACAACCCTCATCCCGTACACATTATTGAACTTAGGTAATATGTATTTATTTTTAAGTGATATCATTCTCAGAAAGTCAGGTCTTGTTTTTTCGGTTAGCAGCTCAGGTCTATTGACTTGCGGAAATCCTGCGGGCCAGGGCACTGGCCCGCGTGGAGTCACTGGAGACTATGCACAGAGACCCGTGGGGACGCCTATACAAAATGGTGCGGAAGAAACTCCGCCCATGGGCTCCCCCGCTAACGCAGAGTCTCCGGCCGCAGCTTGTGGGGGACGTGGTGAGCGTTCTGTTCCCTTTGAGAGGGGAACATGCCTCTCCGCCCATGGCGCTCCGCCAACGCCGCCGACGACGACGATGCTCTGGAGGTGACCGAGGTAGAGATGAGGGTGGCGGTACGTAGGCTGAATGCCAGAAATACCGCCCCAGGATCCGACGGCTTACCTGGGAAAGCCTGGGTCCTGGCCTCAGAGGCTCTCGGGCCTCGACTAAGGGCGCTCCTACGCGCATGCTTGGAGAGGGGCCAGTTTCCGCTTCGTTGGAAGACGGGGAAACTGGTCCTCATCAAGAATCCAGGGCGCCCTGCGGACTCTCCGTCCGCTTACTGGCCCATAGTGCAGCTTGACGAGGTGGGCAAGCTCTTTGAAAGAGTCATTGCAGACCGCCTCGTCGGGCGGCTGGTGCGGGTGGGGCCGGATTTGGCGGAGAGCCAGTTTGGTTTCCGCAGGGGGCGCTCCATGGTGGACGCCATCATGCGCGTGTAAGCCCTCACGACGGGGAATGCAGTGGCTCGGGGTGGGGTCGTCTTGGTGGTGTCTCTAGACATCGCCAACGCCTTCAAAACCCTGCCCTGGAGTTGCATCAGGGAGGCACTCCGGTATCACCGGATGCCGACCTACCTCTGTCGTGTGGTCGAGGCCTATCTGGTGGACAGGGCCATCATCTACCCCGGTCACCAAGGAGAATAAAACCGGCGAGAGATGTCGTGCGGTGTCCCACAGGGATCGGTCCTGGGGCCGCATCTGTGGGACATCGGATACGACTGGATGCTGTGCGCCGGCCTCCCCAGTGGCGTCAGCTTCGTCAGTTACGCTGACAACACGTTGGTCCTGGCGCAGGGAAGGTCGCATCAGGCGGCGGCCGAACTAGCGACACACGGGGTTGCGACAATCGTGGCCTGAATCCGGCAGTTGGGACTCGAGGTGGCCTTGCACAAGTCCGAGGCCATGTGTTTTCATGGTCCTCGGAACGCGCCACCGTCAGGTTCCCAAATAACGGTAGGAGGGGCTCACATCGGCGTCCGTCAACAATGAAGTATCTGGGACTCGTCCTCGACAGTTGGTGGAACTTCGTGGAGCATTTCCGACGTTTGGCTCCCAGACTGGAGCCGCCCGGGGCTGCCTTGAAGCGGCTCCGGAGGCTATACGCGGGGATCGTGCGGTCCATCGCCATATACGGGGCACCGGTGTGGGCGCGTTCATTGAGGCGGCGCGCACAGTGGATCGAAAATCGGCTGTAGAAGACATAGGATCTCGATTTCTTAAATGTTATTTTTTTGCTGGAAATTACTTTTGCTGATCATTACTTGTTCTATAAAATGTCATATGAAGTATTTGAGTGCACAAATGGAAGAGTTATAATTTTTATTAAAAAAAAAGAGGATATCTCTGGAATCGCAAGGTTGGCCGTTATATCCTTGCACATTGTTATAGTACTATTTATTTGTGAATTTTTGACATACTTAATATCGCGGCATCACTTGCGATTTTTCTTTAAATCTTCAAAATTAAAAAAAAAAAGTTATGATACATTTTAATGCTTAAATATGGCTATACCAAGTGTAATTTACAATATTTTTTATACTTAGACCAAAACATTCTAAGAAATCACAAAGTCGTATTACCTACTTTGTGATTTTCATTTGAAATGACATGGTAATTATGAATTACGTAATACGTAATCTTGACTAATGCCTCAAGTCCAGATTAGCTAATGATTAATAAAACTTAATACCTATATACCTAGTTAAAAGGATACGTACCAAAATAATTTGGGGTACTCGCTAATTTAGCAATTAGTGCAGGATTAACTTAATGAAAGTAATTAGATAAATGTGATACCATCATTAGTCAATAACAATAAATAGTCAAACATTGGATTCACAACTTCAGTTCATTTAGAGCATTTCTAATACTAACATCTATTCTACCGTGTCTTTTTACTCAGTGATCGTGAATAATGGAAAGCATTATTACAAATTTGGATTTGTTTGTTATTCTGAGCAATCAGGATGCTTCGTCTTTCGATCATGAAATATTGTTCAACACACTTGTTATTCGACTGGGCTCTAGCCTTTCAGATGAAGACAGTGTTACCGTGAAAGAATTTTGTCGAAGATTTACACGGGCAGTTCAAAAGAGATGGTTACGATCCCACAGGAAAAGTGAAGTTTTTAGACGTGATTACAGTAATTGGCTTGAGGCAAATATTGACTGGCCAAACTACGTGCAAACCAATTTGCTCATTCAAGAATCAACAAGTGAAAATATTTCTACTGAACCTGTACCTGAACCTGTATCATCAACTTCAACAATGAAATCAACTTCAACGATGACAAAAAGATTTCGAAAGCCGTTTGAAGATCTAAGTAACAAGCAGAAGAAGAGACGATCTGATGAACATATAGGCGATGACCCTAATGAAGTAGCTTATTCAGCTGCAGCACTTTTGAAAGAAGATGGTCGTAAGGATATTGCATCTGTTATTAAGCATATGCTCCAAAATCCAGAAGCAGCAGCAAAAATCAAGGAAATGTTGAACAAACCAGCTCCTTCAACAATATTTTCACCAGAAAAAGCACTGGGTTTGCTACTTTCATTAAAACTATCGAAATGGCAATATATCACATTAAGGGAAACGACTATTTGAGAAGGTTCAAAGGAGATATATCCGTCTTACTATAAAGTGCAAAAAGCTAAGCTACAGTGCTACCCTCCGAAGACATTTGTGACTGTTACGGATTCATCTGCTAAGATTGCACTACAAGCGTTACTAGATTTAACAGTGAACAGAATTTTTTAAACTATTCGTAGTCCTGATGCGATACAAGATAAACAATTGATATTAATATCAAAGTGGGGATTTGACGGTGCATCTAACCAAAGTAGATATAAGCAAAACATAGAGAATGGTCAAGATGATTCCAGCATATTTATGACCTCTTTGGTTCCATTAAAGTTGACAGCTGACGGTGATACCGTATGGGTGAATCCAAAACCCTGCTCACCTAGGTATTGCCGTCCAGTCCAGTTTAGTTTTGTGAAAGAAACCAAAGACGTTGTCATAAATGAAAAAACTGCAATGGATAACGAAATTGAAACTCTCGTTCCCTCAAAATGTCAAGGACACGAAATTAGTCACAAATTAATGATGACGATGATTGACGGCAAAATTTGTACATATCTGTCTGAAGCTAAGTCAAATGCGGCCTGCTACCTGTGTTTGGCTAAGCCTACAGAAATGAATAAGTTAGATGTCATTGCGTCAAAAACCATTTCTTCTGGTGTGTATGAGTTCGGATTATCATCACTTCATGCCCGCATTAATGTGATGGAATGTCTTCTACACATATCGTATCGTCTCGACTTCAAAAAGTGGTCTGCAAAAGGAGAAGATCATCAAGAGTTATTGCATTCACGAAAAAAACTCATTCAAGATCGATTCAAAGATGATCTCAACCATTTTGATTGACATCGTTAAGCAAGAATTAGGCACAACTAACGACGGGAACACAGCAAGGTGGTTTTTTGAATTTCCTGATAAAACTGCAGCGATCATTGGATTAGATGAAGACCTAATACGCAGATTTGCTGTGATTCTGCAAGCTATCACATCTAAAGAGATTGTAGACGTGCCGAAATTTAAAGAATAGGCTAGAACAACCGCTGAAAAATACGTGGAACTGTACGATTGGTACTACATGTCATCAACCGTCCACAAATTGATGATTCACGGAGGGGATTGCATAAAATGCTATTGTACCAATTGGAAGTCTTTCAGAAGAAGCTTCAGAGGCCCGAAACAAAGACTTTAGGAGGTTCAGAGAACACCATTCGAGGAAAAAGAGTAGACAAGCATCAAACGAGGATATCCTCAATATGCTTATCGTCTCTTCTGATCCTCTAATTTCTTCCACAAGACCAAAATTAAATGCCCACAAGAGGCAGACATACTTTAAGGAAACAGTAGAACTACTGAAACTTCAGGATCAGGAAGCTCCGACAGAGTTCTTAGAAGTTATATCTATTGTAGAGCCTGATTCTGAAGTGGATTCTGATGGTGACGAAGTATAAAATAAGTTAACTTTTATTGTTTATGTTAGGTTAAGTTAATATTTTTTTTAAATAATTTGCTTTTATTTTTAATCATACAATAGTTTACCATTTATTGTTATTGACTAATGATCACCTTTATCTAATTACCTTCATTATGGTATGTATCCTTTTAACAGGTATATAGGCATTAAGTTTTATTAATCATTAGCTAATGTGGACTTGAGGCATTAGACAAGATTACATATTATGTAATTCATAATTACCATGTCATTTCAAATAAGTAGGTAATACGACTTTGTGATTTCTTAGAATGTTTTGGTCTAAGCATAAAAAGTATTGTAAGTTACACTTGGTATGGCCATATTTAAGCATTAAAATGTACATATCATGAACATTTTTTATTTTTTTATTTTAACGATTTAAAAAAAAAAATCGCAAGTGATGCCGCAATATTAAGAATGTCAGAAATTCAAAAATAAATAGTACTATAACAATATGTAAGGATATAACGGCCAACCTTGCGATTCCAGAGATATCCTCATTTTTCATGTCAGCTCCATACATTTTTTTCTTATAAAAATTATAACTCTTCCATTTGTGCACACAATTACTTTTATAGAATGATGACATTTTATAGAACAGTAATGATCAGCAAAAGTCATTTCCAGCAAAAAAAATAACATTTATGAAATCGAGATCCTATGTCTTCTACAGCCGATTTTCGATCCACTGTGCGGCGGCCAGCCCGCCGGTTGAACGCATCCCAGAGGGTCATGGCCACCCGGCTGGTCCGGGGATACCGCACGGTCTCCGGTGAGGCGGCGAGCCTCCTTGCCGGATTGCCGCCATGGGATCTGGAGGCAAAAGTCCTCGCGCATATTTGGGAGTAACGCGAGGAGGCGAAATGCCGGGGCTTGACTCCGATGACGCGAGAAATCGTGGCACAGCGGACAGAGCTCCGACGGGATCTCATGGCGTCAAGGAGAGTGCGATTGTCGCAACTCAGAGCTGGGCACGCTACTATTGCGGCGATAAGTCCCCTCTTTGAGGAGTGGCTAGAGAGGCGCCACGGCGTCTTCACTTTCCGCCTGACGCAGGTCCTCACCGGATACGGCTGTTTCGGGAGGTTACTGTTCAGCATCAGGCGGGAGGAAACGCCCTAGTGTCATCACTGCGTGGATCGCCCGGAGGACACGGTGAAGCATACGGTGGAGGTCTGCCCGGCTTGGGCAGAGCACCACCGTGTCCTCGTGGAGGCGATCGGTGGCGAGGATCTCTCGCGTCCGGCCCTGGTCCAGGCCATGGTACGGAGCAAGAGGGAGGCCGTCACCTCCTTCTGCGAAGCAGTAATGCTTGCGAAGGTGGAGGCGGAGCGCGTGATGGAGACGCAAAATTCGCGCCCTCACGCCCCTAGCCGCCGCAGGAGGAGACGCCCTGGGCGTCGGGAATCTATAGCCGATTCCCGGCCACCGTAGGCGCGGGCTTGGCGGAAGGTGAGCAATGGGTAGCTTGCCGTCCGGTAAGGACCAGGCCCGGGTCGACGGCACGTTGCGGGAAAGTCCGAAAGGGATACCGTGGCCCCCTGGCATTGCACAGGCAACGGAAGGAACACGGGTGGGTTTTAGTCAGTAAGAGTCGGACACGCCCTCCTGCTCCACTCTCAGAGCGGGAGAAGTCATTTGAGGATGTCCCAACCAAAAAAAAAAAGGTCTATTGACTTCTTTAATAGTAAAAAATTGTCATCGAATCGCCAAGTCGAGCAAAAACACTTCTAGCAGACATAGAAGCTTCAAATTTAGAATACAATTAGTATTTAGTGTATAAATCAAGGAAAAACTAAAATATTTTGCAATTTCAGTCCAGTTTTCTAGATACACCAGTCAGTAATAAAGGTAGGTAGCTAGATATAATTATGTTGAGCTGACGCATCTCTTTTGGAAGGCAGAACCATAAATACTCGCAGCTATTGAACTGGGCTATAAAGCCAATCTGTGATTGCATTATAAAACAACCAAACATTAGTGATGATTTCTGTATCCAAAAAGGTCTTGCCACAGAATACCTTGCGTGAGGTTTGATGACGCATATTTTCAGGTAGCGGGGGTAGGCATTACCAAGTACCCCAAACTGAATTGGTAGTCCTTCTAAGGACGCTAGGGACCGTGTCTCATTAAAACTCCACCCGGCTGTTTGTGGGCCTATTACTGAATCGACACTATTTATTGAGACACGCTATTCGGACGCAAAGCCGCTAATAGCCGTACCACATCCTCTAAATGGGGCAGATTAACGAAATATGAGGTAAATAATAATAATATTAATAATATTAATAAGCTGGCAACACTAGCAAGTCAACAAACGTCAGAATTTTCTTATCTTATATTTTCCACATTTATTTATTTCCTCAGCCGCATTTAGTCTCAAAAAGTACGAAAAATTACAATAAAACCTTTAGGAATAACAGCAAAAGAAAAATATCATTAAACAAGATAAAATGAAAAATACAAAGAAAAATCAAGCAAAAATGACGGCTGTCAAACTCACCCTACGAGTATAATACAACAATTTCGAAAATGATGAATCTCAAATTAAAACAGAATGTTGACTAGATCAGCTACGAGACGAGCACGCCCACCACCTCCGGACTCGTCGCTCAGCTCCGCCTCACCGCCGCCGGTACCCAGCCCCACTGTTGGCGCTGGGACGACACCAGCCGCGGTAGTTGCGTCGAGCTCGAGTGACGAGTATTTTTCCCCGCCGACGTCGCCAACACCTGTACGTCGGCAGGGGAGAGGCCGGCCACCGAGAAGCTTGGGACTTAGGGGCCAACCGGCCCCGAGCCGGGTCCCTGCTGCCGGTGGTTGTGTGCAGCGCATGAGATGGACTCAGTCTATGAACGAGAACGTCATGCGCGCATATTACGGGTCTACAGAGGGAGGAACTAACCTCACTGCGTACCGTGTTAGGATGCTGTCTCTGTTTCAGGAACTAGAGCCAACCGTCAACGTCTCGGCCCAACGACTGTCGGATCAGGTGCGGGTCATCCAACATAATCACAGGTTGGACGATGCTGTGCTTGATAGGCTGCGCTCAGAGGTACTGAGCAACCAAATCATTATAACTCCGGCACAAACCGCGGCACAAGCGTCTCCAATTAATTAATGTAATCCCGCCGCGGTCCAATCATAGTGTCGAAGTGGAGGATGATAGGGTTGCCACAGTAAGTAGCCAGTGCAACGTCCGATTGAGGAGCGCACTGGAGGATGCGTTCCGTGAGTATAGATACACTCCGACCGATCTTAGACCCCGATTACCACGCCTACCTATGCACAAAAAAAATAGGGCGCTGGTGGGTGCCTTGGACTCGCAGCTTAGAATTTTTTTCGAGAGCAGCGAGGACCTCGTTGATACACACTCGATCCTGTATTGCGCGGCTGTTGCGGCATGTCGTTTAGCTAACGTCAAGTTTCCAAACAGTGACGGAGCTACTCGACCAAAACCAGCCGTACCAGCCTGGCAGAGCAGGATCGAGCGACGTATCAATGGGGCCAGGGTACTCATCGGCAAACTATACTGCTTCAGGGAGGGCAATACACGACCACGAGTGATGCGCTTTGTAAGGCGGGCATTCTCGGGGACTGGAATCAGCCCTCGAGAATACATGTCCCGTGTCACAGAGCGCATCGACTTCCTGAAGCAAAAAGTTTGTGCATGGGCGAGCCGTATTCGGCGGTATAAGCGGCGGGTTGATCGGTACACACAGAATCGCATGTTCCAGAGCGATGAGAGGTGGGTATATAGAGCTTGGGAGCGACCTGAACAAAATGTGACAGACGCGTGCCGCCCGGGTGATGCCGCCACGAGTGCATTCTGGCGCAGCATCTGGTCGGTGCCCGTCTGTCATGCTGAGGCTGACTGGATGCAGGATGTCAGGCGAGTGTGTGAAACTATTCCAGAAATGGAAGCCATACTTATCACGCCATCAGACGTAGCCAGAGCAGTCCGTCCGTTACCGAATTGGAAATCACCGGGCCCGGACGGACTGCACAACTTTTGGTTGAAATGGCTGATTAGTTCACACACTCGCCTGGCATCTCAATTCCAGTCATCCCTAGAGTCTGGGTCGCTACCGCAGTTTCTTACAACAGGCGTTACCCACCTACTCCATAAGTCAGGTAGTCCCGCGGAACCCAAGAATTATAGACCGATCACATGTTTGTCAACGGTCTATAAACTTCTTACATCCATTTTGAGGGAGAAAATTAACACACACATTGTCAATAATTCAATTATGTCTGCCTCTCAAAATGGATGTAGGAATGGGTCCCGCGGTACTAAGGAGTTACTCAGGATTCAGGGCTAAGCAGAACCAAAGTGGACTCAAACTATCGCCCTGGAATATTCCCCGTTTAATCCATACAGGTTCGTCGATCCCGCAAAGATCTGTCGACATGCTGGATAGACTATAAGACGACTCGGTGCCACATACATGGCTCATGTGGGTGCTGGAGTTGTACAAGATAGATACAACTCTACGCTCCTTCCTGAAGTCGTGTATGGGGCAATGGAGGACGGTCCTTCGCTATCCAGGATGTCGACAGATCCAGGGGAACGATGAACCTGTATGGATTAAACGGGGAATATTCCAGGGCGATAGTTTGAGTCCACTTTGGTTCTGCTTAGCCCTGAATCCTCTAAGCACACTGCTGGAGGATTCAGGACTGGGCTATCGATTGAGGAGAGGTGGTCAGGTCATATCTCACCTCCTCTACATGGATGACTTGAAACTCTTTGCCCCCAACAAATTGCGACTGATGGAGCTACTGAAGGTAACTGAAACATTCAGTAGCGCCATCAGGATGGAATTTGGTGTGGACAAATGTGCAGTCATGCATGTAAAGCGAGGGGAGATTATGGAGTCCGAGGGAACTCAACTCACGGACTCCATACACCTTAGATCCCTCTCCTCAAACGAAAGCTATAAGTATTTGGGTATGTCGGAAGCGTTAGGCATCAACGTTGCTGACATGAAGCAATCGTTGAAGGAGCGCTTCTTTGGTCGCCTGAAGAAGGTTTTAATTAGTCTTCTTTCGGGCGGAAACAAGGTGCGCGCCTTCAACGGTTGGGTCATGCCGGTTTTGATGTACTCTTTCGGGATACTCAAATGGACTCAGACCGAACTCGACGCCCTGGACAGGAGGGTCCGTACACTCCTGACCGCAAACCGGATGCCCCACCCACGTTCATCGGTGATGAGACTGTACATCCCGCGGAAATGCGGGGGTCGAGGCTTTTTAAATGCGAAGTCCCTCCATAACCGCGAGGTGTGCAGCCTCAGGGAATATTTTTTAAAAGCCGAAGTGGGTATGCACCGTGATGTGGTAGCAGTGGACAAGGGGCTCACCCCGCTTTCCATGGCTAAAGAGAACTGGCGCAAACCTGTTGTACTTACTACAGATGACCGCAAGGAAGTATGGCAAAGCAAGGAGCTTCACGGGCGCTTCTACCGGGCTCTTCACGAGCCTGGTGTAGATTTCCTAGCGTCCGTATCCTGGCTACGTTTTGGTGACCTTTTCGGGGAAACTGAAGGTTTCGTCTGTGCAATTATGGACGAAGTTATCTTGACGAATAACTACCGGAGACATATTATGAGGGACGGGACGGTTGACGTGTGTCGGGCATGCCACCGTCCGGGTGAGTCCATCAGACATATTATCTCTGGTTGTTCTCGTCTGGCTAACGGCGAGTACTTGCACAGACATAACCAAGTGGTCAGGGTTATTCATCAGCAACTTGCTTTGAAATATAAACTTGTGGATTCTGAGGTACCGTACTACAAGTATGTGCCCGACCCAGTTCTCGAAAATGACCATGTCACGTTGTACTGGGATCGGTCTATCATTACTGACAGGACTATTGTTGCCAATAAGCCTGATATAGTGGTGATAGACCGATTAGCGCGCCGCGCAATGATAGTTGATGTTACCATTCCACATGACGAGAACCTCGTGAAAGCTGAGAAAGAGAAACAAATAAAATATCTCGACTTAGCACACGAGGTTGTCGACATGTGGAATGTGAGCTCGGCTATCATTGTGCCGATTGTCGTAACGGCCAATGGCCTGATGGCCGAAAGCCTCGACCAACATCTCTCGAGGCTCTCGTTAGGCGGTTGGATCAAGGGCCTGATTCAGAAGGCAGTACTTCTCGATACGGCTCGTATTGTGAGGAGGTTCCTATCTCTGCAGCCCTAACCACCGGTAGCTTGGACCCTGATCCCGACACCGGCGGAACACTATTTTTTATATTTTTAAATGTTTTTTATACCCTTTTAAAAAAAAAAAAATATTTAAAAATGTATTTTATATGTTAGAAAAATAAATAAACGATAATATTAATAATAATATAATATTAATATAATAATAATAATATTTCGTTAATCGGCGTTCACCAGATACAATCGGATTGTATTCTGCTACAGACTGAGTCTACGATGCGCTTGTGCTAGTTTTGTGTTAACTTAGCAAAAGGGGGCTAAGCCACCGCCGCCGTAAGTGAGTCTTTAACATTAGTATGTAATTATAACTAAACTAAACATAACTTCCTCAATAACAGTTGGACTTCGCAGTACTCTGTCTTAGGATTGTGTAAGATATTTATATTGTGTTTAGGGAGCGTGTTCCATTAGAATCGTTTTAGTTCCTCAGAGGTTCTATGCGTTAGGTCTAACAAATCACGTACAATGAGGCAAACGTTGTTACACGGTTCCCGGTCTCACTAAAGTGGGTACATTGTAAACAGACAAATTAACGTAGTTATAAATAATGATTTAAAGCGCAAGTGTAAACCTTACCAAGCGTGTACCTTAACAAGGCTGTATTGCAGATATTGGTGCTCAACTGCAAGAGGAGGAGACGTTGGCGTTCCAACATTTATAATCCTAAATTATATATATCATATATTTTTGCATACCCTCTTATCTTCCTAGCTTCATATTGTATTAATATTATAATACTTATGTTTACTAACTGTGGATTCATAATTTATTATCTTCACCTTGTACCCCTCCCTGTCCCCTAGCTTACTAAGTCAGGACAGGGTAGTTTAGGTTATGGGAATTCTTCTCTTTCTTATGACGGTGGAAGAGTGTCCAGTCCGGAGACGAGCCCCACAGTGCCTAACGGGGTAGGGTGCGGCACTTTTCCCAAAAAGGGAACCGACCCAAACACTAATATTAACATAATTAGGAAAAACTAAAATTTTATCAGCCTAGGGTAATTAAGGTACTGTCACACATACGTAATATTTGTGCGGTCCCCAACAGAATCGGCGATCATAGATTTGACCGATATACATGTGTTTATCAACTACCTCTTATAACGGGCATTTGCAAGTCTTTGGCAGGCTATGTAGGCAAGTGTGTTCGTGTGCTATAACTGTAGATATAGTGGAGCATATATTGTGTGATAAATGTATGTGAACAATTTTTTGTTTTTGTTGCGTTTATTACTAATCGTACGTCATGAGCCCATTTACACATTTGGTCGAAGTTTCGTTGAAGGGATTCCTCAGCGTCATGGATATTTTTACTAGCAACCAATGTACAAGTCTCGTCTGCGAAATGATATACAGAACCTGATTTTATAGCATTACTCATATAAAAACATAAATTAAGTATTCTGTAAAGTATTATGTGTATGTATTCTTTTCCAAATTCTCAATATTTCTTGTCTTTTGGAATTTTTCAATCCAAACACGGAGCATGTTTTCCAATAAATTCTATATGTACTAATAAAGCATTCACAACGTTTAAATTGAAATTAATGCTGTTGTATAGCGATAACACATCGAAAATACTTAAGTCGAACACAAAAGAATAACAAACGATGTCGTCGTTTGTTATTCTTTTGTGTTCGACTTAAGTATTTTTGATGCATGCAGAATATTGTCATGCATAATATATTGAACATGATGACACAAGTCCAGTTGCAGACAAGGAAACTTCTGAGTTCCTGCCTGTTTATTCCTAGAAATCTGAGCACGTGTTGGATTTTTGAGACAAGCAAGATATTGAAGTAGCTTTTCATAATGTTTGAGATGCAATTTATTAAATCTCCGATCAAGTAGAAAATGAAGTGAAATGAAACAAAGGGTTGCCATCATAGTGATTATATGATATAAACAAGCACACCGTAATATTAACAAGCAAAACACAGTGGTAAAGATAAGTATTAGTAGTGATAATATTGTCACGAACAGAATAGTTTGCGTAGAGAAAAAGACTGCATCAGTGTTAACGGCCTTAGTACTGATTGTAAATCTCCTTCAATCACATTATAAAGTAATGTTTTGGTAGAGGAAACAGTTAGTATACTCTTGATTAAAACGATGATTTGAAATAGATTTTTAAATACGAAAACATGTCTGTTACACTAGGCAGTTTGATGGTGAAACGAAACAAACTGGTAAAACACTGCAGTAGTAAATCATCATTCGCTTATTACAGATACACAAACTGTAGTACAACAATAACGTATATACTTAAGTCGAACACAAAAGAATAACAAACGATGTCGTCGTTTGTTATTCTTTTGTGTTCGACTTAAGTATTTTTGATGCATGCAGAATATTGTCATGCATAATATATTGAACATGATGACACAAGTCCAGTTGCAGACAAGGAAACTTCTGAGTTCCTGCCTGTTTATTCCTAGAAATCTGAGCACGTGTTGGATTTTTGAGACAAGCAAGATATTGAAGTAGCTTTTCATAAAGTTTGAGATGCAATTTATTAAATCTCCGATCAAGTAGAAAATGAAGTGAAATGAAACAAAGGGTTGCCATCATAGTGATTATATGATATAAACAAGCACACCGTAATATTAACAAGCAAAACACAGTGGTAAAGATAAGTATTAGTAGTGATAATATTGTCACGAACAGAATAGTTTGCGTAGAGAAAAAGACTGCATCAGTGTTAACGGCCTTAGTACTGATTGTAAATCTCCTTCAATCACATTATAAAGTAATGTTTTGGTAGAGGAAACAGTTAGTATACTCTTGATTAAAACGATGATTTGAAATAGATTTTTAAATACGAAAACATGTCTGTTACACTAGGCAGTTTGATGGTGAAACGAAACAAACTGGTAAAACACTGCAGTAGTAAATCATCATTCGCTTATTACAGATACACAAACTGTAGTACAACAATAACGTAAGAAGTAATAAAGCTTAAAAACTGTACAGGTAGCTCGGCATCTATAATGAAAAAGCCGCAAGCGTTCATCTTCTTGAATGATGCCTTCTGTACGCGTTGGATGTTCTTGTAAACTCTTCTTTCTGGATCTAAAATTTAAAAAAAGCGTAAGGACATCGAATCAAACTAGCATAGTGACCCCTATCGCTATTTTGTTTTCAGCAAAAGGCCATTTTCATGCATTAAGATTGTTACCTACTCGTTTGAAACAAGGCACCGTTGTTGAAGTTATTCTTCCGAAGTGCGTTTGAACAAGAAATTAAAAAAATATTTTAAGCCTATTATTACATACATGATTGGGAGAACTATTTCTATCTCGGCAAAATTACCTACACAGTTTGACTTAAGCATTTCAGTAGCTTATGTCAATCTTATACATTTTTGAATTTTCCATATTCCTTATCGCTGATGTCGGCTCTCATTTGTCTAGGCCCTTAGATATCAGTTAGAAGCACAATTGGTAAAAAAAACAATACATACCAGAACATTGCCTTGAATTCATGAGCATTATACACGTACTCTGAACATCTCTCATTGCTGCATAGAATCTCTCACATTCCACGCATAACCATATGATTAAACTTATAAGCTTTATATTCCAAAAATAAATTGAAATTAGTCGACTAAAAAACTGAAATAGTAAAATGCTAATATTGGCTTATTCCATAATCAATTCATTTGAATCGGAGATCACCCATTTTGTTAGGCAATTTGGGATAAAAAAGTTGATGGCCAGGACTGAATTATATGTATACAATACTATTATAAAAAGCTATCGACACACCCCTGATTCGCCCAGATGCAATATACTGATGTAGCGATATCAAGTATATCTTGATATATCTTTCCTGAGATTCTTTGTTGAGATTCCTGTGCCATAACTGAGTTTAAATATTAATATTAACATAAAACTTCCGGTATATATAAAGTGGTTTCCAACGACACCCCACACATTGGGAATGAGATAGACGAAAAAAAAACATCCCCACTTTACGTGTAGGGGAGGTACCCTAAAAAACCACTTTCTCGGCGTTATTAATATGTATACCCAAGCAAAATTACAGCTTTCTAGTACTAAAGTCCGTATTACAGAACGTTCTTCAAGTCCAGTTTGATCTTCAATCATTCCCAATTTACGTGTAGAGGAGGTACCCTAAAAAAAACACTTTCTCGGCGTGATTAATACCCAAGCAAAATTACAGCTTTCTAGTAGTAAGTCATTGAGCTAAGCCGCAGACAGACAGACAGACGGACATTGCGAAACTATAATAAGGGTTTCTTGTTGACTACGGAACGCTAAAAAATGAATTAGTTGTATAATGCTATTTATATAGATAACTGGTATTTCGTGGTAGTCCCATAGTTTATTAGTACTTCGACTACTTACTTTAATATTGCGGTATAAAGAGAACACCACCCCGAGATTCCGCACATTAACATATGCTGCATATATCGTATAAAATGCAATCTGTAAACAAAAATTTTTTTTTCGATTTGACCAGGATATAATTTAATGTAACTGACAATGCAACATATTTGGCAAAAAGTGACAAAGTGGGCAAATTTTCTATAAGTATAGGCGAAAAAAGCAGAAAATCTATGATGCTCAACGCACTCGTGAAGAACCTTAATGTAGGACTGAGTGATAGGAATAAGTTAATTGACTATTAATGGCGAATTTGCTTTTCAAAATCTTTACTATTATATTAAAACTGAAGAGTTTGTTTGTTTGAATGCGCTAACAGATTACTACCAGGTGGATAAAAAATATATTTTGCTTGAAGATAGCCCAATTGTTGAGGAAGGCTATTTTATCATCACGCTATACGATGCTACGGGAGCCGAGAAAAATTAAAAAAGTCAGAATGACCGCTAAGCGAAAAGCGCGAGCGGACGATCTGATGCGACGCGGTAGGTCGGAGGCCAAAACTTCACACAGTCAAAGTTGCGGGCAGAAACTAGTACATACCAATACCGAGAACATTTTAAAACAAAAATCAGCCTAATCGGCTCGGCCTTTATCAAGTAATGCGCTTACCAACGAACAGCATTTCATTTATTTATATAGATTTTACGGGTGCCCTCTACGAGTATCTGGCAGAATCTTGATGCTCCGAAATTTATTTGGCATAACACTCTTGGCATAATCTTGTTTAAACAAATATTTGAAAGTTATAAAAAATATTTAATATAATGATTGTTTGGCCGAATGGTTGTATGTCCGGATTTACAATGGCATACTTTTAAGATGGCAGAATTTTATTTGGAATAATTTTATCAGGCATGTTGCCATTTCTGTAAAATTGTCGCAAGTCGGTTTTATTAAATAGGCCCCTGGCAGCACTTACGACAAATGCCGTCAACACAATTGAGTCTTGTTTTTACACAATCTCTATTTATTAAAAATACACTTACCATTTGTCGAAATGTCACCTCTAAAATTTTGTATGACTCATGTACATTCAAATACGCATCAAACATTATATTCCAGAACTCTTTCCTTTCTGAATCCTCGGTGTTTCTTGAATTCTGGACTGTTTCAATCCACACACGAAGCATTTTTTCTAATAATTTTAATATTATTAAAAAATAAATAACGTTAACATCGAAAAGAAGACTAGTGCAAATCTTCAAATAATCAAAAAAATTCATAACGTAAATAAAACTGAATAAAAGGATAAAACTAATAGAAAACATATTGAGGATGCCAACATAAGTCCAGCTGCAGACAATGAAACCTTTGAGTTTGTTGTTATTTACTTGTAGGACTCTGAGAACGTGTTGGATTTTCAAGACCAACAAGATATTGTAGTAACTGTGCACGATATTTGAGAAGCTGTTTATTAAATCTCCGACCAAGTAGATGGTGAGGTCAGTAAACATGGTCACAAAAAATAACCAATTGTATACACCCCAATAATTATTCTGAATAATGGAAACGATCGAGTCAATATAACAGGCACAGCGGTATAAGAGTATGCAAGACACTTGAATGGAGTTGTAACAATAAGTATTAGCGGTAATAATATTGTCACGAATAGAATACATCGACCGCAAGAATAAACTTTGCATCAAATGTAATGGTCTTAGCACTGATAGTACATCTTCCGCAATCTCATTATTATTGGAAACAACGTTCCTGTTTGCTTTGAAATACGAGAACATGTTTGTTTAACTTAACAGTGCAATGTCAATTGAACTAAAACCTAAAGTATTCGATAGGCAAGTATTTTTATCATAAATAGAGCTATCTAGTATTTTGTTTCTTATCCTTCAGATCGACTTTCGTCATTTATCAAATATTATCGGTGGCAGCTTTTGTGATCAAAATAGATATAAGAATGACTTAAAATAATTAGTTACTAATCATTGAAACAAATTAATTAATTCTATTGGACCAACGAATAAATTTAAAAAATCCATAAAATTACATCATGCCTGTTTTTCCCAGAAGGGATAGGCGATGGGTGCATTTCTACATACATAGTCTGTACACCTTGCCACACTTTATGAATCCAAGCTACGCTTTTAATTGACTTTCGCAAAGTTATTTTTTTAATTTTATAAATCAGTTTTTTTCCCGCTGTCAAAACTTTATTTCATTTATCATCTTAAATACACTTCTCATCAGGATCGAAACACCTTGCAATTTTATGTTTTGTAAGGATTCTCAGAAAAATGTGTTTATTTAGGTATATAATATGTCAAATGCCGTTTAAAAGTGAATAATATGAGGTTTTCAATTCCTATTGTTAATGTTCTAAATTCAAATAAAATTTTCATAGGTTTCTTATTTTGTTTAATAAGTATTTTTTACCCTGTATGGAGTATGAAGGAAATTGACTAAACAACACACATAAATGAAAAAAAAGCTAAGAAACGTTTATTTAATAACTTGTATTCCTTCCCCGAGCTCTTATAACTGCTTCCATACGGTTCTTCATCGATCGGATGAGAGTCATGATCAAATGTTGTGTCATTCCATTCCTCATGGATTGCATTTTGCAGCTGGCTAAGTGTTTCTGGGCCAGGATCTCTTGCACGAATTCATCTTTTTAATTCATCCCAGAGATATTCAATCAGATTCATGTCCGGGCTTCTTGCTGGCAATTCCATAATGGAGATACCGACTTCGGTAACATCATCTCGTACGATTTTCAACCTAGACCTTGCTAGACTTTGTTCCTTCCGTCGTTGCCATACAGCATAATTTTACACTCATCAGAAAAGAGGACCTTCCACTGGAGCTTAACCAATTTAGGTGCTCACGTGCAAAGTTAAGGCGCGCTCTTCGATGGTTTTCAGTTAATTTCGGCCCATTTGCTGGCCAGTGCGGTACCAGTCCACGTTCCTTCAACCTTCTTCTACTTATAGAGTCACTTACAGCCACCCTACGTACAACATGAAACTGCTGCTGCAGTTGAAAAGCATTAATGCGTCGATTTCGTAAAGAAGTTGTTACAATAAATCGATCATTTTGCTCAGAAGTGACCCGATTCCTGCCAGATCCTGAACGGCGCGTGAACAAACCAGTTTCCCGATAGCGTTTGTAACTAACTCTATTTATTTATTTATTTATCGTAAGCACACCAACAGCACAGTCACTTACAATTAAATTAAAATAATATCTAAAATTAGCATTTCAGTAACCATGCAAATGATAGGTATGCATGACATTCACATATGAAATTTAGAGACTTTAAAAACAAAATAAAGTGTGTCTAGTAAATAAACATAAATCTACAACACTGCAAAAATAAACCACTATGAGCTAGATAGATGGGCACTCATCCCACTATTTAAATAGGGAGCGTCTGTATGAAGTGAAACTCCTGGAGAAAATATCAATAGGGTAATCCGTCAAGTTGGACCTTTCATTATATTGCCTTGCCATACGTGTAAGGGGGCTGTTAAATGTAATATTCAAGGTGGACGTAGGTAATTCAAAAATACACGGTGATTGCGCTTACTACGTGGGCTAGGCCTAAAGTTAAAATAGTTTATTAATTGCGCATCAATGGAACCGTTTATAATTTTATGAAGTATTAGTAAGTCCGAATGGTTACGCCTTTCATTTAAGCTAATGATATTAAAGTGCCTTAACCTGTCATTGTAATCAGGTATAGCTTTCCGAATCCCATTTTTCACATATAAATACCGAACAAAACGGGCCTGAACAGATTCAACATTAGTAGTGTAAGTTGAGTACTAGGGAGACCAAATAGTGGAACAATATTCCAAGGTGCTCCTTACTAGTGCATTGTAAAGTAAAATAATGCTACTATTATTACGAAAAGATTTCGACTTACGGATCACAAAACCAAGCATTCTTTTAGCCTTAGTCACTATGCTACCTATGTGATCGCGGAAAGATAGAGATGTATCAAAGAGAACCCCTAAGTCACGGATGACCGACACTCTGCTCAGTACTGACCCATCAATATGATAATCAAATTTAATGTAATTAATTTTATTTAATTTTGTGAATGTAATAGTCTAGCACTTTTTAACATTGAGCGTCATTCTGTTGTTCAAACACCATTGTTGAAGGACATCAAGATCTCTCTGAAGCCTCGCACAATCACTCAGATCCGATATCCTACAATATATTTTTAAATCATCAGCGTAGGCCAAACAGTTGCAATTTATTAAATCTAAAAGATCATTCAGAAATACTCAAAACAGCAAGGAACCCAATTTAGAGCCCTGTGGAAGTCCAGAGCCAGGAGAAAAAGGTATAGATTCATAACCCGCCAAGGCAACTATTTGAGAACGATTAACTAAATAACTCTCAAACCACCGCAACAGAGAGCCATGAATACCAGCGCAATTCAATTTCATTGAGAGAATTGAGTAATCAATATTGATATCAAACCGGGAAACATTGATCATCATTCAGACGATGATTTAACGCTAGCAGCGACGCATGGGTTATTGCCTGCCCACAGTCTCCCGACAAGGATAAACAATTGCCTGGATCATGTCATGATGAAGACTAAATTGTCTGCAAAGGTTCTTTTGCTGGACACTCATGTTACTGATCACCTTCCTGTTGCTTTATTCCAAGAGACTAATAAAGCAACTGCATCCCCACCAAAAAAAAACTCTCTCCGATATGAATATGACGAAATAAAAAAGGAAATTAGTAATCATGATTTTAATCCTATTCTCAGTACTACCGACCCAGACCAAGCAACAAATATTTTAATTGCCGATATTCAAGATATTCAAGCTATCATAAAAAAACATATTAAGATTGTTCAGACACCTAATAGAAAAGCAGTTAAAAAAACCCTGGATGACTGCTGGCTTAGTACGTTGCCTCCGAAATCGCGACAAAATGCACCGACAGGTCAGTAAGTCTCCCAACAACCTAATATTAAAAACGACATACACACGGTACCGCAATTATTGTAATTCCCTACTTAAAAAAATAAAACGAGCCTATGAAAAAGCAGAACTTAAAAAGGCAAATAATAACCCGAGAGCTCCGTGGAAAATAATCAAATCAATCACACATAGTAATCAACAAAGGCACTCTCCTTATGCCCTGCTACAGTCTTCCGTCGCACCGATCGTATCTGTTAATATATAGTCAATAATTTTTTTGTTAGCGCTGGAACAAACCTTGCATCAAAATTTTCTACTGTCACAACGTCCTTTTATTCATCTTCTTCCTCATCTCCAGTTAACTCTTTGGTTATTTCACTGGTTGACGAGGCACTTGTAATAAGCACTACTAAATACGGAATTCGGTCGGGATTTTCCACAGAAGATGTCTCTGATTTCACCAATACCCTCTGTTGGATTTCGTATTCGTTCATAATTTTCATTGTAAAAAAGTAAAAATTATGGGACATTCGAGTAAAAATGACTTGCAAACTGCGTCACTATCCTATCATGTCCCATCCTTTTCCCACATGCACACCTGGACTATCGCTGTCCTTGTCACCACCGACGGTGACTGTGTGAAGATTCTCGAACACTTGAACGAGAGTAGCGTTACTAAGAGCATGCTCCCTTATTAATTTATTACTAATTTACGGTTGCGAATTGCCTGCTGCTGTAGGCCGTTAATTGCTGCTGCAGCTGCTGAATTGGTTTACGGAGAAACACTTCGGTTGCTTGTTCCAGTTTCCGGAACTATAATTACTATATGTATAATTCTCCGTAAACCAATTCAGCAGCTGTAGCTTTCAGGTCTTCTTTGCGGATTGCATGCCAAGAAGGACGAAAGGCAGTGCACGTACCCAAGAATCTTGGTGGCACATAAGAGCAGCCTTAAGTTGGTGATGAACACGCTCAATCATGCCGTTGGCGCAGGGATGGTATGCCGCTGTTCTAATTCTCTTAGTGGCGAAGTGTATCGTCATTCGGTGGAACAGATCAGACTCAAACTGAGTGCCTTGGTCTGTCATAATGACTGACGGTACACCAAAACGGGCAATCCATTCTCGTGTAAAGGTTTCTGCTACCTCCTCCGCAGTGATAGTCCGCATTGGCCAGACCTCAGGCCACCTAGTCGTTCTATCAATAGCTGTCAAACAATATCGGTAGTCACTGCAAATCGGCAGAGAGCCGATGAGGTCAATATGGACATGTTTGAATGGACCATATGGTAGTTCGAAATTACCGATTGGGGAAAAATTATGATGCAATACATTGGCGCGTTGACACGCCTCGCAAGTTCGTGCCCACTCTTTGCAATCCCTGTTGACAGAAGGCCAAACGTAGCGTTCAGTTACCACTAACGATCCCGCAGACTTTGTTGTACAACTTCGACGTAAAATGTCGGCTGTACGACCAATCCCTGCATCTCGTCATACTCAACCATCTACGTTTATCTTCAAAGATCTCTCGTCAGCAACTAACGTTTTTCTTCGTGATGATACAGTCAGACGCCCCTTACAAACACCCTACACAGGTCCATACCAAGTCATTGATCACGCCAGCGATGGAAAAACAATGACTTTGGTCAGTAAGGGTAAAAACGTCGCTGTAAGCATTGATGTCGTCAAGCCGGCTTACATGGAACACGCCAGTCTTGCAGCCCTTGATCCTCCAACTCCAACAAAACCAACTCATACATCCACATCAAAACCTAAACAGCCCGATCCATCTCCAAACGCAGACGCCAATCCAACAACAACTACAAAACTACCATATATTACTCGTTCTGGCAGACGAGCCAAATTCAAGGATTTCTCCGATTCCTGTTAAATTGGTTCATCTTTCTCCGTGGGGGAGTGGTGTGGCTTTACGTATTGTGAATTTGTGAACGCACATTAGTATACGTGGCGTCGCCTGTATTATGTTTAGTTAATTATAAGTAGTAAGGAACGCAGCCTTGTAAGTGGCAACACAAAGCCACGATGCGGGGCGTTACCGATGTAACGTAGCGTCCCTCACCAGTTGGCTTGTAAACCCTCGCAGGACAGACTAGATATTATGTCATTAGTTTATTTTGTCCATTCTAGTTTAATTAGTTATAAGTACTAATAGTGTACCTAACATTAGACTGATACGTGTGATGCATAATTATATTATTATTTACTGCAAGTTGAAGTTTCTCTTCTGCTCTCTAACTACGTTTCACCTCCAATATCGTAAAAGGAGACAGGTGGAATACCTTCCACCTTTGTCACGGTAATATTATCATACAGTATGGTAACTGCCGTATCTTGGAAATAAATGCCTACAGCCGCGCGGTACGTAAACATGCGATAGGGCTGCCCACCTCCAGCATTTTAAATTTGCCTACTTTGTGTTTCCATTTAGTTTTGTGATTGTAAATATACTTTTTTATATAAAAAAATAAAATACTTTGTGAATTGAATAGGAAGTGTTCAATAAAAATGCGTGTAGTTTTTTGATTGGAAGATTTAATTAAAAAACCATGTTTATGTTTGAATAACAAATCAGTCCTATAAATTTGCGACCGAAAAATATTTGCGCCTCGACTGAGACATACGAAATGCTTTACTGAAATACTTAATCTGAGAAAATGTTAACTATCTAGTTACTGACAGACGGTCAAATTTATTTTTCTAGTATTATTCATACACACAGTACAATAAAAAACTATTATTAATAATAAAATACCACGTCTTTAATTAAATGTTTATTAATTTTACCTCAATGGTCCTAGTTTATTATTTATAACTTCAATTACAGCTATATATAGCTATATGTAAGCGGACACGCCCCTTATGACTGGAGGCTTTTATTTAGATATTGTTTACGTTTAGTCTTTATTATTTTTTCTGATTGAGTACAGTTCTCGATATTTTTGGTTGGTATATTGGCGTGTGCTAGCTGACATATGGCTCTAAACATAATTTATAATTTAAATTATGTTTAGTGTTGTTATGTAAATAATTTTGCATACTAATACATAGAATCATTTTTTTTTTCTAATTGAGCAGACAGCTGTGCTGCTGTTGAGTTTGTTGCGCCACTTCTTCGTCCCAGCTAAAGCACTAGGAAGTGGTGAAGGGTGGCGGTTTGTGGGACTGTCTTATGTCTTATGGACTTTGACGTTCGAAAAGTGCTGATTCTCAGCCTAGTTTGAATAAATGACTTTTGAATTTAGAATTTTTACATCTGTCTATGTAATATCAGTCAAATAAATGCAAATAACAAATAGATACATCCTTTCTATTACTACTAAACATTAATTTACGTTTAATAAAATATTGTTGAAACGAAACGTAAGAAAATTTCTATAAGTTATGGTCATCTATCAGTCTGTTTCTGACAGCTGACGTTCATACTGTGATAGATTGTTGTAAACAATCAATAATTATGTGATCAATAAAATTAGATATTCTCCTATAAATATGAATAATCACACATGGCCATAATAAACATTACCTCGTTCTTGAAGTATGTATTAAAGTTTAAGTGATCAGGTTACACAAAGTCAATAACAATTTTATTACTTTATCTAGACACCTACTCTGCTGCTAGTGACAAAGAATAGTATCAAGTAGATAGGCAACCAAAGGCGTAACTTTTATCAAATAAATAATCATTTCAGAATAGCACCTAATATTCAGTTTACAAAACAACAGAAAAGCAATAATTCATTTAACTCATTACCATTGGATCAAACCGCAAATGCAACCGCATATTATGTACCGCAAACAAACGTATTTTCTTTCTTTCTTTCTTCTTTACACTATCTAGTATTCGTTATAACAAGTATACAAAACAATACACCACTCGATCAGCCAATATGACAATATCATTGCAAATTGTATTGAACATCAATATTACATTTTCTGTTAAATAATTCAAATATTAACATAGTCACTCTTTTCATCTGTTGGCACCCACTTTACTCTTGAAGTAAAAGCCACAACAAAATTATTTAGACCCGCAGCAACGGTTCAGACAAAATTAAAAGTTTATTTTAACATTACCACAGCTAAGCACTTTAAAAGTGAAAAACCATAAAATAAATTACTTATTGAATTACTTGCCTTTGACCTTGTCATAATTGCTTACCAACAATTTAAATGATATTCACTATTTCTTACTTATTGGTATGTCAGATCAAGAGAAATTTAAGTTTCATGTACTCTATGACATAGTACAAACTATAAATTCTGGCTTTACTCATACATTATAAAATATTTTTATTTTAATCAAATTGAATATTATGGTTTAATTTATCTGATTTAAATGTTTTTTTTTTGTTCATCAGTTTACCAATTGTTCCTAAAAATGTATCTTTAAATTAAAAATATTTATGAATACCAGAATCTAACATCTGTATTTCAGTAAAACAGTTTAATTTCTGAAAACTTGTACTTAACTTATTCTCTTAACATCATATCCTTTTTTTTAAATACTAGAACCTCTGATATGCCAAGCTCCACTCTATGTGAACACTTGCACTTTTACTCTCAGCCTCATCTTGGTGATTACTAGAATCTATTTGTAATGCCAAGCTTCATCCTGTGTGAATACTTGCATTTCATTGTCAGCCTCATTTTCATGCGAACTACAATCTTAAATCTTTCATGCCAAGTTTAATCTAAGTGAACACTTGCATTTTATTGTCAGCCTCATTTTCATGAGAACTACAATCTTTAAACTTTCATGCCAAGTTTCATGTAAGTGAACATTTGTATCCTATTCTCAGTCTCATTTTTGCGAGAACTAGAATAAATTATAATCTAGCTAAAGTAACCTATACAGTAACAACATACTTAGTTATTATTGGTTTTATAAGCTAAACTTCAATTAGCTGTTCACGAACTAATTTTGGTTCATTACTTAATGGTCTTTCAACTTATCTTTAATCAGTGTAGGTAGGTATTTTTCTTTTTATGAATCATTTTATGCAAATACCAGCCCCAGCCGATCGTTTTCTCATAACAAAACCTCTTTTCAACCGACTTCAAAAAGGAGGAGGTTCTCAATTCGGTTGTTTTTTTTTTTTTTTTGTATGTTTGTTACCCGATTACTGTGCCAATTATGAATTGATTTTGATGATTCTTTTTTTGTTTGGTAGGGCATACTTCACAAGTGGTCCCATATAAATTTGGTCAAGATCTGATGAGGGGTCTTTGAGTTAGCTTCAATAATACGTATTTTTCCCATCTAGTATATGTGGATGATATTCTAATAGTTCCTGTCACTGTAATTTACATAGCAGGTAATGGGTATTCAAATTTTTGTGGGGGTTTTGTGTAGGTACCACAACTAAAAAGTGAAAAATAAAAACTTTTTTTACAAAAAATAAAACCGACTTCCAAAAAAAACACTACAAAGTGAAAAATAACTTTGATTTCGGAAGTTGGTGGCAAAGAAACGAAAATAAAACCCCAAAGACACCGACTTCCGAAATCAAAGTTATTTTTCACTTTGTAATGTTATTTTTGGAAGTCGGTTTTATTTTTTGTGAAAAAGTTTTTCAACCGACTTCAAAAAGGAGGAGGTTCTCAATTCGGTTGTATGTTTTTTTTTTTCAACCGACTTCAAAAAGGAGGAGGTTCTCAATTCGGTTGTATGTTTTTTTTTTTTTTTTTTTGTATGTTTGTTACGCGATTACTCCGCCAGTTATGAATTGATTTAGATGATTATTTATTTGTTTGGTAGGGCAACCTTCAGAAATGGTCCCATATAAATTTGGTGAAGATCTGATGAGGGGTTTTTGAGTTAGCTTCAATAATACGTATTTTTTCCACCTAGTATATGTGGATGATGTTCTGATTGTTCCTGTCACAGTAATTTACACACCAGGTAGTGTGGTATTCAAATGTTTGTTGGGGTTTTTGTATAGGTACCACAACTAAAAAGTGAAAAATGAAAACTTTTTCACAAAAAATAAAACCGACTTCCAAAAAAACCTACATACTGAAAAATAACTTTGATTTCGGAAGTCGGTGGCAAAAAACGAAAATAAATAACCAAAGACACCGACTTCCGAAATCAAAGTTATTTTTCACTATGTAGTGTTTTTTTTTTGGAAGGTTGTTTTATTTTTTGTGAAAAGTTTTTTTATAATTCGGTTAAAATACCAGTTGAAACTTAACTTTAAATAACAAACATTTTGTTTTAAAATTCTAGATTATAAGCTCAAATTTCAAAATAATATCGAAGCAGAGCCTCTAAAGGCTTTACCGAATTTAGCTAATTTGCACCATTTAATCCTTGGAATGGTTTTCAAAGAAGTTACAGCAACTTGCAGCTTCAATTTACAGTCTTACTTTCAGAGTTGGCATCACGAATTGTCATAGTCATGGTGAGTTTAGTCAGCGACCCGGCGACACCAATGGCTTCCAGCAAAGAAGCCGAGCTACCTCCACAATTGTTAAGCTTATTACATTTCATATTATGGTTTTTTTACAGTTTACGTATCTGTAATATAAGTAGTTGTGTACTTTGTCATATTTTTCTTTCGCTTCCATCACCATTGCCCCTTTGCCCCTAAAATTAAGGAGATGCAGAACTGAGTATACTTTTTACAATTTCGGAGGTTCCTATGATCTTGTGCCTGAAACTCTTTCCGGAATGTCTTAGCTGGTGTTTCTCACAGGTAATAAATAAAGCAAGACAAAAAAAATAAAAATAATCTGCAGCACACCTTGAGTTTCCAGTCACGAGCATAAATACATATGTCACTATGGACGGTAATAATATCTGATTTCATGATTTATCCATTAATATATTTTGTCGTCAAGATGACGGCAAACATTCAATATGATCGGCTATGGAGGGAAGGCAAGTAGCAGTACAAATATATGACAACGAAGGAACACCAAAACTATTTGAAGAGATAGGCGACGCCAAAATATATGACGCCACATCGATTTAAAAAAAAATGTGGCATCTCTTACAATGCAATATTATCGGACAAGTCTTGCGTTATAAACATCTGCCTTCTCAGTTAAATATAAAAGATTGATACCTCGTTGCGAAATAAAATATCTGATATCACTTAGGAAAAATCCTAACAGTACATTGTTTCGAGTTTAAAAGCCTACAATTGAATTTAAAAATTCTGAATGATTAATCAATCCCATCGTCAGTGTCATTGAGTCTATTTTAATTATAGTCTTAATTGGAATATTCAAATAATCACTGTAAAACCTATTTAGAATTTTAACAGTCACATAATTTTTTGAAATCTTCATATTTTGCCACTAAAATTGACTTTTCTTAGCAAAAAGTCTTTCCCTAAGGAGAAATGGTAAAGTTTTGATGTTACTGGTCACAACTAGAATTCTGGTACTTTCTAATTTCAGTTGATTATTATTTGCTAGGTCCTTGTTCTTCCCTTTACCCTTCACTGTCTTTCTTCTAATTTACATTTATTTGCAAAGTTCAGTTTTGTAAGCTGTGCCGTAATTTATGAATAAATCACTTATGACATCGTAGACAGATATCGTATATTTTACCTCCATTCCATTAATAAGTTTGTTGTTTTAAATAACATATTCTGAACGTTTTTATGTATATACTCCAATTATCATGAAATGCGGATCTGTATTTTTGAAAGTAGCAGCAGTAAATACTGATTCATCCAAGTCAATCAATCATCCTACCTAGCCTTTTCCCAACTATGTTGGGGTCGGCTTCCATTGTAACCGGATACAGCTGAATACCTGTATTTTACGTGGAGCGACTGCTTATCTGACCTCCACAACCCGTAACTGGGTAATATGATACCCCTTGGTAAGACTCGTTGTCAGACTTTCAGGCTTCTGACGACCCGTAACGACTGTAAAAGATCCACGAATGACAGCTGGGACCAACCGCTTAACGTTCTTTCCGAGGCACGGAGGAGTCTCGATATGTAAAATGGTAACTCATCCACGGACCAACCCCGGCAAGCGTAGCTTAACCTGATGGATCGACCCGTGTGGCTGCTATTACTTTGCCATGGGCTCCTCATTAATTATTATCAATAGAGAGCTATTAGTTTACCCAATACTGGTTTTATTTCTGTTTTAAAAAATGTACGAACGTAAACGAGCGTTTTTAGATCAATCTTGTTAAATTACTCAAATAATGCCGTCAAACTTTTAACAGAATGTAATGTTCTTACTAATGAGTCTTATTTTTGTTTTATATTTCCTAGAGTTTTAATATAACTAATGTATCAAGATATTTAGAAAGATTATTGGTTTCCTAAACGTTGGTGTGATCAGTTCATAAATAAATGTTAATACATTTGAATTCCTCCGTAAAAATAAGACAGACAAGAATGTTATCAAGTAAAATAAAGTTGAAGTTGATGATAAAAACAATGACACAAACTAGAAGTCGCCCCACAGATATCATAACCGTTTGTTACTCATCAATTTTATTAGATATAAGATACACAGAGAATCGTTTATTCTCTTACCTATGCGCTTAATTTATTTATAGAATCAACATAATATAATTTACGAAATGATCATATTTATCCAAGAGGAAGGGGAGATCATATATTTGCATTCTGCTTTATGTTATTTATGGATGCATTGTGTATCTAAATGTTTTCCGCAGACCCGAGACAGAGTAATATAATATATATTACTCTGTCTCGGGTCTGCGGAAAACATATATAATATGTAAAAGTTAAAAAGCAACCTAAATCAATTATTGCTGTCATCTTTTTTGTTCTTTTGTGATCAGTTTCTTGATTATGTTAGCTGTGGACGAAATCCATAAGACAAACTTCGTGTTGCTAATTTTGAAGATCAAAAGTTTTATTTTTTCCTTACCCTCAACAGTTGATTGGTAGATTTTCGTAAAACGATGCTATGCGCGATCGAATAACGGCACAAAAGTCCACTTCACTGCTCTCTCACTTCAGCGAAGATGCTCGATGCGCTACAGTACCGCGGAAATTTTATTAAGATGCGGTAGACCTCATTATGCTGCACATGCATGGTACTTAGTGTCGACCTTTTAAATTTAGTCCACAGCTGGCATGTGTTAAAACAAAAGCAAAAGGCATAGGACAACGTCTTTTTAATACACGTGGTACAAAGGAAAAATCTGCATGCAAGCATATTGCACCTTACCGAGAGCGCCCGTCATTCCCATTCTACGTCGGCGTCATTTGTGAGATCGTCAGTGAGGATGTGGCTTAGATACCTAAATTTTCGTAGAAGCCTTACTGGTAAACCATAAATAAACATTTCTGGGACTGTCTCTGGTCCCTTACCAGCTTTAAACACTAACAGTTCCATTTTCATAACATTATAGAGCATGCCATGGCAACCGACATCATCATCATCCTCATCATTTCAGCCATGGGACCACTGCTGAACATAGGGTTCCCCCAATGATTGGCAACCGACATACTGCTCGCAAATACCCCACTATAGTTGCCTGAGAGCTCTTATTGAGGTGCTCAAGAGGACCGTGTCATCGGCGTAACTTATATTATTAAAGCACACGCCGCCTATGTGGCATCCGGCATCTGCCCTCCTCAGGTCCTCAATAAGACCATTCACGTAGATATTGAAAAGATCCAGAGAAGTCACTCCCCCCTGACGTACGCCAGATTTTAACCTACAATCGCTAGACTGTGCGTCGCCCCATCTAACACTGTTAGTTTGGTTATCGTACCAGCTTTGTAGCATAAACTTACTAGGTAGGTCCGAGTGAACCCCCGAGTCGCGCAATTTACCCCAGAGAATATTCATTCATTAGATCAATTAATGACGACTCAGACCCAAGAAACAGGAATAAACCGAGGTGTTCCGACTTTTCTAATGGTTTACCATATACTTTAACGATAGTATTGCTAGCTCAATCGATAAACCAGGACGGAAACCAAACAGAGTATCATAAACCCTAGCACTTTTCAACAGTAAGGGCTGCACAAGTCGCTTCAGCACCTTACCCAGGACAGTTCCAAGGAAGATTGGTCGGTAGTTGGTCGCAGAAATTGAGATCCACTGTTTTTTTTTTATCCTATTAGCAATATTGTTCTCATTAAGGCTTCAGGTAAGTAAGAGTACTTAATAAATAAATTGAATAGTTCACATAGTTTGAGATATATGAATTTCCCTGCATGAATCAAGTTTTCAATGCTCAGGTTATCATGACCCTCAGATTTACCACGCTTCATACGTCTTATTACGTAAAACGTATCCTGCGGTAAAAATTTGAGATGGCTCAAGTAAGCCTGTATAACGGTACATTATGTTTGCAATTCAACTTTTTAGTACTTTGCCAAAATTTTATGAAGTTCTTGCATTAACAATGTGTAGCAAATAAATCCATTCTAATTGATTCTTCATTACGTTATCACCACTTTAATTTGATTTTGAATATCTTACGATTGATTATTATGATATTATGTAAGTCACCCATAGACGGTCTACCAGCTGTCACCCACCAATTATAATAAAAACGCTGTGCTATGGCATTCTTGCACATGATAATTCCAGCCCGTAACTGGTTTACGTGGCTAACGTGCACTGGAGTCCAACCCGTAACTGTTTATAGCTCCCCCATTTATAGCGTACGCGCGTAGCTATTTATAGAGTATAGTACGAGTACTGTGATATTTTTGTTGTGCTTCAGAGAGTACAACAAAAATATCACAGTACTCGTACAACTTATCAATAAAGGTCATTGGGCAACTAAGTATGGAACCTATACCCACGGCCTACAGAAATTACTATACGAATAAATAATTTATGTCGCATTAGACGCAGATATTGGGAAAAAAAAAAACAATAATAAGGTTAATTATAACAACGCTTAGCAAATTTATTTATTGGTTTTTTGACATGATTTAAAAATAAAATAAGTAAAAATAAAACAAGTATAATAGAAGTTTTTAAGTTTTATTCGACATGATCAATGTCTACAAGAATAATTGCATCGTCTAAAAACGTCGCAAACGCATCTATTTGCTCTTGATGTCGGGCCCAAGACAAAAAATATACTATGCTGGCTATATGCGCGCAGCATCCAATGGTTCGGCGGCCGTGGATACAAGAGCAGTAGTCATCTTTGATACTATCTCTGCCCTGTCTTGTTGGGTTCACCAAAATGCATAGCATTTTTGCTCCTGACATGTCGCGACTGCATTTTTCCTCGTATTAATATTTTGTGGTTAACCAATTCATGGTGCTGGTATAGTTCAACAATGTACATACCATTTGGTCGCAAGGGTTCGTGAACGTATGATCTAGCGATCCTTAAATGGTAGGTGCCCAACGTAAATAGTATCAAATCTTCAAAAGTTAGGCGTGGGAAGTTATCCAAAGCTGCATTACTGGTGCATTTACGTTTACCGCTACCTGGTGACTGGGTGAAATAACGGCGCGCACCCATATATATGCAGCACAGGGTTTGACAGCAACATCAAGCCTTACCAGTTCCAGAAAGACGTACGAGTTGGCGCTGCCCTGCTACAATAAAAACCACGTCGAGTCGCCACAAAACGTATTCCAATTTCACTTCGAGGCGTTTGTAGCATCTATAACTGACTACTATTTGAATTTATAACGGTTTTACCAACATTTAAGTTTCATTGTAATTAGAAGCATTTTATAAGAAAATAATTATAGTTTACACCAGGCAGAGTCGCTTTATTTACCTTGAGAACACAGAAACCAAACATTGGACCTTCGTCGCCGAATAGAAGAAGAATCAGAGCAGAGGTTTGGCCATCCTTTCCTTCTCCCCCTTTTGTTTGTGCTAAAACTATGACTAATTACAGGTAATTCGCCTTTGGTTCGCGTAATCACACCGAGGTGTTTGCAGGAAAACCGTGAGTACCCTTATTTTCATAAATTGCCAAAATGGTTCTAGGTTCGGAAGATTTAGATAAAGCTTCAGTACTTACTAAATCTCCTATACCAGTGTTACAATTACAAAGTGCTTATGATAAATTTCAAGATTTAAATTAAAAAATACCGGCTAAGTGCGAGTCGGACTCGCGCACCGAGGGTTTCGTACAAACCAGTAAGTTTAAAATTATTAAACATATTTTTATTATACGATGTAACTAAATATGTACGTTATTCGCAATTTTTCCTTTATCTGTATCTGCTATAAGACGTTGCTTCATACCAAATTTCAAGATTGTGAGTTCACGGGAAGTACCCTGTAGGTTTCGATTCCCTTGCGAGTGCTGCCTTCCTTTAACTAGAAAGTCGTTAAGCCCAAAAAGTAGTTTTCGAGAAAATGGCAAAAAAACGCGGGCATCGTTGTTTCTTAAAAACTATGATACTCGTACTTAGGTAAATGATTGTTGGACACATCAATTGATATTTCTTTCTATATAACCTAAATAATCTTTTATGTCCAAAAACTCATATTAATTAGTTTTAAAATTCATTTTTCTTATTTTGATTATGCATGTAATCGAGTTATCGAATCTTATTACTGTGCTAAAAGGCCGTTAACCATACCGTAACGGCTTTTTAGTGAAGTAATTTATTTGAAATTTCAACCTTCATAATGTTTGTTAAATTTTGATCAGAAATACTTAACTAAAAAGTTGTTAAGTGAAATAACTGCTTTATAGCCATGACATTCGCTTATATATAAATTTCAATATCTTTCCTAATGAGCGGCTATGGGGCTTTAGATGCTTTTAAGCTAATTATTGCCAATGTGATATGGAACTTTTGTAAAATCTTAACTGCTTTACTTTACTAAAAGGTGGCTTAAAACATTTCGCTTGTGGTTAACTTCTTTATAGCTTAGCATTCTTATGGGAATATGAGAAAAATTAAAGAAACATGTCTTTTAAAAATCAAAAGTATATTTTAAAATTAAAAAGGTAGGTAAATCAAAGGTAACCTGAATATAATTTTAATAGGCAATAATAAAAAAATAACTAATTAATATCTTACAGATCATGAGATCCCTAATTTGGCATGGACAATACACATAATCTATGTTCTTCATTTCATTAACTGTAAATCACATAATCACCACACACACACCCTATGTGATTTACAATTAATGGAAACTTCTCTCTAAATGACTTTAATAAACTAAGGTTACATTAATATCAGTCATGCCATGAGGCAACTTCAGTCTTAATTTATTTTAATATTATCACAAATAAAAGTCATAAAATAATAAAAATCCACTGTGAAAAATAATAAAACATACAAACATAAACAATTCTAAAAACACTTTTCAAGTGTACAAATTAAATGTAAATCAATCCTACTAATATTATAAACGAGCTTTAGCCCGTGGCTTCGCCCGTGTATCTAAATTGAACACATGAGGTACAAAAAGGCACAAAATTATTTAGATCACTAAGTAATAAGTATTTTAGTCTGTACTAAAACACTTATTATTTAGTGACTCTTTTGTGACAGGTCTTTTGATGATGTTCATTATCATCACGAATAATGGGTAAATTTTGCCAGAAAAACATTTTATGATTCGGTATTATCGGTGATAATGTTTTATATATATTCAATTTTCGTTCTTTTTCAATCCTTTTAGGATGCGCACGAAATGTAATTGACAGTTGAGGATTCTTTAGAAACTTGTCGTTTAAAAACTTCAAAGTTATGTAATCTTCAGCAAAATTATTCTTATACTGAAGATCAAAGCTCGATCTCGTGAAACACACCTCAGACATGTTTCTCCGATATGCTCTTGGATTCGCGTTTTGGATGCGTCGCTCTGATACATTGTTTGGATAGTTGATAAAGTCTTGAGGTTGCAAAGACTTCAAAATAACTTTCCCATTATGAGCCGAGGCCACAGCGTCTTCGAAATCAGTAAAGTCGTAAATTTTACTTTTTTTTTTTCATTGAAAGTTCAACTTGATGGTGGAATTGGTCGCAACTCATAAAGGTACTCGTATCTCCTGGTTCAAAATAGTATAATATTATACATTCTGTGGCAATCAAATCACTATTGACAAGGTCAGCTAACATGGAAAATAACAGCCAATTCTTATTCTGAGCCGTGCAATTGTCCATCCAAATATGTATTGCTTTGACATCACGGAAACGTAAGAAAAAGTTGTAATAAGCACTCATTATGTCTTCTTGCTTTCTACCAGCGATACCATCGTGCTAAATAGCCGCAAGTGGTTTAGAGTCCTTGGTGATTTTTCCAACTGGAGCAAAGGTTTGATTAAATGCTGTTAGTCTTGGTCAAAATATAACCGCTTTGAATGTTTCGAGCCTTGGCAGCATTATTACCTTTTCCAAGTCACTACTATAATATATCTGGTTTTCATTTTGTTTTATATATTTATGGGAATCATATAACTGCCTGGCATTCGTGTATTTTTCGTGGTGAACAGCCCACTCCTCGCAAGCTATGCAACTGGATATTATTTCTTTGCGAGCATCATGATTAGTATCACGTGTGTGCAGTGTATATGACTCACAAAGTTCACATTCCTCATTGCCAAGACGAGCAAACGATACATTTATGCTTTTCAAATGTTTTCTAT
This sequence comes from Xanthia togata, assembly GCA_963853775.1. Classification (NCBI taxonomy): domain Eukaryota; kingdom Metazoa; phylum Arthropoda; class Insecta; order Lepidoptera; family Noctuidae; genus Xanthia; species Xanthia togata. The sequence goes on along the minus strand of OY970799.1, from coordinate 23,002,898 downwards.
ACATTTCGTATCCAATTTTTACGTCGGGGTGCTTTGTATAAAAGTCTTTGTACATGAAATTAATGTTTATTTCACTTGGCAAATAGCGACGATTTGGGGCATGCTCACGACGATAATGCGGCGCGGATGGGTTAAAAGATTCGACATGTTTAGTAATAACTTCGCGATCAAATTTTGGAGTTTTACGGTGTTTGCCCCGTTTGTCTATATCATTGTTGTCGTCGAGACAGCTAGATAAAGTTTTATCATTGGTCTTTCCGAAACCCAGTGTGATCAAAAAAAAAGATTTACATACGGAGGTTAAAGTGCCATCTGCTTTCGGTAACGAAAAACACCTTCTCGGGTTTCTTTTTGGTTCAGTAGTGTATTTTCTTTTCGGAATGGCTACCGTATAATTTGATCTTAGAAACACCCCCATCTCTGACTGTGTCATGTTCCAATATTTTCTGTTTACTTGTTCACATTCATCGGTAGTAAAAATAAACGAACATTTTTTAAGGCATTTGTTATCACAGGCATTTTTTATTTTATACTGACATTGCTTCTGATACTGCTTATTCGTTGTTTAAGGCTCGTGCTATGCTTTTTTCGTTTAGGTGGTAGGTTGTTTGATTCTTGGATAGCCTGTTCTGAAGCAATATGTGTTGAAACAGCAACACAAAGGTTCGCATCGATGGTCATACGTCGTTTCCGTAAAGGCAGCTTATTTGGTGTTATGGTTTCCATTGAGTGACATCGAAGAGGTTTTACCTTCCTAGCAATGAATTTTGAAGAATTTATTTTTTTGGAACATTTTCTTGCAGTTTTTGGTTTTTGACGTTTTTCCGTGACATTATCTTCGTCTGTATCGTCACTTCTTCGATCATCTTCAATGGGTTCGTAGTCTTTATCTTTGACAGAGTCATCAGAATCATAATCACCATTATTCGAATCTTCCACGGGACTATCTATTAGAACAGTTTCTTTGCAAAACAATATTCTCATCTAATGCTGAGATTCTCTCTCAACAGGTTGGGTATCGAGTGCAGGACTAACAATTGGCATCGATTCTGCACAAAACAATATTCCCGTCTCTTGCTGTACTGTTTCAACAGGTTGGGTATCGAGTGCAGGAGTATCAATTGGCATCGATTCTGCACAACACAATATTCCCGTATCTTGCTGTATTTCTGTCTCAACAGGTCGGTTATCGAGCGCAAGACTATCAATTTGCGCTTCTGCACAAAACAAATCTGCCTCTTGTTGAGTTTCAAAGTATGAATTATATTATATGAGTTATTAAAATGATGCGAGGTTGCTGTGTTTTGTGTCTCACAAAAGTTTTAGAAAAATTCGGATGTCATAGAATTGTTTACAAAGGAGTAGGTTTTCTTTGCCAATTTTTTTTGTATCATACCTACAGATGATGGGTATTTTTCGAGGTGTGAACTTTTTATAATACCTGTACGGCCGGTCTTACGCCTGTTTGTATTTTGACTATCTAACTGCTGGTCAAGGTTTTCAAAATTCGCTAAGCACATCATATTTTTGATCCTTTGAGAGATTCCGGATCGCCTGAAATAAAATTATTAAACTATGTAAGTTAATAAATTGTATGAAATCTCGAAAACATCTATCCTTACATGTTGTATCTATCTTCATATCCGTGGATTCAGAATACTTTCCTCTCCTTCGCCAGGTAAGCGAATCATAAGAGGCGTTGAAATTGTGCCCGAAAAATGGCAATAGGCTTTCCACATATTTATTTACATTGAATTGATAACAAAGGCGAAACGTGGAAACACAGACTCGGAGAACACTCCAGTCTGCTTACTCCTTTGGGGATTGCAGGCGTCGGGTTATGTATGTATGTATTATCGAAGAACTTCATATCTAAGCAGTTTGAAAACAAAATTCTGTGACCACGATGACCACATCTGTTACCGCCCCGGATCTGTAGCGGCCGAGCGCTGCAAGCAGAAATAGTCCTTACGGTGATTATAGATAGACTATAGATATGAACTTCTTCGATGGTACCTATCTATACAATCCCTAGCAGATGGAATTTATTGAATAAAAATCATAGCGAAATTTCCCGAATAGTGTCTTTGTTTCGTACTAATTCGAAATTATTTAATCTAATAATAATGTTTACTATTTGGTACTACATTATTTATTATGTAAACTTACCTTGTCAAGTATTATCGAAATTTTGGCGGGAATACGGAGTGACGTTGTACACGACCGTGGCAGTCGGTGCTCCGGATGGAAAGGATTGAGTGCGACGGGGTTGCGGACGCTCACCCCCGAAGTAAACGCAGCGCGAGAGTCGGCAAACTGCTTTTTAGCTTCATTTATTTATTTTTTCTCCGTTTTCACCAAACAGACAAGAACTATTTACAAGCAAAGTATTGTGATAAATTTACAAAATTAAATGCTTAGCTAAAAACGTAAGCGTAAACGTTAAGGGCGGATAACTGCGAATAAGTTAAGTTTTTCACTGAAACTGTTATATAAATGCTTAACTATAAAGTAGTTATAGTACTTTTGCGTCTCTATAGTCAAGAATAATCAGATAACGTACTTGTAGTTAAGTAAAAGACCAGAAAATAAACGTCACATCCGGCAGTTATTTTAACGTACATTAAGCGAAGAAGTGTGGGTTAGACGCTTTCAAGTGATGGAATCATCATATACTATGTTAGTTAACGGCCTACAAAATTTTCATATCTCTGGAACTATTTATGTTGTAAAAATGTTTTATAAACGGAGAGATAGAGAATTTTTGATGAGTTTTAATGAAAATAACTCAGTATTATATTTATAAGCAGAAAACTTTAATCACAATAAAACAATAGAAAGTCGTAGCTAAGGATGTCCACAAAACAGTAGTGCTGTGTCTTAAAGTTACTATTAGTAATAATCAACACAGATTATAGAAGGCACGAATTTTAAATACAACACTCCTCCTAAATTAAGGCCTTCTAAAAACATTATTTAGTTTTAAATTTAAACATAGAAACAATAAGTAATTAAGTATTTGTGACTACATGGCAGGATTTTATTCCAATTTTGTCTCTAAGATAGCAAAATTTTGCTTTACACAAAGGTTTAGTTAAGATATCTGCAAACTGCTCATTACTGCACACATAGTTTAAATCAATTATTTTTGTATTATATTTATCCTTAATAAAATGAAACTTAATGTCTATATGTTTGCACCATTTGTGAAAGTTAAAGTTTTTAATTACACTTATAGCACTTTGATTGTCTAAGTTTAAACACACAGACTTTTGATGGAAGACACCAATATCACTCAAAATTTGTTTAACCCATATAGCCTCTTTGGTTGCAGCACAGGCTGCCATGAACTCTGCCTCAGTGGTTGATAGGGCCACTGTTTGCTGTCTCTGACTGGCCCATGTTACTGCTGCTCTATTTTTTGTGAAAACATATCCAGTGACTGAACGTCTAGTGCTTGGGTCATTAGCATAATCTGGATCACTGTAGCCTATTACTATATTAGGCTCAGATGTCCATGTATAGCACAGAGCATAGTCTCTTGTTTCTTTAAGGTATTTGAGAATTTTCTTCACTGCACTCCAGTGACTTTCATTGTAAGAGTTTAAAAATCGACTTACTAGGCTCACAGCAAATAAGATCTCAGGTCGGCTTACTATAGCTAAGTGCATCAGTGATCCAACTGCTTCCCGGTATGGAATATTCTTCTCCGTCTCACCTTCTTCTTTTTCAAATTTTATCTGTGGATCAACTGGAACGTTGTTGGGCTTAGCATTACTCAAATTAAATTTATTTAATAACTTATCAATGTACTTAGATTGGTGTATAATAATGTACTTGTCACTTTTCTCTATTTCAATACCTACAAAATTGGAGACTGAACAAGTTTTTACCTCAAATATTGTCTGTAAAGCATCAATTAACTCCTTTAATGCTGATTTATTATCAACCCATCATCAACATATAAACACAGGTAACATTTTGATCCATTAATAGTGCCAACATACACACATTGATCTGCTTTACTATTGACTAGCCCAAACTTCTTTAAGACAGTATTAAACCTTGCATTCCAACATCTGGGAGCTTGTTTTAAGACATATAAAGATTTGTTAAGCTTACATACCTTATTTGAATTACAGGTCACACCTTCAGGGACAGTCATGTATATGTCTTCTTCAAGTTCACCATTAAGAAAAGCTGTTTTGATGTCTAACTGAATTATTTGAAGGTTATGTTGGGCAGCTTCTGATAGTAATATACGAATGGAATCATACCTGACAGTTGGAGCAAATGTCTCCTGGTAATCAATACCTTTGGTTTGTGCGTAACCTTTTGCACAAAGTCGAGACTTGTAGCGTAGACCATTAGGTTCTTCTTTGATGCGAAACATTATACTTGTATACTATACTTCCTATTAATCGCATATTGGGGGATCTTTCTACAAATGTCCAAGTATTATTTTGCCGATGAGAATCAAGTTCCTCTTCTATTGATTTTATCAATTTTGAGGCATTTTCAGATTTTAATGCTTTTTCATAGTTTTCAGGAATCTCATTGTAGAATAATTGTTCATCGCGGCACAGGTAAGAATTTTCTTCTGTATTTATTTAATTTAATTTTGACTCCTTGTTCTTACTGTTATATTTCTTTCAGGTGAAGATTCTATACTCTCATCAGGGATGTACTCGCTGTCTGATTGTGATTTATTTTAAGTAACACTGTCAAAGGAGTCATCACTTGAGATTTCTTCACGGTCTTCATTGTCAATAGATTTCTCATTAGTAGTTAACTCAATGGGCACATATAATCTCGTTTAATTGTTGATTCTAGAAAAATTGCATCTCTGCTTTTTATTGCTGTTCTTGAGTTAGGTATGATGAACCGATATCCTTTTGTATTTTCACAGTACCCAATATAGATTAATTTTTGAGATTTTGAGTCCCATTTCTTTTGTTTTTCTCTTGGTAAATGAACCATCGCCTCACATCCGAAAGTGCGCATATCGCTGACTTTGGGTTTTTGACCAGTCCAAATTTCTTCTGGTGTTTTATAAGACAGATACTTTGTCGGAGATCGGTTGACAATGTAAGCCGCTGTATGAATTGCTTCAGCCCAATAGATTTTAGGTAAATTGACATTTAACAGCATACATCTTGCTCTTTCTACTAGGATTCTGTTAATGCATTCGGCTGTTCCGTTTTGCTCTGGTGTATACGGTGTGGTTGTTTGATGTATTATTCCAGCATCTTTGAGAAAATTAGAAACATTTCTGTTGACATATTCAAGTCCATTGTCAGATCTGAGAATTTTGATGCTACAATTCAACTGATTCTCAACCTGACTTTTAAATTCCTTGAATTTTTCGAAGACTTCTGACTTTTTATGTATTGTATACACAAATATCTTCTTTGAGTAGTCATCAAGGAACGTCACAAAATATCTGGCTCCACCTAATGACTGATTTTCCATTGGTCCACAGACATCTGAATGGATCAATTCAAGTAGGCTCTTCTAGGTTACTCTGTGACTTTTGATTTTTAAAAGGCAGACATGTTTGTTTTCCTTCCTGACACGTTATACATTTAATATTTTCTTTAACTTGACTTAAGTTTAAATCAGCTCTATTTTCAGTCATTTTCTTCATGCTTTGAAGATTTAGATGACCCAACCGTTGGTGCCACAGGTAAGTATCTTGCTCAATAACATCGCGCTCTGCGTGGATCTTTATGTTTTAAGTTTTGTGAACTCAACGTCTCCTATTGGTCAGTTAAATATTTTTAATATAGTGAGCCTAGCACAAATTGTATGTTCCAGAATAGAATATAAGGAAGTGTATTTTACGAGCCCTGCAACATACGAGTTTAATTTGCTAATCCCGATGACCCCAACACATTCTTATCAAACTTTACTTGGCCACCACTTTGAATAATTTTACTTACAGACAGCAGGTTGGCAGCAAGTCCAGGCACATATATTATAACACAGTAGTAAACAATATTTCATTTAGTTGACCTCTTTCGTCATAAACACTTAAGTTTAATTTGCCTGAGCTTTGAACTGGTAGTGTTTTATTATCTGCTACTTTAATGCTTCTTATGGGTGCGTTTGTTTCTTCTTTTAGTAAAGTGTTGTGTTTTGTCATGTGAACAGAAGCGCCAGAATCAACATACCATGCATTGGAGAAGTCAGAAGAAGCTATAAATACTGCGGCATAATGAGAGCTAGTTTGCTTATCTGCAGTCTTCTGATATTTTTTAGGTTTGGATTTACACTCTGGACTTTTATGACCATACTTGTTGCATTTATAGCAGCGGGGTCCTTTTGAATTTCTCTTGTTTTTATTTTGAAATCTCTGACTTGAAGCAAATGCTGATGAATCACTGTCAGTTTGTTTAACATCTTGTAAAATTTTTGCCTTCACTGAGTCAGAGCATATCTTAATACCTGAACTTTCTAGGGCTAATAACATTGGCTTATAACTTTTGGGCAGACCGGAGAGCAGAAGTGTACCCAACCACTCATCGTCCACATGGAAGCCAATGTTCCGTAATTTATGTGCTGTCGTCATTACTTTGCTTACATATTCTTCTACATTTAGACATCCAGCTAATGTAGTATTGCATAAGTCACGCAGCAGATCAACTCGGCGTGTTAGCCCGGAGTCGTCAAAAGCGCGAGATAAGTTTTCCCAAACTTGTTTTGCAGTGCTTGCTTCTTGTAAATGAACATAATTTATCGGATCGACAAGAAGTATTATCTTCGTTCTCGCTTTAGTGTCACGTTTTTGATCAACTTTACCAAGTTCAGGTTGTGCATTCGATCTCTTCATGCTGTAGATAAGTTTTGACCGCAAAACGCCATGTATTGTAATTATCACGGCCCGTTAACTTTTCAACTAATGCTGTTTACGCCTACATTATTGTGAGGACGTTCAGTGTGTGTGTGTCACCTTTGCCATTCTAAAAGGCCAGGCGCCGTACAGATTTATTTTACTTTTACCGTCACGTTTTATTATAATCTTGGAAAAATTTCTATCATTCGTCGCGAACTTGTACGCTCCACATATTATTTGTAAAATACAGTTTATTTAAAATTAAACAACCATACCTCGATACGGGAGTTTCATTGAAGATCACTGAAGCCCCAACATCTGGCGACCTACGACAAAACCTGCAACTTTGGCGAAAACAAGTTCGATCATTGTGACCACGCGCTGCCGGTGCAGCCATTGCGCCGCAGCTACTTTTCATATAATCAAGCATCATACCTGGGTTCCCTGGAGGTGTACCAGCCATTGCAGCCACCGCCGGTTAGCGATCAACATTCAGCATCGTACCGCAGCCTCGGCCAATGCAGCTAAGTGCCCATTATTCCTGGTGAATTCCCTATTACCTACTTAACCCTTACCTTTTATACCCTTACCCATAATAAATCTATCCAATACCTATTTAAAATAGCTTCTACTTATGAGTGCATTAATGTATGTAATCATTGTAGTGTCTTAAAATAATTACATCAATACACCATACGCAGTTCATTAAAGTAGATTCATATTATCTATTGGTTAGCGTTTTTACTGTCAATACCAATATAATAGTAAGCTATTTTCTTATGATACTATCATAGTTTTTATCCGTGTTTCCCAACAGACTTATAGCTGTTACTATAAGCATATATTTCACCCAACTCGCCGAACATTCCAGGCCGATCCCTCCGTGTAACGCAACTTCGGGCCGCCGCAGCTGCACCACAGCTGCACCGGGCCGCCTCAGGTGACGTTAGGCGAGGAGCGTGAGCTAAGTTTTTAGTTTTTTTACATTATCACCACCTAGTTTGTGTCTGTATTTCCATAGTCAAACCTACTTGGAAACAAATAGTTTATTCAATCCGATTTAACATTTACCTTATTAGCAAGATTTGAGTTCACAATGGGTAAAGATTATGGAGGTGATTCTAGCACAAGCAATCCTCAAGAATTACAGGATCTTTTAGTGAAACGTAGTTCCATAAAAGGTCAAATCACAAAATTTAGAAACTTTTTATCAAAAGTTACCTCTAAAGAATCACTTACTCAGATTGAGTTAGCCGAATTAACCATAAAACTAAGCAAATTTGAATCTATAAATAACCGTTTTGATGACTTGCAAAATCAGATAGAAGTATTAAACTCTAACAATTTATCTAATGAGATTGATGAACGTGATATTACCGAACAACTATTTATATCTAACATTGCAATTGTTCAAAGTATTACACAAAAACATAACTCGAACCGTCATGATGAAAGTAATTACAAGGATTTAAATTCAACACAGATAACTACAGGTCCATGTAATCACGATCATCATGATATAGGTTTTAAATTAACTCAAATTCAAGTAGCTAAATTCGACGGATCTTGCTTTCGTTGGCTTGAGTTTCGTGACACATTCTTATCTATAGTACATAATAACGAACGCGTCGCTCCCATTCACAAATTCCACTATCTTGTTTCGTACTTGACTGATGGCGATGCAGCGCGCATTATTGCTAATTTAGAGGTATCCAGCGCAAATTATGCGTGTGCGTGGAAATTATTATGTGATAGATATGACAATGCACGACAATTAATAACTCACCATATAAATTCATTATTATACATAAAACCAATCATAAGCGAATCTGATAAATCATTACGATTCCTTGTGGATCATATAAATAAAAACTTACGTGCTTTAACTAGTCTCGGTCTAGGTTCACGTGACTGGGATATTTTACTCATTCACATAATGAGCCCCAAGCTTGATAGCCACACCGAATCCAAATGGGAAGAATACCGGGGCACGTTGGATACTAACATACCAAATTTGCAACATTTTTTCAAGTTTCTTATTGATCGCGCTGATGTACTTGAGTCAATAAATAGCAGCCATCCATACGCTAAACCTAAGACTCAGATAACGCCAAGGCTTATAGATTCAAACAATAAAATAAAATCTCATCAGTCATACATTTCTAATAATGAAGACGATAATACTTCTGATATATCGTGCGGCGTTTGTAATGGTAATCATCGCCTATATGATTGTCCCACTTTTTTGGCTAAGAGTGTGGATGATCGTATCAGTGATGTAAGCAGATTGAAGCTTTGTCACAACTGTTTAAGATCTGGCCATTCTGCACGCAATTGTCGCATGCATCCGTGTCGCATGTGCAATAACAGGCACAATAGACTCTTGCATAAAAACACCAAACTTGGTAACAAAAATATTTCCAGTGTTGTCACCATTTCACCCGACATCACTGATGACACTATCGTTAATTATTCGAATCAAAGTAACCATCAAGTTCTACTGTCTACTGCATATATTGAGGTAGCTAATCCTACAAATAATCAAACACAGAAGGTTCGTGCTCTTTTAGATTGCGGTAGTCAGTCATCATTTATTACTCAATCTCTTAAAACAAAACTGCTTTTAGAACCGACTACCACTTTGCATGTCAATGTCATTGGCATAGGAAATAAAACCACCTCTCAGGCTACAGAAACTTGCGTGGTTCAGTTGAAATCTTTGATGAAGCATTTCACCGTCACTTCTTCTTTTCTGGTGTTGCCAGTGTTGACTGGTAATGTCCCTAGGATACCCGTTGACTTTAAAAAACTTAATATTTCGAGAGATTACTTTTTAGCCGACCCTTACTTCCACCAACCAGCACCTGTTGATGTCATCATCGGTGCCGATATCTTCTGGGACATCATTAGCCGCGATCAACTCTCTCTCGGTCTTAATTAACCTGTATTGAGAACCACTGAATTCGGTTGGTTAGTTTCAGGTCCTATGTATTTTAATTTACCCACAAATAATAAGTTAAATGAGATTGATAATAATATAGACTCTAATCATTCAGTCATTTCTTATCATGTGTCGTCTGTTGACGAAATACATCAAGAACTAACAAAATTCTGGGACTTAGAAAATGTTCCCAAAACTAAACCACATATGAGTCATAGCGAGAAGGCATGCGAAACACATTTTTTATCGCACACCATTCGTTTAGAAACAGGTAGATTCGCAGTTAGTTTACCCTTAAATGATACACCTGATTGTCATGGTGAATCTTATTCACTAGCTAAAAAACGCTTGTTAAATCTAGAAAAGCGATTTCGCAAACAACCACATGTGAAATCGCAATACGTTGAATTTATGCGTGAGTACACAGACTTAGGTCACCTTTCAGAATCCGCTATACCTATACCTTCTACATCTTACTTCCTCTGCCATCTATTTATTTATTTATTTATATATACTTTATTGTACACCACAAAAACACATAACAAAAAGAAAAAAAATAACACTACAAAAATGGGCGGCCTTATCGCTGCCATCACGCTGTCTTCAAAGATAGTAGTGAGTCTACGAGAATTAGAGTCGTATTTGACGGGTCGGCTCCTACTTCATCGGGTCAGTCTGTCAATGACATCCTCATGGTTGGGCCTAATATGCAGGACTCGCTGTTCTCCATCTTAATAAGAGCTCGACAACATAAGTTCCTCCTCACGGGTGACGTCGAGAAAATGTACCGTCAAATCCGTGTCCATGAGGAGGATCGCAATCTTCAACTTATTTTGTGGAGAGAGAATGAGTCTTTGCCCATCAAAACTCTTCGTCTGGGTACTGTGACTTACGGAATGGCAAGTTTCAGCTACTTGAGCACTCGGTGTCTATGGCAGATTGGTGAAGAATCTTCTGATCCTATAGTTAAGGATATAATTCAACATGATTTCTTTGTGGACGATCTTATTACCGGTTCTGAAAGTGAGGATACCCTACGTTATATTCACCAATCTGTAACTGAAGAATTGAAGAGGGGATGCTTTAATCTTCGTAAGTTTAAGACTAATTTACCATCATTGTTCGATTCAAATACTCAAACTGATGATAATCTTTTAGTAAGTGAGTCAACTAGTACACTAGGCATGGGATGGAACCCATCAACCGATCAGTTACATTTTCCTATCAAATGCCCACTTTTCTCTAACAATAATTTAACTAAAAGATCCTTTCTATCGTCTCTTTTTAAGATCTTTGACCCCTTAGGACTGATTAGTCCGTGTGTAATACAAATGAAAATATTGTTACAACAACTGTGGCTGCATAATTTAACTTGGGACTCCAGTCCCAAATGAAGTTCAAAGAGACTGGAACCATTTTATACAGTTTTTACCTTCTCTGTTAGCTCTAGAAGTTCCACGGCGTGTGCTCTGTAATGAACCTGCATCTGTGGAATAACATTCATTCAGTGATTCATCCCAACATGCATACGGAGCTTGCATTTATTTACGTTCGGTTAATGCTGCGAACGAGGTCACAGTCAATTTGCTTTGTTCAAAATCTAAAGTAGCTCCGATTAAAAGTACGACTATTCCTCGTCTAGAATTGTGCGCTGCCCTACTGGCAGCAAGGTTATGCAAGGCTGTCAGGAAGTCACTGCGATATGAAATTCAGCATCAAGTACACTGGTGCGATTCGTCAGTAGTGCTAGCCTGGCTCCACACCAGTTTTATAAATTTAAAAACTTTTGTAGCTAATAGGATTTCGGAGATCTGTGAGCTAACAGACGCCTCCTCGTGGCGCTATGTGCCCACATCTGTCAATCCTGCAGACCTCATATCCAGAGGAATCCGTCCAGATAAGCTCGGAAGTACCAACCTATGGTGGTCAGGCCCACCATTCCTCACTGAGCCTGAAAGTGATTGGCCTATCTTAAAACCTAATAAAATTAATACTAATGACTTACCGGAAACTAAACCTAATTATACTACCACTCATGTTGCTACTCAAAATGAATCTGTAATCAATTTTAAAGATTTTTCTAGCTTAACTAAACTAAAACGATCTTTCGCTTATGTGCTAAGATTTATTAATAATTTAAAAACTAAACAAGATAAAATTCTCGGCAATCTGAATGTTGATGAATTAAATAGTTCCTTTCTTTATTTGTGTCGTCTCGCACAACAAGAATCATTCTTCTGTGAATATAACTTACTATGTAACAATAAGGCTTTAAGTTCTAAATCAAATATTTTATCATTGACTCCATTTTTAAGTGACGACAAGGTCATCCGAGTTGGTGGCCGACTAGACTCATCTGATTATAATTATAATAAAAAACACCCTGTTCTCCTGCATGCTTCGCATCATTTTACCAAATTGATTTTCGTGTACGAACATAAGCGCGGATTGCACGCTGGGCCACAATTATTGTTGGCCGTTGTCAGGGAATACGTTTGGCCGATTAACGGCAGAAATTTAGCTAGACGCATTTTTCATAACTGCTCCCGGTGCCGACGCTTGCAGGGCAAGACTATTGCACCAATAATGGGACATTTGCCCTCACAACGTGTTACGCCGAATTTTCCATTTCATACCGTAGGAATTGATTTCGCTGGCCCATTCCTTATTGTAAACAGAAAGGGACGTGGTGCTTCGTTAGTCAAGTGCTATCTTTGTTTTTTTATATGCCTTCGATATAAAATTTCTCACCTCGAAGCCGTGAGCGATCTATCAAGGGACGCTTTTATTATGACATTCCGAAGGTTTGTGTCACGTAGAGGCAGGCCGGCTGAAGTATTCTGCGACAATGGACGCAACTTTGTCGCAGGAGCTAAAGAAATTAATAATTTTTTAAAGATTTACCTACACGATCTGTCTGATTTTGCATGTTCGGAAGGCATTCAGTTTTACTTTTCACCAGCTTACGCTCCTCATTTTGGCGGCATTTTTGAGGCCGGTATCCGTTCTGCAAAATTTCATGTTAGGCGAGTAATGGGTAATTCTCATTTAAGTTTTAAAGAACTTCAAACTCTTTTCGCTCAGGTAGAAGCTGTGTTAAATAGTAGACCTCTCTGTCCTTTATCCGCCTCTCCTGACGATTTCCATTGCCTTACTCCTGGGCATTTTCTCATTGGTCGGGCTCTTACCGCACTTCCTGAACCAGCTTTAGAGGATTGCCACTCAACCAACTTGCAGCGCTATGCCAGGCTGCAGCAAATATACCAGCATTTTTGGCGACGCTGGCAATGCGAGTACATCGCCGAGTTGCAGCTTCGCCGTAAATGGAGGACCAACGCCGACGTAGTCAAGATTGGGGACATGGTCCTGCTGAAAGAAGATGGCGTACCACCACTTTGTTGGAGGCTTGGACGCATTACACGGCTCTTCCCAGGACTGGATGGGGTTGCACGAGTAGCCGACATAAACACGAAAAGAGAAACTATACGACGCCCTCTTGTTCGCATCTGCCCCTTGCCGACCGAAGAGGAACTACTTAAGGGTTGAAACCTCTCCTCTGAGTTTCAACGGAGGGAGGTTGTTTACGCCTACATTATTGTGAGGACGTTCAGTGTGTGTGTGTCACCTTTGCCATTCTAAAAGGCCAGGCGCCGTACAGATTTATTTTACTTTTACCGTCACGTTTTATTATAATCTTGGAAAAATTTCCATCATCGTCGCGAACTTGTACGCTCTACATATTATTTGTAAAATACAGTTTATTTAAAATTAAACAACCATACCTCGATACGGGAGTTTCATTGAAGATCACTGAAGCCCCAACAAATGCCAATGAGTTATTTGAAGACATTTTAGTTGGGTAGATTCGAAGATGAAAGTTCGAGAAAAATGTGTACGTTTTAGGTTAGGTTTTAATTTTTTACTCGTGATTTTTACACACTGATTCCACTGACTTTTCGCACTGATTTTATTTACGAGCTTTCTGGGCCCATAACCTGATGAGTTTTAATGAAAATAACTCAGTATTATATTTTTTATAAGCAGAAAACTTTAATCAGAATAAAACAATAGGTACTCGTAGCTAGCAATACTGGTAGCCGGTCGTCTTAAAAAACGATCTAGGTTAATTTAATTTAGAAAATTATTAAAAAGTGTTATAATTATGTTAAATTAGTGTATTATAGTCGTATTTAGTTATTAATTAGTATATTCAGTGATTATACAGTGTTTTTTGTCGCGTGAACTTCGCTCAAAAAGGATATAAACCGGCTGTCAACTCGACCAACCCAACGGTGACGGATTTCAAAATTTCATCAATCCCGGGGAGTATTTTGTTTTATTTAACTTATTCTACCTATTATTTACATGACGCAGAACATCACAAAATACTGCTCAGGTTTCTGAGCTACGTCCATCACACACTGGCACGGTTTATGTCTCCTTTTGCTTGACAACTAGTGGAAGCAAAATCGAAGACGAAAACATTCGCCCAGACAGCAAACACTACATAATTTACTTCACAAAAAATAGGCTCATTAGCCCTTATTGCTTATTAATATTATCTAAACCTGTAATGTGTCATAGACTTGTATTGTCAATCAAGTTTCTTTAATAAAATCAGTGTACTTAGTCCTTGTAACTTTACTTTTGTTTAACTTTAGACATCAGTTTATATTATTACTACACATTATTATTATACCTCGGTGTTAAATTACTAGTGTCAATCATTAAATTAATGTTAAAAATATAGATTTACAATCACTTTACTATAGCAGGTAGTACCTACCCCCAACCTTTTTGCAAACTTAATTTTGTTGTATTTCCCTTTTATTTTTAGAATTTTAATATCTCAAATAAGACATACCTGTGATTGATTAAATTATCATCCCATAATTGAGATTACATACTCTTCTTAACTTTTATTCCTTTGTTTTCTTTCAATTCTGAATAATATTTAATTTTATACTCCCATTAGTCCCTTCATCTTAGTACTTACTATCCACATCTTATCCCTCTCTCTTATTCCTTTTACTCACTTAGCTTTCACTTCTCTTATTCCAGGGTGCCCCTAGGGTTGGCTTGTCAATATGTTGACACGTAGAGCTGCATCCTTGGAGGAAAAACTGAAGGCTACTTTGAAAGAGTTGGAATCCAGTAAAAACCAGTGCGATCAACTGCTACAGGAAAGAGAAGACAGTGAGGTGGAAGTGCAATATATTAATAAAAAGAACACTGAGCTTAAGAGCCAGTTGGCCGAACTACATATTCAGCATATGGACATACTAGACCAGCATCAACAACTCCGTCAACTTGTGTCAAATTTCCAGCAATGTAGTGACACCCATGAACTGGCTTTGAGACGGATATCTGAATTGGAACTGGAATTAAGCAGGGCCCACGACACAATAACCTGTTTGGAATCTCTCAAAGCCGGTGAAGAGTCTGCGATCACCTGCAGTCTTTATGATGAGTTGGTTGGTAGCGGGTCTGGACCCACATGTGTTGAGCCAATTGTAACAATAGACTTAACTGATGAAACTATCACTAAATGCAATTTGTTTACTAGCCATAATAAGTTAAAATTAATAGATTAATTAGAAAAATTAAAAAATCACTGAAACGCCAAAAAGTTAACAAATTAAATATAAAACTTAGGCAAAAAAATCTAAATTTAATTAAAGAATTAAAGAAGTGTAATAGTGAACTACAATTATGTAATACAATGTATAATACAGACACTCAGCACCTACAGGATGAATTGTTTGTTAGGGAATATGCTCTAAAGGATATCTTTAGTAAATATGAGGCTTCTCAACAAGACCTGAGTAAGCGCTTGCAGGAGGCCAATGAATTGGCTGACCTGGTCAAGTACAACGCCGAGAGGTATGAGTCTCTGACAAATAACCTCTCTTTTAGCTGTGCCTGCTCCCATGAGCCCCAACCTCAACTGGTTACACCTACACCCTCAGTGGCTCAGCCTGTAGGTAGCTGTTTGGATGGCAAAAATAATAATAATTTGATTAACACAACCTATGTATTTTCGGACAAATTTGGTCAAGGTATCGGTCGTATATTTAATCAGTGTT
Organism: Xanthia togata; assembly: GCA_963853775.1. NCBI lineage: Eukaryota > Metazoa > Arthropoda > Insecta > Lepidoptera > Noctuidae > Xanthia > Xanthia togata. The sequence continues at coordinate 22,987,036 of OY970799.1, read as the reverse complement.
CACAACAATATGTAATTAATAATTGTTTACCCGGTGCCAGTATTAGCCAATTAATTAATAATATTAAACTGACACAAATAAACCCCAGTTCCACTGTTATATTACTATACGGGGACAGTTTAATTGTAAGAAAAAAGGACATAATTGAATGTGTCCATTTGATGTTACATCTCAATGAAACTAATAAATGTAAATTTATTTTCTGTGCCTTGCCTTATTCTCGATATTTGTCTAATGAGACAAATAGGCACATTTATAAATTAAATATGTTAATTTATAATAGGACCTGTCGTCACAGTGACGCTATTTTATATTTTGATTGTAATCAATTCATTACTGATTATAAACTGACAAATTATACAATGTATTTGCCACCTAGTTGTAGAAGACAAATTGCTAATCTTTTAGCATACAATATACACAGTGACACTGGTACCTGTAGTGTACCATCGATTACTGTTAGTAGTGGTACTAACACTACTTTTGATACGCCTAGTAGTTTAAACTATTAGGAGCGACAACGGATGAGCCGTATATATTGAACGTTGTTCATCAAAATATGCAGGGTTTGTCCGGCAAAGAGCTAGAATTAAGTTTATTTATGGAGAACTATGATGTTCAGGTGTTATGTTTGACTGAACACTGGTTGAAAGAACATGAAGTGGTGTTTATTAGTGATGATAATTTTACTGTACAAAGTGCGTTTGTAAGAAAAAGCGCCATTCGCGGTGGATCTTTGGTTCTTGTTTCAAACAAGTTGAAATGTAAACAACGTTTAGATTTAGTTAATCTTTCCATCGAGCGCACTATTGAGTTGTCTTGTGTTGAACTTGAACGATACATTATAATTTGCGTTTATCGACCCCCCTCTGGTGATTTTATAAGTTTTGAATCGGTAATGGAGGATTCGCTCAATAGGTTAAAATCAAGTAATAAAAGTATAATTTTATGTGGAGATTTTAATATTAATATTTTAGATGTTACTCCATTAAGTATTAGACTTCTTAATCTGTTTAGGTCGTAGAATTTAATTAACTTGTTTTTTGAAGCTACTAGGATCACGGCATCTTCGTCAACTTGTCTTGATAATATATTTAGTGATTGTGATGCCAAAAATAAATTAGTGTTAAGTGACTTAACGTCTGACCACTGTGGTTTATTAGCTAGTTTCCCCATGCCATTACATAAAAAGCCGCATAAAATAGAATGTAGGCCATATACAGCTAGTCGTTGCAATAAATTTAAAAATAATATAGCTCATAGAATAACACCATCTATAGTAGAACACGAGAATCCTAATGAAATGTATGCAGCCCTTTTTGATGTCGTGCAAAAAGAGTACCAATCTACTTTCAAGACTAAAACTATTGACATTAATGGCACCTCCGTTGGCTTTAATCAATGGGCCACTCCGGGTATTTATAAAAGTAGAGCGAGACTATACGAGTTATATGGTTTGAAAAAATATAGATTTGATACTCCTTTCCTAGAGTACGTCAAAAATTATTCAAAATTATTTAAAAAGGTTAGTGTTTTTGCTAAATCTAAATTTTTAAGCGATACAATTAAAAATTCCAATAATAAAGTAAAAACCACTTGGAAAATTATTAACAATGAAACGGGTAAATCGGTTAAGCAAGATAAACAACTTGAGATTATGGTCGATAATAAATTAGTTACTAAAGCAGCTGACGTAGCTGAGGCGTTTAATGAGTTTTTTGCCAACATACCTATAACTACGACTCGCTCCTTAAATTCGTCCCCATCTAAAGCTGAAAACCTTTTGTTTAGTAGTGTGTCTAAAAGTAGTCGCTTATTTAGCTTCGAAGATGTAACGCCTCGTGATGTAGTTAATGTTTTCAACACACTCAAGTCTAAAAACACTGGTGATTACTGGGGAATCTCCATTAAACTTTTGAGTAATATAATAGACATCGTAGCCCCCTATCTAGCTGTTACTTTTAATAAATGTGTTGATTTAGGAACTTTTCCTGACCTCATGAAGAGTAGTAAAGTTATACCATTATTTAAATCAGGTAATAAAAATGACGTTGGCAATTTCAGGCCTATTTCTATTTTACCAGCATTCATTAAAATATTTGAAAAGTTAATACTCAAGCAGTTGCTAAGACATTTTAATTTAAATAGCCTCCTTCATAATGAACAATATGGCTTTACAAAGGGTCGTTCGACTACAGATGCGGGTGTTGCTCTCCTGAAACACATATTTAACGCATGGGAGAACTCTCAAAATGCTATTGGAGTTTTCTGTGATCTCTCCAAAGCCTTTGATTGCGTGCACCATGACACGCTTTTGCATAAACTGCGTCATTATGGTGTGCTAAACGAAGCTCTCAACGTTTTAAATTCATATTTAAATAATAGGTCGCAATGTGTAGATGTTGATGGTGTAAAATCTTCCGGGCTACCAGTTCAGTTAGGTGTACCTCAAGGCTCAATACTGGGTCCATTCTTGTTCTTAGTATATATCAATGACTTACCATTCTATTTAAAGGGTATCTGTGAAGTTGTACTGTTTGCAGATGATACCTCTCTTATTTTTAAAGTAGACAGGAATAGACAAGATTTTGACGATGTAAACAGTGCACTATCAATGGTTACGGATTGGTTTACGACAAATAACCTAGTTCTCAATGCCAAAAAAACGAAATGTGTAAAGTTTGCCCTTCCAAATGTTAGAAATCTAGGACCCAACATCGTCTTAGATAAAGAGGTGCTTGAAACTGTAAACTCGGCAGTTTTTCTGGGCATAACAGTAGATGCCAAACTTCAGTGGGGCCAACATATATCGAGCCTAGCGGGAAGGCTCAGTTCGGCCGCCTACGCCGTCAGAAAAGTAAGACAATACACTGACGTTGATACAGCTCGGTTAGTCTATTTTAGTTATTTTCATAGCGTTATGTCCTGGTATTCTGCTGTGGGGCAAAGCTGCAGATATTCAAAATATATTTGTCCTCCAAAAACGAGCTATTCGAGCAATTTACCAGCTAGGTGCCAGAGTTTCTCTAAGAGATTTTTTCAAAGATATCGGTATTCTCACGGTGGCATCACAATTCATCTTCGCCAACATCTTATATATTAGGCAAAATATACACTTATACACTAAAAACAGTGATATTCACAATGTTAACACAAGAAGTAAGGATAAACTACGTGCTCCCTTTCACCGGCTTCATAAGGTTCATAACTCATTTGTTGGGCTTGGTATAACCTTTTATAACAAGCTACCCTCTTCTTTGCTAGATTTGCCTTTTAATGCGTTTAAAACTAAATTAAAGTCCAACCTTTGTTCAAAGGCATACTATTCTATCAACGACTACTTAAATGATAAGAATAGATGGTCGCTGTGATTAACTCAAGACAATGTTTAAATGTTCTTTCTCCAGAATTAGTTTACCTACTGACAGGTTATATGAGTTTATATAATTGTTTATAATTTTACTTTATAAGTCAATTTATTTTAATTTTATTTTAATTTAGTGCTGACATAATCTACTCATTACAATGTTTTTTTTATGAGTTGTATTGCAATATGTGGTTAGCTATCGACCTCGACAATTATTTATTTTACCTCGATGGTCCTAGTTTATCAATTGTAACTTCTAGTTACAGCTATATGTAAGCGGGCACGCCCTTTATGCCTGGAGGCTTTTTCTTTTTTTTTTTAGATATTGTTTACTTTTAGTTATTTTTATTTCTGCTTGAGTATAGTTCTCGATGCTTTTGGTTGGTATATTGGCGTGTGCTAGCTGTCATATGGCTATTAATTATAGCTATTTAATTTAAATTATTTTTTGCATATTGTAAATTGTCTTGCATACTGTTGTATAGAATCATTTTTATTTTTTTTCTAACTGAACAGACAGCTGTGCTGCTGGGGAGTTTGTTGCGCCACTTCTTCTTCCCAGCAAAAGCACTAGGAAGTGGTGAAGGGTGGGCGTTTTGGGGGACTGTCTTATGTAATTTTGACGTTCGAAAAGTGCTGATTCTCAGCCTAGTTTGAATAAATGACTTTTGAATTTTGAATTTGAATTTGAATTTTAAGGATGTCCACAGAGCAGTAGTGATGTGTCTTAAAGTTACTATTAGTAATAATCAACACAGATTATAGAAGGCACGAATTTTAAATACAACAATTTTGAACTCTATCACTTTCTATTAAAAAGTAAAAATTGACCATTTGAGGGTTAACGGCTTTCTAGTTAGAGGACGGCAGAGTGTCTAAAATTTTCGGAAATTTGCGGCATAAACGGCTGTATCTTTTGATTGCGTTGGCTTAGAAGTTTGATTTTTTCACAGCTTCAAGGGACAGTAGATTTGAGTATTTGATATACATTCCAGCTTCATACCTCGTATAGCTTGTACCTATACGCGTTCCTGAGAAAAAGGGTCTTGACCAGACGGACGGACACCAAAGGGATCCTATAAGGGTTCCGTTTTTTCCTTTCGAGGTACGGAACCCTAAAAAGGGGTACACTAAAGGGTAGTCTGACACTTTTTTTATGAAATTTGTAAATTCCCTGATCAGTGAACCGATAAAAATAAAAAAACGGAATTAAACTTAAGATCTGATAGTGCTAAATCATTGATTTTAACTTTATTCAGAGTTCAATAGAGGAATTAGTTTCAGGAACAGAATTATCTCAGCAAATAGATGTTCGTGAATCCTTTGAAAATTCCTACTATACGGTGTTTACAGAAGTTGATTGTTTATTGCAAAGCGCTAGTAAACCTAGTTCTGCTATTAGTGATAAATCTAGGTGCAACTCAAACCCGTTAGTTAAATTACCGACTCTAACTTTGCCCTCATTTGATGGGTCATACAATGCGTGGCTTGAGTTTAGAGACACCTACCTTTCCTTGATCCATCAATCAACACAACATGATGATATTCAAAAGTTTCATTATTTAAGATCAGCTGGTCTATTCTATAATAATCTCACGTTGAAAACTTAAGAGAAGTGAGCTGTCATTCCACCTGCTGCTAGGGACTGAGAGCTCACTCCGAGCTCACTTCGCCTAAGTTTTCACGGTGAGATGGTTACAGAAAAGCACTGCTGCCCTAACAGGGAATGCTAGTCAGGTGATAAAATTATTAGAATTTTCATCTGAAAACTACATAATACCATGGGATTTGCTTAGTCACAGATTAAACAACAGTAACTTATTACTGCATAATCATGTGAAAGCGTTATTTTCTTCACAATCGATGTCAAAGGAATCACCTTATCTTATGGGAACCGGCGTCAACGCGTTCGTTGAGGCGGCGGCCAGCCCGCCAGGTTGAACGCGTCCCAGAGGGTCATGGCCACTCGGCTGGTCCGGTGATACCGCACAGTCTCCGGTGAGGCGGCGAGCCTTCTTCCGGATTGCTGCCATGGGACCTGGAGGCAAAAGTCCTCGCGCACATTTGGGAGTGGTGCGAGGAGGCGAAACGCCGGGGCTTGACTCCGATGCCGCAAGAAATCGCGGCACAGCGGACAGAGCTCTGGCGGGATCTCGTGGCGTCATGGAGAGTGCGATTGTCGCAACCCAATGCTGGGCACGCCATTATTGCGGCGATAAGTCCTCTCTTTGAGGAGTGGCTAGAATGGAGCCACGGCGTGCTCACCTTCCGCCTGACGCAGGTCTTCACCGGACACGGTTGTTTCGGGAGGTACCTCTGTTTCGGATAAGGCAGGAGGAAACGCCCGGGTTTTATCACTACGTGGAACGCCGGGAGGACACGGTGGAGCATACGGTGGAGGTCTGCCCGGCTGGGGCAGAGCACCGCAGTGTCCTCGTGGAGGCGATCGGTGGCGGGCATCTCTCACGTCCGGCCCTGGTCCAGGCCATGGTACGGAGCGAGAGAGCATGGGAGGCCATCACCTCCTTCTGCAAAGCAGTTGTAGCGGTTACACTGCCACATACGAACTACGCATCAAAGACATGACGTCACACAAATCCTGCATCGCGCAATTAGAGTTTACCGCGCGAACGACATATTATATAAGACTATCCGACATCAACAGTCGGGCAGTCGGCCCGCCAGACACAACACCCGTCTGGTTGGAGGATCCTCCCTTTTCAATGAGTGAACTTTACACCTTTTTGGGACCGATGCCTACCTGGGTTGCGGGAAAGTCGGAAAGGTATACCGTGGCCCCTGGTAATGCACAGGCAACTGAAGGAACACGGGTGAGTTTTAGTCAGTAAGAATCTGACACGCCCTTCCGCTCCACCCAGAGCGGGAGAAGTCATTTGAAAATTTCCCTCCCATAAAAAAAAGGCCATTCAATTTAATGCGAGTCTTATTTGTCTGTAAAAATTATACAACACGCAACAATTTTATCACTTTCAATAGTTGTACATATATTATGTATAATAGGAATCTGTTGCACGCTCATATTTCTAATTGTTCATAATATGTCGCTCTACGTCTTTATAGCTCATCCTTATAGTGTGAAAATGTTATGATCCATGATTCGTGTGAGCCAAATTTTCGATGTTGCCTACTTTTTGGCTGGACTCGTGATAATTAAACTACTATACAAACATTGTTCGGAGCTACAACAACATATTGCAGGTCTTGAAAATCCAAAACGTACATAGTTAATGGCAAAGATCTTAAAAGCATACTTATCTGTAACTGGATTAGCCTCTTGATTTTAAATAGTTTCTTTACTATCAACTTCTTTCTTAAGAATTTCTTAATATCGTTTCTCAAGATTTTTAAACTTGTGTCCGATGAGGTCACATATTCTTTAACGATTTAAATGTTTTGTAGGATATTCTAACCTTGATGATAATGGAGAAAACTGTTCGTCTTTGATTTTTGGTTTTCAAAACTCAAATGAGAAACATTCTGACGAAAGGCATTTGAAGATGATGTTTGAAGTGTATATTCAAGAGACATTTCAGATTGACCGACCATCGGCTAAACGTTTAGTTGTATCCATAAATAATTTCTCACAAGCTTGTCCTTCCTGTGATTAAAAGTTATAATTTTGGCATGACACTTCCTCTACCTCCCAAAATTTTCTAAAATTTGAGTAAAGTTACATTGAACAGGAATGATGCGCCTGGGTTCAAAGTGAATGGGGCCAGCGACAAACATATGCATATTAATTTGCACACTCTTTTAACTAGACTTTCAATATATTTTCTGAAAGACAGTGTGTCGTCCATTATTACCCCGAGGTGTTTTATGCTGCTCATTTTGAGGATAAAAGGGCATTCACAAATATTGATTGAACGGTTTCCACATTGACATAGATGAGGTTAGTAATGTTAAGTTGAGACTTGCGCATGGAGAAGTGTACATATTTTGTCTTTTCAGCATTTAATGTTAGTAAATTGCTTTGAAGCAAATTAATCACAGTATTAAAACCAAGTTGATGAAAAACAATTTTGAACAGTTCGCTACTGGTTTTAGCGGTAAATATTAACGCCATCTCGTCGGCATATAATATTATTTTACCATTTTTATGTAAATAAAGAATAGCGTAGGGCCCAGAATACTTCCCTGGGGAACACCAAAACCAGTATTTTTTTGCTCACTGCTCGTGATATTATCTACATAGTCTAACACATTGGTATCGGTCATCTAAGTAGTCCGAAAATAGTTTCCCTTATTCCTATGGCCTCTAATTTGCTTTGAATAATGGAAATAAACACCGTATCGAAGGCCTTGGCTAAATCAAGATAGTCTCCCAGGGTCTAGTTACCTTTGCCGAGTTATTCTGAAATATAATCGGTCAGGCTATGTATCGCATCGACTGTGGATAATTTGGCTCTAAAACCGAATTGCGTAGGATATAAGAACTGTTTATAATTTCCTCAAATATTTTTGATACTGAGGAGTAACGTTATTGGCCTATAATTATTTACAAAGTCTTTACTACCAGTTTTAAAGACAGAGATTACAACTGTCTTTTTAAGACATCTAGGAAAAATTCCTTTGGATGGACGGATACGAAATATATGCGTTAAAAGAGGTACCAAAATGTACTTAAAGAGTTTAAGGAACTTATTGCTTATATTATCCCATCCAATTGCGCAGTCATTTTTTAGTCCAGAAATGATTCGGGTTATTTCATCTTCGTCAGTGTCCAGCATAGCAAAAGATTTCAGGTTACAGCTAGTGCTTGATTTTTGGAAGGTGGTCACAATAATGTTTCGGAATCTGTTCAGCAAGAGTTTCTCCAAAATAATTGACAAATAAGTTATTAACGTTGTTAGCTGACACGAGTGGTTAAGGTAAGCAGAAAACTTAAATTTGATTCACGCTGTTTAGACATATTGCTGACGTTTTTTATATGTTTCCTACGTTGCTTGCTATTTTTACTTGCTCTATTTAATTTATTTTTAGGAAATTGTTGCAGAAGTTTCTGTGTTTTTTAGAAGTGGTTTGAATTATTAGATTATCTTTCTTTTAGTTCTCTGATAAAGTTTATCTCTGTGTCTTATACACCAAAATCAATGTGCAAATCGTAGTTTTTATATTCCGCACTATATAACTAACCATTTGTCTACACGTCCTCTCTGTAATCACTTCAGTCTCCTGTATGTTCTATTGAGAGACATCAAATATTAAATTCTAGTGTTTTTTTTTCCGAATTCTTAGTATTTCTTGTCTTTTGGACTTTTTCAATCCAAACACGGAGATTTTGTTCCAATAACTTCAATATGTACTAACAAAGAATACACAAAGTTCAAATCGAAAGAAATGCTGTTGTATAGCGATATCACATCGAAAATACTTAAGTCGAACACATAAGAATAACAAACGACGACAGTAATTCAGAATATATTGAGCATGACGACATAGGTGAGACAAAAAGATATTGTAGTAGCTCTGCATAATTTTTGAAATGCAGTTTATTAAATATCCGATCAAGTAGAACATGAAGTCAAATAAAATGCTTGAACAATGGAATAAAATGTAATTCCCCATTTTCTATGAAGGGTTGCCATCATAGCAATTAAATGATATAAACAAGCACACCGAAATATTAACAAGCAAAACACTTGTATAAAGTTGTAATGATAAGTATTCGCAGTGATAATATTGTCACGAACAGAATAGTTCTTAAAACGAGTCACATTAGTGTTAATGGCCTTATTACTGATTGTAAATCTCCTTCAATCACATTATAAAGTAATGTTTTGGTAGAGGAAACAGTTGGTACATTCTTGATTAAAATGGCGTTTCTGTTAGATTTGAAATAGTTTTTGAAATACGAAAACATGTCTGTTACACTAGGCAGTTTGATTTTGATTAAAGTCGGAAACGAAAGTCAAGTCAAGTAACTATCGATTAAATTTATTATTAAATGTCATGTTTAAGATATGAAATTAAAGGACTCGTTTGGAGAAATGACAATTTAATACAGATATTACAGATATATAATTTAAATATAGATCGCACGGTACGTCCGCCGATGACCGTATCTGTTGACGAGTAGTGAGGGCGCCGCTGTCGGCTCGATCAGCTGTGTGGCCCCTCTCCCCGCGCGTCCCCCGATGCTGCTGGCACACGCGTATGATGCGTGAACAGTCATGTTTGTTATTCAGATGAGTATCTAAATTATATTATTTGTTCCTTCTTGTACAATTAATTTCTACAAGCTGGTAAAACACTGCGGTAGTAAATCATCATTCGCTTATTACAGATACACAAACTGTAGCACGATAATAATGTAAGAAGTAATAAAGCTTGACAACTGTAGAGGTAGCTCGGCGTCTACGATGAACAAGCCGCACGCGCTCATCTTCTTGAATGATGCCTTCTGTAAGCGTTGGATGTTCTTGTAAACTCTTCTTTCTGGATCTAAAATTAAAAAAAACGTAAGGGCATCGTATCAAATTGGCATAGTGACCCTATCGCTATTTTGTTTTTTTCTTCTAAGTTGTTTGTTTTCATGCATTAAGATTGTAACCTACACGTTTGAAACAAGGCATCGTTGTTAAAGTTATTTTTCCGAAGTGCGTTTTAACAAGAAAGTAATTAAATGTTTTAAGCCTTTTATTACATACAATACATGATTGGGAGAACTATTTCTGTCTCGGCAAAATTACAATCTAATACATTTGAATTTTTCATCTTCCTCATCGCTGATAATATGTCGGCTCTCACTTTTTCTAGGCCCTGATATCTCAGATAGAAGCAAAAAATGCTATTAAAAAAATACATACCAGAGCACTGCCTTGACTTCATGAGCATTATACACGTACTCTGAACATCTCTCATTGCTGCATAGAATCTCTCACATTCCACGCATAACCATATGATTAACATTATAAACTTCATGTTCCAGAAATAAATTGAAATTAGTCGACTAACAAACTACAAAAGTAAAAAAAAAAACAATAGAAAATAATTAATCCATAATGAATTCATTCACATACCAATACCATACCATTTCGTTCGGCGATTTGGGATTAAAAAAGAAGTTGGCGGCCAGGCATGAATTACATTTTATTTTAATGTTGGCAATAGTAGAAACATTTATTTGTATGGCGACAACGCTGTAAGTAATGAATTTGCGAACAAAGATATACAACGATCTTTAATAAATTATGTTCCCACCATTTCGTGTTAAATCCAGTATGATTATTATTTTGCTATTTTGAGGTGGGTGATGATACCACCTGACACATACAACACTGTGAACTAGCCCGTTAGTAATCGGCGTAGTATTGGGTTACGTTAAAATAAAACAAAGGTATTAACCGAGAAACCAATTGACTGACATTGTATGTGCACAGCAACTGAGAGTTTATCTGCCAGAAACACACGTGCAATAATATTTTTTGATTGCACTCCTGGCACTTTCTAAATAATCTGCCATAGTATAAACGTAATAGACCCGGGCCCTCGAATGTTGCGACTGGATAATAATATGTCCTCATAAAAACCGTGTCGAATTATTAATATCAGGCAAGACATTCGGATCAATATAAACTTCGATTATATTTACCCCGTCTCTGGGGGCTCACCACTGTACATTTCCCGTCGCCGAAGTTCTACTTCTTATCTGATATTTATATCTCCGAACCTAAATTATTCCCAACTTTGACGCCTTAGTAAAAAATAATGCGTTATACGTGTACTATCAAAATATGTAATTATTATTAAAACCGCCCAAAAAAATAAAATATTTTCCCAGAAGAAAGCTAACTGACCAAAAAGCTAAAAGAGATCACACAGATCTCTTTTAGCTTTGTGGTAAGTAAGGTTTAATATTCTACCTAATCTTGCCATAAATATTGTCACGAAGTTTTTTTTTTTATTGCCAATAATATTTAATACTTTTACAGTGTGTAAGTTTAATACATAAATATAAAACAATTTAAAATATAAAAAGCTTATTCAAAGTGGTCTCCATTGGCTGCAATACAGTCCTTTAAACGTTGAGGCCTGTATTATCAATAGAAGCACGCACTCTTTCCATCGGAAAATTCTTCACTGCCAATTGTATGGATTGTTTTAGGGACTCCAAATTATCATGGCGTTTAGAGCAAGCCCTACTCTCTAAAACTAACCATAAATCATAATCCAGCGGATTAAGATCCGGACTAGACGACGGCCAGTCTTCAGCTCTGATGAAGTCCGAAACGTTCACTTCCAACCAAGACTGCGTGGACCGAGCTTTATGACCCGGCGCCGAGTCTTGTTGGAAGGACCATACTTGGTTATTGAATATGGTGTTGTTAAGGGTCTTAACTACCTTCTCAAGAATGGTTTTGATACCTTTTTCACAAAAATATGGCTCTGTCACTCCTTCATAGCTAACACCCCACCAAACCATCACTGAAGTCGGATAATGCCCACGTTGCACTTTGTCGACTAATTGGGAAGCTTCCTTAGAGCTTTGAGCATAAATACGGTCATTTTGTTTGTTAAAAATGAGAAAATCTTAACAATTGCTCAATTGTTAAGATAAACAAAAAAAATCTGTGACCTCCCTTTGCGTACCACTTCAGCAGTTGTTTTGATTTTACCAACCTATTATTTTTTAAATTATCAGTTAAAAAATGACCAGTGCGTCTCTTATAGGCTGCAAGTCCTAAGTCATCTTTTAAAATACGCGACATGGTTCTGGGTGCCATCTTCATCTCCCGAGATAAAATCTTTTGCTTTCGGACAGGATTTCTTCGAATTCTTTCCCTTACTGCACCCCTACTCCATTTTAATATTGCAAAATATTGTACAATGTATTGGCACCAAAATTAGAAAACTCAATGAGCAATCGTATAAAAATGACAGATTCCAAATTCAAATGTATATCTTTCTTATTTTTAATCGTAACAGTATTTATGGCCAGACTAAGTATACTGGGAAGTTCTTGAGCCTAAAAATATCAGAAAAAAATAAGAAGAGAAACAGAAGAGCAGAAGAGATCTTAGCAGGAACTGACTATGAAACCAGGTGGGCCACTACTGGGTATACCTTTTGCGGATAGGGATACGTTGATGAGACACACCACACATTCCAGGCTGCGAAACCATATGTATCTATATACCACAGACATTGCATGTTTACTATGACCGACCTTTACGAGGCCACTGCTAATGCTGTCGGGTAAGATAAAAAAAGCTGCTGAATGCCATTATAATTTTGTAGGTGTTCCTGGCATCCACATGGTATACAGGCATGCGACCACGGCTTTACCTTGACCATTTTTGTACCTATATCTTGATTTCTGAGAAATATTTTCTTGTTTCGTATTTTTAAGATAATTTTGATTTTCCCTGTCTGCCTGGGTTCGCGTTACATTGCGCGCAATAAAAAATAGCTTTTTTTTAATACGTAAAAATAAAAGTCAGTTCCCAGCAATAATTTTAGCGCAAAAATACTTAGTTTGATGTACAGTATGCGTAGTCAACGGCTTTGTGATGTGTCTTTTTACACTCTGTATAACTGGTAGTTCGTGGTAGTCCCATAATTTATTAGTACTTCGACTACTTACTTTAGTGTAGCGGCTTAAAGATAACACCGTCGCGAGATTCCGCACATTGAGGTATGCTGCAAATATCGTATAAAATGCAATCTGTAAATAAACCTTCTTTTTATTTCTATTTGACCAGGACACTATTTAATGTACCTGACAATGCGATAATATTTGCCAAAAAGTGATAAATTGGAAAAATTTAATCTATAGGTGTTTAATAATGCATAAAATGTTTGATGCTCAACGGACTCATGAAGAACCCTAGATTGGACTTATTTCTGACGGATGGAGTGATAGGATTAACTTAATTAAGTATTAATGGCGAATTTGCTTTACTAAATCTATACTATTATATTAAAGCTGAAGAGAATTTTTGTTTGAAAGCGCCAACAGATTACTAGCAGGCATAATTATCTTGCATTATGATAGTCCAATTCTTGACAAAGGCTATTTTAACATCACGCTGTACGACACTACGGAGCCGAGAAAAAGAAAAAAAAGTCAGAATGACCGCTATGGGAAAAGCGCGAGCGGACGATCCGATGCGATTCGGTAGTTTGGAGGCCAGAACTTCACGCGGTCAAAGTTGTGGGCAGAAGCTAGTAAATATATATAATAGTTAGAGCAATTTAAAACAAAAAACAGCCTTATCGGCTCGGCCTTTCTCAAGTGATGCGCTTACCAACGAACAACATTTCATTTTTATTTATACAGGGTGTTTAGTGCATCGTGTGCCAACTTGAAATGGTGGACTGAAGGGGTCATCTGCTATCTCAGACCCCTTAACACCAGCTCTCATGCCCTATTGATTTTTTTTAATCGACTTTTTATAGTTTTATAAAAAAGACCCAAATTTTACATTCAAATATAAATTTAAAAAACAATATTTAAGTTTTCTTTTTTAAAGGCTTAGACTCAAAATTTTAATTTTATTTAGATTTGTATTTTTTAGATTACTTTTAAATACAAAATTAGTGACATTAGTCATCGGGTGTACTCGAAAAGTTTCGGAATATGGTAAACTTTTAATAAAGCATATAATTTTGAATCACAATTCTAGCGAATTCACAAAGTTGTTAAAAGATTTTTATGAAGTGTGGCACATCATTAGCAAGAGGATAGACTAGAGAATTTTCGAGGGAGTTGGAAGATCCCGGTCGCTTTTGTTTTGTTTTTTGTTGCCATGTAATCAGCTGTAAAATGTACTGCTTTAATTTAAGTTTACCATATTCCGAAACTGCGAGTAAACTCGATGACTAATGTCACTAATTTAGTAACCTTGTACTTAAAATTTTGGTATTTTTTTATAAACCACTAAAAAGTCGATAAAAAATCCACAGGGCATGAAAGGTGTTAAGGGGTCCGAAAGGATAGCAGATGACCCTTTCAGTCTACCATTTCAATTTTGCACACGATACACCAAACACCCTGTATAATAATATCGATTTTACATCTCCTTTGGTTTTTAACTTCTATAAGTGACATTTCAGGTATGCACAAAGCTAAATAAATATTTTATGATACATATTTGGTTATTTGTTTAAAGAAACTTGTGAAATTGTCGCCAGTTGGTTTTCTTAAATAGGCCCCTGGCAGCACTTACGTCAAATGCTATCTGCAATTGAGTCTTGTTTTTACACAAGACTCAATTGCAGATAGCATTTGACGTAAGTGTCAAAGGTTAGGGACCTAGAAGAGGAACTAATTCATGCAAATCTACGAATTACTAAGCTACAGAATCAAAAGAAAAATACTCAGGCTAAGGAAACCAATAACTTATATGGTGAATTATTCAATACTAATTGCAACCCTCATTCCTTAATAACAATAGACCTTACTGAAGATTCAATATTGAAACATAATAATAGTTGTTATAAAATAAGTCAAAATAAAATAAAAAAATATGCAAAACTAAATAAAATCATAAATAAATGCAATAAATTCAGGAAACAACAAAAACACAGTTCCAATTATATTAAACTAAGGAAAGAACGTGTTTTTCTAATAAATAAATTAAATAACTTTCAAACTAAATTAGAAGACAGTAAAAATATTTATCAAATTGACACCCAACGATTACAGTCTGAAATTGAGGTACTTGAAGAGTCACTACATTCACTTTATATTAAGTATGTGAGCTCTCAAAAACAAATAAAGGAACACATCCTTGCTGCGAACAAGTTAGTAGAAATGTGTAACGATGAGGCAGACAGAGTGGTCCCAATGTCTCTTAACACCATGCAATGTTCTTGTCAAAAAGAACCCAACCTTGGGGCTCTTCAACCTGAGGCAACGGAGTACCCGTCCCAGTCTGGAGAGGATCAGGACTGTATTCCTGATCAAGATACACCACATGTTGCACAAGCTTCATCTCTAGTAGCACAGACAGATACTTATTCTCTCCATTGTTCTAGTAAAGATGGTCATTGTTCTATTATGTTTTCAGATAGTTTAGGGAGAGGGTTGGGTAAATTATTGAGTAACAAACTGAGTCAATCTGCAATTAATTATTGTATGCCAGGGAAAACCTACGAAGAGATAATGTCATCAATAACAGGGAATAAATATGATCCGAAAGCCATTATTTCTGTATTTGTAGGCAATAGTAGTAATGTAAAAAAAGATGACATCACTGACAGTGTCACTGAAATCTTGAAGATTAATTGTCAGAAAATAATATTGTGTGCTTTTCCATACTTTCAGCACTTGTCAAGTAGGCAAAATCATTATATACATATGCTTAACAACCATATGCATTTATTAGTTAATCACTATAGTGACAAACTTATATTTTTTGACACCAACACTTTTGTTGAGAAATTAAAATCGACTAGGGATACTGCGTATCTGCCTATTAGTTTTAGACGTCAAATAGCATGGCTATTA
The DNA here is from genome assembly GCA_963853775.1 of Xanthia togata. Taxonomy (NCBI): domain Eukaryota; kingdom Metazoa; phylum Arthropoda; class Insecta; order Lepidoptera; family Noctuidae; genus Xanthia; species Xanthia togata. The sequence goes on along the minus strand of OY970799.1, from coordinate 22,971,194 downwards.
GCTTTTACTATAAACTCAGACATAAGTAGTATGTCGAAGTCTTATGTATTTAGCACCACAAAAATTAGTAATAATACTAATATTAAGGTGGTTTGCAATCATAATTTAAACTAGGCAGTAAGACAACAGAAGGTACCTGTAACAATGTTGTTAATCTCACCATCACCAAGCTATCTTCTGGCACGCAATTAGTTAAGTGTAAAAAAGGGGCTAAGCAGAATTCCTTGAAGTTGTTTCATCAAAATATTCAAGGTTTTTCTTCCAAACAATTAGAAATTGAATTGTTTTTAGAAAAAACAATGTTTGATATTATTTGTATAACTGAACACTGGTTGAAAGATTATGAAATGCTAATTAATTTTGAGAATTATAGTGTGGGCAGTTGTTTTAACCGAAAATCCATGCTACGTGGAGGTTCACTAATTTTAATTAAAAATTGTATAAAATCTAAGTACGAGTCTTAGATTTTATACAATTTTTAATTAAAATTAGTGAACCTCCACGTAGCATTATGACATAGTTGAACTATCGGTGGAACATAGCATTGAACTGTCCTGTGTTGAGCTAGATAAGCATTTTATAGTGTGCGTTTACAGACCTCCAAATTATCAAAACTACTCTATATTCGAGTCAGTAATGGAAGATGTTTTAGCAAAACTTGCAACTGGTAATAAATCAGTAATTATTTGTGGTGACTTTAATATTAATATTTTAGAAAATAATTCAAATAGCAGTAGATTATTAAGCCTCTTTAAATCATTTAATCTGTCAAATGTGTTTTTAGAACCAACGCGAATAACGTCGACTACTGCCACATGTATTGATAATGTCTTTTGTTGCTGCGACTATTTAGATAAAGCCATTGTAAATTATCTCCCTTCCGATCACAGCGGTCAAACCGTTATTTTTGAGTCCAACACACCAATACAAAAAGTGCAGATTCAAATTAGACCAATAACATCGGGTAATTTAAATAAGTTTAATAGCTTCTTAATTAGCAAGTTATGTGGTCTGGGCCTAAATATGTCCAATGTCAATTTTTTGTATGAACAATTTTTTTCACTAGTGCAAACAGAGTTCAATAACTCTTTTAAGAAAAAAACTAAAACTATTTGCCCTAAGTTTTTATTCAGTGACTGGGCAACTAAAGGCATCAGGAAAAGTAGGGATAGATTATTTGAACTGTATGGCCTTAAGCCGTATATTAACACGGAAACTTTTAATAAGTATGTTGCTACTTACTCTAAAACTTTTAAAACTATCTGCAAAGCAGCTAAAGCGTCTTTCATTAGCAACAAGGTTAAATCAGCAGAAAATAAAATAAAGACAGTTTGGAAAATTATTAACAATGAAATGAACAAGAACAAGAGTCATAATACTGATTACACATTGGACACATCCCGCGGTCTCATTAGCGATAAGATCGAAGTTGCTCAGGAATTTGCAACTTTCTTTACCAATATTCCTATTAAAACTACAGAAACTTTAAATTCCTCCCCCTTACTTGCTATTGATTTATTAAGAGCGAATGTTTCAGCCTGTCCTTTAGAATTTAAATTTAATCATATAAACCCTGTGGTCGTTGTTAAGGCTTTTAAGCAACTTAAGATCAAAATTACCGAAGATCTGTGGGGCATGTCTACTAAAGTTTGTCAATCTATTATTGAGACAATTGCACCCTATTTAGCTTTAATATTTAATTTGTGTGTAGATCAAGGGGTCTTCCCGGATTTAATGAAGTACAGTAAAGTTATTCCACTTTTCAAATCCGGGGACAGCAAGGATACTAATAATTATAGACCCGTATCGGTTTTGCCGGTTTTCAGCAAGGTGTTTGAAAAAGTAATGTTAAATCAAATGCTCAATCATTTTAATCGTAATAAAATCTTACACGATCAACAGTATGGTTTTACCAAGGGACGTTGCACAACTGACGCCGGTGTCACTTTATTAAAACACATATTTAACGCGTGGGAAGAGGCACAGGATGCAATAGGTATCTTCTGCGACCTATCCAAAGCATTTGATTGCGTTAATCACGAAACACTGCTCTTGAAACTTCAGCATTACGGGCTGGCAAAACTTGCGCTTAACTTAGTAAAATCATATTTGAATGATAGACTGCAGCAAGTTCAAATAAACGGTGTAAATTCATTGGGTTTAAAAGTCAAAATGGGTGTACCACAGGGCTCGATATTGGGCCCATTCCTCTTTTTAGTATACATAAATGATTTACCTCATTTACTGAAAAACCGACCACAAATGGTGTTATTTGCTGATGACACATCACTTATTTTTAAGGTAAACAGACACGCACAGGAGCTTGACGACGTAAATAACGCTATGCTAAAGGTCCATAATTGGTTTACTGTAAATAATTTAGTATTAAATGAGAAGAAAACTAAATGCATAAGATTCGCGTTACCGAATGTTAGAAGTAGTGAATGTCACGTTGTACTGAATAAGGAGACACTAGAATTCGTCGAAAAAACGGTTTTCCTGGGAATCACGCTTGACTCAAAACTACAGTGGGGTCCTCACTTAACATCACTTGCAGGGCGGCTAAGTTCAGCCGCTTACGCTGTTTGGAAAATCCGCCAACTAACAGACGTGGATACCGCGAGACTGGTCTATTTTAGTTACTTTCATAGCATCATGTCTTACGGTATTTTGCTGTGGGGACGGGCCGCAGATATTGACTCTATATTTATTCTGCAAAAGAGGGCTGTTAGAGCCATCTACAACCTCCGCAGACGCGAATCTCTTAGGGAACTGTTTAAGAAAATTAATATCATGACGGTACCTTGTCAGTATATATATGAAAACATTATGTATGTTCGAAAAAATCTACATCTCTATAGTAAGATAAGTGACAGGCATAATTTTAACACAAGAAATAGGAACAAATTAGATCAACCACGTTTCAGATTGTCTAAAGTACACACTTCTTTTATGGGGTACTGTGTAAAATGTTATAATAAAATACCACTCGATATTCTTCAACTAAATGAGAAGAAATTTAAAACTTGCATTAAACGCACACTATGTAGACAAGCATACTATAAGCTGGATGATTATATCGTAGATAAAAATGCTTGGCTAAATGCTGGTCCTGCTCCACAGCCACTTGGGCTCACTAGTTAAAAATGAAAAAAATTGGTAGAGTTGCTTCCCCTTTTTTATTTTTTCTGACTACGAACTTTTTGTTTATTTTGTTTTTTTTTTATTAACTAAGTTTTAATTATTGAATACTCCAATAGATAATATTGATTTTCTTTCTTTTGGTGGTAAAATTCTTGCAAACTATAGTTTTGTATAACTTAGACGCATTTTTATTTTCAATTTTTGTAAATGTGAGTACCATGGAGTCGTTTTACTATGTTATTATGTTGATTTTGACTTGAAAGAGCAGGGTAGTTGAGAGTATGTCATGCTCACTTAAATGTCTCGCTGATGGTGGCGAGTGTGTTGGATCATTCGGTTCCCTACAAAATGGTTGAGCTGGATGGTGCTGATCCACGCGTCATGTTCGTGAACGGGCGCCGTCAGTTGAGACTGGTCATCTCTTATCTGCCAGGGCTTGTTTTTAATCGTTTTTGATTTATATATTTTTTTTTTTTTTTTTTACATTGTTCTCACATATAGAATCAACAAGAGTAATGTACCCAGGATTTTGTAATTTCTATATTTAAAAGAGTGTCCTTGGAGTTTCTTGCCCGTTCTTCTCCATAGAGATCTACGTTTTGGAATGGGCAACTAGCTTCAACTTTCTGACTAACTGACTCTTTGACAATTCAAAAGTGCCTGTAAAGGGTTTAATTGAAATAAATGGTTTGAGTTTGAGTTTGAGTTTGAACACAATCTCAATTTATTAAAAATACACTTACCATTTGTCGAAATGTCACCTCTAAAATCTTGTATGACTCATGTACATTCAAATACGCATCAAACATTATATTCCAGAACTCTTCTCTTTCTGAATCCTCTGTGTTTCTTGAACTCTGGACTGTTTCAATCCATACACGAAGCATTTTTTCTAATAATTTTAATACTACTAAAGCATAAACAACGTTAACATCGAAAAGGAGACTAGTGTAAAGCCTCGAATAATCAAAAAAATTCATGATGAAAATAAAACTGAAGAAAAGGATTAAACTAATAGAAAAAATATTGAGGATGCCAACAGAAGTCCAGCTGCAGACAATGAAACCTCTGAGTTTGTTGCCATTTACTTGTAGGACTCTGAGAACCTGTTGGATTTTCAAAACCAACAAGATATTGTAGCAACTGTGCACGATATTTGAGAAGCTGTTTATTAAATCCCCAACTAAGTAGATGATGAGGTCAGTAAACATGCTAACATAAAATATCAAACTGTGAACATTCCAATGATTATTCATAATGGAAACGATCGATGCAATAAAACAGGCACAGCGGTATAAGAGCATGCAAGAAACTTGAATGAAGTTGTAACGATAAGTATTAGCGGTGATAATATTGTCACGAATAGAATACTTCGACCGCAAGAATAAACTTTGCATCAAATTCAATGGTCTTAGCACTGATAGTACATCTTCCCCAATCTCATTATTATTACGTATTGTATCTGTAATGATGGAAACAACGTTTCTGTTTGCTTTGAAATACGAGAACATGTTTGTTTCACTTAACAGTTCAATGTCAATTGAACTAAAATCTAAAGTATTTTTCTCATAAATAGAGTTTTGTATCGAGTATGTTGTTTCTTATCATTCATATCGACTTTCGTCATTTATCAAATATTATCGGTAGCTGCTGTTGTGATCAAAAGATATATTTTAATGACTTAAAATAATTAGTTACTAATCATTGAAACAAATTAATGAATTGAAAAACGAATGAATTTAAAAAATCCATAAAATAACATCATGCCTCTTTTACCCCGAAGATATAGGCAGTGGTGTCTGTCCCTACAGACATAGTCTGTACACCTTGCCACACCTTATGAATCCAAGCTACGCTTGCCGATAAAGTAAATTTATAAATCAGTTCTTTTTTCTGCTGTCAAAACTTTATTTCAATTATCATCTTAAATATATTAAATATACATCTTACACTAAAATATATAAATTATGTACAGAGGCAAAAAAAAAATATAACAAATAAAGGAAGAGCTCATTGGACATCAAACAATTCGTCCGCATCGCTGTCACTGGGAAAAGTGCCCTAAAGGCTGGCAGCATTGCCACGTTGGATGGGTATGCTGATTCTTTGACCTAAAAATTGGCTAGCCCTCTGGTCACGTGAATATAATTCAGTTAAAGAAATAAAAGCCTGTTCTTAAGAATCGTCTATTAATGTGGTAATTTCCAGAAAAAAGAATAAACAAATTCGAGACATTTTTTTCAATGGGGAATTTTGGAGCGCGGGTGGCCGTCGTTTAGCGGATGTCATAATGTGACTGTGTGTCACTTATTCTAATTTATAACAAATTATAATATTTACTTTAAAATCGGCATACGGTTCGGGCCACTTAGAAACACATTAAATCTCCATTTTATGGTTTGACAGCTTGAAACGTTACCCTAATAAATAACAAACGATCCTATTTCTTTAAAATTGTAAAACACTATTGAAGCCCTTAGAAATCCCATCTCACGATGGAAAACATGTTGGCGAATACTAAGATTTTAAATCAAAGCAGGGATTGTCAACATGCGGTTCTCAAAGTTAGTGGGATCAAGCGTGCTCTTGCATGAATATACTCGTAATGAAAGTAAGGTAACTAACAAATAGAAATCTAGAGTTATGCTAACTACCTAACTAGAGTGATACTTATGAGCCATTCAAAGGCATGCAAATAGTCAATGCTTCCATTGATGTAACCATCTATTGTCCTATAACTGTAGTTATACTATTGTATTGATAGTTTTATTATTCAAGCAGATAGCTAAAATACTTTAATAGGTTTAGAGCTAAAACATAATAGTATGGTTTTACAATACAATATATATATAAATTGTAACTTTTGTTTCTTCCGTCCTAAAAGGTTGATATTCTCTGAACACTCGCACATGTGTCTCATAAATGTTCGCTGATACCCGACCTACTCAGGAAATTTGAACGGACCCTTTTAAAACAATTGAGAATTTTTACACAAAAACTGCAATAAACCTATTCTTCCAAACTGTGGGAAGTTGGTTGCTTTAGGAATGTGGGGAACGGAGGAGATGGATATTTTAAGACAAGTGGGGCAGTTGATTTTGCATCACGAAAGGCTAAGGACGTCAGAGTCCAGGCGAGTTAAGCTAGGAGACTTGATGAATATCAATTATCAAGTTATAGTTCGTAGGCTGTCGTTAGAGACCGAGCATTATTTATAAAGTTGTTAGTGGGTTTAAGACTACGTTAGGTAGCGACCACGTAGTCTAAGCAAGGCAGTGACTTTTGGAGCACTTCGGGAGACGGTCGAGACACGAAGCGGAGCCCGAGGCTAGACTGGTAATGTGTGCAGTATTTTGTAAGTGAGTTGTAATCTAATTCTCTCTAAGGAATTATTTGATATTGGTGCTTAGCTGCGAGAGGAGGACTTGGTTTTAGACCATGGTAGGATGCAGACGTAATAACCTAGGCGAGTTATATTAGCAGACTCGGTGAATACCATAGAGGCTATGTCCAGAGGCTGTCGTAAGACAGCTAGTATCATTTATTAAGTTAAATGTAGTTGGGTTGGAGCCCGGATTAGACTAATGTAGTACTTAACATAATATGTGTGTGTGTTTGTTGATGCGACTGTTGATTCTTTCATTATAATAACTATCCTAGGCTGGTGATGTAATTAAAGTTCTTGTAACTAAACAGACAGAGACGTGTTGCTGGGGAGTTTGTTGCGCCACTTCTTCTCCCCAGCTCAAACACTAGGAAGTGGTGAAGGGAGGGCACTTTGGGGCTGTCTATAGGCCTTCAAGAGAGTTGATCCACAACTCTATTAATTAATGATTCTCAAATCATGATTCTCTAATTTATTACCTAGTTGGTAACTTAATCTTGAATTTTGTATCCTTTGCCTCTGACTAATAATAGAGCTTTAAGAGAGATTATCCAAAACTCTATTAAATAAATAATGATTCATGAGTTTGATTCTCAACTCTATTAATTAGCTATTCTTGAATGTTGTATTCTTTATCTCAGACTAATAATTCGGTCAGACTGACATGAACACGTGTCTTGCAGATATGCTTGTTGTGCGAAGGGTGAACTTCCAGGGGTTTGGGTGAACACATCTATCTTATATTCAGTCCAAGGACTGATAGGGACCATGTCTCCTAAAGAGCATGATGCCGACGCAATGCCGCTGGAACTAGCCGCTCTGTTGCTTGTACAAGGACGGTCGCACAGTTGCCGCAGGGAAAGCCGCTTCGTCACGCTTATCAGTTCGAAAGAACTGCTAGGGACCATGTCTCCAAAAGAGCGTGATGCCGACGCAATGCCGCTGGGAAGCCGCTTGCGTCACTTTATGGAAGTGTTGCTCTGAGTACTCCGAGCGCAGATGTGAGGTATCGTGTGAGTAATGACTGACCAAATACCTGTTACGCTAACGTAAGGGTTACTCACAGGTTTATATAATAATATAATTTACATCCCACTATTATTTATTAGCTTTCTAAAACCACATCCAATATATTTTCATAACAATGAGTTCCCGTCTTATTTACAATCTCTTTCAATCCTTTCCTGGCCTTATTAATGGGGCAAGGTATCGGACTTCTTATTTGGGAATTCATTTCTTATATCGGTGGGAGAGTGACCAGTCCGGAGACGAGCTCTACAGGGCCGTACGGGGTGGAGTGCGGCCCTTCCCCCTAAGGGGGAACCGACTCAAACACTAATATTAACATAATTAGGAAAAAACGAAAATTTTATCAGCCTAGGGTAATTTAGGTACAGTCACAATAACTTATAATGTTGATTTTTTTTTAAATGGAAGTGTGATAATTTTGGTTCATATACTTGAATTTTTAATAGCAATAACTTTTTATTTTTAAAAATAATAAGTTTTTTCATTACTTCTTGGTAATGTTATTGCAATACGTACTATTTTCGGATCGGGCAGGGTTTTTGTAACACTTTGTATTATAGTACATATTTATTTTATGTTATTGTGTGTATTGAATCTTCTGGTGGAAATAAATACAGAATAAAGTCGCTGTTAAAGTATTTTTATTTCCAAACAAACAAACGGTAATAAAACAATAGTTTGAGAAATAATAAAGTTTGACAACTGTAGAGATAGAATATCTATGATGAACAAACCGCACGCGTTCATCTTCTTTAATGCCTTCTGTACACGTTGATACCAAAGCCGGTTGTAGACGCTTCACTTTTCGTTTATTTTTGCGTTTCACTCGAAGTGAAACGTCTGAAAACAGGATGAATCCAAAGTGAAAAATGCATTCCTATGTGAACCGATCCAACGCTGTTGAATTTCAGCACTTTCACCCGCCTACAGAATAATGGAAAAATGAAATGAAAGGAGCAGATAAACGTTCATTCCACTTCGAAATTTCCAGAGGTTAATGGACCAATTTCGATCTGGAAGTACCTTAAAGGACTTTACGTTAGTAGTTTATTAAGATGACCTGCTGGTCCTGTCAGATAGGCCGTTCCAGAAACGCCTGGAATACCTGGACGAAGTTTTCAACCGCCTTCGTGTTTTTGGGTTGCGTGCCAACAGGGACAAGTGCAACTTTGCCTGTAAGCAAGTTAAGTACTTAGGCCATCTTATTACTCCCAAGGAAATAATGCCCGATGAGTCCAAGGTGCAGGCTATTCAGAAGATAAATGAGCCAATTAACCTCAAACACCTGAAATCCTTCCTACAAACCTGTTCGTGGTTTAGGAAGTTTGTGCCAGGGTTTTCCGAAATAGCTCAACCGCTCACTTAACTTACTAAGAAAAATGAATCATGGGCTTGAACCGAAGACGAGAGTCGACCCTTCAATGAGTTGAAGAAGAGGCTCATTACAGCACCAGTTCTCGTACAGGTAGACCACAGTATACCTTTTATTATTCATACAAATTCCAGTAATTATGAACTGGGTGCTGTCCTCTTGCAAGGTGAAGGTAACGACGTGCACCCCATCGAATACTCTAGTCGTTTCCTGACTTCTACTGAGCGTAAGTAAGCAACTACAGAGCGAGCAGCCCTCGCTGTAGTCTGGGCTGTAGATAAATATCGCCCATACATTGAAGTTCACTCAGTAATCTTACGTAGTGACCATCAACCACTGAGATGGTTATTAACCTTAAAGTCTCCCAGTGGCAGGTTGATGCGCTGGACCCTAAAATTAAAAGCTTTTGATATAAAGTAAGAGTATACTCCTGTTAATACCTTACCAGGAGTATACCTATGCATTGACAGCACGGTTGTCGCAGCGGTTAAGCGATTGACTGCTGCACTGCGTGTCGCGGGTTCGAGTCCCGCACGGAAAAAATATTTGTATGACCTACAATTAGTTGTTCCGGGTCCGGCTGTTTGTGTATGTAATACAGGAGAAATTCCTAGTGTGGGGCAACGTTTTATTTTAAAAGAAAGAAAGAATTTACCAATGTCATTGACCTAACTGCAATGACTCTTCTCAAGAGAGCTGCGTGGTATGTTCGGTGATAATAGATGTACCACGCAAGAGTCCAGCTGATCTGCGATCTGGTCAGCTGGATGATCCTGAGGTGAGATCATGAAAGATATAGAAAACACCACTTACCTTCTGTCTTCTACATGCTGGTTAGATTGCGGTTTCCTTATGGAAAATTGTATCAACTGTCAAAGGTATAACTTCTCCAATCAAAAACCCACCGGTCTTTTGCAGACACCTGTTCTACATCACAGGGGTGAAGTACTGGCTGTTGATCTGTTTGGCTCCGTTGCAGAAGCTGAAACAGGAGAAAAGTGGGTATTTCTTGTCGAGGATACTGCCACTCGATGGGTTGAGTTATACGCCCTCAAGGAGGCTACAGCTGAGGTATGTGCCAGAATAATGATTGAAGAGTATTTCCTTCGATATGGTTTTCCCAGGCGTGTCATCTCTGACGATGGAGTGCAGTTCATATCTGCAGTGATGCAACAATGCATGTTTCTATTCGGTGTCAAGCAGAACTTGATACCGCTCTATCATCCTGAGGCCAACTATCAGGACTTGAAGATCCAACTGGCAATGCTGGTCAAGAATGAGCATCGCATTTGGCCTCAATCCTTATCACAGGTACGGTTCGCCCTCAACACCGCTACTTGTTCGACTACAGGACTAACAACAGCATACATGACGTATGGCCGCGAAATGCGGACACCATACGATGCGCAGCACGATATGTGTGAAATCCTGGATAAGCAAACGTATGTACCTCAGGTTACTCCAAGATCCCCCTACATAAAGATGAATAGAGACTATGTCGCGAAAAAAACGGGATTATAATAACATAACATAACATAACATCACGCCTTGTTTCCCCGAAGGGTTGGGCAGAGGTGTACCTATAGTACACCCACATTTCGCCAGTTATGTTTTTTTTTTTAAGTCCCATGTAATAGGGGCGAGCCTATTGCCATCAACCGGGCACATTTCCAGACTCCAGGCTACTACTGAGAAATTCCTGTTGGAAAAACCCAATAATACTTTGCCCGACTTGGGAATCGAACCCAGGACCTCATGCTCAGCAGTAGCGCTTGCGACCACTAGACCAATGAGTCAGTCAGTGGGGATTATAATATTTTGTGAATAACTCGAGCATCGATTGACATAAAGGAAGTGTCCTTTAATTTGAATGACAACAAACAGCAATACTACAGATAACTACTAAAGTATTAGTAAATTACTCGCCTGTCGATTGTTTATCTTTTCTAGTTCAATCAAAAAGGAACTGCCTAGTGTGGCAAACATGTTTTCGTATTACGGAACATATTTCAAATCAAACAGAAACGCCGATATTATCGAGAATGTACCAAGAGTTACATCTAATAAAATATTACTTCATAACGTGATCGAAGAAGATTTACAATCAGTACTAAGACCGTTGAATCTGATGCAGAGTCTTTTCTTGTCCGCGAAGTATTCTGTTCGTGATAACATTATTACTCCTAATACTTATCTGTACTATTCTATGAGAGTGTTTTGCTTGCTCATATATCAATGTGGCTGTTTGCATAACTTGAACATTTTGCTCGTGGAATGCAAAAACTGGGATTACAATTTATTTTATTGTTCGACCAGTGTATTTGACTACTTAATCTATTTGATAGGAGATTTAGTTAACACCTTCACAAACATTATGCACAGGAACTTGAATGTCTCGCTGGTCATGAAAATCCAACACGTGCTCAAGGTCCTTAAAATTAACAGTAGCGAACCCCGAGGTCTTATTTTATACAACTGGATTTCTGTTCTCATCTTAAGCATTTTTTGTATTATTTTTGTCGTTATGTATAGTTTTATTTTCCCGGGAATAAAAACAATCCAGCTTCTTACGGTTTTTGCTAGTATCTCTTTCAATATGAACGTTGTTTATGCTTTATCAGTATTAAAATTAATAGAGAAAATGTTTCGTGCGTGGATCGAAAAAGTTAAAAACACCCATGATTCAGAAACAGAAGAGTACTGGAATACAATGTTTGATGTCTACTTGAATATACAGGAGACTTTTATGATTGTGGAGATGACTTTCGGACAAATGGTGAGTTTATTTAAATTAGGTAGTAAGAATTGAAATAAATTCAAGCTTAAATACATGTTTGTCTTTGGTTCTCTGTAATATTTCAAGAACTGCAAATTGTATTATACGAATATCCGAGATATAATTAATTTACCGTTAAAGAATGTGGCGTAACCACAATACATGTTTAAATTTTTGTTACAGATTATGTATTATACAGTATTCACAGTTTACACCAGTTTAAGGAATTTGACTTTAATCTTAGGTTTAAAAAACTATATAATAGATGTAGGTATAATTAACGTAAGTAGTAATTATCGCTATATCAGTTAAAGGTATCATTCGGTTAAAAAGATAAGGTCGATTGTTCAAGTTATCTTAATATTCTGTTAATATTTCAGTTTTGCGTTCTAATATTCGTATCTCAAACCTGGAACATGAACAATATTATCCTATTTATATGCTTGAGTGTGCAATGTGAGAGATTCTATGCAGCAATGTTCAGAGTACTTGTGTAATGCTCATGAAGTCAAGTAGATGTTCAGCTGGTAAGTTTTGTTTTAATGGTGTAGGTAAGATATTGCTTTAAATGAAATGCTCGTGTTCTCTATCTGTATCTGTCTCGCTTAAGGTAATGTAGACAAAACCTTTTACGTTATGATATTCACGTTATTATTTCTTTGTTCAGATCAAAGGAAGTTTTGCAAGAATATCCAACGCGTGCAGAAAGCAACATTCAAGAAGATGAGCGCATGCGGTTTGTTCATCATAGACGCCGAGCTACCTCTACAGCTGTCAAGCTTTATTACTTCTTATACTATTGTTTTTCTTCAGTTTGCGTATTTGTAAAATAATTTAACCGTTATACCTCCCGCGCCGCTGTGTATCCAGGATGATCGTTTTTTTGATAAACTTGACGTGGCCGGCAACAATATAAAAGTAGCTCATCACTCCTGATATAATGTATTTGGTAATCATAAATGTTAATAAAACACCAAACACCACATTAAAATATTAAAAACCATTAGCTTACAGTAAGTAATAACTTTTACTCAAAGATCGATTTCATTTCTATCAATTCGTCCTAAAAAGCTACAAACATGTTTTCGTATTTAGAAAATACGAATACTCTTTCGATGCTTCAAATCCAAAAGAAACGCTGCTATAATCGAGGAAGTACCAACAGTTTCATCTAGTAAAATATTTCTTAGCTCCGTGATTGAAGACGATTTACAATCAGTACCATTGAATCTCATGCAGAGATTTTGTTTGCGCCAAGTTTTATATTTGTGACGACGTTATCGCTGCTATTTCATTAGATTGTTTTATTTGTACGTATATTTAAATGTATATGTTTATATAATTTGATCACATTATTAATGGAGTACAGTAATAGGTGAGACGTTAACGGTTTATTCCATTGTTCGTGCGGTACTTTTGATTTCACTATCTACTTGATCGGAGAATTGAACAGCTTCTCAGAGAAACTCACTAATAATATTTTGATGGTCTTGAAAATCCAACACAATCATGTTCAGAGTCCTAGAAATAAATGACAACGAACTATCAACTCAAATAGTCTACAACTGGACTTGTGTTATCGTACGAACTATTGTATTTATTATTATACTCATTTGTTTCTTTTTTATTTTCCAACTCTTTAATATTTTTATGAACATAGTGTCTTTTTATGGAATTGCTTTCGAAAGTAACGTTGTTTATGCTATTTTATTTTGAAACTAATTACGAAATTCCTTCGTAAATGGATTGAAAAAAATCAAATCTCCAGTAACAACGAAGAAGATTACTTGAATAAATTTTTTGGTGTATAAGTGCATATACAGAATATTTACATAAATATAGATTCAAATTTGCGACAAATGATTAGTTTATTGAATTAATAAGAACATGCATTTTCATCTTCTTCATTTTACAGTAAATCACAATTAATAGTATTTTTTTTACGTAGTATAATATTATTTTTATATTTATTTTCTTTCAGATAATATATACACCCTACCAATGTTTGCGAAACTTGTTTCTGGTTTTATCTTTAACGATTTTGATAGAACGAGGTGAAACTAGGGTTAGTAGCATGTCAGTAAATTAACACCTCGTAATCTACTAAAAAAAGAAAAGGCAATCTGCGGATGATGTATGACTTACTACGAGTACTTCAGATTGTTCTTCTACTATAATACGAGTAACACAAATCTGGAATCTGAAGAATATCATCATACTAATAGTCTTGTGCGTGGAATGTGAGAGATTCTATGCAGTAATGAGAGACGTTCAGAGTACCGGTGTAATATTTATTATGTACAGGAATCGTTCTGGCAAGTATCATTTGAATGTGTGACTGTACCTAAATTACCCTAGGCTGATAAAATTTTCGTTTTTCCTAATTATGTGAATGTTAGTGTTTGGGTCGGTTCCCCCGTGGGGGAAGTGCCGCACCCCACCCCGTGCGGCACTGTAGAGCTCGTCTCGAGACTGGACACTCTTCCACCGTCGTAAGAAAGAGAAGAATTCCCATAACCTAGACTACCCTGTCCCGACTTAGAAAGCTAGGGGACAGGGAGGGGAACAAGGTGAAGTTAATATTGGGAATCCACAGTTAGTAAACAAGTATTATAATATTAATACAATATGAAGCTAAGAAGATAAGAGGATACGCAGAAATATATGATATATATAATATAGTATTATAAATGTTGGAACGCCAACGTCTCCTCCTCTCGCAGTTGAGCACCAATATCTGCAATACAGCTTTGATAAAGTGAAGGGGTGAAGGGATCGTTACGCTTGCGCCTCAATAATTATTTATAGTTACGTTAATTTGTCTGTTTACAACGTACCCACTTCAGTGAGACCGGGAACCGTTTTTTAACGTTTGCCTCATTGTACGTGATCCGTTAGACCTAACGCATAGAACCTCTGAGGAACTAATACGATTCTAACGGAACACGCTCCCTAATCACAATATAAATATCTTACACAATCCTAAGACAGAGTACTGCGAAGTCCAACTGTTATTGAGGAAGATAAGTTTAGTTTACTTATAATTGCATACTAATGTGAAAGACTCCCTTACCGCGGCCTAAACCCCTTTTTACTAAGTTAACACAAGACTAGCACAGGCGCACCGTAGACTCAGTCTCTAGCAGAATACATCACGATCGTATCTGGTGAACGCCGAAGTGGTAGTTCGTCACCTCATATTTCCTTAATCTTCCCAATTTAGAGGATGCGGTGCGGCTATTAGCGGCTTTGCGTTCCAATAGCGTGTCTCAATAAATAGTGTCGATTCAGTAATAGGCCTACAAACAGCCGGGTGGGGTTTTAATGAGACACGGTCCCTAGCGTTCTTAGAACGACTACCAATTCAGTTTGGGGTACTTGGTGATGCCTACCCCCGCTCCCTGGAAATATACGCCAACAAATCTCACGCAAAGTATTCTGTGGCAAGACCTTTTTGGATACAGAAATCACCACTAACGTTTGGTTGTTTATGATACAATTATAGATTGGCTTCATAGCCTCCTTTTAATGAGCTGTGAGTTTCTATGGTTCTGCCTTCCAAATGTGGTGCGTCAGCTCAAGGTCAACAATCGTCAATAGTCTCGAGCGTTAGTGCTCAGTGTCAAGTATGGTGGAAGGCCTTCACCATTCCCTAAAGCCAAATGCAAGTGATTAATCTGTCAAGGTAGGTCATGGACAGGTAATACACGAGAATATAACATTAGTTATAAAACAGGATACTAAATAAGAGTTATTTCGCCATTCTGGTATAAACGATCATTAATCGTTCGTCAGCGATATCACCTTACTTTACCTATAAATACAATGTAAATCAACTAGTAGGAATAATGGACATACTACTACTAAAGATAAAAGTTAATTAAAGTTGACACTTACCAAATAATTCCTTAGAGAGAATTAGATTGGAACTCACTTACAAGATACTGCCCACATTACCAGCCTAGCCTCGGGCTTCGCTTCGTCGTCTCAATCGTCTCCCGAAGCGCTTCAAACTCACTGCCTAGCTTAGGTGGTCTTAAACCCACTAACAACTTAATAAATAATGCTCGGTCTCTAACGACAGCCTACGGACTATGACTTGATATTCATCAAGTCTCCTAGCTTAACTCGCCTGGACTCTGACGTCCTTAGCCTTTCGTGATTCAAAATCAACTCCCTCACTTGTCTTCAAATATCCATCCCCTCCGTTCCCCACATTCCTAAAACAACCAACTTCCCACAGTTTGGAAGAATAGGTTTATTGCAGTTTTTGTGTAAAAATTCTCAATTGTTTTAAAAGGGTCCGTTCAAATTGCTTGAGTAGGTCGGGTATCAGCGAACATTTATGAGAAACACATGTGTGAGTGTTCAGAGAATATCAACCTTTTAGGACGGAAGAAACAAAAGTTACAATTTATATATATATTGTATTGTAAAACCATACTATTATGTTTTAGCACTAAACCTATTAAAGTATTTTAGCTATCTGTTTGAATAATAAAACTATCAATACAATAGTATAACTACAGTTATAGGACAATAGATGGTTACATCAATGGAAGCATTGACTATTTGCATGCCTTTGAATGGCTCATAAGTATCACTCTAGTTAGGTAGTTAGCATAACTCTAGATTTCTATTTGTTAGTTACCTTACTTTCATTACGAGTATATTCATGCAAGAGCACGCTTGATCCCACTAACTTTGAGAACTGCATGTTGACAATCCCTGCTTTGATTTAAATTCTTAGAATTCGCCAACATGTTTTCCATCGTGAGATGGGATTTCTAAGGGCTTCAATAGTGTTTTACAATTTTAAAGAAATAGGATCGTTTGTTATTTATTAGGGTAACGTTTCAAGCTGTCAAACCATAAAATGGAGATTTAATGTGTTTCTAAGTGGCCCGAACCGTATGCCGATTTTAAAGTAAATATTATAATTTGTTATAAATTAGAATAAATGACACACAGTCACAAATGCAAAATGCATTTATACCGTTGGACTATTCAGACTGAGCATACACCGCCACTTAAGTGCTGCGCCGTCTCATCGAGGCATCGAGGCCGGAGACAGAAAATGAAAATAAGATGTTCGCGCGCAAATATTAAACGAGCTTGTCTGTAAGCTGCAGTCAGCTTTGGGCCATTTCCTGGTCTAAAAGGGGTGATTGCCACTTCCTTAAGCCTCCTTCTTATTGTTCGTGCACTCACGTTTAGTCCACGAACTTCATTCAGCTCTGTTTTGATGTTTACTGACGTGAGGAAACGATTTCGTAGGGAAGTAAAAACAATACAAAACAAACAAATGTTCAAACTGACGTCCCCCTACGAGAATGCAAAGTCTGCATCTCCTAATAAAGGAAGCTCTTATCTGACGGATAAAATGGCTTTCGTTAATTTCTGTTACAGCAGATTGGATGCGCTGACGTAATTCTTCTTCCGACGTTATTCTTTGTTTGTAAACCCTGTCTTTTAGACATCCCCAATAAAAAAAATCTAAGGGATTTAAATCCGGAGATCGCGGAGGCCACAAAATTGGTCCTAATCGGCCGATCCATCTGTCAGGGTGTTTGATTGAGTTGCGCCCTTACTGCCGTCGCATAGTGAGCGGGGCACCCATCATTTTGTAACCACATTGCTTGCCGCATGTCTTCTGGAACGTTTTGCAATAAAGTTGGTAACTCATTTCTTAAAAAATGCAGATAGTATTCGGCGTTTAGAGTTGCTGGTAATTCAAAGGGCCCTATTATTTGCCCATTTATTATTCCCGCCCATAAATTTATTTTAAATTGATGTTGGCTCCTGTCCTCTCGCATCAAATGTGGGTTTACCATCTGCCAACTGTGCAAATTATGCAAATTGAGATATCCATCTCGCCGGCATGAAGACTCGTCACGCCATAAAATTTTATTAAAAAACTGTGGGTCCGCCCGAATCATTCTAAGCATCCTTTGGCAAAATGCTACTCTTTGCGGGTAATCACGTGACGTCAGCGTTTGAACACGTTGCACGTGATATGGGTGCAACCGGTGCCTTGTTAACACTCGATGCACCGTCGATCTTGGAATACCTGTACGTTGCGCTATGACGCGAATTGAGACCGACGAATCTTCCTCGATTTCTCGAATTATGATTTCGTCATTGACTTGTGGCGGTCGCCCTTCACTGGCACCCCCAACTCCGGTGCCAAGAATTCTTCCCTCAAGAAGCGCGTTATGCACTCTAATGAATACGCGATAGTCGGGATGTCGATCCCGGTTCGGGTATCTTTCACGATACAATCTTGCGGCCGCTCTGGCATTACCTCTTGCTTCTCCGTAGATAAAATGCATTTCGGCGTACTCCCGTGGCGTGTACTCGTAACGAGGCATCGTACTACTGCACACACGTACAACCACACACAAACGAATGTTTTCAAAGTCCGTAGGATCGCCAAGTCATTCGTCCAAAACACAAAGAGTTCCTAATCGTTAGGCAAAGCAAAGTCCAAATACACAGCACAAGTCTAATTTTACAGAACACAACAGTTAGGCAAAGCGCGAGCGAAAGTTGTCTGACGTACGTATCAACTCGAAGAGAGATTCGTGTCAACTAAACAAATAAAATCATGCAACAATAAAGCCCTGTACGAGTGAAGGGTGAAGGAAAAAATACCTGCACAACGACATACCGATTTACCAAAAATATAAAAGCGGTGCTATCTATCCCTTTCACACTGAGTGAGGTGCAACTCCGCAGGTAGCGGGTCCCAAATTCCGAACAGATGACGTCATCGCCTCGGAATTACGCTACACGCTTAACCACATGCTTAGATTACAAGCATAAGCCATTACGAGAAAGAACGAGAACCATTACGAGTTAGATTGTACCACTTTAATTTCTTTTCTGTCTTCTTCATCACGTTCATAGCAATATCTTTGTAACGACAAAGACTACACGTAAGTTTTATACCAATTTGCAAACCTTAGTAATTGTACAAGTTTTTAAAATAATGGTACACTTCGGTGTCATACAATTTTTTTACAGGATAATTTTTCCAATTCTGGTATTTTCATCGTAAATACAAAACTTTTCAATTCAAGATTTTTTTTCTAAGACAAATTAAATGTTATTTAAAAAAATGGTATTTTATAACATTATTAAACTATTCAAAAATGTTTGACAAAAATCACACCTAAATATGTTATCATTTGCAGCAACAGCATTAAAAACACTGAGTGCTGGTAGAGAAAATGGTAAACATCGAAAAAAAAAAATGTCTTGGTTACCTTACCGGTTTTTTTTACTGTTCAAATTAGTTGTTGGAAATGAGGTAAGTTACCTACCCGTTACGTTTGATCCATTATTTACGGGACACCCTGTATAAGTATACATAGATATAAAATTAGCAAAATGATATACTAACTTAATTAAACTATTGAAAAATTAAAATAAAGCATCGAAAAAATCATCCGCATCGCTGTCAACTGGTAATTTACCCAAGAGACTGGCCGCATTGCCACGCGCGCGCGTTGTATGGTAATGCTTGGCCTCTGCCCAAGGTAAAAACCAGCCCTTGGGTCACGGGAAGTATCAAATAGCCGTTTTGAGATATCATTGAAGAGGCCATGAGCACTCGGACCCCACGGCCTGAAGGTTTCAACCCCAAACGGCTCGAAAATATAATTACTTGTAAGGTTATTATACTTACGCTGCTTGAGGTTTTCTGCAGCCGCAGCAGCAGCACCAGCACAGCACGCCGAGCCAGGAAGATGGGTTGGCGCAAGAGTGTCGACACAGGTTGCATCCCACACTAAAGGCCTACCCGCCTTTCATGAAGATAAAGACATACCGTCCGGTCCCTTGCCATGCCAAGCCATTGGGTTCTAATAAAGCTGGAACGCCGGCGGTGACAAGAGCTCGTCGGATGATGTTGTTAATGTTCGCGTGCCGCGCTAAGGGACCCACACTTCGGCTGCAAGACAGGCCATAATGTCCGAGACTGTTGACAACTTCGCCACAGTGACAGCGATGAAGAGAACAACAATTAGGAGCTCCTAGTCGTAGGGAAGCAGCGAGGCGAAAGGTAGTGTCATCGAGCAAAGTGCCTATGTTAAGTTAAGTGTACGACGGTAGTGCATAAAGCCACAGACCCGATTCCCACTTACCCACAGCCAGCAGGCGCGCACGCTCCGCAGTGGTAGCAGACGTGTTAAGTAAATTGTTCTGTACTACTCTGCAGAGCGGCTCATCCCACCGTCTTTGGGAAGATGGATAATCGGGTAGATTTGAGTTCGGGCAAGCGAGTCTCCAGGCATCTATAGCCTCAGTGAAGCACGGCACATCAAAATCAATCAGTGTGGAGGTTAGAATTTTCCTGATTAAGTTCTCAGTGCCGTCGACCGAGGATATGAAAGCCGAGGCCTCCCATACGAATGGGAAGAGTAGCTTGCGTCCAAGCTCGGTCGTCCATGGCCACATTTAAAATTGAAGTTAATGTGTGTCTGATAATTTGGTCCATTTTTTCTAAAAGGTGAGTGTGCTTCCATAAATGGGAAGTGCGAAAAATTACAATATTTTTTTTATTTTTCCATCAATATTTTTTATTTTTCTGTCATAAAAACAACTTTATTCTTAACATTAGCTGTGTCAGAAACTTAGATACGACATCGTGAGTCGGTTTGTTGAAGTGAATATTTACTAAAGACACTGTTCCTCATTCGAAAAATCTCTCCTAAAAATGTTTTTCAAAAAATGGCTGCGAGAAGAAGTCCAAAGAATAGCTAAATCTTTCAACTTTATTTATACTTTGCTATATCTAGCTTCAAAATATTGTGTGGGAAATAATCATCATCAATGGGACGAATCTACCAAATATTTGCGTTCTGCTGTGTTGACTGTAATTCACTGTGTATTTAATACTCAATACTCAATTCTTTATTGCATTCCATATGTATTACATAGATGGTATAAAAAGTAAAAGATCAATATGGACCCTGTCGGGCACAGCACAATTAGGAGAGAGGAAGAGGGATAAGTTGCAATTAAAGCAATTAATATTTTTATAAATTAATTATTAGATGTGTTTAATTGAGTGTATAATTATTTATATATATATATATATATAATTATACATTATTATTATATATTACTACGTTTGTGTAAATAGGTGTAATTTTGATATTATGTATTTATATGGATAATGTAGTGAATTTCTCAGAAGTATTTTGATTATTATTATATTATATTATTAATTATGTATTCATATTTTCATATTTATATTTGATTTTCTATATTCCATATTAGATTATATTTATTTCATAATGTTTTCTGTATAAGAGAGAGAATAATTTTATTTTGCAATCGTTTTGTCTTCTAAAAACTCCTTTACTGAGTAGTATGACTTGGATTCCAGAAATTGTTTCAATTTATGAATAAATGTATTTGTTTTACTTACTTCTCTAATTTCATTTGGCAATTTATTATATATTTTTATGGACATAACTAAAGGGCTGGTTGAGTGCATTTTGAGTCGGGATTGAGGTATGTTTATTTTGTTTTTATTGTGTCGAAAGGTGTATCTTGTTTGTGTTTCTTCGCAAGTGGTGTAAAAATCTGGGTGGTTTCTGACAAATTTACATAATTCTAAGATATATAGACAGGGAAGTGTCATTATTTTGTGTTTTCGGAAGTGTGGCTTGCAGCTATCTGTTTGTTCTATGTTGGTTATTCGAATTAACTTCTTTTGCAAAATAAATATAGTTAGTGAATCTGTACTGTTACCCCACAGCATGACCCCATAGCTGAGCCATGCCTGGGCATATGCATAGTAAGTAACAAGTGCAGTCTGTAGGTTAGTAGTTTTTTTAATTTCACGTAGTGCATATGAGAATGTTGATAATTTTGCTCTTATTTTCTGTATATGGGATTTCCAATTTATGTGGGTATCTATAGACAAACCGAGGAGAGTAAATTCATTTACTTGTTCCAGTTTTGCATTATTAAAAATGAAATTTAGTTTTAATGGGGATTTTTGATGGGGATGAAAAGTAATTAGTTTTGTTTTGGTGACGTTTATTTCTAGATTATGATTATCCATCCAGGTTACAGCTGTAGAAAGAAGAGAATTTAATTTGGCGCTTATATTGTCATCGCTCTGGCATGAGATGAGCAAAGAGATATCGTCCGCAAATAGAACACATGGGCCGTTTATAATTTTAGGAAGGTCATTTATGTATATAAGAAACAATAGGCAGCCTATTACACTTCCTTGGGGAATTGACGCGTTAACTGCTTTACTGTCGGATCTCATTTTAATTATTTCATTTGTGTTGTTATCAAAATATTCAATTTCTACTACCTGTATCCTATCCTTTAGGTATGATGCAAACCATTCATGAGCTTTTCCTCGTATTCCTATCCCATGTAATTTGTCCAATAGTATTTTAAATTGCACCTTATCATATGCTTTGGTCATATCGAGTAGCATACCAATGGCGTAGTTTTTATTATTTATAATAGTTAGAGCCTCTTGTACGTATTTGTAGACTGCTAACGTTGTAGACCTGTTTTTACGGAAACCGTTTTGGCAGTCGTCAAGTATTTTATATTTTTCACAAAAAGAGTATACGCGGTCATACATAGCCTTCTCAAAGATTTTTGACGCAGTTGGTAGCAGTGCGATAGGGCGATAGTTATTAGGGTCGGTTTTAGAATTTTTCTTATGTATGGGTTTTATCAGAGCGTTTTTAAGTTGGTTGGGAAAGGTTCCCTCTTCAAACGATTGATTAATTAATTTATAAAATGGTAGGGTTAGTTCGTCTGCACATTGCTTAAGTAGAAAGGGGGGAAGTTCGTCTACTCCATAGCTTTTTTTATTTTTTAGATTTTTTATTATTTTATTAATTTCATAGGGATCGACAGGGCTGAGAAACATAGTGTTCTCTGTGGGGCACATTACAGGGGCTCCTTTTGCTGGTGAGGTTTTTTCCCCAATAGAAGCAAAGAAGTTATTGAAAATATTAGCTATTTGCTTAGGTTCAGTTATCAAGTTATCATTTTTATGTAATTTTATGTTAATTTTTTCGTTTTTTATGGATTTGTTTGTTCTTTCGTTTATTATATTCCACATAGTTTTTACTTTATTAGTTGATTTTTTAATTTTATTTATATATTGTAGTTTTTTTGCTGTCATTACAGATTGCTTTAGGGTTTTTTCGTATTTTTTATAATATTTTGATAATATGGGATTGTTTGTTTTATTGATAAGTATTTTAAGTAGTCTTTTGTTTTTGCAAGATAATTTAATACCCTTTGTTAGCCAGTACTTCTTATATACCGTTTTTATTTTTATTTGCTGCAGCGGAATACACTCATTTAAAATTTGATTTAATATATTACTAAACGTACTGTAGTTTTCATCCATATTTTTATTTGATTGTATTATTTCATTCCAATTTTGATTTTTTAATTCAGATTTAAAGTTTTCTACATTTTGGGTATTATATATTCTTTTTTTCGCGAACCAGTTTGTTTTTTTATTGTTGTCGCTAAGTAATTTCATGTGAAAGATTGTTGCACAGTGGTCTGAGAAACCTAATTCTTCTACGGTGGTATAAGTATGCGTATAATTAAAATTTGTAAAAATTAAGTCCAAGCATGTTGAGGTAGTTTGTGAGATTCGTGTGGGGACTTTGATATGTTGTATGAATTTATGTTCCAACATCAGATCTAAGAACAAGTTAGTTTTTAAACAGCTATCTAAGATATTTATATTTAAATCTCCTCCTAATATCACGTTATATCTTAAATATTTATTATTTATATAGTACATCATTTTTTTTAATTGGCGAGTAAATACTTCCTCCTCTCTTCTATTCCAATAAATTGTAATTATAAGTAGATTATTATAAGGTAATTCTATTGCACATAACTCTATACAATACTCAACAGACATATTACTAATATCACAAATTTCTTTGTACTCGAAGTGGTTTTGTAACAAGATACAGACGCCGCCGCCTCCTCGAGTACTGCGGCAGTAAGATGCTGCAATTTTGTAGCCGCTAAACTGTATGTTATTCAATTTTTCTGGTGATAGCCAAGTCTCACATAGGCATATAGTGTTATACATTGTTTTTTCATGGATGAAGGCTTCAAGTAGATGTTGTTTGTTATAGATGCTTTGAATATTTTGATATAAAATGTTAAAATGTTGATCTGTGGTTACGGAAAGTATTCTATTACTGTTCTTATTTTTCAAATTTACGGCAAAAACATCAGCTTTTACATTTTGTTGAAGTTCATTTATTCTGTCAAATACGAAAAAAATTGCTATCATTACATTTATCATTTACGACTAAATTCAATGTATCATCAGATTGTATTAGTTGTTTACATGCATCATCTATATTCATTGTGTTTAATTCTAGGATTAGGTCTTGTAAATCGTTTAAAATAACATTCAAGCCTTTATTATTTAAGCTTCCATACCTTTGGTTATAAGTTTCGTAGGTGTACGGAAGATGTAAGTTGGAATCTAAAATATACGCATATCTATATGTCTCAACATCCATGTAGATTAAATTATTAAATGTGTCGATTCTACTATTGAACATTACATTTTTGTTAACCATATATTTAAAAGTCGGCAGACATACTATAAAGTTCGTGTGTGTTAAGATTTGTAATTGTTCGCGAATGAAAGTTACTAATTCAATATAATTATGCGTCCTTCTGAAATCTTCTTCCCCAATATAGATAACACAGTAGTCGGAGTAAGTGAAGTTTTGTATTTTCTTATCAAGATTATCTAATAGCTGCTTCAATCCACAACTTGGCATGCGATAGTGACATATATTAAAGTTACTTAAATTAGTTCTTTGACTGATTGTGTACAGTCTATTAGAGGTTTCACTACTTAAAATGCATATATTGTTCTTAACAATCGGCAACGATGGGTTATTTTTATTGATATTCCTGTTTGGTGATGTTTTGTTTTGCAAGTTTTCAGTAATGTTTTCAGTAGGGTCTTCAGCAGTGGATGTGGAGCAATCAGGAATTTTTAAAGTCTGCAGTTTACTGGTCTTCTTTTCCGTAGAACTAATTGTATTTCTCTTCGGTGTTTGTGTTTTCTTCTGTAGAGGACTACTGGTGATCTTTTTATACATCTCATTTTTCTTGAATAAATTGGCGTTTATTTGCTTCAGGGAGCCATTTTCCAAAGATAGTATTTCTATTTCCTGATGTGCGCTTTTTAATTGAGACTTTAGGTTCTCAATCTCAGTTTTAAAGATGTTTATCTGCTTATTCTCCTCGTCCTCTGATATTTCCGGCATGCTATTTATAGTCTCATCCAATGTTTGAGAAATCATTTCGCTGCCGCTAGTGTCATTAGTCGGTTCCGATATAGTACGTGTGCGACGAAAAGTTATATTTTCTAGGAAGTTCATGATGATTATTCAAATAAATTATGACACAAAAAGTCTCACAGCAACCGTCGGATTTGAACGTGCATTCACGCGGTTCAAACTCAAGTATGTCAGTTTGTACGCCGCTAAGCCACCTGTACGATGAGAAATCGTGTCCAATTTTTAGACCTAATGACGTTTTAACTACGTAGACCCTTGTATTCGTAATAGATGTCGCTATGTGTTATCTATTAGTCAGTCGGCGATTTGTTATCTATTAGTCAGTCCGGTAATACTGTGAAAACAATATTAGTGGTTGTTTTATGGGTGTTTAGCTAGATGGCGTTGGTGTTGACATAACTTCAAGTCACATATGTGCAGTGTTTGAATAAAAAACGGTTTTTTGCCGGTAACAATTTTTGTTTAGATCACTGTTTTATCACCACTGTCTAGAAATTGTTAGTAATTTTTGTTGTTATGTTTAATGTTGTCTTAAAATTTGGATGTTTACACTGTTATAACTTAAAGCACTGAGTTTGTTGTGGTTTTTAATTAATGTTTACACAATATTTGAGAATCAATGTTAGTCTAATAACCCGGTGTTTTTGGTTAATGATAACACTTTCACTGCTAGTTTACTAGTCTAGCTTCGCTTTTATGTATAATACACTGTTTAAATACTGGGTTTACTATTTTTAATAATTATTTAATTGCGAGCACAATCACATCTAATGTTAACTTGTCAGCGCCATCTGACGGAGTCCCATCAGACGGAGTTTATCGGATGTATATGTCGCCGCGAATGCTACCTGTAAAGATTATAACATAATCTTATGCGTAACTACTTATTTGTTATTCACCGTCCTGCCCTCTATGGGTTACTGTGAAATACTATTACAACCATTTGCATTCATCTGTGAATGATTGATTCCTTTGAGATCAAAACGCCATCTATTGCAAAACTTGTGAACTCAGTTAATACATATACTGTGAGTTAACGAGTTAAAGAGAAACTATTATAAACAATGTTGAAACTAAAACTTAAGTTTAAATTAAAAGGGAACATTTATTTAATGATTCTTGTGTTTTTAGTCATATTAACAAGTGACATAGTAAATTTGTTTATGGAAAAGCACTACATACCTAAGGCCACGAAGATGGCGCGATTTGCGAATATTAAGATCAATAACATAATTATTAATTTTATACGAGAACTAAATAAGTTTCAATAATAGGAAACCAACTATAAAGTAATAAGATTATTTTACACTGCAATTTACTAATGAATACCTGTTGTTTGTTTAAATTCCTTGAATCACGGGAAGTATTGTAAAAGACAGAAAAACTGAAGTTGTAGAAAGTAATAAATGAATAAATAACCTTTGTATTAGTGAATATTAGCATTGTATAATTATAAAAGAATTAACTGGTAAGCATTTTAGCATTGTAAGTAAGTTTTATTGATCAAACTTAGTAATAAGATATTGTATTGAAATACGAGCCACGAATGGCGGGTGTGGGTAATAAACATGAAAATAAAAGTTATGTTAGAAAGGACTGAGATTGTAAATGTTGAACAAATAAGAGTAACCTCTGTAACATAATGTTTTGATTTAAAAGAGTGTCCATGGAGTTTCATGCCCGTTCTTCTTCATCAGGACCTACTTCGTTTGGAATGGGCAACTAGCTTCACCAAATAACTCAAACTGAATGGCCCCTTGTTAAGTGATAACTCAAAAGTGCCTGTAAATGTTATAATTGAATTAAATGCTTAGAGTTTGAGTTAAGACTTGGGTATAGTTAAAGGCCAACTACCTATATCTACCATCAACGAAGAAGTACACCGGAGAATGGTCTTAACGGCACAGGGTAGATACCCCGTCGTGTCATATATGTATATATATACTAGATTGTACATATTGTTTTTGACAATATTTTTTATATTATTTACACAACATTGGATATCAATTTGATTTTATTCACCAAACTCAAACTCAAACTCAAAGCATTTATTTCAATTAAACCATTTACAGGCACTTTTGAATTGTCAAGGAGTCAGTCAGTCAGAAATATGAAGCTAGTTGCCCATTCCAAAGCGTAGGTTCCTATGGAGAAGAACGGGCAAGAAACTCCACGGACACTCTTTTAAAAAAAATTATATTCTTACAAAATATTGTTTACATCATTCATGTTGAAATTATACATGTGAGAACAATGTAGAAAGACGTGTACGTAAAAAGCGTCCGTAATAAAAAATAAAACAATTCAAAAATTAAAATAAGCCGTGGCAGAAAGAAGCCCCCCCTCCTCGGGGGGGTCTGGGTCGCTCCAACGCGAATGTATACGTACATCCGTGGTGGGGCGACCTGAACTGCCAGGCACTTCTTCTCCTGCAACCGAGCGGGTGGGCAGGTTGCGGATAGCCCAACTCCGGCTGCGGGGCCGACCACTGACGGCAACCTTGGGCCGTTAGTGAGCGGTCCCGCACTCGGAGCATCTCCCCTAGGGGATCCCGGACAAGAGAAGTTCCCGAAAGCCAAATCCCAAGCTTAGGGTAACCCATACACCCCTTCCCGTGAACCCACAACCTGACTAAGCCATCCCTCCCTATCCATACAGATCCCATCGATCCTAAAATCCCTAGGCCAACTCCCAGGCCTAGGGTGACCCCCCCAGGAAACCACACCCTCAATCCACAAAATGCCTTCCCTCCCATTCCTTTACTCCTGTCGGTCCCAGAGGACGGGTAACCTCGATTCCAAAAAAGCCCACCCCCACTACCATGAACATGAAGCAGCAAGATAATGAAACTACCCAGGTGGGTCCCGGCCAAGCCGGGGAATCCCACACCGCTCCGGCGGTTAGCCCCCATCGTATTATGGGGGGGGCGTCAAACTGCTCAATAATGGACACATTAATGCCGCACTTCTCAGCGCGGCCGGCTGCTGACATAGCGCCCACATCACAGGCTGCGACAAACGCGCCCACATCACAGGCTGCGACTAACGCGCCACTGCACCTAACCCCGGCTGCGATACACGCGCCAATACCCACGACAGAGTATGTGCCTCCCACAAACCTCTGGCAACAGAGCATTGTGCGGAGCAGCACCACTTACCCAGACAGCGACCAAGACGAACACAGACAGACCGATACGGGGAAGGACACTGAACCGGGCAGCTCTACCACTCTCCCGGTCGTTGTTGGTGAAGTACGCCCGCTGATAAAGCGCGGAAAAGCCTCAGCCCGGGAGAAGAAGGAAGTAGGCGACCGAAAGCGTACTACCCGCGAAGGCACTGGCCAGCGCGAAGCGCGATCGGACGCCGAAGAGATGGTACGCGACCGGTCACGAGTACGCGCAGGGGCAACCCAGCGCGCAAAGTTACCGGACGCGGAGCCACGCGCCCAGCCGCAAGTACGCGAAGGGGAAACCCAGCGCGGAAAGCGGCCGGACGTGGAACCAAGCGGGCGGGGGCAGGTACGCGAAGGGGCAACCCAGCGCGAAGCGCCTCCGCACGCTGTGGAGTCTGCCGGGCCAGCAAACCGACCCCAAGACACCAAGACAACCCACGACCGACCTCGACCTAGACGTGCTAGGGGTAAGCGGTCTGGAGCCTCACACAAGGCGTTGCCGGCAACGACCACCCTGCCAGGCACCTCTGAGCCGCAGCCTGGACCGAGCGGTACAGGGCCGGCGAAGAGGGATCGACCTGACGACACGGCTTCGCCAAGTACGATTCAGGGGGACGCCAAACGTGTGAGGGTCCACTCTGCTCAGGGGGGGCAGAGAACCTACGCGCGGGCCACCCAGGATATTCCGGCGCGGCTGGCCGTAGCGATCTGCTTTCCCCACCCCGGCAGGGAGCTGACCAAGGTAGAGGCAGACTACATAAAGACGGACCTTGAGAACCTAGTGATGGACACAGACTTGTCGGCACCACTCCCGGCCTTCCGCGGTTACCCACGGGTGGCGGAAGGCACAGTGCAGATGTGGTGTGAAGACGACTATGCCCTGACCTGGCTGACCCAGAATGTGCCCAAAATCAGACTCCCAGACACTAACCAGAGACTTACCGTAATGAAACAGACCGACGTGCCCACCCGTGTCCGAGCCTCGCTTTTCGTCCCTCGTTACAGAGGTGACGTGGCCAAGCTCCAGAGTGTTCTGATCCGTCAGAACACTTGGTACGACATATCGCGGTGGTCGTTATACAGGGCAACTACCGTCGGTGGCGACCACTGTGGGACTTATCTGACCCTAGGGCTGCCACCGGAGGAAGCTGAAAAGGTCCTGGGACGGGAGCGACGGATATCGTACATGCTTGGGTCGATATACGTACGCTTCTGGCCCACGACCCGACCCTCTGACACCCAGACCGACAGCACAGACGGGAAGACGACAGTACCGACGACGACACAGACTACGACACAGACGACAGACACGGACATGGCACAACTTGAGGAGGTCATGGCCCGAGCGGCAATGGCCGATGATACCGACACGTTGCCCCCTGCATCACCTGGCTGGAACGAGCTATTACTTACCTCGTCGCCGGGCGATGGAAACGACGCCCAAATCAGAGTGGAGGAGACGGAGAGACTGTCCAATGGATCAATCTCCGACTAACTCCACTCCACCGCCGCCACCAGCCTTAAATATAATCCAAACCAACCTCCAACATAGCCAGGCTGCCACGGCTAGTTTACGCAGGGCACTGGAGGTAAAGCCCCGAACCATCGCACTGATCCAAGAGCCGTGGATCAGAAATAACAAAATATGTGGCCTCGGTAACATCGGAGGTAAGATAATCCTCAACACTCACACATTAGACAAACCAAGAACCTGCGTCTATATACCCAAAGAAATCCCTACCACACCACTCACCCAATTCTGTTCCAGAGACCTGACAGCTGTCAGGCTCCAGACCGAAGGTAGCGCCCCAGATGTTGTACTGGCCTCGGTGTACATGCCTGGCGAGGACGCAGACTGTCCACCAAAACAGATGGCCGACCTAGTGCAACACTGCGAGTGCACCAATCTGGACCTGATCATCTGCACTGACTCGAACGCCCACCACCCGCTCTGGGGCAGCGACGCACCGAACTCCAGGGGAGAGGTACTATCCACCTATTTATTCTCTACTAACCTTAACATCGTTAACCGCGGCTCGGAACCCACTTGGGTCACGGTCCGAGGACAGACGATTATAGACCTAACACTTGCTACAGAAAACGCGACAAACCTGATTACAAACTGGCACGTGTCAGACGAGCCTTCTTGCTCAGATCACAGAAGGATCCGCTTTACACTAATGACCAAATGTAGGGAACCCGAGCCGAAGCGAAACCCGAGGCGCACTAATGTCCCCGGATACAGACGCCTCTTGGCCTCCCTACTAACTAGACACCTAACACAAGTAACCATAAAAGACCAGACACAACTAGAATACACCGTGACAAAACTTTCAGAATACCTAACCGAAGCATACCACGCATGCTGCAAACTGAGAGCACCACGAAACAGGAACGAGAGGAACCCCTGGTGGAATGCTGAACTTAGTAAACTCAGAGATGCGCTGCGTAAGCAATTCAACAGAGCCAAAAACACCAGACTTCCGGACGACTGGGAGATATACAAAAAGACGCAATACACATACAAAAAGCAGATCAGAAACGCCAGGAGGACAGCATGGCGTAAATTCTGCGAATCCATCGAGACTAATAATGAAGCCGCAAGGGTAAGGAAGATCCTATCAACGGATCAGGACCGAACTCTAGGCGCGCTTAGGAAACCCGACAACTCATACACAGCATCTGACTATGAAACCAGTAAGGTCCTTCTCGAAACTCACTTCCCAGGTTGTAGAGTCCTAGAGGACAGGACGTGGGAAGCGGAACCAGAATGGGCCCCAACGGATCAGGACTGGTCAAGCGCCCGCAACATAGTAACAGAAGATCGAGTAAGGTGGGCTATTAACACCTTTCAGCCTTACAAGTCAGCAGGGCTGGATGGCATCTTCCCCGCCTTACTGCAGTGGGCGGTAGATTGTCTGACACCATGGCTGGTGGAGATTTACCGAACCTGTATAGCACTCAGACACATACCTCTTGCATGGCGCGAGGTGAAAGTCATATTCATACCCAAACCTGGCAAGACTGATTATACACAACCCAAAGCTTACAGACCCATAAGCCTCACATCCTTTCTACTAAAAACCCTAGAGAGACTCTGTGACAGGCACATCCGAGACGGACCTCTCCGGGTAAAACCACTTCATAAACAACAACATGCGTACTCCACAGGCAAGTCAACAGAATCAGCGCTGCACAGCGTGGTCTCTAAGATCGAATGTGCAGTGGACCACAAAGGCTCAGCACTGGCTGCCTTCATCGACATCGAGGGTGCCTTTGACAAAACAACGTTCAACAGCATAAATATGGCCCTCGACAGACACAACGTAGACCCGACCCTGAGTGGCTGGATCACCAATATGCTCAAACTAAGGGCTGTACAAGTCACAGTAAATGACACCACGAGAGCCATTGTTGCGAAAGGCTGCCCGCAAGGGGGCGTCCTCTCGCCGCTTCTGTGGAACTTAGTGGTAGACAGCCTCATCAAAACACTCAATGGCAAAGGTTATTTCACCGTAGGCTACGCCGATGACATAACCATAATAATCAACGGGACCCACGAAAACACCCTATGCAACCTTATGCGTCAAGCCCTGAAAATAGTAGAGGAATGGTGCAACAAGCACCAACTCTCAGTGAACCCAACGAAAACCGAACTGATTCTCTTCACAAAAAAGAGGAAACTGATGACACTACAATTACCACGATTCTTTGGAACAACCCTAAGCCTCTCAACTGAAACCAAATACCTGGGCATCTATTTGGACAAACAACTGAATTGGGCAAAACACACGAACTACACTATCACAAAAGCCAGCATATCCCTGTGGCAATGCAAGCGACTGCTTGGCAGGAATTGGGGGATTAGCCCCAAAGTCACCTACTGGCTATACACTACAGTCATACGACCAACAATCACATACGGCTCACTGGTCTGGTGGCCCAGAACAGACCTGAGCACAGCCCAGAGAGATCTCGAGAAACTGCAGCGGTTTGCGTGTGTCGCAATCACTAGCTGTATGAGAACTACACCGACCGCTGCCCTACAGGCACTGCTGGGGCTGCCGCCTCTACACCTAATCGTGCGGGAGGAAGCGGCCCTGGCCGCCTTTAGGCTCCATTTATCGGGAACCCTAAGTAATGACTCCAGAATTAAGCACACACGCATAAAGGAGGATGTGATCAAACGACAGCCAATGATGGCATCACCCTGCGACAAAGCCCCGAAAACAACCCATTTTCAAAGGCACTACAAAATAATACTCACAGAAGAACAGTGTGACTACTCAGGCCCCAATGAAATGAGGGTATACACCGACGGCTCGAAGACCGACTCCGGTACCGGAGTTGGAGTCTTCTCACACGAACTCAACATAAATATATCCAGACCGCTGGGAAGGTTCAACACCGTCTATCAGGCGGAGTGTGTGGGCATAATACAAGCGGTCCACGCCCTAGAAGCCAGGAGGATTACGGATACACACATACGTATACTCTCCGACAGCGCCTCAGTCCTCCAATCATTACAGAAAAAAATCATTACCTCAAAACTAACACTAGAATGTCACAAGGCATTAGAACAAATAACGGTCCTTAACCGCAACACTGTGACACTGCAATGGATAAAAGGACACAGCGGGTCTCTAGGTAATGACGCAGCTGACGAACTTGCTAGACGAGGATCCAGCACGGCATTCTGTGGACCCGAGCCTGCCATACCCATCCCCTTCAACCAAATACGTAGGTGGTTACAGGAAATCACCCACACACAAGCAGAACAATGGTGGTCCTCGACACCGGGCTGCCGGCAGTCAAAGGAAGCTATGCCATCCTTGGATAGCAAGCTGACCAGGCGTCTTTTACGCCTGGACAGGAACTGCCTGCGCCTGGTGACAGGGACCATCACGGGACACTGCTCGCTAAACAAACACTTCCACACAATAGGCATAACGGACAGTCCTCTGTGCAGGGCGTGCATGGAGGCGGAGGAGACCGTTGCGCACGTGCTCTTTGAATGCACGGGCGTCACCCAGATCAGAATAAACACCCTCGGGTCACCCAGATCATACACAGATGTTCTAAGCAAACCAGGAGACCTAATCAACTTCTGGAGGGAGGTGGGCTGGTTGGAATAACCCCCCAAACGGCCGCTATGGCCCACGCACAATGGTCCACCTGACGGACTGAGTGCGGAAACCAAACCCCATAACATAGAACATAGAACATAGAAGCCGTGGCAGATAAGAGATGACCAGTCCCCACTGACGGCGCCCGTTCACGAACATGACGCATGCGCACCCGATTTATTATAAAGGATGGCCCATATAAAGTGGCCCAAAATTTGTTTTTGTGTTTACATCCCATAGATTCACCTAAACGCAACATAATCTTCCGCGAAAATTATGGAATTAAATAAAATCTGCAAACAAAAAAAGAGTCATCAAAATCAATTTATAATTGACGGAGTAATCGCGTAAAAAGCATACAAAAAAACTTACACTCGAATATTGAGAACCTCCTCTTTTTTGAAGTCGGTTAAAAATGGGTGTGTATGTATGAGTAGTGTGCAGGAATCCGCTGAATGCCAGAAGCACAGAACCTGTCGAAGTTGCGATGCTTGGGGGAGGCCTACGACCAGAAGTGGATGATTTTCGGTTGAAATGATGATGATGATTGATGATTCTTAAGCTATATTTTGTAAAAAAAAAGCCTCCTCCTCCTTCACCCCCTCCTCTTTTTATATACTTCCACGTAAGTACTCTAAAAATTGCTCTAATGATACTTATCTATCGCCATCAGACATATTGGTTAGCATAACACCCACTATTGACATAATTGTTTTGTAATTTCTCAGTAGTCTGAAGAAGGACGTCTGAAAAATTCTATTAGTATTTTTTGATAACAATGAATATGAAATATACGAGTAAAGTATTGTTAGATGACAATTTTCTCCGTGTTTTCTACCCTTTTTACTACATAAATACTATCTTGTGTGCGCGGAAATATAATATCTCCGAAAATTGGGTGGGAATTGTTACAAGAAAAAACGTTATGTGTGCTATATTCATAAACTGTCTGATGCTTTGTTTTCTATGCTTAGTTTTAAAATTCTTCCAGTTTGGTCTGACACTCCAATTAACCTACTATTTTGTTTACTTCGAACATGCATTCAATTTTGGAGCTGTGTGTGTCCTCAATTTATACTTCAGTCGTAAAAGTGTGCATTTGCTATCAGTTCTCTATGAGATCAACAAAAGCCTTTATAACAACAAATATATGAGGAAACTGAAGATTTTCACATGGGTGTCAATTATGATAATCTTATCCAACTGTGTATTCGTAGTATTTTTCAAAAAGGCATACGACGTAGATTGGTCTTTCATGAGAAGTATTTTTGTATCAATATCTGCACTTTTAGATATCGAATTAGTACAAATCATGATATTTGTTAATATGTTGAGTTACCAAACTAGAATCTGGAACAAAATTATAGAAAATACACATTTTGAAAAAGTTAATGATGACGAAATAACAATGGACAGTGTAACGGCGTTGGAAGAAATGGATAATGCATTAAAGTCTGTTAGTGAAGCTTGGGATCTAATAAGAAATTCTTCTGGATGTGTAGTAAATAATACCTTTATATTTCACTGTCTGTTTTATAATGTTGATGTTTCAGCCTATCTACAACCATTTTTTCAAGAGGAGACAAAATATTAATAAACTAAATAACTGTGTTCTGTTGTAGATGGTTTTTAATTATGTTACAACATTCATACACTCTATGTCTTACGCTGAAGTTGTAATAAAATCGTCAAAAACGCATTTTGTAAGTATTATTAACTTTTTATTTAATATATTTTTTATTTTAATTATTGTTACCTTATTTCATTATTTACATATAAATTATATTTTTAAATATTAGAATAAAAAAATATAAAAATAGTAGCCCAGCCACCGGCTGTCAGGGCTCCAGAGAAAGGAATCTCCTAACAATGCGAGCCGTGTCCTGGAGTACCGCTTTCCGAATCAAGCCCTTAATTCAGCTGCCCAAAGGAGCAGGGAGAGGCTCTTGGCAATTAAGCCTTTGGCTGATACGACAATCGGCACAATGATCGCTGAGTCAACATCCCACATGTCGACAATCTCGCGAGCCAAGTCAAGATATTAAATTTGTTTATCTTTCTCGGCTTTCACGAGGTCCCTGTCATACGGGACCGTTATGTCAATAATCATTTTTTTTTTTTCTTTATTATTAGGGTCTTTTCTTTCATACATTTCTGTCGGTCATCATTTCACTTAACTGTTTTCTGCCCACATAATTTTTAAATTATCCATTGTTTCTCTGGTCTTCCCCTTCTATAGCTTTAAAGCCATCCACATTCACACCCAAAACTTTCCTCACCAAGTGTTCTTAAACAGTCATAATCTCTTCGGGCGACGGCATATGCGATCTTTATGCGCGTCACTTTTCGTTGATATTTACTCAATCGGGCACCTTATATACACTCTGAACATCGCTCTGATGATACGCAGATCTACTCTTGCAATACCTTGAGCAGCGTTGCTTTCTCAGAAAAATACGTAATCAGAGCACTAAGAAAGCCTAATGTATACAAAGGTGCAGGTCCAGATGGTCTACCACCCATATTTATCAAAAAATGTGCAGCCAGTCTATCTCTTCCACTCAAAATAATATTAAACCACTCTATTAAAACTTCTAAATCCTGCTAATATTATAAAGGCGAAAGTTTGTGAGTGTGTATGTTTGTCTCTTCTTCACGCTAAAACCGCTGAACGGATTTGGATAAAATTTGGCACACAGATAGTTTATAACCTGGATTAACACATAAGATACTTTTTATCCCGATATTCTCACGGGATCGAAGCTTATGCGGGTGAAACCGCGGGGCGCAGCTAGTTTACTGATAAATGGAAGCTAACACAATATGTAGTGCCCGTCTAAAAAAGGGGAGGCTGATAACGTACAGAATTACCGACCTATCTCTATTTTGTCTGTATTTTCAATAGTTTTCGAGTCTCTCTTGTGTCCTATTTTAACCGCTCATTCTAAAATAGAGATAGCCCCACAACAACATGTTTTTGCGCTCAAAAATCCACTACGACCAACTTAGTTCTTTACGTTAATGACCTTTGCAAATTAGTGGACTCCCGCAAGTCGTCTTTATTAACACCGATTTTAGCAGTGTGTTCAACAAAGTAGACAAAATATTGCTGCAAAAGCTGTCAAAACTATTAATAATTATCAATATTTGGTCAACTTTGGCTGTGGTTTAAATCTAATCTGACCGACAGAAAACAGAGAGTTGTAGTAAAGGGTCATCAGTCTCTACCCTACCTTTCAAGATCCGGAGTCCCACAAGGCTCCCATTTGGGCCCAATACTATTTGTTGTATTTTTCAACGATATAGCAAACAGTATCAAACATAGTACCTGATCCATCTTCGCAGATAACTTGAAACTATATCGGGTCATTGACACAAGTACAGACATTGCCCAACTCCAGGAAGATCTCAACTCGTACATAGTTGGTGTACAAAAAATCATGTGTTTCTTAATGCTGATATGTGTTACCATATAACATTTACAAAAAAACACCTTACGCTTACTTCTTCATATTTGCTCAGCGGGAGAGTACTAGTTTCTAGGGCTGCTTAAACACTAGGATTAAGAACCTGTTATGACTTGAAAACTGTCCAAACCTTAACAGTACTCTATAATTCACTTGTACGAACTGTTTTTTAATACGCGTCACCTGTTTGGAATCCAATTTATGGTACATGTGGATCGCATAGAACGGGTCCATAAGAGTTTTACACGCTATCTGTGGTACAAATCTTATAGCTGTCTTCTTGACGCTGATTACTCGCAAATGCTAAGTCACTTTAAAATGATAACTTTGAAACAGCGAAAGCATACTAACGACCTGATTTTGCTTCAAAAATCATTAATGGATCTATACAAGTCCCGAAGCTTCTCGTCGAAATAAATATATCTGTCCCTCGCCATAGTTTACCCAGATCTGAACGCATCCTAGATGTGTTTACTCCATGCCCAATAAGAACTAACCTCAGATATTCGGAACCAATGAACAGGTGGATGAAGACGTACGTTAAGCTCCATAGACGTTCCAAAAGCATAGACATCTTCGGCAACATGCTATCGCAATTTCGCAAGCAATTGTTACTGTCCCACAGTGGCCACAGTTAATATTCATAGCTATCTATATGATTAATTACTTATTTATGTTTTAGGAGTATGAGGAACAGGGTGTAATATTCACTCATCCACCATAGAAAAGGAAGGATCCTCCAACCAGACGGGTGTTGTGTCTGGCGGGCCGACTGCCCGACTGTTGATTTCGGATAGTCTTATCTATGTCGTTCGCGCGGTAAACTCTAATTGCGCGATGCAGGATTTGTGTGACGTCATGTCTTTGATGCGTAGTTCGTATGTGGCGGTGTAACCGCTACATCACTCCCCTCCGGTGACCGGAGGTCGATAGTGGGCTGAGTCTTGTATCTTGCGATGCTTCACAGTGCCAGCTAAGGTTCCAGTGAGTCGGAACCGGGTGCCGCACAGTTCACGGTGAGTCGGAACTGTCTGCGGTGATTGCGGCGATTGTGGTGATTGAGTTGATTGCGGTGATTGAGGTGATTGCGGCGATTGTGGTGATTGAGTTGATTGCGGTGATTGAGGTGATTGCGGTGATAGCGGTGATTGCGCTGATTGAGATGATTGCGGTGCTTTCCCAGTGAGTCGGGGTGATGAGGCTGAGGGTGATTACCAGGAATGCGCGATCGCTGCATGCTGGTGGTCAGGATACCATTGAAGCCGAGGGTGCTGGCTGTCTGTGTGACTCGCCTCACGAAAGCTTGCGGGAGTGATGATAATGATGACGTCACGCTGAATTAGTTGCACGGAGGCTGCGTTGACGTTCATACTCGGGGTCACCAATTTAGGAGTATGAGGAACAGGGTGTAAAGTTCACTCATCCACCATAGAAAAGGGAGGATCCTCCAACCAGACAGGTGTTGTGTCTGGCGGGCCGACTGCCCGACTGTTGATTTCGGATAGTCTTATCTATGTCGTTCGCGCGGTAAACTCTAATTGCGCGATGCAGGATTTGTGTGACGTCATGTCTTTGATGCGTAGTTCGTATTTGGCGGTGTAACCGCTACAATGTCAATGATTGTGACATTCAAGCATTGCAACAAGCTATTTTTTTATTTTTTTTTCTTTTAATTTTCAATTTTGTTTTCGTGCAGTTTTCTTTTTTTAGGCTAGTATAATATGTACTCTATAGAATATTTTAAAACTTGAAATATGTAAGAGCTGTGCACACCACTGTGAGCTGTGTGTGTGTGCTGTGTGTGTTGTAAGTGACAAATTCACTCTAGATTTTAAGTTTAAAGGTTACATCACCCCAAAAAATGTATTAGTGAATAAGTCGTTGGAGTGCCATAATTAAATAAATAATCTCTATAATTTAATTTAAAAATTTCTAGGGAGAAGAACACATGATTCTAAGCCATGCCGTTGGTATGGTGCTATTGCTATCCAAGGAATTTTTCGTGAAAACGCAATTGTGCATTGCTTGTGAAGGATTTTACAACGAAATCACAAGAGCTCATATTAACGTGAATTTGAAATTATCCCAAGACTGTAAGTATAAAATTATATAGCATGAGGTTTCCCTGCCCTTGGTCGTGGTGGTAGTTGCGTTGTGGAACCCATATCTTCTTGAAAGGATCAAAGATCAACATGCATTTTCTTGATTACAGTGCCATCAAAAAAGGTGTGGAAAAATATGAATCGTATAATACAAGGAGGTTTTGATAAGCTCAGTGCGTGTGGAGTATTTGTCGTAGACGCGGCAACACTACTACACTTCTGCAACCTTGTCACCACTTACATTATAGTACTATTGCAGTTTGCCTTTTTGTAATATTTAAAGACTTTGCAGCCGATGTTGATTTTGAAGCTTTTTGTTGAGTAATTGAATATAATGTTTTAATTATACTGTAATTTATTGCGTTTGAGTAGCTATTGTGTCTTTATTACGAAAATTGCCTAATGGCGTTATGACTGAGCGATTGGCTATTAATTCCTTAATACGAAATAAATAGTAATTGTATGATCAAAGTTTGTTCTTTGTTTACTGTGTGCCACTCAACTCTCTGTAATATTATGTACTTATAATTTAAATCAAGGTTCATGTGTGAGCAACATTATTAAATAATAATAATCAAATTGTTATAGAATGTGTACTTAAGATACCAGCGTATTATTGTCCCACTGCAGGACACAGACCTCTTTTCATAAAGAGAAGGCAATTGAACAATGATCACCACGCGATAGACGGGTAGGGGAAGGGTATTAGACTTTCAATTATTTTAATACAAACGAGCTTTTAGTAAATAAAGTACCATTAATTATTATCAGTTCAAGTTTACGAAAGCAACTGGAAATAATGTTCATAGTCATGACGAACAAAAGTCATATCAGGTAAAATCGAGTAACGTGGTTGACAAAGATGTACTTACAGTCGATGCTATTGCCTTGGAATCTGATGCAAAACATTAAGTTCTGCCCAAAATATCGCATCAAAAACAATTTTATAGATCCATTGGAATATTATCAATTCTACAAAGTATGTTTTCGTAAAATTGTTTGTCGAGCAATAATTTGATAGTATGTGTAGTGTAGTTAATGAATCATGTGTTTAATTTGACTGACGTGGTTTTTGTAATAATTACTTCACTTTCAATGTTTGCATGCCTAATTCAAGATTCAAGAATCAAGGTGTTTACAGACAAAATCCCTGTACAATTACAGGGATTTTGTCTGTAAACACTTTGATTTTATGTACCTACTTTCTAAGCAAATAAACGACTATTTATTTATTTATTAATGTATAATTTAGAGTTTAAAGACTCAATTTAAATAATAATATTATGTATTATATTATTTATTAATATTATTTCATGTTTATTTATTTTAATATCCCTTCCTATGGAAAATTAAACTTGCGAGTACATATTTTTTCATAACTTAATAATAAAATGCTCTTGCTCTTTTAAACGAAGAAGTTGATGCAATTAAATTTGAACCCTTCCGTGTATGAGATTGAGCTTGAGTAGGTGATAAATGGGGTTTCTACAACAGAAAGAGTACGGGTTTCAGAAAACCCATTCATCTATTCAAATGAAACCCATTCATCTATTCAAAATATTATTATTTCATTTATCCAAATACAAACTACTTACATTTACTACTCAACATTTTAAATAGGTAGGTATATTCAGATAAGTTATTATATAACTAGAAATTCCAAAATATCGAACTGTTCAAATAATTTCATCATCATTTAATAATCGATCATCTATTCAAATTAATTTAACAACCAAATAATATGACTTAATAGCTAATATGGATGTAAGTTTAGACAAGATCAAATTACACATCCCAACATCCCTTAATCTAAGTCCCAAACTCTTCGTTCTGCCCCGATCCAAGCACACTCCACCAAAGCGTGGTAGGCGTCCTCCCTCATATTACAAATCAGACAGTTTGGGGTATCAACCACCTTCATAAGATATACAAACGCATTCAATGGAATGTGCCCGGATCGCAGAAGCATGCTTGTTACTAACAATCGTCTATTCATCGGTACTTCAGAGAACCAAGAAATCCTTGGTCATTCAGACTTAATCATCTTGTACCATATACCCTTCTCTTCGGATCTTTTGTCAAAGTATACATTCCACATGTTATTGCAAAATATTTTAACATCTCTTAATATGGTGAAGGAGGTAGAAATAGATCTGAAATTATTATATTATTAGGATAGGATTAGGATAGTTAGGATAATCGGTGGCGAAAACAATGACAACGGACAACTTTTAAATATTTAACCGTCAAGTAAACACGCTAGTTAATCTTATGAGTGGTGCTACCCGAACCTCGTGAAAGGCGTACGTGAAGTTACGGAGGACTTTCACTAGCGATTAAACTACTCGACACTTTTCTTGAGGGTGGTGAAACAGGCCTTTAGAGTCGTGGCAAAATGTTTGTCTTTTTTATTCTATTTGTTTTAAATTATAATTCACTCTCTTTTTTTTCAAACTATGACTAATCTATCTCTACCATGGTAACGAATAAGTTTAAAAATACTTTTATGTTTGTGACATTTGCTTTTTAGAATGTTTAATTTTTTTTTTGTTGTTTATCAATTTGTCTTCATCTTTCTTTTCAGAGTCAAGAACTTCTTTTGAGGAACGTGCTACAGGCAAATCGATCGTTCACTAAGATGACCGCGTGTGGCTTGTTCTACGTAGATGCTACGCTTTCGATATGTTTCATGGGAGTTGTCACTCATTACGTTATTGTACTGCTGCAAATATATTTTTTGTATAGAAGTTTTGAGAAATAGATAACACTTTGTATGACCAATATGACCACTATCATTGTTACCTCGGTAAATTAACCTACTATTTTGTTTCTCATTGACATGCATTAGGTATCCACTTTTTTGTCATATTTATAATGAATTTTGATGGTAGCAAAGGTCAAATTATAAAACAGGAAAAATCAAAATCAATTAGCTAATAGTACCTATTTAACAATTTCATTAAAATAATTATGTTCTTTATGAAAAAGTTTAAATATATTTATATTTGTGACTATTAACGCTGGATACCTAATTTAAAAAAATTAAAAATTAAAATAGTTTATTTTTCTGTAACTTTCTTGTACAAATATTATTCTGTGTCTAGAACCTCCCAGGAAGCATGTAGTAATGCTTGTGTTGGGTGGTTCTGCTCCTCCCTCGGATCAACATATTTTTAGGTAACTAGATAACTAAACTATTTTACGTAATTACAAACAAATACACAATAAATGAAAAGTTAGAAATACTGGTATGGCTTCTCTTTATGTGTGTGTGTGTGTGTGTGTGTGTGTCGTGAGTGTGTGTACATGTGCGTGTGAGAGTGTGTGTGTGTGTGTGCCTTTACGATAGTTAGAACATACTATTTCTCATATAGCCTCTGTGAATTTGACTCCTAATTAGGAGACTTCTAGCCCTACGATGTAATATCTTGGGATCGGGAAGTACCACTAGAAGTCACGAATATTGTCTAGAATTCGTATTTAAATAATAAGTTCTCTATATCACAGTACCCAAGTCGCTCGAGCTCGTGAACGATAGTTTTGTTGCATTCATGGAATTGAAGGTTGTATATTGTATATTTGTTATGAAGCTTATTATATAGATAGGCAGAGTGGGCTTGAAATTGACGCCTGGCAAAAAGAGTTCTACAGCGAGGAGCAGTAACCACATCACATTTTCTTCTACCTGTTTGAGCTATATAAACGTAAGGTAATACTTTATGTAGTTTAAGTACTGAATTGATAATATAAAGTTTTCGAAGTGACAATATCTTATGATTTAGATATAGTTCGAAAGTAGGAAATCTAAATGGCTTAAAGAACATTGTTTTTATCAAGCATCTCTGGGCTCTTTCTGCTTCAAGGAATTTAATTTTAGTGGCACCACCCCAGATGGGAATACAATAACACATAACTGTTTGTGCCAATGCAATATAAGTACGCTTTAGGAGGTCTTGAGAGGTGACATGTCTCAACTTTTTAAAAACCCATGTGAGTTTACGGATCCTATCATTTATAGCTTCAATTTGAGGGTGCCAGGAAAGTCGGTGGTCCAAGATTACTCCAAGGTATTTAGTAGATTTAACACATCCAATCTCTTCGCACCCACATTGCGTAGTATAAGAGAAGTCACAGGTATGAATTCTCAATACCAAGTTTGGGGGGGGAAGTGTGCGCTTATTTATAGCAAAGCAAATGTAGTTTGTTTTGGCGATATTTAGGGTAAGACTTGAGCCAGTTTGCAACCTTATGGAGACCATGCTCAGCAGCTTCAAAAACGGAGTTCCAGGAAGTACCATTAAATACAATGGCAGTATCATCCGCATATGAGAATACTTGTCCTCTTTCAATTTCGAGATTAGTTAATTCGTTAAGGTATATCAAGAATAATGTGGGGCCTAAGACGCTACCCTGGGGCACGCCGTACTCAATTTTAGTGTCGGAACTAGTGACATTGTCAATTTTTACGCGCTGCGTACGGTCTTTTAGGTAATCAGTTAAGATATTTAGTGGCATACCCCTAATACCCATATACTCCATCTTTTTCACAAGAATGGGGACAGAAACAGTGTCGAATGCCTTTTTTAGATCTAAGAAGACTGTCAGACACTTTTCTCCACGGTCTAGACACTGAGTTACCAATGAGGACAATCCTGAGACGGCATCTTCTGTAGATTTTGCTTTTCTGAATCCAAATTGTGAACTGGATAGAATTTTAAATTTTTCGAGATAATTAATTAGGCGTGAGTTGATTAGCCTTTCAATAACTTTTGAGATAACTGACAATACTGAGATTGGTCGATAATTATTGATATCTCTTTTATCACCAACTAGATGTTAGCAAGATGGCTAATAATGGGAGCAACGAGTGGTTTAACCATTTTTAAGAATTTAGTCTGGATACCGTCCCAGCCGGGGGCACTGTCAGTTTTCAGGTTTGATATAACACTGTCAACTTCCATTGGGTCAGTCTCCAGAAGTACGAAAGAAGATAGTTGTGTTTTTGGAGTAGATATTAGACCTTCAGCTGGCTGCGTGGATCCACTGAGGATGCTTTCTGCGAGCCGCTTGCCGACACATGCGAAAAAACTATTGACACAATTTACCGACTCTATAGGAGATATCTTCGAGTATTGAGTAA
Organism: Xanthia togata; assembly: GCA_963853775.1. NCBI lineage: Eukaryota > Metazoa > Arthropoda > Insecta > Lepidoptera > Noctuidae > Xanthia > Xanthia togata. The sequence goes on along the minus strand of OY970799.1, from coordinate 22,927,133 downwards.
TTCAAAGCTTCCAACTTTAGACGTGTTAAGATGCGCTATTTGCTTGATAGATTTCCATAGGGCTTTAGAGTTTTTAATATTAGTTTTTAGTAGTTCAGATTCGTATTTACGTTTAAATTTTTTAATTAATTTGTTACAATAATTACGGTATCTAGTAAATGTTATTTTTAATATTACATTATACGGATCGGACCTTAATTTTAGCTGCATTCTGTTTCTGTTCCTAATACAGCGTAATAAACCACTGCTGATCCAGGGCTTTACAATGCGTTGTTTGCTGGAGATCCTCTTTACCTTGACACTATCATCCAGGGATGATTTAAGTTTATTAATTAAATGTTCGGTTACAAAGTTAGGGTCATCGCTAAATAATAAGTTGGATAGATTTTTGTTAATTAGCTTTTCTGCAGCTGCTTCAAAGTCAATGAAGGTCTTGATAGTTGGAGAACGGTAGTTAGCTTTTATTTTAGATATGCTCATGAAGACCGAGGCGTGATCAGTTATAGTAGTGTTTAAAACTGCAATACTCGCCGATAGCTTGGTTTTGTCAATCTTTAAAATGTAATGGTCAAGACAGCTATTTTCCCGCGTAGGGATTAAGTGTCCTGGTAAGAGACCATGAGAGGACAACATGTTAAGGTAAGAGGCCCGATTACTACATTCATAAGAGGATTCATTCTGTTTTATAGCTAGGTTAATATTTATATCACCAGAAATTATAATATTCCGATTGCATTTTATCGTGTCTAATAGAGTATTAAGTGAGGTAATAAAATTAGACGCATTTTGATGTGATGTTGACCGGTATATTCCCAGTATAGTACTCCCACAAATGTTTAATTGTATGCACGACGCGTTATCTAGGATATGTTCAATAAAAACTGGATTAAGCTTCGTTTTAGCGTAAATGACCACTCCATCATTTTGATTACAATTGTACGTAGTAGCGTAATGATTATAGTTTATTAAAGAGGGGACGGGTTTGTTTGTGTTGAGGCGACATTCGGTAAGTAATAAAACGTCAATTTCTGAATTAAGATCCGAGAGTGTGGCTTCAAAGTTATCAAAGTTGCAATAGATACTTCTTATATTTTGTTGGATTAATGTTAGGTCATTATTGTTATATTTTATATGTTTGTTTAAATCCACCAAGTCACATGTTACCGACTTTGCAACCACGATATCGTCCAATTCATTTAATTTTCTGAGGTTATCTATCATTTATTTTTAGGGATCCAGACTGAGTTTCATTTAGCGGGGGCGTGGTTACTTGCAGCAAAAGTAAGTAAGAGCGCTTAAAGTGAAAAGTAGAGTTAGTTTTGTTTAGGGCTAAAGTGTATTTATAATACGTTTTAGAAGTGTGTGTTGTGTATGTGAATGGGTGGAAGTGTATGCGAGTAGCTTTGCATGTACTGAAAAGCGTGGTGAGTGAATAAATGGTAGAGTTTTTTACAATATTACACAAAACATGAAATAGAGATACCAGTGTTAAGAAACAAAAAACATGGGCACTAATATTACTACAGTCTATTAATAAATCTAGTCATACAGTGTTGAAAAGCTCTTTGACTTGAGCTTCATTTGTGATGGTTATTTTTGGAGAGTTCTCATCCTTTTTAACGTATACATTTCCGTAGGCCGTCCAACAGAAGGTAAAAGCAGTGGACTTTATAAGATCGCGCGCCAGAAAATATAGTCGTGAGGCCTTGGGAGTCAACTGCTCAGAGACGAAGACAGCGGTCTCTTCGTTTACAACGAATCCCAGGTGTTAAAGGCCTTACATTTCTGCAATATATCGGACTTTAGTAAGGTTGAAGTCAGTTCCACAACGATAGGTGCATTAGAGACAGTCCCTTTTTTCCCTCGAACTCTGTATATGTCCTTGATGTCCAATTTCCTTATGCTTGCACCAACGGAGGTGGATAGGCTGGTAGCATATTTAATCAGGTTATCTTGTGTCTCCTTCTCTAATTTTGGTACATTTTTAATTTCAATGTTGGCTTTTCTGTAGGTTTTTTGCATGATTTCAATTTTATCTTCAAGTGTAAAGATATATTTCACATCTTCTTTTTTCTGTTGTTCTAAATTCTCAATCTTCTTCTTCAATTCTGCGTTCACATTTTGCAAGTATTCAATGGAAGTTTCAATCTTGGCATTGGTTTCTTGAATTTTCTTCAACATGGGGTTTATATTATTAAATTCTTGTCGCTGGGCGGCAAGTAAGGAGGCAAACATCCCCCGCATTTCTTCCTTGAATGCGCAAAAATCATTCAAACCAGTGCTGGGGGTAGACAGCCTTAGGTCAGCAGGACTATCCTGTTATTTCCTCTTTTTAGCACGACCAAAGACAAAGTTTGGTGGGGTAACACTTGGTTCACTTATTGATTGGTCGTTCAAGTTTGATTCGGACATGGATTTATTCATATTTGCTAGTACCAGGAAACCACAGAGAGGTAGGAGTAACTACGGTACGGTCACTGTACTGTTATAGCTTAGTTACTTTTATGATTATAAGATCTGTGGTTGCAATACGCTGTCCACAAGGACTAGGAGGACATAGATTCGTAGTAGTAAATTAACTTGACAACACTTGCAAAATCACGGCTGAGTGAATGATGACTCCGTAGCACATGTAGTGGATTGTTGGTGGCGCGAAATTCAAATAGGTTTCAAATTTTAGATTGTTTTAACTGTCTTCAGGTACCAGGAGAGCACAGCTCATAGAAGAACTTATCAACACATAGATCCCAGCAGAGTGGATGATGTCACCGTAATTATTGTGACATACAGATTGAGATACCAGGATCGCATAAACTTGTTGTAGTTTAGGTGGAGGCACGAAATTAAAATAGTTTTCAAGTTTTAGGCTGTAATAATCTGTCCTTTTGTACCAGGAGAACACGGTGCGTCGTAGTTAATACAATCGCAAACAATCAATCATTGAATAACGTCCCAATTAATGCTTCCGTATTTAACTTATGAAATGTTGTACCAGTGTTGCATAAGCTTGTAGAGGTATAACGGTGGCGCGAGAATCAGGTATTGACAGCTGGAGGCAATCTTTGTCAAATAGTTCCATAAACTGCGGCCAGATGGCAGAATGGTTTTCTTTCTGTACTAACCCCAGATTCACTGTTGCAAGTACCAGGAACGCATAGTCTGTAGTGGTCGTTATAAAATATTATGATAATGACGAAAATCTTGCATTGGCGCGAGCGACGATGAAGTTCCCTCCACGAAGCACTGTCTAGGTTTCCAAAGTCAAATCAGCAGTACCAGGACCGCATGAGTTGGTGTTGTTGGTTCGGTCAGCGTATGTGAGAACGGCTGAGCGAAGCGGGTAGAACGTTCGTTTTCGCTCGCACCCAGATGCAGCAGGTACTCACACACGGCAAGAGGAGGCGCACACGAACGTTCAAGCGGAGCGTGGTAACAGTATAGCTTGAACTCCTGGTCTCCTATGCACTCCTATTATTTGCACCGATTTTATGAGTTAAAAATAATTATAATTTACTATTTGAAATAAAAAAAACGTGAGCTCGGCGGATACGTCTACTCGCAGTCGAGGTCCGGAGGGAAGGGTGATAATTACGTTTTAGTGTTTTATTTTTTCCTAAAGAACTTTATTAACTCATAATGTTAGTAATGGAACAAAATAATTACAGTTGACTGCGACTTTAAAAACGATCAGTACGCATATGGAATCTCATAACAATAAGACAATTAAACTTTTAATTTTTCATCAATAAACATTAAATTATTTATGTTATAAAAACAACTTTTATTCTTAACATTAGCTGTGTCAGGAATTTTGATACGACATCGTGAGTCGGTTTGTTGAAGTGTTGAAGTGAATATTTACTAAAAATAATGTTCCTCGTTCGAAAAATCTTCCCTGAGACCTCAATAAAAATGTTTTTCAAAAAATGGCTGCGAGAAGAAGTCCAAAGAATAGCTAAATCTTTTAACTTTATTTGTACTTAGCTATTTCTGGCTTTAAAATATTCTGTACGAAATACTCATCATCAATAGGAATAATCTAGTTATATTCTCAGAACCCACCACATCGCTGTGGTAGAGCAATAATCTCAGACGCAGCACTCTTGCCTCTTATCAGGCAGACATGGCGGATGTAGTCTCGCCAGTGACCACCAGCTTAGTTGTAAGAGATAAGCATAAAATTAGAATAAGTAGTCTTACATCGAACTCTGTAAGCACGGGTCGTTTATTCTAATAAACTCTTAGTTGAACGAGTCCCAAGGTTTTATTTTTAACCATCGCTTCGCTCCCGAAATCTAACTGGTGCAGCCGGTAGGATTCCATAAACTGTTTCCTTCGCGGAAATTCAAGTGTGAAATACTGTGTCAAGTAAAATGAACATTATAGAACTCCGAGATAAGAACGACGAGATATGAGGAATTTAAAATTTCTATAGAAAACTTATTTTTCTCATTACTCGAATTTAAATCAGTGTCCATTAAAAATATATATTTGGAAGCATAGATATTCTGTAATCCAATCGGAATTAATACACACTACTTTAAGAATATGTTTGATTTACAAATTATTTTGGTATTACGTTTGTATGAACTACGCATGCTCCGCCTGCCCGTTAAGCTTGATTATTAAGAGAATAGGTTGTTGTTCATGATGAAACCACAGCAATAATGTAAGATTTAATAAAAGTTTGATGCCAAGCTCGATAGACGGCGTTGGCGTCGAAATAGATCTCGCTATGGTTTAGTTACCACGATTTGGTTAGAGTCTCGCTCGTAATTTGAATAAAATTTATACCAGCTTAGAACAGAACACAATTTGATGGTTTTATTTTCAACCCTATTAGTGTTCACATAAGTTCATTAGTCCAACATTACCAGCTCGGTAGTAAACAGTTGTAATATAATTTCTTTTAAATTGTTATCAAGTTCGTAATTCGTATTTTTTTTAAATTCTTTTGTTTTCAGTTAGTTTTCAATTTAAGTTCGGAAAGATTGTAATATTTCTTTAGTTTAAGTTCTTTTTTAAACTACTTTTTTCAATGACGAGAAAACGCAAGTCCAATTTAGCACGTAGTTCCAGCGGAGCTCGAGCTAAAAGAGTTGCAAGAAGTCAAGAGTCTCAAGAACAGACTCAAGCCCGTTTAACTTTAGACGCCGAGCGTCACGCTGCTCAAAGAGCTGCTGAGACTGAAGAGGTGAGGCAGGAGCGACGGCTCTTAGACGCTGAGCGTCACGCTACTCAAAGAGCTCCTGAAACCGAAGAGATGGCTCGGGAGCGCCGGCTCTTAGACACCGAACGTCACGCTGCTCAAAGAGCTGCTGAGACAGAGGAGACGAGGCAGGAGCGACGGCTCTTAGATGCCGGCCGTCATGCAACTCAAAGAACTGCTGAGACCGCTGACATGACTCGGGAGCGCCGGCTGTTAGACACCGAACGTCATGCTGCTCAAAGAGCTGCTGAGACTGAGGAGGTGAGGCAGGAGCGACGGCTCTTAGATGCTGGGCGTCATGCAACTCAAAGAGCTGCTGAGACAGAAGAGATGGCTCGGGAGCGACGGCTCTTAGATGCTGGGCGTCATGCAACTCAAAGAGCTGCTGAGACAGAAGAGATGGCTCGAGAGCGCCGGCTCTTAGATGCTGGGCGTCATGCAACTCAAAGAGCTGCTGAGACAGAAGAGATGGCTCGGGAGCGCCGGCTCTTAGATGCTGGGCGTCATGCAACTCAAAGAGCTGCTGAGACAGAAGAGATGGCTCGGGAGCGCCGGCTCTTAGACACCGAACGTCACGCTGCTCAAAGAGCTGCTGAGACTGAGGAGGTGAGGCAAGAGCGACGGCTCTTAGACGCCAGGCGTCATGCAACTCAAAGAGCTTCCGAAACTGTAGATCAAACTCGAGTACGTCGGCTTTTGGATGCTGAACGTCATGCGTCTCTGATTTCTGCAGAGTCACATGAAGAATCTCATAGACGACGTGTTCTATTAGCTGCACGGCAAGCACAAAGACGAAATATATTTACACGTAATACGTGGGAGGTATTTCATGATGCTGCTTTTGATTACGACCCTTTAATCGATTACATGAACCATCGATTAGTGCTCTTAGGACGGATGGCTAAAAAGTGCACATATTGTATGGCACTAAAATGGAAAGAGGAAACTCCGGGTATGTGCTGTTCTGGAGGTAAAGTTTCACTTCCATCACTCGGTATTCCAGAAGAACCCCTGAAAACATTCCTTTTATGCGATAGTAATGAGTCATGGCTCTTTTTGAACAGTATAAGGAAATATAATAGCTGTTTCCAAATGACGTCATTTGGGGTAGATCATGAGATTGTTATGCCTGGATTTTCCAGTACATTTAAAATACAAGGTCAATTTTACCATAGGGTTGGGTCTTTACTGCCTACAAACGATTAGCCTAAATTTTTGCAAATTTATTTTATGGGAGACGAAAATAGTGAAGTTAACCGTAGATGCCAGAATATTAATGGAGTTGTAAGGGATACTGTCTTAAAAATCCAGAGAATGTTGCACGAGCATAACAACCTCATTAATACTTTCAAAACAGCATTAGAAAGAATGCCGGGAGAAGAATACAAGTTGATTATGCACCCTGACCGTACACCAACTGGGGAACATGAAAGACGGTACAATGCACCGCTTATTAATGAAGTAGCAGCTGTAGTCACAGGCGAATAGTTTGCTTCCCATGTCATTATTTTGCATGCCCGTAATGACATTTTAAGTAGGGTACCAGATACACACAAATTTTACGACGCATTGCAATATCCGTTGATATTCAGCAAGGGGCAAGAGGGGTACCACTTTCAAATACCCCAAGTCAGTCCTGTAACAGGTTTGCCTGTACACAACAAAAAAGTCTCATGCATGGATTTTTATGCCTACCATATCATGGTTCGAGAAAATGATTTTAATATAATATCACGATGTAGACAACTGGCCAATCAGTTTTATGTTGATATGTATGTAAAAGTTGAAAGCGAACGATTACGATACATATCATTAAACCAAAACAAATTGAGAGCGGAGAACTATGTCTATCTTCAAGATGCTGTGGCAAATGATGGTAATGTTAACCCTAACGATTTAGGTAAATTGGTAATTTTGCCATCATCTTTTGTAAATAGCCCCCGATATTTACACGCTTATACACAGGACGCATTCGCTTACGTACGTACATATGGTCGCCCCGATTTGTTCGTGACTTTTACATGCAACCCAAGCTGGCCTGAAATAGTTGAAGAGTTGCTGCCGGGACAGAGGGCAATCGATAGACATGATATTGTTGCACGGGGTTTTTCGATTAAAAGTTAAAAAGCTTATGGAAGTTGTCAATAAAGGAAATGTGTTCGGTGAAGTACTATGCTCTATGTACTCGATAGAGTGGCAAAAACGCGGGCTTCCTCACGTGCATATTTTAATCTGGCTGAAGGACAAGCTGAGACCCGATCGAAAAGATAATGTTATTAGAGCGGAAATACCGGATCCAAGTAGTGACCAGGCACTTCATGAAATTATTATTAAAAATATGATTCATGGTCCTTGCGGTTCTGACAATCCTCAAAGACCCCGCATGAAAAATGGAAAATGCTCTAAAAAATATCCTCGCGCGCTTATTAAGGAAACTGTCCATAATGACAATGGATATCCGCTGCATCCTAGAAGAGCACCATAAGATGGGGGACAAACGGCGTCTGTAAAAGTTCGAAATGTTTATTTTACTATTGATAATAGTTGGGTAGTTCCTTTTTCGCCCTTATTGTCAAAAATATTTAACGCCCATATTAACGTAGAGGCTTGCAGCTCAGTGCGCGCTATCAAATATATATGTAAATACATAAACAAAGGTAGCGACCAAGCTATTTTTAATTTTAAAAACACCGATGCTGCTAATCCCATAAATGAAGTCCAAACGTATCAGTCTGGTCGTTATGTTAGCAGCAACGAAGCCGTGTGGCGGCTTTTAGCCTTCCCGTTACACGAAAGGCACCCGACAGTCACACACCTGACTGTACACTTGGAAAATGGTGAACGTGTCTATTTTACTGCAAACAATTTCCAAGAGAGATTAACCTCTGCTCCAAAAACAACACTCACCGCTTTTTTGAGCTCTGCACAAGAGATGAATTTGCAAGGACGCTCCTCTATGTTGATTTACCAAGATATTACACTTGGAACGCAACAAGGAGGGAATGGAAACGACGAATCCAAGGAGTACCGGTTCAGAATTGGCCTGGTGTCAAATCTGGAGATGCCTTAGGCCGAGTTTACACGGTCCACGTTACTAATATGGAGTGTTTTTGTCTGAGAATACTGTTACACCACGTGCGGGAGCCAACTTCTTTTGCAGATCTCAAAAAGCTAAATGATCAAGAATTCTCGACATTTAGAGAGGCATGTAAGGCAAGAGGACTATTAGAGAACGATAATCATTGGGATCTAACTCTAGAAGAGGCCGCACGATGCAAATCTGCGCCACAGGTGAGAGAGCTTTTTGCTATATTAATAGCAACGTGTGGACTCTCAAACCCTGAATATCTGTGAGGAAAATATAAAAATGATATGGCGGACGACATTTTACGTAGATTTCAAGAAGAGGACCCAAATATTTCGCAAATGATGTAATTTACAATGACGCTCTGACCAAGGTTGAGGACCAAGTGATAACTATCACTGGTAAATATTTGTCCGATTTTGGTATGAGCAGACCACAAAGAATTGGGGAAGTCAGTAATGATTTAATGCGAGAGCTAAATTATGATCCAGTTTTGTTACAGCAACAAATAACAGAGGCCCTTCCACTTTTAAATCCAGAACAAAGATTAGTCTTTGAGACAATCATTTACAAAGTTGCCAGTGGTGAAGGTGGTTTGTTCTTTTTGGATGCTCCAGGAGGTACCGACAAAACCTTTCTTCTAAACTTATTATTAGCTGAAATCCGGAAAGATAAAGGAGTCGCTGTGGCAGTAGCTTCATCCGGAATAGCTGCTACGCTGCTTAGTGGAGGACGAACGGCCCACTCAGTTCTGAAATTGCCACTTAATTTAGCTCATGAGGAAATGCCAGTTTGTAACATAAGTAAAAGTAGTGAGCGTGGAAGAATGTTGCAACAATGTAAACTGCTGGTTTGGGATGAATGTACGATGTCCCATAAAAGAGCAATCGAAGCACTTCATCGCACGATGAAAGACATTAAAAACAATCAAGGTATTATGGGAGGAATGGTGGTTCTATTGGCTGGTGACTACCGGCAGACCCTGCCGGTTATAGCAAGGGGCACACCGGCAGATGAAATCAATGCCTGTTTAAAAGCATCTGTGCTATGGACACATGTGAAAAAGGTTTCACTGTCGACGAATATGCGAGTATTACTCCATAATGATTGTCAAGCCGGGCAGTATGCTGCTGCTCTTCTGAAGATCGGCGAGGATCGTATGCCTACCGACTCCGAGAGTATGATCACGCTGAGCAGCGAATTATGCCAAAGTGGATAGCACGCGCTAATATCGAAAATCGGGAATGGTTATGCGAAAGGGCGATATTGGCGCCAACAAACGAAATAGTAGGCCGGATAAATGACCAAATTATGTCTGACGTAGAGGGAGATGTCATTGAGTATCTATCAGTAGATAACGTCGTGGATACCGAGCAAGTGACATCTTACCCAACAGAGTTTCTCAACTCCTTAGAGTTATCAGGAGTGCCTTCTCACAAGTTGAGGCTGAAAGTTGGAGTTCCTGTGATGCTTATGAGAAACCTAGATCCACCAAGGCTATGTAACGGCACACGGTTACAAGTAACCTATTTAGGACGGAATGTCATTAAAGCCGTTATTATGACTGGAATGGCAAAAGGCGAAACTGTAATTATTCCCCGCATTCCCATCATTCCAACTGATTTGCCATTCCAATTCAAAAGAGTTCAGTTTCCGCTGAAAACTGCGTTTGCAATGATCATAAATAAAGCCCAAGGGCAAACGCTTAAAGTTGCGGGGGTACATCTTGAAAAAGACTGTTTCTCCCATGGACAACTCTACGTTGCGTGCTCAAGAGTGTCAAAACCACAAGACCTATATATTTTTGCAAAGGATGGCAAAACTAAAAACGTGGTATACAGAAATGTCTTGGTGTAAGAAACTTTAATAATCTTTAAAGCCTAAAATAATAGAAAATTTGTCAAGGGAGAAACAGTATTTTTTTCTGAAATGGCAAATCAAAATAATATTTTGAAAATAAGGGAAAAATAACATTTTCGCCTTTTTCGATCGGCAATAACGGCTTTAATGCCCTAAGTGAGTATACATATCTTCAATTCAAACGCAGAGCTCATTATGTTGATTTTTGAAGAGTTCCCTAGAATATCTTCCACATTTCATTTTCGAAGAGATCCCGCGAGATCGGGAACTATGTGGGTAAAACCAAAAATCTGCCGGAAGTCACTATTCCACGCGAACGAAGTCGCGGGCAAAAGCTAGTGTTAATATAATTTTAACTTGTGTGTATTATTTCAAAAGTATTTCATGAAGTCTGAAAAATCTTATGAAAACTTTTACTACGTACTTACCTAATCAAAGAAATCTTAAATTATGATTTATAATTAATAAATGAATATTATAGTGAATAATATATAGTAAATATTATCTTCACGCTATTACCTACCTATAACAGCAAACTTTTCATAAGGTTTTTTTTTACTAGTTCGTAGAGAATATTATTACATTAGTGACTTTTTAGAATTATAATTTGAATTTTTATTTTACAATATTGAAAGTGGATGATTATCTTTTGTTTACTATAGCGATTTTATTAGATTACACGTTTAAAAACAAAAATGAGTCAAAACCATAATCCTGTACCCGCTACACTCGGTGAAGCCCCGTCAGCTCGGACCGAAACGCCGTTTTCTATGCAATTTGCCGACTCGATGATACCCCGGGATGTTTTAAATTTAAATGTCTCAAGACATCGCCAACGCCTTCAATATCTTGCCCTGGAGTTGCATCACCTCTGTCGTGTGGTCGAGGCCTATTTGACGGACAGGGCCGTCATCTACCCCGGTCACCAGGGAGAATATAACCGGCGAGAGATGTCGTGCGGTGTCCCACAGGGATCGGTCCTGGGGCCGCATCTGTGGGACATCGGATACGACTGCGTGCTGCGCGCAGACCTCCTCAGTGGCGTCAGCATCGTTTGTTACGCTGACGACACGTTGGTCCTGGCGCAGGGGAGGTTGCACCAGGCGGCGGCCGAACTAGCGACACACGGGGTTGCGACAACCGTGGTCAGAATCCGGTAGTTGGGACTCGAGGTGGCACTGCACAAGTCCGAGGCCATGAGATTTCATAGTCCTTGGAACGCGCCACCGTCGGGTTCCCAAATAACGGTAGGAGGGGTTCACATCGGTGTCGAGTCGACGATGATGTACCTGGAACTCGTCCTCGGCAGTCGCTGGAACTTCGTGGAGAATTTCCGATGTTTGGCTCCCAGACTGGAGCGGACCGGGGCTGCCTTGAAGCGGCTCCTGCCCAATCTAGGGGGTCCAAACGCCTCCTACCGGAGGCTATACGCGGGGGTCGTGCGGTCTATGGCCCTTTACGGGGCACCGGTGTGGGCGTGTTCGTTGAGGCGGCGGCCAGCCCGCCGGTTGAACGCGTCCCAGAGGGTCATGGCTACCCGGCTGGTCCGGGGATACCGCACGGTCTACGGTGAGGCGGCGAGTCTCCTTGCTGGATTGCCGCCATGTGATCTGGAGGCAAAAGTCCTCGCGCATATTTGGCAGTGGCGCGAGAAAGCGAAACGCCGGGGCTTGACTCCGATTCCGCGAGAAATCACGGCACAGCGGACAGAGCATGGAGAGTGTGATTGTCACAACCCAGTGCTGGGCACGCCACTATTGCGGCGATAAGTCCCCTCTTTGAGGAGTGGCTAGAGAGGCGCCACGGCGTCCTCACCTTCCGCCTGACGCAGGTCCTCACCGGACACGGCTGTTTCGGGAGGTTCCTGTTCGGTATCAGGCGGGAGGAAACGCCCGGGTGTCATCACTGCGTGGATCGCCCGGAGGACACGGTGGAGCATACGGTGGAGGTCTGCCCGGCTTGGGCAGAGCACCGCCGTGTCCTCGTGGAGGCGATTGGTGGCGGGGATCTCTCGCATCCGGCCCTGGTCCAGGCCATGGTACGGAGCGAGAGGGAGGCCGTCACCTCCTTCTGCGAAACAGTAATGCTCGCGAAGGAGGTGGTAGAACGCAGGAGGAGACGCCCTGGGCATCGGGAATCGATTGCCGATTCCCGGCCACCGTAGGCGCGGGCTTGCGGACGGTGAGCAATGGGTAGCTCGCCGTCCGGTAAGGACCAGGCCCGGGTCGACGGCGCGTTGTGTTCCACGTGCGCCTCAAAGAGTTTTCAGTGAGTGAAGGGGTCCAATGGGACCGAATGCCTGCCGGGGTTGCGGGAAAGTTCGAAAGGGATACCGTGGCCCCTGGCAACGTAAAGGCAACCGAAGGAACACGGGTGGGTTTTAGTCAGTAAGAGTCTGCTACGCACTCCCGCTCCACCCAGAGCGGGAGAAGTCATTTATTGAATTCACACCCAAAAAAAAGGGACTACATTTCGAAACGAGTTTTTAATGCAGAATATTACAAGTAAATTAAAGGGTAAAGCGGAAGCCTTAACAAGTGAAAGAGGTGATTTTGAAACATAGAGAGAATTAAAATCATTATTGATTCAACATTTTGGTGATCCCAGGAGCGAAGAATGCGTAACTATTGAGCTGAAAACTCTAAAAATTAAACAGAGTGAGTCATACTTACAGTTTTGCAGTCGTATTCAAGACATCCGTGGCATATTAATTTCAAAAGTGAATCAGAACAGCACTATAACCTTAAGAGAAGCTAAAAAAATAATTTTCAACAATACTTCGCTTAATGTCTTCATGTACAATTTACCAGAACATTTAGTACGCATTGTTCTAATTAAAAACCCTACTTCGCTGGAAAAAGCTTTAACACAATCATGTCCTTGGAGAAGCTAATTTTCAGGAACAATATAATTTACATAGTAAGATGTTGCAACACCGACCCCAAGGTCAAATGTTATAAGATGTTGCAACACCGACCCCAAGGTCATATGTTACCAACCCACAATAAAGGGTTTGTTTTTAGTTCACTCAATCCGAAACCTTTTGTCATATTGTCCTCAGTTCAAAATAATAATTTCAGACCTCAAAGTCAATTTAAATTTGGTATACCTAATCAAAACTTTGTACGCCCAAATATACCGAATCAACGGATGGGTTTACGACCGCAAATGGAACAATTTCGAAATAAACCTCCACTCACTTTGCATTTACCTGAAAACAACGGTGGTTCGGAAGCTGTTCAAAATTTTCAAATAAATTCAATAAGAATCAACCAGTAATGATAGAACTTAATTTTGACGCCAATCTAAAACATCCATACATATACATACCGGAAATGAACGTCAAATTCATGTTAGGTACAGGAAGCACAAGATCTTTTATAAGTCCCAAGAAAGCTAATCCATATTTTCCCCATTTAAAATTTTATGAACCATTTACAGTTACGAGCACACACGCGACTAGTGAAATCAAATTTAAATTCAAATTCATTTATTTATTTTCTTTGATTATCATAAACAGTACATAGTCAATGTTCACTACAAAGAGACTGGTGTCTGTTTTAGGTAAAACCTGTATTACAGATCACTAGGCTGACCCTCCGTCGGACATTTATATGACATAAACTGCATTAAACTTTCATACAAGATGAATTTAACATAAATAAGTAAATTAAAATTAGCTATTACATTAACAATTTTAGATAATCAATTAATTAATTAAATAAAACATAATTAGGGTAAACATTTTCAATATAAAATAATAGTAGAAGTAAAAGTAAACATTTGAGATGACATGAATGGGTTATTTTTGATTTGGTGGAGCGTTTATGTAGGTATGTGTATGTGTGTCAGTGAGAATTGGAGAGAAATTATTCTTTACGTATTGATCAAATAGTGTGAAAAATAACTCGTGTATGTGTAAGTATATCGTTCCGTGCATTAGCTCAGGGGTTTCAATAAGCGTTCGGTTGCATTGTAATCAATGCCTTGAAGCCACGAGAACACTTTATTTTTGCACTCTACCCTGGAAAGAGGATAGATCATCAACGTTTTGTTTATATTATTATATAAATACGAACCCAGAAAACTATAAAAATTATGTGCCAGACTGGTCCTATATTGCGTTGTCGCACAGACAGTGGTTTTTTTCCTTTTCCCTGAAAATGTTTTCGGGTCGTAGGGAAGTTCAGCATGCTTTTTTGTAACAGTCACTATAATAAAAAGTTGTCGAACAGTCAGTACCTTACTTTGTTTATACAAGTCCATTGTAGGATAGCGCATATGAAGAAAAGAGTGAACATTATTAACCGATAAAGCTGCGAGCGGCTAGCTAAAATCCCTCTATTCTCTATTTTTAACGATATCGGGTATCATAAGTTTTATATTTATGATGTGGACAAATTATGGATTGATTGGAATGGACCTTATATCTCACCTTAATGCTGACTTATCGTTTAAGGACAAGATTCTAAAGACAAATGGTGTCAACATTTCTATTTCTTTCAGTTATTCCACTGACCTTGAACTTAGACTAGAACCGCGAACCGAACATCGAGTAAAATTGCCCGTAAATCAAAAGAGCGGCTTTGCGATAATAGAATACAAGCAGTTTCATGATCTGTTCTGGGGTATTGCTTAACGGTCTGGGGTGGTGCCGGTAAAACTGTGATGCTACGGGTCGAACGAGCGCAGAGAACTGTCCTGAAGGTGCTAGCAAGGAAACCGGTTCGATATTCGACATCCTCTCTATATACGCTCTGTCAGGTCCTCACCGTCAGACAGTTATTTATCCTCCAAACTATTCTTCGCAAACACAGCCAACTTACCTTTGATCCGAAATTCTGTCCGAAACGCCGCTCGAATAGGGTTTGAAACACTGAGTCTCGTAGAACCGTAGCTGCAAGTCGTCATTTCAAACATATAAATTCAAAACTATATAGCAAACTAAACAAAAGCTTACACATCTACCCACTTACCAAGCAGCAAATTTAAAATGAAACTTGACTCCTGATTAAAATCACAAAATTATAATGAAATAGAGAAACTCGTGGAGGTGTAAAATACTCATCACTCCCTCACACACCCCAAAAAAACCACACACAACACATATGTCTCAAACACCACAAACACCCCTCGCACACCTGTTTAACACTCACCCTACACTCACCATATTAATTCAACGTCAAAAACACATCCCAAATCATAATGTCCTGTTCTGTACTGTTTATCTTTGTCTTATTTACTGTTCGCAATTTAATTACCTTTTATGCATTTTTAATTTAATTAGCTTTTAATCTTTTACATCGAACATCATTCCACTCTGTATCTAGAGAAGGGCGTTGTTAGCTGCGCTACAGTTTATTCTTTTGCAGCTGTCATCGTTTTATATGTACTTAGTATTTTGATATTGTTCCGAAATAAACTTAAATAAAAAAATTAAAATAAATACTATATTCGAATGCCAACTGCAATTGTTCAGTGCGAAAATTACTTAGCCTCTACTGTTATACAGAATGCAACTGACCTTGAAATGATGTTGACTATAACAGTCGTGTTCAAAGTTATCCATTTTTCTAATGAGTTATACACTCGTAAATAACTTAACCGATTTAGGTGATGTTAAGATTGACTCATTATTGATAGACAATTTAAAAAAAATGTGACTTGACCATCTTAATCAAGAAGAAACTGTCCTCATTAGTAACTTATGTCACGAGTATAAAGACCACAGAAATATTAAAAACAGGAGAAGTGGCAAGGGGGCGTGTCGCCGACCACG
Source organism: Xanthia togata (assembly GCA_963853775.1). Taxonomy (NCBI): domain Eukaryota; kingdom Metazoa; phylum Arthropoda; class Insecta; order Lepidoptera; family Noctuidae; genus Xanthia; species Xanthia togata. Next base: position 22,911,200 of record OY970799.1, on the reverse strand, counting down.
TGGAGTTGAGCTTTTCGCTCAGGTATTGAAAAAATGGCCGTCACCGCGAGTTAGTGTGTTGTCAACCGCGATCGTAAAAAAAACGATTGACGATCGACGACTGTCACTGAGTGACTGAACAAGCAATGTAAATCTGACATAACGAAACCTCAATAAGCCTTAATGTCGCATGGTGCGTCCGCTGCTCCGGTTCGCCGTATTTGAGCGCGAGCTAGTGATGTGCTCGTGGAGGTCTGACAAAGTCTATCGACAAGAAAGTCGACTGCGAATTGTTATATTACAATTTCATTTAATTGATTTTTCTTCAATTTGTTAACTCTTGTAATTCGGTTGGAAGGCCGATGTGGTTCTATGCATTTTTACCCATTTTTATTATTTTACAGCGTAATAGACAAATGCGTAACCAAATATCGTGAAGTAAGTTCAATAATGTTTAGTTTAGTAATCTATGGAATGTCCTTGGGTTTGAATTATGAGATGTAATGCCTTAGCCTCAAGTTACTTCGTCATTTGTTATGGTTATGGTATTTTACTGAAGTCTTCATAAATGCACCATTAGCTTCGTATGCATTATAATAATCAGCATCATTTAGTCATAATTATGTATTATGCCGCAGAATTTCTAAAGAGGGTTTGAAGCCATATTGAGACGTCATGCATGCTCTAAAATAAACAATTATAATATGAAAATTACTTTAAGGTTATTATTAAAGATTTGGCAATGGGTCAACATTCATGTTATTTATTTCTTATGCATGCGTGTTTGTTATTGTCACATAAACCCCTAGTTACTAAAGAAAGAAGGATTTAATTTCTTAAAAATACGGGTTTTTTAAGAGCCTGCAAACTTACAAGTTTATGATTAGCTTCGTATACCTATATAATTCAGCAAGTCACTAACAAATTGTAATTGTACCGTTTCAGTTTCCCAAAAGAAGCAAGTAAAAAATCAATGGATTGATGCCATAGGAAGGTCAGCTAACTGGTTCTCTACAAAAACGAGAATCTCTTTTTTGAACATTTTATGGCATCATAATCATATATAACTACGTGTCGTTTGATTTGTAATTGTTTTAAAAATATTTTTATTAATTAATTAAATAATGTTTTGTTGGTTTCATATCGTTTTTGTTTACTTTATTTCCAAAACCTTTGTAAATTTATCGATACATTTATCGATAACTCTTCGATTTAGTCAAGCACTATGTCGTATCCGCCCCCGAGTCCCGACAACACACAATGATAATTGTTTTAGTGTGAGTAATTATACGGAAAAAGTACGCTGTATTTTAAATAATAAGGTTTATATTTAAATGACTGAGTTATCGATGGCGCGTGTGTGCACTTGTTCGTAGTATTGTTTTGACAGAACTGTGTGTGCAATATTAGCGTTATGGTGGGGCAATTGTAGCTTCATCGGTTTTCTATACATTTTGAACTCCACGCCATATCTCCTTCTTTATTATATCTATGATAAAGACATATTTTACTGTGAAGAGTTGCCCCTGACCTCTACAAACGAAATTAAACATAATATACGGACCACCAATAAAGACTCAATTTATGTTAAACCATATTTTATCGGCAGCCACTAACACAAACTGAAGAAATCCAACGACATGTCGAAAAACTGCTCAAAGATAATGTGATCCGCGAGTCACACTCACCCTTTTTTTTTTTTGTGTGGGAATTTTCAAATTACTTTTCCCGCTCTGGGTGGAGTGGGAGGGCGTGTCACACTCTTACTGCCTAATACCCACCCGTGTTCCTTCTGTTGCTTGTGCAATGCCAGTGGGCCACGGTATCCCTTTCGGACTTTCCCGCAACCCCGGCAGGCAATGGCCCCATCGGACCCCTTCACGAGCATCACGCTCCACCTCCTCCTTCGCGAGCATTACTGCTTCGCAGAAGGAGGTGACGGCCTCCCATGCCCTCTCGCTCCGTACCATGGCCTGGACCAGGGCCGGACGCAAGAGATCCCCGCCACCGATCGCCTCCAAGAGGACACGGTGGTGCTCCGCTCAAGCCGGGCAGACCTCCACCGTATGCTCCACCGTGTCCTCCAGGCGATCCACGCAGTGACGACACCCGGGCGTTTCCTCCCGCCTGATACCGAACAGGAACCTCCCGAAACAGCCGTGTCTGGTGAGGATCTGCATCAGGATGAAGGTGAGGACGCCGTGGCGCCTCTCTAGCTATGCGCGAGGACTTTTGCCTCCAGATCCCATGGCGGATATCCGGCAAGGAGGCTCGCCGCCTCACCGGAGACTGTGCGGTATCCCCGGACCAGCCAGGTGGCCATGACCCTCTGGGACGCGTTCACACTCACCCTGGAGTGCACCTGTGTATTTGGTTCCCAAAGAGGCTGATGCTTCGACGGATTCTTCGACTTAAAAATGGACGATAAGTACCCACTTCCCAACATATGTGATTATTTGAAAAACTTGGCAAAAGCAATTATTTCACAACACTAGATTTAGCATCCGGTTACCATCAAATTGAAATCTCTGACAGCGAGAAAACAGCTTTTTCTACACAAAATGGCCACTGTAAAACCAAAGCATACGTTACGTACCTTGGTCTCAAAACGGCTCCAGCGACCTTTCAAAGGACAATGGATAACGTCTTAAGAGGGTTGCAAGGTATACATTATATCGTCGCTGTAGAATGATAACCTCGTATGTCCAGAAATCCAAACTTCACAGAAAACGAAAAAAACGGTACCGGGGAAGCTGCGAGACGCAAAACGTCAAAAGTGGGCACAAGCACCGTGCGATGACAGATGCCGCGATAAGAATAAACAATGGGCACAAAAAATGGTCTCCTACTGTTTCTATTGCCTCTAGGCACACAATTTAAACTGTGTTGTGTTCATCATATTACGTATAAACAATGCTCGTAGGACGAGAATTGTATTTGTAAAAAAAATGTTATTATCAGTTATGGCGGGAAAAACCTGTTTGTTCCTGTTTTGTTTGGCTATTTCTGAAAAAACTACTGGTTCAATTTACAGGAAACTTTGCAAGTTACATAATGAATAGATAAGTAATTTAACAAAAGCGTTTGTTTGAGAGTCCTACGTAACATTTTCAAATGATTGAAACTCAAATTTCATAGCGCGCGGAGCCATTTTTGTGAGTTTGCGTACTATTACGCGTAACTTTTATTTCTGATAAAACTACTGTTTCAATTTACAGGAAACTTTGCAAGTCACATAATGAATAGATAAGTAATTTAACAAAAGCGTTTGTTTGAGAGTCCTACGTAACATTTTCAAATGATTGAAACTCAAACTTCATAGCGCGCGGAGCCATTTTTGTACTATTACGCGTAACTTTGAAAATTCAAATCCGAGTGACTTATTTCATATAATTGTTTTTACTAGGATACTATTTATACCTTTATTGACGGATATCTACCCCTAACTCGTAATAATATACCATTATAATTGTATCGATCGACATTTTATCGTCACTGTACTGATCGTCATTATGGCGAACGTCACTGGGTGAAAAATGTGTCACTTTCAACTTTTTTTTTAGTGTTCCCTGTTATTTTTTTTGGTAGTGAAGCATTCAGTGTACTAGAATATCATTCTCCCCATAGACTAAAATTGCCACAAACGATATAAACCCTTAATTCCATGTATAATTAGAGATTTTTACCGAGTGAGCGCGGCACTTTAATTTTAAAAGACCAAAGTATAACTCTAATAATTATAAGGTATATTGTTTACTATTGTCTTCCACAATGTTTCTTAGTAATTTTGTACTTACATTACCAACATAAAAATATAATTAATTTGCTTTATTAGAAGCTGTGTTTTGTTTTGCTTTCAAGTATTATAAATATTAGACAAGAGAAGAAACTTGTCTCATTACATTCAAATTACGTTAAATGCATACTATATTCCTACTTGCATAAGTGATAATAAGTGTAATACATTTTTATATTATTATTAATTAGACTAGAGATTATTATTGTTTTTACGATGACAGATTCTATTACAATTATTGCTGTGATTAAACATTTTGGATACAATATTAATTCATTTATTTGTTAATGCTATTTATTGGACTGCTCTGTTATTATGATTAGGTGTAGTACTAAACTATAAAGCAAAGGACCTGATCGGCAAAATTCAACTAATTTACCTGAGCTTATAATGAGAATTAATTGATAAGAAATGCGACCACCGTCACTTATACCACATATTGGACAAAAGGTTTTCAGCTTACATCATTTGTTAGATAGTAAAATACAAAGAGATTGTAACTTACATCATAAATTGTTAGTTAATTTCGTATGAATTGCTATTACACCCTTAGCTGTTTGTACAGGAGCTTATTTTTTTGGCGTAACAGCTTTATTTATTTTTTAGGGTGTATACGAAGTCTATTTTTTTACTTGTTATATTTACTTTAAATATTATTCTACTGTTCTTTATCTCAAAATTCTAACAACTTAAGTCTTTTCCTTTTTTTTATAGCTATACGCACAAAAAAGGTATGTCGGAAAACTGTTTTGTTTTTCTGTTTAATGGCTCTCCTGAAAAGTCGTGTTTTGGTGGATACGCCCTTTGAGCCTAAAGGCAAAATATACACTAAAATCAGTGATATTCACAATGTTAACACTAGAAGTAAGGATAAACTACGTGCTCCCTTTCACCGGCTTCATAAGGTTCATAACTCATTTGTTGGGCTTGGTATATATAACCTTTTATAACAAGCTACCCTCTTCTTTGCTAGATTTGCCTTTTAATGCGTTTAAAACTAAAGTAAAGTCCAATCTTTGTTCAAAGGCATACTATTCTATCAACGACTACTTAAATGATAAGAATAGTTGGTCGCTGTGATTAACTCAAGACAATGTTTAAATGTTCTTTCTCCAGAATTAGTTTACCTACTGACAGGTTATATCCCGTCAGGTGTTGACTGCCGCGCGGTTATGGCCTCATTGGGTGACGAATAAGGCTACGCGTGTGATTTAAACAACAATATCTCGAAAATTACGAAAGGTAGCTCTCTACAAGTTATGTCACTGAAATCATTACTAAATAAGCTAACTTATTTTAAATGGATTAGTCCAGTTTTGTTTTCTAATGAGTTATCAATTCTAGTTAGAAATTAGTGAGGGGGTTTTTCCCAGTTTTTTGTACAAAGGTCGTTCTAATAACAAAATAGAACCATTATTTCAAAGATTATTTGTTTTATCTTTATAAATATACATAATTTTACATTAATAATGTAATGGATGGGTTGTACATGAGTGTCACATGTGTTGGGAGCTTGCCCAATTTAATAAAAATGTGTTAAGTTGGTGTGTTCTCCTATAAAAAAAATACTAATTAAACAATAAAATAATTTCGGGCGCCTTGGAGATGCACACAATATGTTTTAAATAAACCAAACTTGCCAGATAGAACACTTCGGAGAGTCAGACTTTTAATCTGCCGGTAGGTAGCTAATTAAATGAATAAAAGAATGGAATTTCCTTTTCTAATACCTTGTTTAATGTTTGCCAGTAGCTTCAGAGTAATAAAATTATGAAATTAAATACAAAAAAAAAAATATAATTACTTACATTATTATCATTGAATTTACAATATTATTATTATGGAACTTACATTACTATTGCATCTTTGTTGATAAAAAAAAAAGGTAGGTAGTAAAAAAATGGTTAAATAAAACGGTTAAATAAAACCTCTAGGATCGTGGCGTTGATGGTAGGGATAAAAATATCCCTTGTAGAAATATATCCAGTAAAGAAAATAAATCGAAAAGAAAAGAGAAGAAAAAAAAAAAAGACGTCGGGACCAGGGTCGGTCAAAATCCGGCTGAAACAAAATTTACAGAGAATTAATAAATTGTTCAGGATTCCCAAACGTTGGGAAGCGTGGCGTTCCACGAGTAATAATAACTTACCGTCTTTTCCAACAAATGGCAAATTTAAGTGCACCACAAAATTCAGGCGGGCGACAAATCACTTAAAAGCCTGGAACAATAATTTAGTATGATATCGAGCACTCGTCACGCTATCCAATTTATCAATCCAAAAGAATTCAATCTTACCAAAGAAATGAAGGATTATTCCTACGTCACCACGTCCTGAGGGAAAGTTTTAGAAGTTTACGGCATCAATAGGCCGCCAATACCCAGGATTTATCCCGATTAAAAAATGTCGTTAAAATTCAATACTACATCAGGAATGTTCGTCGCAAAAGTGATCACGTCAAAGTTGACAGCTTCCACCAAACACAATCGATGACAGCAAAAAAACGTTCCGAAATCGACTAACTGACGAGAAGCATGTAACGATATTTTAAACTCGTTACATTACATCCCTCCCCGAAAAAATAAAAGAAAGCAATTTCTTTTATGCTAAAAAATAAACAAGGCAAAAGAAAAAAAAAATACAAAAAATAGGAAATATAAATTCCAAATACAACAAAACAAAAAAAATACCCTATAAAAAGATAGGATTATTAGACCGCAAGGAAGATATCCGCTAAGTCTAACAACAACTAAACAAAAAAATAGTTTCTATGACTATTTCTTAAAATAACATGCATATAAAAACAAATAAGTCAAGCGAAATAGTCGCTGATCAATATTGTATAAGAGCACAACAAGAGTATACTGAATTGAGTACGGTTAGGCACCATAGCCACCGACTAACATACAGTATAACTCTAGAAACAACAAAAAAAATACCAATTTGAGTTCGGTTAGGCACCATAGCCACCGACTAACAAGTATATAACACGATAAAAATATTAATTTGAGTACAGTTAGGCGCAATTGCCGCTGTCTAACGAGAATAATCCAAAAATGTCTTTATGAGTGCAGTTAGGCACCATCGCCACTGACTAGCAAGAACAAATTATAACTGTGAGACACAGTTTAAAATCTCCACATCTCTACAAATGCAAAAAATATAAAAAATAATGTTGTGATCGGCACAACTCCACCAATATTCCGAGCACAAACACCTTCGAAAATAAATGCATATTGTGATCGGCTCAACACCACCAATATCCCGAGCACAATAGCAGAACAAGAGATGCATATTGTGATCAGCTCAACTCCACCAATTTCCCGAGCACAATAGCAGAACAAGAAATGCATCCTGTGATCGGCACAACACTACCAACCTTCCGAGCACAGAAGCAAAAAAAAACAACGAAATCAAGGAAAAAAAATATACCGAGATCCGTAAAAAAAGTAGGTTAACCTCTACAAGTGAAAACAAAGTGTTCACAAGCAGTGGGTAACAACTAAGAAATTTTATACAAGAATGTATACATAAAAATCGCATACAAGACTTGTATAAAATAATAATAATAATAAGATATGTATAAAAATATTAATAAGATACATATACAAAATATTAATAATAAGATCCTTTGATATGAGAAACGTATTCGTGTGGGTAGAAAAGTTATTAAAAGGTCCTAAGTTGTATTTTAGAAAGTTAAGAAATCAAATTCAATAAATTTATAAGAAGTTAACTAACATACATTCTCATTCAAACCGCTGATAACCTATCATTCATCCCATCATACATCACACTATCATAAGCGGCCTTCAAACAAAATTATCAAAATCAAGACTTACACTTGGAAACCAAATTAAAATTTAATTATATCCTTAACATGATAACGACCAGCGGTACCCTTATTAAGGTCTTTCAGATTATAAACATTATCAGAGATTTTTTCAATTATTTTACATTTAATAAACTTAGGAGCAAGTTTTGCTGAAAAATAAGTAGGTGCATGAGATTGAACAAAACTCCTTCTCCACACAACATCACCCACATCAAAAGAAATGACTTTGCGACCTTTATTATAATAGCGAGCATTACGCTGATAAGCTTTTAATAAATGAGTTTGAACTTTAACAAAAATTTCACTAAGTGAATTAAGAGAATCAGCATAGTGAGTTCTATGGGAAACTTCCAGTTCATCTAAATTATCTATAGTCACTTAAACGATGTAAAGAAGCATCAAAAATAAGTTCCCTTCCAAACGTCAAAAAATTAGGTGTAAAATCTGTGGCTAGATTCACACTATTATTCAAAGCTAGTTGAACATGAGGTAAATATTTAGACCAAGTTCTATGATCATCTTTAACAAAACAAGCAATGCAAGTTTCAACAGTTTTATTATATCTCTCAACTGTATTGTTTTGAGGCGTGTATAAAGTATTATAAAATATTTTTGTGATATTATAACCTTTCAAAAATTCTACGAAATGTTTAGAAGTAAATTGTGTACCATTATCACAAACAATTATTTTAGGACAACCATATTTAAGAAATATTTCTTTTTCAAAAAGTTTATTTATTACTCTAGTAGTAGCATTTATCATAGGAAAAATCCAGCAGTATTTAGTAAACACATCAACAACAGAGAGAATATATTTATGTCCAGAATAAGCTTTAGGTAATATACCTATAATATCCACTGAAAGCATTAGCATAGGTCGATCAACTTTTTTAGGGTTAACCATAATACCAAAAGGAGGTTGTGTGGTATGTTTATAAGCTTTACAAGTATCACAAGCTAGAATATATTTTTGAACATCATTAAACATACCTTTCCAAAAATAGTGTTGTTTTAATTTATTTAAAGTTTTATGGATACCAAGATGACCAGAATTAATGTCATCATGATTATAACGAATTGTATCTAAAATATGTTCTTTAGGAATAACTATTTTCCAATTAAGATTACTATTAGGATCAAACTTACTTTTACAAAATTTATATAAGGTTTTATTTTCTACTCTAAAGTTCTTATATCTGCAAGGAGACTTTTGACAATTAATAAATACTTTTTTATACCATGCATCATAAATATCATCATCCGGCAAAACTACATTATCCTGAGAGATTTCTATAGCGGCGACTTCAATACGAGATAAAGCATCTGGAACTAAATGTAAAGATCCTTTTTTATGAACTATATCAAAAGTAAATTGAGAAATTCTAGCAGCCCAACGTGCTAAGCGTCCACTAGGATTGCTAAGACCTAAAAGCCATTTTAAACTAGCATGATCAGTTATTACAGTAAACTTCATTCCTTCAATATAAGGTCTGAAATGTTCTATTGAAGCTAAAATAGCAAGTAATTCACGTTCTGTGGTACTATAATTGCGTTCACATTTATTGAGTGATCTAGAATAGAACGCAATAGGATGTTGATCTCTATTATCATCCTCTTGACTCAAAACACTACCAATGCCAACAGAACTAGCATCACAATGTAAAAAGAAAGGTTTTTCAAAATTAGGGCATTGCAAGACAGGAGCTGTAATTAAAGTTTGTTTCAACTCATCAAATGCATTCTCAGCTTCATCGTTCCAACAAAGTGATTTTTTAGAATTCTTACTTCCCGCTGTTAATTTAGTTAAAGGAGAAGCAATATCAGCAAATTTACTAATGAATCTACGATAATATGAGCATAAACCAAGAAAACTACGAAGTTGTTTAACAGATTCAGGACGTGGGAAACTTTTAATGGTATCCAATTTAGAAGGATCGGTATGCAAACCATTACTGTCAACTATATAACCAAGATAGCGGAGTCTATCTTTACAAAAATTACACTTTTTCAAATTAACCGTTAAACCAGCCTCTTTCAGTATATTGTAAATTTTGTGTAAATACTCTATATGTAAATTAAAATCTGAATTTACACAAATTAAATCGTCTAAATAACAAAACACAGTATTATCGAATTCAGGACCAAAAAGTTTATCTACAAGTCTCTGCAACTCAGCTGGTGCATTGGTGAGACCGAATGGCATACGAACAAATTCGAAAAGTCCTTTTCCCGGAACTACAAAAGCAGTCTTTTCTCGAGAAGATTCTTCCAAAGCAATTTGCAAAAATGCTTTAGAAAGGTCAATTGTACTAATATATTTGGCTCCCCCAAGGTTATCTAATATTCTAGAGGTATAAGGAAGAGGGTATGAATCTTTAATAGTTACTGAATTTAAACGTCTTGAATCTAAACATAATCTAGTACTACCATCCTTCTTTTCTACAGCTAAGACAGGTGAACACCAAGGTGATTTAGAAGGTTGAATGATTCCTTCTTTTAATAAGACTTCCACTTCATCAAAAAGTTCCTTTTGCTTTGCAGGACTTAAAGGCCAATATCTTTGTTTAAAAGGTTCGCTAGTAACATTAATTTTATGTTGAACGAAATGAGTAAGACCTAAGCCTCTCTTTTCATAAGAAATGTCTTCAAAGAGTGAAACAGTATCATTTAATTTTTGTTTCTCTGAAGGAGAAAGTTCACTGGCAGAGGTGACTGTACAAACTTGAACTGTATTGCTTTTAACATAAGTTATATTTTTCCATAAATCTTTAGCCAAATTAAACTTTAACCAAAAATCAAAACCTAAAATGAAATCAGGCTGAAAAGAAGGTATAATTAGAAAATTAATATTTTTAGTTAAATTATCACAAGTAACAGGTAATTCAATGGTACCAATAATTCTCTGTGAAGAACCATCAGCTGTATAAGCGGCACTAGAAACAGAATAATAATTTATTTTATAACCTAAAAGTGGAAATTGTTCATGACTATTTGAACCCAAAATACAACCATTGGAACCACTATCCAATAAGCCAGAAAAAGTATGGTTACCTACAGAAAATTGTAAATACGGTCTAGTATCATTATCTTTAACAAATAAAACAGGAGCTGATCTATAAATTTGGAAGAATGTTTTTAAATAGTCTAACCAATTTGCAAAGTCTTTGTTACGAGTAGCATCATCAGGTTTGTGACATTTAGCAAAATTTTCTTTCATCGAGACACTCGCGGTTATATCAATAACAACAGGGGCTCGATGCGACCTAATTAGTTTTTTGACTCGCTAGAGCTCTTTTTCTCTAAATTACAAACATCACAATTCTTAGATGTGACTCCAACCTTTTGACATTTGAAACAAATAACGCCAGGTATGGATGTACAATGTTTAAAATGATGTCCAGGCTTTTTGCACTTTAAGCAAATTAAAACTGCATTAGACTTTACGGTAGGTTTTTCAGTTTTAAACGATTTATGGCTGACGAAAACTTCAAGTTCCTTTGCAAGAACAAGAAATTGTTCTACAGAATCAATATGCTTACCAAATATAAAAGGTGTGTAAATAGGTAACATGTTATGTTTAATAATAGTAACCAAAACCACATCAAACATTGGCGAAGAAAGACGACTAGCCATGTCCATTATTTCAGTAATGAAATCTGGAAGAGATTCAGATGTCTTCTGTTTCCTCGTACGAAGGTCATGTTCCAGCAAATAGTCAAAATCCGGCCTGTCAAAACGTTTTAGAAGAGCAAGTTTAAGTTCGTGCCAGGATGGAATACGAAAGCGAACTGTGTGAAACCATTTCAATGCAATACCATCAAGCAAGTCCGTAAATGAACCAACCAACAAAATTTCGTCAAAGTTTTTGTATAAAAAATATTCCTCAACTTCCATAATACATTCTCTAACACAAGATTTCCCGTCGAATTTAATTCTACTCCTTTTTAAATCGGGTAACTTAATTGCAGAAGGCAAATTCTTTTTAATATGCTCATTAACCAAAACATTCATGGAATTAAACGAAGGCAAAGCGTGCGTCGCAAAAGCTGAAGAAGAGTGTGCAATTCTGTCATTATGATCAAAAGAAAGTGGTACTTCTGTCAAATTAATCATGTCAGGAGCAACAGGTGCAACATTAGGAACTGTGCATGCACCATCAGATTCCATGTTATCCTTAGCAAGAGGCAGAGGAGATTGATCTTCTTTATCCATTATGAATAAACAATACGATAAGAAAAGCAGGGCAAAATATCACAAGTTGTAAAATATTTGAGGTTAAAGTGAAAAAATATTTTTTAAGTTACCTACAAGTTGATTTTTATGAAATATTTAAAAGTGAAAAGATGCAGTAATAATTTACAGGATAAGTTTATATCACATAAACTATGATTAGGTATTACTTAAATTAAACCAAAGTTTGTTTAAAACCAAATATGAAACACCGCACTTAGTTTTACACCGTTGAGTCACTTATACAAAACAAAACTGTCTTACCATACAATATGTTGATTTTGCAAGAATATAATGATATTGCTGTAACCATAAAAGTTAAACACACAATAGTACAATAAAGTTGTAAGTAAATATTGTTTACTTACTAGGAAACATCAAGAAAACTTAGTTGTAAATTACAACATTCAAAAAAAGTGTATTACAGAAACTATCTAATTTGTTCTGTAAACAATACTACAAAATATAAGATGCAATAATAATTTATAAGATACAAGGAAGCTACTTCAAGTCCCTGTTCGCAGAGCGACAAATGTAATGGATGGGTTGTACATGAGTGTCACATGTGTTGGGAGCTTGCCCAATTTAATAAAAATGTGTTAAGTTGGTGTGTTCTCCTATAAAAAAAATACTAATTAAACAATAAAATAATTTCGGGCGCCTTGGAGATGCACACAATATGTTTTAAATAAACCAAACTTGCCAGATAGAACACTTCGGAGAGTCAGACTTTTAATCTGCCGGTAGGTAGCTAATTAAATGAATAAAAGAATGGAATTTCCTTTTCTAATACCTTGTTTAATGTTTTCCAGTAGCTTCAGAGTAATAAAATTATGAAATTAAATACAAAAAAAATAAATATAATTACTTACATTATTATCATTGAATTTACAATATTATTATTATGGAACTTACATTACTATTGCATCTTTGTTGATAAAAAAAAGGTAGGTAGTAAAAAAATGGTTAAATAAAACGGTTAAATAAAACCTCTAGGATCGTGGCGTTGATGGTAGGGATAAAAATATCCCTTGTAGAAATATATCCAGTAAAGAAAATAAATTGAAAAGAAAAGAGAAGAAAAAAAAAAAAGACGTCGGGACCAGGGTCGGTCAAAATCCGGCTGAAACAAAATTTACAGAGAATTAATAAATTGTTCAGGATTCCCAAACATTGGGAAGCGTGGCGTTCCACGAGTAATAATAACTTACCGTCTTTTCCAACAAATGGCAAATTTAAGTGCACCACAAAATTCAGGCGGGCGACAAATCACTTAAAAGCCTGGAACAATAATTTAGTATGATATCGAGCACTCGTCACGCTATCCAATTTATCAATCCGAAAGAATTCAATCTTACCAAAGAAATGAAGGATTATTCCTACGTCACCACGTCCTGAGGGAAAGTTTTAGAAGTTTACGGCATCAATAGGCCGCCAATACCCAGGATTTATCCCGATTAAAAAATGTCGTTAAAATTCAATACTACATCAGGAATGTTCGTCGCAAAAGTGATCACGTCAAAGTTGACAGCTTCCACCAAACACAATCGATGACAGCAAAAAAACGTTCCGAAATCGACTAACTGACGAGAAGCATGTAACGATATTTTAAACTCGTTACAATAAATAAAAAGAACACACCTCCCCATAATTTTTTTTCATACCACAAATGTTTACATTATCATGACTCGTTTCGTCGACCGTGCGCGCCGAGCGATAACAAAGGGTCTATTCATTGGTTAACATGCCATGGTCACAGACGAAGTTTCGGCTGCTACAAATGTTTATTTATAATGTATCGGATACCCAACCCAACTACTTGAAAAAGGCCTTAATTTGGCCGTAAAAAAACTACGTCTCAAACTTTGGGTCACAGTTTACATTCGGATCCTTTTTCTATCTAAATCAGTTCCGTACGCTTTGCATAATCTCAGTAAAGTAGCAAGCCGCGAAACCGTACTGACTGCATATCATGCACACGTGTCTTCTACATTACGCTATGGCATAATGTTCTGGGGAAATTCATCAGATAGGGAGCTAGTGTTTAAGACATAAAAAAGTGTTTAAGAGCTGTGTGCCAAATAAAAACTTCTGATAGTTGTAGACCACACTTTATTGACCTAAGAATAATGACTTTCCCATTTCTTAGTGATGGATTAATTAGCATTCGCATTCATTGTTAGCATGCGATTGCTCATTTAGCATTTAGCAAATGAAATGTAGTTGCGAAATTCTGTGAAATGCTAAATGAATCATTATATCATACTATCATGCTATCATACGTCAGAGCGTCGACGCAAGCAGCGGTAGCGTGCGCTCTCCGTCGCACCACGGGAAGTCGGGAATAGTAAATCTATCGGTTTCACTTGACCGTTTCTCGTGAATTCGCAAGTGAAATTTATTAGCAGATTCTGCGAATTTGCGAAGAATGGGTTAAGCAATTGTTATCTTAATAACTTTGATTTGCGCGTACTTAGGGTTGTATATTGAATGAATGCTTGTGATTGTATTATTATATTTAAATTATTAGCATTAGCAGATTTAGCAGGGTGGTGCGAAGATTGCTGTTTAGCAATTATTACCTTATTGTCTTTGATTTGTTCGTAGGTACTTAAGGTCGTGTATTGATTGAATGAATTCGTGATTATTTAATAATATTTGGTGTGACACGCGCTTGGCGCGCGTCGTTTTGTGCCAAAGTTCAGTACGTTTTGGCAAGTGATAGTGAGAATTTAGTTTACGTATTCGATAATTTCGATATACAGTAATTAAATTATTTCGTCTTGTGCTTATTAATGTACATAAATAGATAATAGTGTGAACTTAATATCTACCTATAAATAATAGGAGGTAATAGTAGAAGTATTAACAAAATTCGCATACTTCATTAATATCATTTATCGTCATATTAGCAAATAGCATAGCAATAGCAACTAGCATGCTAAGACTCAAGAATTCACATGCGAATGAAATTATTGCGAAATCGCAATAATTGACATTACTACCATTTCTATACGCGTTTGAAGTAGCAATTTTCATTAAAAAACGCATGAATTTATTATTATTATTATTTTTATAAATTTATTTGAAAACCTGACTAGTAAACGTCACCGGGACAAAATATACGCTGTCTCATAAAAGAGCATTATATGCAAAAAGTTTTCTGGGAATGGCTCCAAAAGTTTATATTATGATGCCCGCGACTTGAGAATGATGTTAACAAATTCATAAGAATGTTAACAGAACTTATGGTTCAAAAAGCGTACTATTCTATTGGTGAATTCACAACAGACATGTTAAATAAATAATAATTAGATATATTAAATTTCCGACTTATTTAAGCTTAATTCTATCTAAGTGCAACTATATAATGTAATGAATAATAGTATATATTTTGATTTGAATAATACAATGCATGAAAAATCGAAAATTGGTAAATTCCTTAATTATTTTGACATTATATACTCTGACATTACTTTTTAATTTGAATCTATGACATTATTTACTTATAAATTTGAACTTATATCATTGTACAAGGCGTTATTTTTGAATTTATGACATTATGTAACGGATTAATTGGATATTAAACTATTATGAATTTTGCATGTCTGAATTGGTACAACACAGTGGACTGCGCATTCACTTGACATCTAGAAATGTATAAGATGTACTGTGTTGAGCAATAAATATTTGAATTTGATTTTTTTAAATACAAATTATAATTCTATATTTTGAAGATATTTAAAAATCGATAAGTACAATAAAAACGCATGCTGCCTAACAAAAACATTACGGGAATCAACGAAAAAACGCCCTATTAAAAGCCCTAAAAGCGCCCGAATTAGGCCGCCTGAGTAGGTATTTTCATTTCAATTTTAAGCAAGTATAATACGATAAATATTTAAATAAAATGCCTAATATCAATAATACGATACATATAGACATACGTGATAGCGACAGATTGCTATCATTAACTTATTTACTAATAGTAATAAGTCGAAATGTGTTGCGGCCGGCGCGTCATGACGCCATGACGCCACAACGGCTGCCGATGTTTGTTGAAATTACCATATGTCCGAAATCTTTATTGATTACACTTTAAACGCAATAAAAACTGTATATTAAAAGATTACTCACCATTGTCTTCTTGTATTCATCGCGCAAAACGTCGCGTCACACGACCACAGATACATTTTGTTTGTATTCTTTTTCTTTCGGTTTAGTGGTGTTACCAAGAAATTGTTACTAAAACCGGTCAAGTAAGAATCAATTATTCGAATGATACAGCCAGATCGTGCTGCAAGTGCAAATAATCACCAAAAATCATCGACCAATGGCAACAATACTCGCGTGAAACCCCATAGGTGCATGTGACATTTCGGGCGTTTTCGTTGATGCACGGGGTATCACGTGACATTTGGGAGGCACTTCTCCAGAATTACACAACCATTGTCAGCTTGTTTGAAAAAGGGTAAGAAAGTTGTCACAGATCAAAAGTATATTGAGGCCTTTGAAAAATGCAAGGAACTTTTAATTAATGCACCCATATTACAATACTCTTTTTTTATTACGGGGCAATCCTCATGGATGTCCTCCACCCTGGGGAGGGTGGAGGGGTCTGTCAGACTCTTACTGACTAAAACCACCCCGGTGTTCCGTCTCACACTTGCGCCGGAGATCACGGGATCTAATGCGACTTCCGCGATTCCCGGCTAGTGCTGGCCCGCCTCTGCGGGCCACCTCAGTTTGGGGGGAGTGAGGTGTTAAACTCCCCCTTTACATCATAGAGAGGCGCGCGTGGAACACTACGCACCGCCATCTCGGGTCCTAAGGAGTATGGGGCGATGGATTTCCCCAGATCCGTCGCCCCTGGACCCATTCAGGAGGGCTGGAAGAGGGCTTTATCCACCCTCCACTGACGCCCGGTGCACTGCTGCGGATCGGGTTAGCAGAAGCAATCTCCTGCTCCCTTTCCTTTTCCTGCTGCTTCTCTTTTCTTCTGTGAAATGACTGTTTCGCAGAAGAATACCACCGCGTCCCAGGACTCCTCGCTGCCGACCATCGAGTCGACAACGGCCGGCAGCGACAGGTCACTGCCCACACCTGAGATGAGGGCATGGCGCGGCTCCTCCCAAGCAACACACACTGCCAGCGTGTGCCGAGCCGTGTCCTCCCGACAGTCGACGCAGTGGTGACACCGAGCGTCCGGATCCCTGTTTATGCGACACAGGTACTTCCCAAAGCAACCATGCCCCGAGAGCACATGCGTCACCCGAAACGACAGGGAGCCGTGCCTCCTCCCGAGCCAGCGCTCGATCACTGGCCGGACCACCCCGATGTTGACGGGGCCGGTGGTTGGGCGTGAAATCCTGTCCCGCCATTCCGCCACCGGAGCTGCATATGTCGCTGCGTCAGCCACTCGCCTCGCACCCTAGAGTCCTCGCGCCACCGATACAGTGACGCGAGTACCTTCGCCTCGAGGTCCCAGGGCGGGGATCCGGCCAGTACACAAGCCGCCTCGTAGGAGATCGTTCGATACCCCCTGATGACTCTGACGGCCATTTCTCGCTGCGGCTTCCGAAGAACAGCGATGCTGCCGGCCGTCAGGTCAGCCGCCCAGATCGGGGCCCCATACAGGGCCATCGATCGCACGATCCCCACGTAGAGCCGCCTACAGGTGGCGCTCGGGCTCCCCAGATTGGGAAGCAGCGTTGACAGCGCCTCAGCCCCGCCCAACAATTTGGGAGCCAGCCGCTGGAAGTGGGGGCCAAAATCCCACCGGCTGTCGATCCTAAGTACTTCATGGTGGACTCGACAGCAATTCTAGATCCCCCGACCACGATATGTGATCCCAGCGGCGGCGCGCGCCGGGGGCCATGAAAGACCATGGCCGACTTGTTAAGGGCCACCTTCAAGCCTAGGCGCCATATGCGCGTCACGACCTGTGACACCGCAGCCGTCGCCAGCATTGCTGCCTCCCTGTACGAGCTCCCCCGGGCCGTGACACGTCCACGCCCGGCTGGAGCTCGCCCCTCAGCACCCAGTCGTACCCGATGTTCCACAGGAGCGGTCCCACGACCGAACCCTGTGGAACACCAAACGACATGTGGCGCTGGTTTCCGCCATTACGTCCCGTGTAGGTGACACACCTATCTGCCAAATAAGCCCCAACGATGCGGCGGAGGTAGGAAGGCACCCGATGATACTGCAGTGCCTCCCGAACGTAGTTCCAGGGCAGGGAGTTGAAGGCGTTAGATATGTCCAAGGACACCGCCAACATCACCTCGCCCCGGGACACCGCTTCCTCTACCAGGACTCTCACCCGCGATATCACGTGGATGGTGGAGCGCCCATGCCGAAAGCCGAACTGGCTCTCGGCTAGGTCAGGCCCCTCCCTGTACAAGTGGCCGACGAGGCGGGCAGCGATTATCCGCTCAAACATTTTACCCACCTCGTCAAGCAGCACTATCCGCCTGTACGCGGACGGTGAGTCCGCGGGGCGCCCCACCTTCTTGAGCAGGACCAGATGACTAGATTTCCACAAAGTGGGAAACTGGCCCTGCTCAAGGCACGCGGTGTAGAGTCCTCTGAGTTGGGGCTCTAGCTCGTTCAGAGCAAGGGCTAGGACTATGCCGTGAATTCCGTCGGGCCCCGGAGCCACGTTTTTGGCCCGGAGCCGCATCACGGCCGCCCTCATATCTGCCCGTGTCACCTCCGGGACTCTGATGGCGTTCTCATTTTCAGGCTCTGCGACTGTGGCAAAGCCATCGGCGGCGGAATATGCTCCGCTCTAGCCGGGAAGAGGGCTGCGACTACCTCTTCCAGCAGCTCAGGTTAGAGACACTCTGTGAGTGAAGGCGCCGCGGCTCGAAGTTTCCTTCAAACCGCACAATTGACGCTCGGGGCGAGGTTGGAGTCAGCCTACGATGGCACATAACTCGACAAGGAAGTTCTCGAAGTCAGCAAGACTCTTGTTGGGCGAGAAATACGCCCCAACCGTGCCAATACTGTCCGCGAGAGCGGTTCACATATTACAATACCCTGACTTAAATAAACCATTTGTACTAACCACCGACGCCTCTGAAGTTACTATTGGTATGGTATTATCACAGGGACCCATAAATAGCAACAAGCCCATAGCTTATGCCAGTCGAACGTTGACGGATACTGAAAAAAGGTATAGTACTATTGAACGTGAATTATTGGCAATCGTTTGGGCGACAAAACACATCAGGCCCTATTTGTACGGACACAAATTTGACATCTACACTGACCATAGACCTCTAGTCTGGTTGTATCAACTTAAAGAACCAAATAGCAACGCGTTGGCGTTTGCGTTTACAAGAATATGACTTTAAAGTTATTTATAAAAACGGTAAACAAAACGTTAACGCAGATGCGCTATCTCGCATTCGCTTAAATGTACTAGGAGGAGACGATTTTGACAATACCTCAATGATTGTTAATATAGACGAAAAAGAGGAACAAAAAGACATGATCAGACAAGATACAGACGGCTCTAGAACTGTTTCTTCATCTGATTCTGAAAGAACCGCTACAGTTAGTCCAAAAAGTATAACAGAAAACGAAGCCCTACTTGACAAATCACCTATACAGACAGTTCATTCAGGCAAAGATCTCGAATCCAGTGGGATACCCATCCTAAAAGAAGCAATAGATACCAAGCCTAACCAAATACTAGTTTTTTGCTGGTTTCGTAATGAGCTTCAAGTAAAAGATATATCTAGGGATAACCAAAAGATTTTAGAAGTATTTCTGCCTCTTCATAACCATAACATCATCAAATCATTTTTGAAAGACTATATGTATAAAACAAAAAATAAGGTATTTCATTTATTTTGAAAATCAAGAACTTTGAAAAGACTTCAGTAATATCATAATCTCTCTGTTTAAGAAAAATATGATTAACTTCTATGAATGTACCAAATGCGTTGTTTACGTAGAAGATGAGCAGGAATAAAAAGCTATCGTGATTAAATAACACGACGGCAAGACGTGTCATAGTGGCATTACCGAAACCATTAAACGAATTCGTCGTAACTACTACTGGCCAAATTTGCTCGAAACCGTTTCCGGCATTACTAACTCATGTGAGCTGTGTAAAACTTCTAAATATGATAGGAAGTCCATTAAGCTTTTATTGCAACTTACACAAACTCAGCATGCACCTTTTCAGGAAATATTTATAGATCTGTTTAGCATAGAATCGAAGTATTATCTAACTTTAATTGATGCGTTTAGTAAGTTAGGTCAAGCCATAGAAATTTCATTTCGTTCAACACCCGAAGTGGTTAGAGCTAATGAAATATTTTTTTTATTTTACGGTACACCACAGAAAATAAGTTCTGACCGTGAAACTGAATTCAACAACAAATTACTAATAGAACTGACAGAATAATATAAAATAAAACTACACATAGGGACCCCCAATAATCCAAACTCTATGGGACTCATAGAACGTTTTCATTCCACAATTATAGAAATATAAAGAATGGCAAAATATGAAAAGAAATGTACAGATGCAGCGTCTGTAATGATCTATGCTGTTATAGCTTATAATAATATTATTCATAGTACCTTAGATTTAACCCCGTTTGAAGTTGCATTCGGCCATACTGAATTAAACTCTACATTTAGCTCTAAATTTGATAAAGCATACAAACAACAACTGATTAGGGTTAAGAAGAGAACACAGACACTTTATACGTATATTTCGGAAAATGTTAAAGATCGCAAAGAAAAGATTTTAACGAAACGAGGAGGTGAACTAGAACCAAATTTAGAAATAGGAAAACCGATTTTCGCTAAAGCCGTAAATAAAAGACCTAATTATTGTTGTGTATGTGTGCGTGGCGTCCATGCTTACGTAGTAGTAACCTTACGACGAATAAATCAGTGCATCTTTAGCAAGCAGTCGTTTCACTTGTCTTTGTCACTCCCAGATATAACATTGGCGACGAGTACCCACAATCAAAAATAAAATAAAATGTCGGTTCAACAATTCGAAATTTTATCAACGTTTGATCATACTGTGCATGCATGGCAGACATATAGGAGTCGGTTGGCACAGTGGTTCATAGCGAACGACATTACTGCGGTGAGTGACGGTAAAGGAACCAAAAGACGCGCGATACTGCTGAGCGCACTCACGGATGGCACCTACAAACTCGCTTCGGACCTTGCATTACCGAAGGAGCTGCAAGAGGTGCCATACGAAGACATATTGCGTTTATTAGACGATCATTTTACGCCGGAACGCTGCGGGTTTGGTGAGCCATCTAATTTTTATGCAGCATTACAACAAGCAGACGAAACTTCAACACAATGGGCAGCGAGACTACGGGGGCTGACCGCTCATTGTGGTTTCAGCAATGTAGAAGAAGCGCTGAGGGACCGATTCGTAATGGCGATGTTGCATGTGCGTGAACTTGGCAGATCATTTCCCAGCAGAGCCTAAAAAAATGTGAGTTCTATTGGCATGCGGGTGAGTTCTAGAGTTCCTTATACTTAAAAAAAATAGTTCTGGCTTTTTTACCTGAAAAAAGTCGAATGAAAATATTGCTCTGCTAACTTCCGCTAGCAGATCATTTTATCCAAAATTAAAATTTTAAAACTGTTTTAGGTGCGCAAAGGTGAGCCCTATAGTTCCTTATACTTTTCCGAAAGAGTTCTGCTGACCTTCATCTAAAAAAAAAAAAAAAAAATAGTGACCTGTTACTAGAAAAACACGATCATTTTGGTAAAATAATCGTGAATGACGTAATTTGTGAATTTTCGTAGATTCTTCGGGCTATGATTAGTAAACAAGATCCTAGTAACATAAAAAAAACTAAATAAAAGCAGAATTCTCACCAACTTATCAGCAGAACCTTGTGAAAAAGATAGGTTAGGAGAAATCGAGATTTCATTCAGTGTTTAAGTTAGTAGGATCAAAAAAGAATTTGATTCAGACTGAGGAGCAGGAACTCCTCGTTTCCTGATGCACCTGTAATAGAGCTATACAAAAACATGATAAAGGAACCCAGGAAGCTCACTCAGGTATCAGCAAAGCAAGGGTAAAGAGTTATTTGGGTAAAATTTATATTTAATTCAGTGGATCAGTAAAAAAAATAAAAAATAAAAATTGAGTAGCACTGAGGAACCTGAACTCTTCGTTTTCTGATGCATATTTAAAAGAAATATCGGAAGAAATAAAACAGAAACCCAGAACTCCGACTCAGGTATCAGCAGAGCATAGTTGAAAAGTGAGATTAGAAAAAATCTATATTTAATTCAGTGTTTCAATAAGCAGTCCCAAAAAAATATTAAGTAGCACTGAGGAGCGGGAAAACATGATTAACTAGTCCAGAACTCTCACTTAAGTATCAGCTGATCATGGGTAAACACTTAAGTAGGCTGAAATTAATATTGAATTCAGTGGTTCAGTAAAATAAAACAAAAAAAAATTGAGTAGCTCTAAGGAACCGAAACTCTTCTTTTCCTGATGCATCTTTAAAAGAACTATGGAACGACATGAAACAGGAACCCAGAACTCCGACTCAGGTATCAGCAGAGCATGATTGAAAAGTAAGATTATAAAAAATCAAGATTTAATTCAGTGTTTCAATAAGCAGTCATAAAAAAAAATATTGAGTAGCACTGAGAAGCGGGAACTCCTCGAATTTTGATGCATCTATAAGAGACAGATGAGAATACATGATAAAACAGCCCAGAACTCTCACTCAAGTATCAGCAGAGCATGGGTAAAGATTTAAGTAAGTTGAAAATTAAATTTATTTCAGTGTATCTGTATAAAATATCAAAAAAATAATTGATTAGCACTGAGGAACCAAAACTCTTCGTTTCCTGAAGCACCTTTAAAAGAACTATCGGAAGACATGAGACAAGAACCCAGAACTCCGACTCAGGTAACAGCAGAGCACGGTTGAAAAGTAAGAATAGAAAAAATCAAGCTTTAATTCAGTCTTTCAATAAGCAGTCCTAAGAAAATATTGAGTAGCACTGAGAAGCGGGAACTCCTCGAATTTTGATGCAACTATAACAAACTAATGACAAAACATGATTAAGTAGTCCAGAACTCTCACTCAAGTATCAGCAGAACATGGGTAAAGATTTGAGTAAGTTAAAAATGACATTTAATTCAGAGTATTTCTATAAAATATTTTAAAAAAATGGAGTAGCACTGAGGAACCGGAACTCTTCGTTTCCTGAAGCAACTTTAAAAGAGCTATCGTAGGATATGAGACAGGAACTCAGAACTCTGACTCAGGTATCAGCAGAGCATGGTTGAATTATAAGATTAGAAAAAATCAAGCTTTAATTAAGTCTTTCAATAAGCAGGCCCAAAAAAATATTGAGTAGCACATGGAAGCGGGACCTCCTTGATTTTTGATGCAACTATAATAGACCAATGAGAAAACATGATTAACTAGTCCAGAACTCTCACTCAAGTATCAGCAGAGCATGGGTAAAGATTTGAGTAAGTTGAAAATGACATTTAATTCAGAGTATCAGTAAAAAATATTTAACAAAAATTGAGTAGCACTGAGGAACAGGAACTCTTCGTTTCTTGATGCACCTTTAAAAGAACTATCAGTAAACATAAAATAAGAATTCAGAACTCTGACTCATGTATCAGCAGAGCACGGATGAAAAGTAAGATTAGAAGAAATCAAGATTTAATTCAGTGTTTCAGTAAGCAGGCCCAAAAAAATATTGAGTAGCACATGGAAGCGGGAACTCCTCGATTTTTGATGCAGCTATAATTGACCAATGAGAAAACATGATTAAGTAGTCCAGAGCTCTCACTAAAGTATCAGCAGAGCATGGGTAAAGATTTGAGTAAGTTGAAAATGACATTTAATTCAGAGTATTTCTATAAAATATTAAAAAAAAATGGAGTAGCACTGAGGAACCAGAACTCTTCGTTTCCTGAAGCAACTTTAAAAGAGCTATCGTAGGATATGAGACAGGAACTCAGAACTCTGACTCAGGTATATGCAGAGCATGGTTGAATTATAGGATTAGAAAAAATCAAGCTTTAATTCAGTCTTTCAATAAGCAGTCCTAAAAAAATATTGAGTAGCACTGAGAAGCAGGAACTCCTCGACTTTTGATGCAACTATAATAGACTAATGAGAAAACATGATTAAGTGGTCCAGAACTCTCACTCAAGTATCAGCAGAGCATGGGTAAAGATTTGAGTAAGTTGAAAATGACATTTAATTCAGAGTATCAGTAAAAAATATTTAAAAAAAATTGAGTAGCACTAAGGAACCGGAACTCTTCGTTTATTGATGCACCTTTAAAAGAACTATCAGGAAACATAAATTAAGAATTCAGAACTTTGATTCATGTATCAGCAGAGCACGGTTGAAAAGTAAGATAAGAAGAAATCAAGATTTAATTCAGTGTTTCAGTAAGCAGGCCCTAAAAAATATTGAGTAGCACATGGGAGCGGGAACTCCTCGATTTTTGATGCAACTATAATAGACTAATGAGAAAACATAATTAAGTAGTCCAGAACTCTCACTCAAGTATCAGCAGAGCATGGGTAAAGATTTGAGCAAGTTGAAAATGACATTTAATTCAGTGTTTCAGTAAGAAGGCCCAAAAAAATATTGAGTAGCACATGGGAGCGGGAACTCCTCGATATTTGATGCATCTATAATTAACCAATGAGAAAACATGATTAAGTAGTCCAGAACTCTCACTCTAGTATCAGCAGAGCATGGGTAAAGATTTGAGTAAGTTGAAAATGACATTTAATTCAGTGTTTCAGTAAGAAGGCCCAAAAAAATATTGAGTAGCACATGGGAGCGGGAACTCCTCGATTTTTGATGCAACTATAATAGACTAATGAGAAAACATGATTAACTAGTCCAGAACTCTCACTCAAGTATCTGCAGAGCATGGGTAAAGATTTGAGTAAGTTGAAAATGACATTTAATTCAGTGTTTCAGTAAGAAGGCCCAAAAAAATATTGAGTAGCACATGGGAGCGGGAACTCCTCGATTTTTGATGCACCTATAATTAACCAATGAGAAAACATGAATAAGTAGTCCAGAGCTCTCACTAAAGTATCAGCAGAGCATGGGTAAAGATTTGAGTAAGTTGAAAATGACATTTAATTCAGAGTATTTCTATAAAATATTTAAAAAAAAATGGAGTAGCACTGAGGAACTGGAACTCTTCGTTTCCTGAAGCAACTTTAAAAGAGCTACCGTAGGACATGAGACAGGAACTCAGAACTCTTACTCAGGTATCAGTAGAGCATGGTTGAATTATAAGATTACAAAAAATCAAAGTTAATTCAGTCTTTCAATAAGCAGGCCCAAAAAAATATTGAGTAGCACATGGAAGCGGGATCTCCTCGATTTTTGATGCATCTATAATTGACCAGTGAGAAAACATGATTAACTAGTCCAGAACTCTCACTCAAGTATCAGCAGAGCATGGGTAAAGATTTGAGTAAGTTGAAAATGACATTTAATTCAGAGTATTTCTATAAAATATAAAAAAAAAGAAATGGAGTAGCACTGAGGAACCGGAACTCTTCGTTTCTTGATACATCTTTAAAAGAACGATCGGAAGACATAAAACAGAAACCCAGAACTTCCTATCTCATATCCTACGATAGTTTTTTTAAAGTTGCTTCAGGAAACGAAGAGTTCTGGTTCCTCAGTGCTACTCCATTTTAAAAAAAATATTTTATAGAAATACTCTGAATTAAATGTCATTTTCAACTTACTCAAATCTTTACCCATGCTCTGCTGATACTTTAGTGAGAGTTCTGGACTAGTTAATCATGTTTTCTCATTGGTCAATTATAGCTGCATCAAAAATCGAGGAGTTCCCGCTTCCATGTGCTACTCAATATTTTTTTGGGCCTGCTTACTGAAACACTGAATTAAATCTTGATTTCTTCTAATCTTAATTTTCAACCGTGCTCTGCTGATACATGAGTCAGAGTTCTGAATTCTTATTTTATGTTTCCTGATATTTCTTTTAAAGGTGCATCAAAAAACGAAGAGTTCCTGTTCCTCAGTGCTACTCAATTTTCGTTAAATATTTTTTACTGATACTCTGAATTAAATGTCATTTTCAACTTACTCAAATCTTTGTCCATGTTCTGCTGATTCTTGAGTGAGAGTTCTGGACTACTTAATCATGGATTTTCATTGGTCTATTATAGATGCATCATAAGTTGACGAGTTCCCGCTTCTCAGTGCTACTCAATATTTTTTGGGATTGCTTATTGAAACACTGAATTAAAGCTTGATTTTTTCTATTCTTACTTTTCAACCGTGCTCTGCTGTTACCTGAGTTGGAGTTCTGGGTTCCTGTCTCATGTCTTCCGATAGCTCTTTTAAAGGTGCTTCAGGAAACGAAGAGTTTTGGTTCCTCAGTGCTAATGAATTATTTTTTTGATATTTTATACAGATACACTGAAAAAAATTTAATTTTCAACTTACTTAAATCTTTACCCATGCTCTGCTGATACTTGAGTTAGAGGTCTGGCCTATTTTATCATGTATTCTCATCTGTCTCTTATAGATGCATCAAAATTCGAGGAGTTCCCGCTTCTCAGTGCTACTCAATTATTTTTTTATTACTGCTTATTGAAACACTGAATTAAATCTTGATTTTTTATAATCTTACTTTTCAACCATGCTCTGCTGATACCTGAGTCGGAGTTCTGGGTACCTGTTTCATTTCGTTCCATAGTTCTTTTAAAGGTGCATCAGGAAAAGAAGAGTTCCGGTTCCTTAGAGCTACTCAATTTTTTTTTGTTTTATTTTACTGAACCACTGAATTCAATATTAATTTCAGCCTACTTAAGTGTTTACCCATGATCAGCTGATACTTAAAGGAGAGTTCTGGACTACTTAATCATGTTTTCTCATTAGTCTATTATAGTTGCATCGAAAATCAAAGAGGTTCTGCTCCTCAGTGCTACTTAATATTTTTTTTGGGACTGCTTATTGAAACACTGAATTAAATATTGATTTTTTCTAATCTCACTTTTCAACTATGCTCTGCTGATACCTGAGTCGGAGTTCTGGGTTTCTGTTTTATTTCTTCCGATATTTCTTTTAAAGATGCATCAGAAAACGAAGAGTTCAGGTTCCTCAGTGCTACTCAATTTTTATTTTTTATTTTTTTTACTGATCCACTGAATTAAATATAAATTTTACCCAAATAACTCTTTACCCTTGCTTTGCTGATACCTGAGTGAGCTTCCTGGGTTCCTTTATCATGTTTTTGTATAGCTCTATTACAGGTGCATCAGGAAACGAGGAGTTCCTGCTCCTCAGTCTGAATCAAATTCTTTTTTGATCCTACTAACTTAAACACTGAATGAAATCTCGATTTCTCCTAACCTATCTTTTTCACAAGG
Source organism: Xanthia togata (assembly GCA_963853775.1). NCBI lineage: Eukaryota > Metazoa > Arthropoda > Insecta > Lepidoptera > Noctuidae > Xanthia > Xanthia togata. The sequence goes on along the minus strand of OY970799.1, from coordinate 22,883,940 downwards.
TTCTGCTGATAAGTTGGTGAGAATTCTGCTTTTATTTAGTTTTTTTTATGTTACTAGGATCTTGCTTACTAATCATAGCCCGAAGAATCTACGAAAATTCACAAATTACGTCATTCACGATTATTTTACCAAAATGATCGTGTTTTTCTAGTAACAGGTCACTATTTTTTTTTTTTTTTTTAGATGAAGGTCAGCAGAACTCTTTCGGAAAAGTATAAGGAACTATAGGGCTCACCTTTGCGCACCTAAATCAGTTTTAAAATTTTAATTTTGGAAAAAATGATCTGCTAGCGGAAGTTAGCAGAGCATATTTTCATTCGACTTTTTTCAGGTAAAAAAGCCAGAACTATTTTTTTTAAGTATAAGGAACTCTAGAACTCACCCGCATGCCAATAGAACTCACATTTTTTTAGGCTCTGCTGGGAAATGATCTGCCAAGTTCACCCACATCGATGTTGCCGGGACGTGAGCGCTCTAAGGTTTATGGAATCCGAGAGTTGGGTTCCCACGGATTCCACAATCTCCCCTCGCTTTACATGCATGACCGCACATTTGTCCACACCAAAGTCCATCCTGATGGCTCTACTGAAAGTTTCAGTTACTTTCAGTAGCTCCATCAGTTGCAAGTTGTTGGGGGCAACGAGTTTTAGGTCATCCATGTAAAGGAGGTGAGATATAACCTGACCACCTCTCCTCAGCCGATAGCCTAGGCCTGAATACTCCAGCAGTGTGCTAAGAGGATTCAAGGCTAAGCAGAACCAAAATGGACTCAAACTATCGCCCCGAAATATGCCTCGCTCGATCCTTATCGGTTCGCTACCCCTCTGGGTATTTCGACATCCTGGATAGCGAAGGACCGTCCTCCATTGCCCCATACACGACATCAGGAAGGTGCGCAGAGTTGCATCTATTTTATACAACTCCAGCACCCTCATGAGCCATGTATTTGGCACCGAATCATAAGCCTTCTTATTATTATTAATATTAATATTAAAAAAGTTGCCTTTTAAAATACAAATTTTTAGTTCCAAAACTACCCCAAATCCATTAAAAATTTGCAAATGTTCAACAGGGGTCATAAGTTCATAACTCATAAGTTATGACTTTAATCACCCGACGGCCGTAGAAACGTCATAAACGACGGCCACCCACGCCCGACGTAATAACCCGGTAAAATTCACCATAAAATAATGTGGCGATTCTTTTTTTCTTGAAAATTTCCACATAAATATGCTCACCGAACGATACCTAACAACCTCACGGATCAGACAGGGGTTTTTTTTACATGTTATATGTTCTCGCTGCTGAGGTGAAAAGTTGTATGTGTTACACGAGAGCAAACTTATTTGCATCTCGTGTCTTTGAATCCCTCGCCACGCTCAGGATTCTAACCTAGAATCCTTCGCTTACACGGGATTCAAAATCAACACTCGCAGCAAAAATCAAATTTGCTCTCTTGTTGCACAAATAACTATTATAACTGCTTTGTATTATTAATTATCGTTTTTAAGATTATATCATCGATATTGCTTTTAACAATATTTTTGATATTATTTACACAACATTTATTTTATTCACCCGATTAATTATATAGGATGGCCCAGAAAAAGTGGTCCAAAATTTGTTTTTGTGTTTACATCCCATGGATTCACTTAAACGAAACATATTTTCCCGCGAAAATCATCAAATGAAATGAAATCTGCAAACAAAAAAAGAATCATCACAATCAATTCATAATTGACGGAGTAATCACATAAGAAACATACAAAAAATAAAGACATACACTCGAAATGAGAACCTCCTCTTTTTTTAAGTCGTTTAAAAAGGGGTGTGTGTGTGAGTAGTGTGCAGGAATCCGCTGAATGACAGAAGAACAGAACCGGTCGAAGTTGCGATGCTTGGGGGAGGCCTACGACCAGCAGTGGACGATTTTCGGTTGAAATGATGATGATGATGATTCATAATTATGCAATATTTTGTAAAAAAAAAAGGCTCCTCCTCCGCCTCCTCTTCCTTTTATATACTTCTACTTAAGTACTTTTAAAATTGCTCTAACGATACTAATCTATCACCATCAGACATATTGGTTAGCATAACACACAATATAGACATAATTGCTTTTTAAGTCTCAGTAGTCTGAAGAAGGACGTCTGAAAAATTCTATTAGAATTTTTTGATAACAATGAATATGAAACATACAAGTAAAATTTTGTTAGATGACAATTTTCTCTGTGTCTTCTACCCTTTGTACTACATAAATACTATCTTGTGTGCGCGGAAATATAATATCTACAAAAAATGGGTGGAAATTGTTACAAGAAAAAACGTTTTGTGTGCTATATTCATAAACTGTCTGATGCTTTGTTTTCTCTGCTTGGTTTTAAAATTCTCCCGGTTTGGTCTGACACTCCAATTAGCCTACTATTTTGTTTACTTTGAACATGCATTCAATTTTGGAGCTGTGTGTGTCCTCAATTTATACTTCAGTCGTAAAAGTGTGCGTTTGCTATCAGTTCTCTATGAGATCAACAAAAGCCTTTATAACAACAAATATATGAGAAAACTAAAGATTTTGACATGGGTGTCAATTATGATAATCTTATCCAACTGTGTTTTCGCAGTATTTTTCAGAAAGGCATACGACGTAGATTGGTCTTTCATGAGAGGTATTTTTGTATCAATATCTTCACTTTTAGATATCGAATTAGTACAAATCATGATATTTGTTAATATGTTGAGTTACCAAACTAGAATCTGGAACAAAATGATAGAAAATACACGTTTTGAAATAGATAATGATGACGAAATAACAGTGGACAGTGAAACAACGTTAGAAGAAATGGATAATGCATTAAAGTTTGTTAGTGAAGCTTGGGATCTAATAAGAAATTCTTCTGGATGTATAGTAAATAATACCTTTACATTTCACTGTCTGTTTTATAATGTTGATATTTCAGCCTATCTACAGCCATTTTTGCAAGAGGAGACTAAATATTAATAGATTAAATAATTTTGTTCTGTTGTAGATGGTTTTTCATTATATTACAACATTCATACACTCTATTTTTTACGCCGAAGTTATAATAACATGGACAAAAACGCATTTTGTGAGTATTATCCACTTTTTATTTAATATATTTAAATTATATTTTTAAATATTAGAATTAAAAAAATATAAAAAATAGTAGCCCGCCGGTATCAGGAACAGGCTCCAAGCTACCGGCCGGCGGTCAGGGCTCCAGAGAGAGGAACCTCCTAACAATGCGAGCCGTGTCCAGGAGTACCGCTTTCCGAATCTATCCCTTAATCCAGCTGCCCAAAGGGGCCTCCTTAGGTGTTGGCAATTAAGTCATTGGCTGATACGACTATCCGCACAATGATCGCTGAGTCTACATCTCACATGTCGACAACCTCGCGAGCCAAGCCAAGACATTTAATTTGTTTATGTTTCTCGGCTTTCACGAGGTTCCCGTCATGCGGGAACGTTATGTCAATAATCATTTTATTTTTTTTCATTATTATTAGGGTCTTTTCTTTCATACATTTCTGATGGCCATAATTTCACTAGTTAACTCTTTTATACCCATATTTTTTTTTTAATTATTCTTTGTTTCTCTGGTCTTTCTTCACCAAGTGTCCTTAAACAGTCATTATCTCTATAATTTAATTTAAATATTTCTAGGGAGAAGAACACATGCTTCTAAGCTATGCCATTGGTATGGTGCTATTGCTATTCAAGGAATTTTTCGTGGAAACGCAATTGTGCATTGCTTGTGAAGGGTTTTACAGTGAAATCACAAGAGCTCATATTAACGTGAATTTGAAATTATCCCAAGACTGTAAGTAGGTACTTATTATAGAAGATACAAAATTTGTATCTTCTATAAATGCATAATCAGCCTATAATGTTCCCACTGCTGGGACAAAGGCTTCCTCTCAGTGAGAGAGAGTGGGCCGTAATCCACCACGCGGGCCCAGTGCGGGTTGGTAGATGTCACATGTCTTCGAGTTATTGGTTGATAATGTTTTCCTTCACCGTTTTGAGAGCAGTGGTGATGTAATAATTTACACAAAGTAAAGCGCCCGCCTGGGTTGGAACCTGCGTCTCTTTAGTCGCGGCCGTTAACACCATTGCCACTGGGCCACCATTGGTCTGAAGATACAAATACTACTATAAAATTTAATAGGTATATGACTGTGACGTTACCATAACTGTAGCGGGTAGGGTCCGAACTCATGACCCGAGGGCTGTTGCTTCATATACGTTGCCATTACTTCTAGTGGTACTTTAATAAAACACAAGTTATCATTAGCTACTAATTAGCCGTCGCTAAAGAGGTTCCTCAAGATTCGTCACTTATGAATTTACTAATAGCTATGGAGATCAACTTTTTGAAACAGGGTTGACCTGAAAAGAATAGAATACAAAAATGCATTGCAAAAAATGTAGCATGAGGTTTCCCTGCCCTTGGTCGTGGTGGTAGTTGTGTCGTTCCACGACGTCTCTTCTTGAACGGATCATAGATCAACATGCATTTTCTTGATTACAGTGCCATCAAAAAAGGTGTGGAAAAATATGCATCGTATAATACAAGGAGATTTTGAGAAACTCAGTGCGTGTGGAGTATTTGTCGTAGACGCGGCAACTCTGCTACACTTCTGCAACCTTGTCGCCACTTATATTATAGTACTGCTGCAGTTTGCGTTTTTGTAATATTTAAAGACTTTGCAGCCGATGTTGATTTTGAAGCTTTTTGATGAGTAATTGAATATAGCGTTTGAATTATACTGTCATTTATTGTGTTTGAGTAGCTATTGTGTCTTCATTACGAAAATTGCCTAATGGCGTTATGGCTGGGCGATTGGCTATTAATTCCTTAACACGAAACAAATAGTAATTGTATGATCAAAGTTTGTTCTTAGTTTACTGTGTGCCACTCAAGTCTCTGTAATATAAGTACTTATAATATAAATCAAGGTTCATGTGTGAGCAATATATTAAATAATAATGATGAAATTGTTATAGAATGTGTACTTAAAAATACCAGCGTATTATTGTCCCACTGCAGGACAAAGACCTCTTATCATAAAGAGAAGGCAATTGAGCAATGATTACCACGCTTTCTCAAGGCAGATTAGCGATTTCAGACTTAATAATATAAGTCCAGGTTTCCTCATGATGTTTTCCTTCACCGATGTCATCTAAGATAAACTTAGAAAGTACATATTGTAATAATAACTATCCTTGCTCTAAAATATCTAATTTAATTCCGAATATAATTATTTAACCTCAAAATAGATACTAATGCCGAAATGAATCTTAAAGTCGTTACCCCAATATCATACTCCAAAACTGTTTAATAAAATTACATATTTACAATATTTCAGGGATAAGGAAAATATATTATTATAATTAAATCTAGTTTTCGTAAATTTCACTTCGTAAAAACACAAAAATCTCGAATAACTCGAAGATTTTCAGTTTAACGCCAGTAATTTTGCGATTAATTATATGAAACACCAAGATATTTTGTCATTAATTTATATTTCTTTGCCAACATCAGATTCGATATTCTACACTAGATGATTAATCAGAATATTAAAATTTGACACTTCTATGTGCTCATTAAAGTTTATTTTATATACATCATTTTTCTCCAATAGATCCACCGTATTTTTAATATATTATAAATCTTTTACCTTTCTACCTGAAAAGCCAGGAATTATTTTTGTATTATATATAGTTATTTCCTCTTTATTGTCTTTCTTTCTTACATCGTGGATGTTTTGTGAAATATCTAATCTTTCATTTTGAAATTTCATCAATCTAATCCAATTAAGAAATTGTCATCGAAATTATTTTCATCTACCACAAAAACATTAACCTTCTTCTCAATTTCAAATTATCTTTATCTTTAATGTTACTGGTCCTATAGATTTTTTCACCATTAATCGTTTGTATTTGTTTTATTATTTATTATTGGGTTATATTTATAGATCAATAGTCTCGAATTCACAGATACATTTGATCCTGAATCATAAATTCCCATATTTTCTAAGTTATCATTTATTAATAATTTAATTTTGATTAATGGTGTTATTATTAGTTTTTTTGATATAATTAATTTAATTCTATTTCTAATTGAGAATTGTTTACACTCCTAATTTGGTATCTTTTTTGTCCATACTTTTTTTTATTCTTGAACTAACATAAAGCTTCAGGATGATATCGGTTTTCTTTATTTTCTTATTCACAGATTCTGCATGGTAAACGGTCTTTTTTTCTGTAAGTTTATTTTCAAAACCTACCTTTTTTTTTGTTCAAAAATCTTTTTATTCCCTAAATGTTCTAAACCTCTGATCTTATTGAATAAATCCTCAGTTTCCTTTAAATTATTCCTATAAATTCTATCCACTACAAAATTTGGTAAACCCGTAGCAATCAGATCAATTAGAGTGGTTTTGTCTATAGATTTATTCATCTCTAATAATAGTTTTTCGTTCGTGTTTTTAGTTCTTTTTTTTAAACATATTCTAATAATGAGCCCTGTATATATTTGAATAAAATTGCATACCTGACTGGTGACCAACCTTTGTCCGCAAGAGTTTCACAAAAGTTTTTCTTCCATATTTCTTCCTTTTACTGTATGTTTTATATGCATGGAACTATACCAGTAAAACTCAAACTCAAAGCATTTATTTCAATTGAACTGTCAAGAAGTCAGTTAGTCAGAAAGTTGAAGCTAGTTGCCCATTCCAAAACGTAGATCTCTATGGAGAAGAACGGGCAAGAAACTCCAAGGACACTCTTTTAAATATAGAAATTAAAAAATCCTGGGTACATTACTCTTGTTGATTCTATATGTGAGAACAATGAAAAAAAAAAAACAAAAACGATTAAAATATAAGATTAAAAATAAGCCCTGGCAGATAAGTGATGACCAGTCTCAACTGACGGTGCCCGTTCACGAACATGACGCATGGATCAGCACAATCCAGCTCAACCATTTTGTAGGGAACCGAATGATCCAACACACTCGCCACCATCAGCGAGACATTAAGTGAGCATGACATACTCTCAACTACCCTGCTCTTTCAAGTTAAAATACAACACAGTAAACGACTCCATGGTACTAACATTTACAAAAATTGAAAAAAAAATGCGTCTATTTAATACAAAACTATAGTCTGCAATGTATTTGTAACCATTAAAAAAATTACCACCAAAAGAAAGAAAATCAATATTATCTATTGGAGTATTCAATAATTAAAATATGGTTAAATAAAAAATAAAAATAAAACATTATGTTCGAAGTCAGAAAAAATAAAAAAGGGGAAGCAACTCTACCATTTTTTTTTTAAACTAGTGAGCCCAAGTGGCTGTGGAGCAGGACCAGCATTTTGACAAGCATTTTTATCTACGATATAATCATCCAACTAATAGTATGCTTGTCTACATAGTGTGCGTTTAATGCAAGTTTTAAATTTCTTCTCATTTAGTTGAAGAATATCGAGTGGTATTTTATTATAACATTTTACACAGTACCCCACAAAAGAAGTGTGTACTTTAGACAATCTTAAACGTGGTTGATCTAATTTGTTCCTATTTCTTGTGTTAAAATTATGCCTGTCACTTATCTTACTATAGAGATGTAGATTTTTTCGAACATACATAATGTTTTCATATATTGTATACTGACAAGGTACCGTCATGATATTAATTTTCTTAAACAGTTCCCTTAGAGATTCAGGGCTGCAGAGGTTGTAGATGGCTCTAACAGCCCTCTTTTGCATAATAAATATAGAATCAATATCTGCGGCCCGTCCCCACAGCAAAATACCGTAAGACATGATGCTATGAAAGTAAATAAAATAGACCAGTCTCGTGGTATCCACGTCTGTTAGTTAGCGGATTTTCCAAACAGCGTAAGCGGCTGAACTTAGCCGCCCTGCAAGTGATGTTAATTAAATATCCGGATTCAGAAGTGTCTCAGTTTCCTCATAAGCAAGAGTCTTTAGGGTTTTTTAGATAATATCCTATTTTCTTGCTTATAGAACGCCATAAGCAAGAAAATCGGAAATTATCGGAACAAATAATATGGTAAACACAAATAAAAACAAACAAAAGGAGAGGAGTGAAGCGGGGTCAGAGTCCGACGCTGCGTCTGGCGCGATGAGCTCGGGTCAGAGCTCGGAATCCAAAGTGGTGGTGGGAGCGACCGTGAGGAACCGTAAATTCCTCCGGAAGCGCTCCAAACCGGGGGATGGCCAGGGGTCGTCCGCCGACGAGGGGGTCTCAGGCCAAGGCAGGAGGAAGATCCACTCCAGCCGGCAGGGTGTGGCCCGGGGAAAAGGTGCAGGTAGAGGGCTCACTACGAAGGAGCCTGGCTAGCCGAGCCGGGCCAGCCCAGCTGAGCTGGAGAGGCCCTCTACCGAGGAAGAAAACAACCCTTTAGGGGCGAGCACCGTGGCGGCACCTACAGATTCGGCAGGCGGTGAGCCGCACGCCGCTGGCGGCTCCAATTCAGAGCGAGCGGCCAGGTTTGCGGAGGCCGTGGCAGCCGCAATGAAGGTTTTGGTCTTGAAGAGGACTCAGTCCACTAAAGACAAGGCCATGCCCGCAGCCATGGCCTCTATTTTGGCGGCAGTGGAGGCCTATCACCTCAGACCTCCGTAGGACAGCATGTCTGAGATGCGGGCGGAGGTCGCCCGCTTGACAGCTGCCATGGAGCTTCTCCGAAAGGAGAACGAGGAGCTCCGAGCGGACCTGGCCGGGCTCCACGGAGCTGGCCCTCGTGAGGCGCCGCAGGGGATGGAGCAGCATGGGCAGAAACGGCCCGTGCAGCAAGCAACAGTGGGAAGACAGTAGACAACACCAATAATGGTTTTGGCTCCTTTGACACAGACTTCAAGGAAAATAAACTCAGTAGAAGCAGAATAGTGTGAAGAGGAAGTAGCTAGTACTTTATAGGAAAAATCACTGCGAAGATATATGGCCACACTACCCCCTCCTTTACCAATCCGATCGTTCCGTATAAGAACGAAACCAGTAAGAAGGTAGATGGTGGACAGGAGATGTGGTTTCAGAGATCAGGATGGCGTGAACATTGGTGTTATTAAACGCATCGTACAACTCGCTATAGTGGCTTGGAACACTTTGAACGTTAATGTGACACACATTCAACATCCGATTTGACTGACAATTGAAATTTTGTTGTAAATAGTCACCAAGGGTGTAGCTAAAAGAACAAAAGCATTCATCGCTAGAAGAAGCAGTAGATTGGTTAGCAGAAAAATAAGACTCATTGTTTGACATAAATATAAATAAGTATAATAGGTAGTTATAAAGTTGAACTACCCAAAACCTCCTATTCCTAAACCTCCTATTTCTAAATTTATGTCTGTGACTTTTATGGTGTACAATAAAGAGTATTCTATCTATCTATCTATCTAACTAAATACAATATACATAATAAATTATACTATTGCTAAAAATAGAACAACAACACGTGCAAGTCACTGCACCACCCACCAGCTAACACCAACACTAAAAGCAGTAAGAAACATGGTATTCAGCCCATAATTAAACACAACAAAACCTGAGTTCACTTTTTTGCATACTACTGGGAGCAAGGTAAGACTTGGTGTTCCCAAAAATATTAAAAGACAATGACACATTAAAAATAAAAATAAAACAAAATATTCAGAAAACAAATGAGCGCATCTTGGAACGAAACGTTATTATTATCTGTGTGGTACTATGAGCGAGCACTGACGCAAACGCAATGGGGAAAACGCAATTTCAGAACGTTTACTTGGAACGTCAACGTCAAATTAACATTACTAACGTCAAGTTGACAAGCCGACATTCACTCACCATTAACAAAAAAACAGTGAAAATAAGGTTGAAAAATTAAATAATCACTGTTGAGGGTATCGAAAAAGCAATACTCCGCAATAGCAGAAATTACGTAAACAATTGGGTCGCAAAACAAAAGAAAACTAATAAAGTCAAAGTCAAATAATTTATTTCAATTAGGCACAAAAAAGGCACTTTTGAATGTCAAAATTTACAAAAAATAATAATAACTGATTCTAGTCGCCGATTAATAGACGGGACAATACGAATTTAGGAAATACAAACAACAATACATCAAAGTAAACATTCACCTATAATTTAGGTTTTGTGTTTTTCAGACGGAAACGTTGACGCTTTATCTCGTTGATGGAGACGCACCCGGCGCCTTAGGATACTTGGCTATCAAGGGCTTCAGGTCGTCGTTGGCAGTAATCTTGTGCTGACTTCCATCAGATGCCTTTATACAGATGACGCCGTCTTGTGTCCAGCACGACCGCATACTAAAGTGATTGCCTGGCCCTGGTCAAGAACTCCTTAACAAATATTTTGGAGCCTTTCAACCCAGACCCTGTCTTTGCCTTCCAAACTGGGGCCTTGATGTCTACACTGGCGAACCTAACGGGGATAGGCCTGTGATGCTCCTTGCGTTAGGCTCCAAGCCTGTGACAGGCTTTAATTGAGGATGCTGAGAGAGTCTTGAGGGCAAGCTAGGTATTGAGGATGCCCAGAATTACCGCTGTGCTGTCTTTGTTCTCCGCTTCAGCGAGGCCTTGGAAAACCAACGCTTTCCGCCAATGCCTGGTCTCCAAGCCATCAATTTGACTGGCACACTCGCTGATCTGGCTTCGAAGCAAACCAAGCATAGAGAATATGAGCTCACGGAAACTATGGAAATCTTCAGCTATCTTAGCGACTGTGTGCTTGGCAGGACCGGTAGAGTGGATTTGTGCTCCAAACTCACCCATCTTCTTCAAAAAGTTTTCCTCAAGAGTTTTTTGTGCAGCTAGAACTTCAGCAAATTGAGACATTCTGTGACGTGAAGTGCTAACAAATGATGTGAGATAGTGCAGTTGATCAGCTGGCAGGTAGTGTTGAAAACGTGTTTATGACACATAAATGTGCCACAAACGTGAGTACCGTGAGTACTCGTTATATAACTATTGTGGACTAAGTACCGATGTAAGCTTAATCAATATTTTTCAATTGATTATAATCGTATTTTAAATAAAATTCCAAATTTTAAAAACTCTTTACTTTTTTAACACCTACCCGCGAAAAAAACAAGAAAAAAGATTCTATTTTATTCTCTAAGTTCTGAGTTGAGCTACACAGTTACTGACAAATGCGTGCACTGACTGGACAGTTCCACTCAAATCTGTGTGGTTCTTTCGTCAAAGACTATTTCAGATACTAATCTAGAAAAATAAATAAAATAAAAGAAATCCTTGTAGAAAATCAGGTTACGGATGTGATTTTTTTTTTCTTTAACGTTACACAGGGAAGGTTTAATGTCTGTCTACTAGCACAGTGAATATAAAAAGATGGAAAAGAACCGAACTGACAGAGTTGTTGGTTGTACACGAATCCTTAAGTGACAGTGTTGTCAATATTAAAAATAATTAATGTTTGCACACTTAAATCGACTAAATACTAACACGCCCCCTCAAAAATGGATTATTATTCACAAATACAGCTTAAGCTAATTTGTTAAAATATAGATAAAGTAACCTACATAAATAATCAGAACATAAAAGCCTTCCAAGTGATACCCTGGGAAAATAACAATATTGTCACGAAGATTTTTTTTATTTTTTATTGCGAATTGTATTTATTACTTTTACAGTATGTTAGTTTAATACATAAATATAAAACAATTTAAAATATAAAAAGCTTATTCGAAGTGGTCTCCATTGGCTGCAATACAGTTCTTTAAACGTTGAGGCCAGTTATCAATAGAAGCACGCACTCTTTCCATGCGAAAATTCTTCACTGCCAATCGTATGGATTGTTTTAGGGACTCCAAATTTTCATGACGTTTAGAGCAAGCCGTACTCTCTAAAACTGATCATAATCATAAATCATAATCCAGCGGATTAAGATCGGGACTAGACGACGGCCAGTCTTCAGCTCTGATGGAGTCCGAAACGTTCACTTCCAACCAAGACTGCGTGGACCGAGCTTTATGACCCGGCGCCGAGTCTTGTTGGAAGGACCATACTTGGTTATTGAATATGGTGTTGTTAAGGGGCTTAATACACTTGTGCCGATGTTTTGATACCTTTTTCACAAAAATATGGCTCTGTGACTCCTTCATAGCTAACACCCCACCAAACCATCACTAAACTCGGATATTGCCCACGTTGCACTCTGTCGACTATTTGGGAAGCTTCCTTAGGGCTTTGAGCATGAATACGGCCATTTTGTTTGTTAAAATGTTGCTCAATTGTAAAGATTTTCTCATCCGTAAATTTTTCTGTGACCTCCCTTTGCTTACCGCTTCAGTAGTTGTTTCGATTTAAATTATCAGTTAAAAAATGACCAGTGCGTCTCTTATAGGCTGCAAGTCCTAAGTCATCTTTTAAAATACGCTATACTCTTTTGCTTTCGGACAGGATTTCTTGGAATTCTTTCCCTTACTGCTTTGACCACCTTTTTCGTACGAACACTACGTGGACGGCCAGATCTTTTTCTGTCACAAACAGAGGAGGTTTCATCGTAAATATTAATAGCCCGGTACACAAACATTTGACTAATACCAAGCGTATGGAGAGATTTAAAAATTGCATTTGGCTCGATACCAACTTTGTGTAATGCAATCACAGCGATTCGGTTCTCTTTATCACCCCACTCTATTTTAATATCGCAAAATATTGTACAATGTATTGGCGCCAAAATTAGAAAACTCAATGAACAATTGTATAAAAATGACAGATTCCTAATTCAAATGTAATATCTTTCTTATTTTTAATTGTAACAGTATTTATGGCCAGACTGAGTATGGTCCAACATTTGTTGCTAGGATTAGGAAAACCAGGAAAACCTAATCAGACTATTTCATCAAAATCAGTAAATTAATGCAATTGACGATTAACAACAATAAACATAAAATCATTGTTTACATAAACCAATTATTATTTCATCTATATGCTGGTTAAGCTAGTAGCGGTTTCGTCAGCACATCCGCTATTTGTTTACCTGTGGGTACATTATACAATTTTATTACATTGTTTTCAACTTGTTCTCTAGAGAAGTGATACTTGATGTCAATGTGTGTCTTTTATGACTAGTCGGGTTATTTGATATATTAATACCACCATTATTGTCTTCATAAACAGCAATTCGACTGACAATATTAAGTTTAACACTATTTGCAAGAGTTTTTTTTACAGCTTCAAATAATGCCATTTACTCAGTCTCAGTCGAAGAAGCTGCTACTGACATTTGCCTCTTTTTATTCTATGTTATTATAAAACCATTAAATAAATAACCCGTTGTACTTTTTCTATCATTGACATCATTGCCACCCCGATCTGAATCTTCATACCCACATAAGATATTATCAAAATTATTACACCTGTTTATGTTAGTTTTAATTATATTGTGCCTTTCAAATATCTAAGTACTCTTTTGAGACATTGCCACAACTCTTTACTATTGTTGTTTGTGTATCTGCTCAAAATATTAACACTTGTACTTAAATCTGGACGAGAACACAACATAACATACATTAAACATCCATCATCAAGACCGTCGTCAGATCCGTCATCATTAAGATTGCGACAAGGTGCATTATTTTTACAGTCTATGTTTAGCTTATTTAGCTAGTATTTGTTTAGCTTGTTTTACTATGCTTAGCTTCTTAATTACATTTAATTTATAAAGGGTACTTACAGAATTGTAATCAGACATACAAAATTTGTCTAAAATTGTTTTTTTTTTTAAGCACTTTGATCTAAAGTTACTCAAACTCAAAAGAATTTATTTCAATTAAACCATTTACTGGCACTTTTGAATAGGGATGATGCCTAGGTCAAAAAAAAGAAATTCTATTTAGTCCGTCAGTCAGATAATAAATAAAAATATTAGACACGTATTTTTTGCTTTATCATATTAATAAAAAATGACTTAGATACAACGAATTAAAGTTGGGGAGTGGGGATTGATACGTCACAAGTATGGATAAAATCTACATACAAGTGACGTCATGGCACATTATAACACAATGTATCGCCGTAATCTTTTGATAACGTAAAAAAAGAAAAAATACGTGTACGTTATTTTTTCATAATCTACATTACGGACAAAAAACATTTTTTTAGTCATCATCCCTATTGTCAAGGGGTCGGTCAGTCAAAAATATGAAGCTAGTTGCCCATTCCAAAGCGTAGTAGGTACCTATGGAGAAGAACGGGCAAGAAACTCCACGGACACTCTTTTAAATAAAAAATTGATACAAAATATTGGTTACATCATTCATTTTGAAATTATGCATGTGAGAACAATGTAATAAGACGTGCACGTTCGTAAAAGCGTCCCTAATAAAAGGAAGAAAAAAAAAATCATTCAGAAACTTAAAATAAATTAAAATAAGCCATGGCAGCTAAGAGATGACCAGTCCCAACTGACGGCGCCCGTTCACGAACATGACGCATGGATCAGCACCATTCAAGCTCAACCATTTTGAAGGGAGCTAAATGATCCAACACACACGCCACCATCAGCGAGACATTTGAGTGAGCATGACATACTCACAGCAGCCAGGGCACATTCAAGTCAATGAAATACTACATATTACCCGGTAAATGGTAGCTCTTTAGTACATAGTACTCACACCTGTGCTATGCAATTATACAATGTGGAGCAGGACGCTTGACATTCCTCAAAACCACATAAAGAGTGTCATGTTCTTTACCCGTATACAAAAAATCAATCAAATCCAATGAATACTTTAGCCACAGGAAGTTATTTTTTATTTTCTTATTTTTCAACATGATGTAGATCTGAGTCCGTAATAATAGGTAAACATTGTAAGGTCAAGAACCTGTGCAAAACGTACGATTCTATCCTCTACGTCTCAATATGCTTGAGAGACAGGGAAAGGTGTCATACGATTCCACTCTGACGCGCCCCGCCCAGTCCCACAAAATAATACTACAATTAGAAAGAAAAAGAAATATTACTTACGCAAATTATGCATTAGTGGTGCATAAACAATTGTGAGTGTGTGTGTGAGCGCAATTTTTTCGGCAGTCTCGGGACTCGGTCACAGTCAGTGCAGCGGCGCCTTTTGAGGAGCGCACACGGCTACTTTCTTATCACGAGACGAGCCGCGCGCGCATTGTTGTGATTTTGCGAAAAAAAATAGTTGTTATTTGTGATTAAAGACGATTTAGTGTGACTTATTGTTCAGTGTTAGTTTCAACTGGTATTTTAACCGACTTAAAAAAAAAACAGGAGATTTTGTTATGAGAAAACGATTGGCTGGTATTTGCATAAAAAGATTCATTAAAAGTATCTACCTAGTATCTACCTACAATTATTAAATAAGATAAAGTTAAAAGATCATTAGGTAATAATCCAAAATTAGTTTGTGAGATGTTCACAATTGAAGTTTAGCTTATAAAACCATTAATAACTATATGTTTTGTTACTGTGTTGGTTACTCCAGCTAGATTATAATTAATTCTAGTTCTCGCAAAGATGAGACTGAGAATAGGATACAAGTATTCACTTAGATGAAACTTGTCATGAAAGATTTAAGATTGAAGTTCTCAAGAAAATGACGCTGACAACAACATGCAAGTGTTCACATAGATGAAACTTGGCATGAAAGATTTAAGATTGTAGTTCTTATGAAAATGAGGCTAACAATAAAATGCAATATGCAATAAAACATGTATTCACTCAGGATGAAGCTTGGCATTACAAAGAGATTCTAGTACTCACCAAGATGAGGCTGAGAATAAAATGCAAGTGTTCACTTATTACGTGGAGCTTGGTATATCAGAGGTTGTTATCTTGGTATACCATAGGTTTAAAAAAAAGGAGATGATGTTTTGAGAATAAGATATGTACAAGTTTTCAGAAATTAAACTGTTTTACTGAAATACAGATGTTAGATTCTGGTATTCATAAATATTTTTAATTTAAAGATACATTTTGAAAAATTTGGAAAACTGATGAACAAATGATTATAATAAAAATATTTTGTAATGTAGTAAAGCCAGAACTTAAAGTTAGTACTGTGTCATAAAGTAAATGAAACTTAAATTTCACTATGATCTGATATATACTATTATGTAAGAAATAGTGAATATCATGTAAATTGTTGGTAAACAATTATGACAAGGTCAAAGGTTATTAGTAATTCAATAAGTAATTTATTTTATTGTTTTTCACTTTCAAAGTGCTTACCGGTGGTATTGTTAAAATAAACTTTTATTTTGTCTGAACCGTTGCTGCGGATAACGGTGTTGTACTTCGTAGCACGACCATTAACGCATTCATTATAACTTTAGGTGGTAATAAAATCCTTTTAATTTGTACTATTTTATACCACCAATTAAAAAATTTATACCTCTCAATTATCGTAGATATACAGGTCGTGCTGGCGAGATTCCTTCCCAGCACGACCACGTTAAAATGAACTTATTCATTATAACTTTAGATGGTAATAAAATCCTTTTAATTTGTACTATTTTATACCACTAATTAGAAATTGTATACCTCTCAATTATAGTAGATATACAGGTCGTGCTGGCAAGATTCCTTCCCAGCACGACCACGCTAAAATTCCAGGTGGCATAGAAGTTTATGAAACGGAAGCATGCCTAAAAATTTCTGCTCATTATGTACTCCTATTTCATTACTGGTAAATGGTCGTAAATTGTTAGAAAAAAAAAAAAAAAAAATTCTGCATATAAGTATGTGATTTGTATACTTGACACTAGATGGCGTAAAATGTAAAAATTAGAATATACGTTCAAACAATAATAAAAATATGCGGCCCTATGTTTTTTTTTTTTGCAATTATTTTATTGTACTCCAGCTGTTACCCACGGGTTTGCCCGCGTGTACAGACGCCAGCACGTTAACCTACTACAATCTGTAAAATTTCTTTAATAGATTTGAACTTTATCACTGAAGCATAAGGTTCAAAGGTGATTGGGAAAATTTGACAGTATCGGGTAGGTTGATGTGTACTTACATACATCGAAAATGGATCTTAAAATAAGATCATATTTTTAATAATATATGTAATAATTTGATTTTTTAGCAGATTTATTTATATTTGTCAACTCATTAATATAAAAATTTAATTATTATCATTAAAATAAACCACAAAACTCGGTTATTGCGTTTCATTTGTTGTGTCTTTTCTCGTGTTAAATCCATATCCACATTTCCATTGTATATAATATTATATTATGTGAATTTGTGTTTGTTCGTTTATCCTTCTTTCACGTCGAAAGGAACCAATGAATTGTAATTTTTAAGGGGATAGTTCTGAGTATTTTTTTCCCGAAGAAACATCATAATTCCACATAAAAAAAGTTTTATTATCAATATGTACACGCGGGCGAACCCGTGGGTAAAAGCTGGAGTACAATGAAAAAATTGCAAAAAAAAAACAAAGGGCCGCATATTGTTATTATAGTTTGAACGTATATTCTTAATTTTTACATTTTACGCCATCTAGTGCCAAGTATACACAAATCATATACTTAAAGGCAGACATTTTTTTTTGCTTTTCTAACAAATTACGACAATTTACCAGTAATGAAAGGAGTACATAATAAGTACAAATTTTTAGGCATGCTCCCGTTTCATCAACTTCTATGCCAGCTTGAATTTTAGCGTGGTCATGCTGGGAAGGAATCTTACCAGCACGACCTGTATATCTACGATAATTGAGAGGTATAAAATTTCTAAATAGTGGTATAAAATAGTACAAATTAAAAGGATTCAATTACCATCTAAAGTTATAATGAATGCGTTCATTTTAATATGGTCGTGCTGGGAAGGAATCTTGCCAGCACGACCTGTGTATCTACGATAATTAAGAGGTATAAAATTTCTAATTGGTGGTATAAAATAGTATAAATTAAAAGGATTTTATTACCACCTAAAGTTATAATGAATGCGTTCATGGTCGTGCTACGAAGTACAACACGGATAACGGTCTTGATAATTTTGTTCCGACTTATAACCTTTTACTTCAAGAGTAAACTAGGTGTCAACAGATGAACAGAGTGACTATAATAATATTTGAATAATTTAACAGAAAATGTAATATGGATGTTCAACACAATTTGCAATGATATTCTCAGATTGGCCGAGTGGTATTATGTTTTGTATACTTGTTTTAATGAATACTACATAGTGTTTGATCCAATGGTAATGAGATAGATGAATTTTTCCTTTGTAGTTGTTTTGTAAACTGAATATTAGGTGCTGTTCTGAAATGATTATTTATTTGATAAAAGTTACGCCTTTGGTTGACTATCTACTTGATACTGTCTTTGTCACTAGCAGCAGAGTAGGTGTCTAGGTAAAGTAATAAAATTGTTATTGACTTTGTGTAACCTGATCACTTAAACTGTAAATACATACTTCGAGAACGAGGTAATGGTCATTATGGCCATGTGAGATTATTCATATTTATAGGAAACTGATCACTTAAAATCTACGTACTTCGAGAACGAAGTAATGGTCAGTATGGCCGTGTGAGATTATTAATATTTATAGGAGAATATCTAATTGTATAGTATTGATCACCTAATTGATTGTTTACAACAATCTATCACAGTATGAACGTCAGCTGTTAGAATGATAGATGACATTGACTAGAAACGTTCTTACGTTCCATTTTAACAATATTTTTATTAAATTCGTGTTTTATGAATAGAAAGGTGGTTGTTGTTACCATGTTTGTTATTTGCATTTCTTTAATTGATATTTCATGGACAGATGTATTATATATAAATGGTTTTTAATGTGATCTAAAAGGCTGTTTGACAAACAACGATTCCGGAGTTTTTGAACAAGTCATAATATTTGTGGTTTATAAAGACCTAAACAAATATTTATTATCTTAGCAGTACAATAAATAATTAATAATGAATACGACACTAATAATAATTATTACGATTTTATACTGCAATTTTAAAGTAAAATGGTGTTTCAAACGATTTTCGGAATATCCAGTTGATGTTATTATATTATGATATTTTACATAAAGATTACAAATAAATAGGTACATACTATATTGCTAAATAATCTTATTAAATTTTAAGATAGTTCCACTACATAAGATTTGTTAATTATTACTCAGGTTAGAAGTTATTTAGTATTTATATATGACCATCTATGTTTGGTCTAAAATGGCGGGAGAAAGGGCGGCAATGTTTGAGGATTGAGAAGCTATAAGATGGGGTGACCGCCAATTTTAGGTGGAGCGACAGAATAGGGATATCATTAAACGCCTCAAAATATGGCCAAGTAGAGAGAAAAAGCTGGAAAGAAGCATTGACGGAGTATTTGACATTGTACAATAGTACCCCACATAGTGTGACTGGGAAAACACCGGCGGAGCTATTCTTTCAAAGGAAATTCAGGGACAAGATTCCGATGATAGATATTGCAGAACAAAGTTTTAGAGACATGGATGTAAGAGAAAAAGACAAAGAACAAAAAGAAAAAGGGAGAGAGTATACCTACTGACAAAAGACGAAGAGTACGTGTGGTTGACTTACAAGTGGGAGATAAAGTGTGTGTGAAGAATGTCAATAAAACGAATAAACTTAGACTTAGTTTTGATACAGCCACGCATACAGTTAATTCAAGAAACGGGGGAGATGTGGAGGTACAGAACGACAAAACAGGACAGCAGTTAAGACGCAACATATTGCATTTAAAAAGTGGAGAATGGAAACCCGTGAACAAAGAAATCGAGGAACAGAATTTAGAAATGGCAGTAGAAGGAAATTCAGAAGAGGAGATTGAAGATAATCAGGATTTAGAAAACCTAAAGAAAAAGAAATTAAAATCTGAAGTTACGTTGTTAACAAATTGATTAAGTAAGAATCAAAAATAATAAAATAAGGAAGGGATGTAGTGTCTGTGAGTGAAAGAGAAGGAAGCATTATGTCATCTCTAGCGCACGTGCGGTCGTAAAGTCAGCTGTGAGCGGCGGAAGTGAGAGGGCACGCGCGTCTAAGAGCCGACAATATAGAGTGATATACCACAGTGTCCTTTTTGGTAGCTGAAATAAAAGAACCGTGCTTAGCAACTGAATTTTTTAAAGGATTATTTAAATTTGTGTAGGTACTAAAAAGGTCTTCCCTGTTAATGATGTGATCCGATGCTCCTGAATCCAGCAGGAAAGTTATTTGGTTACCCTTCGTGAAACATGAATGCAAACCCGGAAGCTTCACTGGGAAATGTTGCTCCTTCTGTGAGCTCCACAGCTTGAATAGTTCGCACTTTGTCTTCAGGTTTACGTTGATTCATTCGTTTGTAGTAGTAACAATAATTTTATATTTTAGCTTTGAACTTTTGCTGGTGGTTTTTAAGCTTCTTAGGCTCTGAATTTATTTGTTTGAAATTTTGAGCAGTGTTTTCGACGTGTAGAATATTGTTAACGGTATCACTACCCTCGTTTTCTAATTTAACCTCGTGGTCCAATAATTTTGATGAGCGCAGTACTTAATAAAGTGTAACTGGTCCCATAACCTGTAGGAAATCAGGTTACGGACGTGAATTAAAAACACATTCAAAATTAAAAAATTCTAATTCAAATAATTTATTTGCATAATACATGTTAAAAAGGTGTTACAGGTATAAAAGGTTCATTGTATTATAACCTAATGAGTGTGCAAATTAATAGAAACACTGAATTTAAATGTTCTTTATATTTTACTTTAACGTTACACAGGGAAGGTTTAATGTCTGTCTACTAGCACAGCGAATATAAAAAGGAAGGAAAAGGAACAAACTGACAGAGTTGTTGGTTATACACGAATACTGAAGTGACAGTGTTGCCATTATTAAAAGTAATAATAATTAATGTTTGCACACTTAAATCGACTAAATACCAACAGTCCTCATTCTGATCAAAATTATCTGGACTTTAAAAGAGAATTTAGAAGTATTTGGAACAGTGTGTAAAGTTCACTCATCCTCTATGGAAAAGGGAGGATCCTCCGACCAGACGGGTGTCGTATCTGGCGGGCAACTGCACATCGATTGATGTCGGTCTTATTAGTCTATTATAGTAGTCTTGTATATGTCGTTTGCGTGGTAAACTCTCACGATGCAGGATTTGTGTTGCCATAACCTGGATTAGGACATAGGATACCGTACTTCAAATCTCGGTAGTACGTATCACGTCGGGGTCACCACTGTGGAGTAGGCTCTGCCGCGTGAGATAAAGGAAAAGAAGGTTTATTGTAATATTGTTTATTATAACACTGTCACAACAGAAGGGATACAATACTGTTCCGAACCGCGGCACAGAGCCTACTGGCTCAGTTACGCTGCTACGTATGCAACATGCATCGTATGCAAATAGCGTGCCCTTACAGGATAATTTCCGACCTTTCGCGGGCGAAGCCGCGGGAAAAAACTAGTGTGTGTATCATCATAGTGCAAAAATCACTTTGATTAATAAACACATTAATGTTGGAACTACAGGTACCATCACGGACGCGCATATCTAACCAATTTGAAAACAAAATCAACAGAAATAGACAGAATCAGGTGTGGATGACCACATCTGATTCTGTCTATCGCACCTTTTTGTACCTTGCCAGATGTACCAGTGGCCCTTAGACCTCTTAGAAATATGGATTTAAAACTTTTAAGATAGTAATTTTTTGTGTAAATGATGGAATGCAATAATGAATACCCGGTATCTCAAAAAATGTGCTGTAATATCTGACAGTGAAAATGAAAACTGTAGATTTTGTAAAATACGACATACTTTGTTTTTTAACACTTACTATTTTTTTATTTATAATTTGTTCAAAAAGGGTACTGAGGTGATTGGTGCTGTAACTCTGGAAGCTAATTTTATACTTTTCTGATAGCATAGAAAAACAATTCCTGAACCTGTTCGAACTACGACCGGACGAAGTTTCTCATTGATATTTCCATTGAAAAATAAAGCACCAACTCAACTGGTTTTTTTAGGTCTTTTTTTTTCAATTACAAAAATTAGAGTCTCTGCAAAAATCTGATGCTGCGATGCTATTAGCTGATGAGCGTAGGTAAACGTTACTAAAGCAGTGAGCGCTGCAAGCAAGAATAATCCTTACGGTGTTCAAATATGCGCGTCCGCGATTGATTATTGACTAGCTATTCTGATGTGTTATTCCGTGTTATCACACGGATAGCCCTGGGTTAGGAATTTTGATTTTTATACTTTTTATCTCAGTAGTAAGTTCCCGTGGCATTATTTACGACATGTACACAGGCGAAGCCGTAGGCATAGGCTTGTGTTCTAATAAATTGATCTCTCTGTATGACCTCTCTTTTTTTAAAACACATTACTAAAATGGTTTGAAGGGTTCGAAAAAAATCACTTAGATTAATAAACACATTAATATTGGAACTGCAGGTAGATCAGGTAGATAAATAATTGAACTATTGTGTTTCATCAAAATGACAAAGCAATCGATCATGAAATGCAAACTTTAATCATGTTGGAATTGCCTTCTGTCACTGACATGCCTTTAACTTACAAAGATAAAAGAAACTTAAAGGAAAATGTAATCTTTCTTGAAACAGTTCATGAAACTAGATCATTGCTTGCTAACAATTTTCTTGAAAAAGACTTGCAGTCAGCGCTAACGCCAATACATATCATGCTAGTTTTGTTCTTCTGTGCTAAGTATAAGATTTGGAATCACAAAATAATTCCCAATGGTGTTCTCTACAACATCATTTCAGTCTTCGCCACTCTAACAATATTGTGCGCCTGCTTTTATTTCATGCTTGGATTCTCATTCACCGATAATTTAAGAGGTTTCAAATATTTTCAGTTTTTGAATAAAATCTATGTATATCTTTTACTTTTCATCGGTAGCTGTTTGAACATCTACGTTAATGTTATACAAAAGCATAATAACGTGCTTCTTGTCTTAAAAATTCAGAATGTCTTTAGAATTCTGAAGATCAACGAAATTTTCAAACGTTTCATCTTTCCTAACTGGATTTGCGTCATTACCTTGTTTTTTTTTCAAACTGCTTGGCTTTTTTATTCCTATTACAACTATGAACTCAATGTAATTGGGATTGGAATTAGTATTATGTCGTATTGTTTCGTTTCCATTGACATGACTGTATTGCATGCTGCGAGAATTACGAAGCTCGTGACGAAGCCTCTCATAAGTTGGGTCAAAAATGTTCAGATGTCATGCATTGACAATTCAGAAAACAAGGTTTATTGGAATAGAATGTTCAAAGTGTATATGGATATATTGGAAGCTTATCAAATGATTGAAAAGACGTTTCATCAAATGGTAAATTCGTCTTTTGAAGCTTACATTATCCATTTAACGTGCATAATAATTTTGAAAATGTTATATTTGTTTCAGATTTTATTTTATACTGTACATACAACTACCAAATCTTTGTTTGCTATTGTGATACGAATTGAAATGAAAAAAGTAACTTCTGGAAGTGAAGCTACAGTAAGATAATCCAACAGCTTGAACTTGAGCTTGCTTTGTTTGCTTTTTTTTGCTTTTGAAGTCAAAGTCATAGTCAAATCGTTCGGTCAAATAAATATATTTCACAGTTACAAACACTTTGGAACTTAAAACATAGGACACGGTGGAGGTCTGCCCGGCTTGGGCAGAGCGCTGCCGTGTCCTCGTGGAGGCGATCGGTGGTGGGGATCTTTCACGTCCGGCCCTGGTCCAGGCCATGGTACGGAGCGAGAGGGCATGGGAGGCCGTCACCTCCTTCTGCGAAGCGGTAATGCTCGCGAAGGAGGAGGCGGAACGCGTAAGGGAAAGGCAAATTTCGCGCCCTCACGCCCCTAGCCGCTGCAGGAGGAGACGCCTTGGGCGTCGGGAATCAATTGCTGATTCCCGGCCACAGTAGGCGCGGGCATGCGGACGTTGAGCAATGGGTAGCTCGCCGTCCGGTAACGACCAAGTCCGGGTCGACGGGGCGTTGTGTTCCACGCGCGCCTCAAAGAGATATCAGCGAGTGAAGGGGTCCGACGGGACCATTGCCTGCCGGGGTGGCGGGAAAGTCTGAAAGGGATACCGTGGCCCCCTGGCATTGCACAGGCAACAGAAGGAACACGGGTGGGTTTTAGTCAGTAAGAGTCTGACACGCCCTCCCGCTCCACCCAGAGCGGGAGAAGTCATTTGATGATTTCCCACCCAAAAAAAAAAAAAAATCTAACATTACAAGAATGATGAATAATTCATTCTAGTTACCCCTTCCAAAAAGTAGTTTCAGATATAGAAGACTGGACAAGAAACTTCATAATTAGTTTTAATTTGTGATTTGTTCTGATTATGGTCTGACAGTATATATGCAGAAAGCGGAAAACCGAGTGTGGTAGCGAAGCTTGGGCTCTCCCAAGTTTCGCTACCACACTCGGTTTTCCGCTTATGTCTAGCAGTGGACTGATATAATTGTAATAATACAGGGTGTTTGGCGCATGGACCGACACAATTTTTTCAGGGATTTGGGAGGTCATTAGCTAGGTTCTACCCATACACCCTTTGTCCCAAATGTCACGGTTGGTTACATATGATTATTTTTTTTAAATGAAAAAAATTCCCAAAATGTGTCCTTTAATTTGAAATAACTTTTTTGTTTGTGGGTGTAGTGGCACAAAACAAATTTTGTTGCATTCTCCAAAGTCCTTTAAATCTAAAAACATCTTTGTTTTATACAACTGGTTTCAAGAAAATTCCTTACAAGCTTCCAAAGTTAATTTTTGTATTTAATGAATGAAATTTTACAACTTCTAAATTAATTATAAAAAAAACTAAAAGCTATTTTGAACTTAGCTAGAACCTAGCTAATGACCTCCCAAATCCCTGAAAAAATTGTGTCGGTCCATGCGCCAAACACCCTGTATAAAATAAAATAATTAAGTAATAAGAATGTTTAATGCATGCTAATTTAAATAGGTAAGGCAAAGGCGTTAAAGGGTTTATGATAAGGGCAGGCGAATGATAATTGCAATGCTTGTAAAAGGCTGTTAATGTACTAATATAACATAACACCGACATTGTATACTTAGTTTGCAGTAAACGTTTTGACTTTTGATATACTGACAATTTAAAAGGGATTTAAACACTTTTTTTTTTGTTTTTTTTTCTAATTTTACAAGGTTTTATTTTAGATTCTTGAAATATATTACTTCCCACAGTACAGGAGAAATTCCTAGAGTGGGCCCACGTTTAAAAAAAAATACGGAGTACGGGACTTTTTTTCTTTTCTCTTTGTAATGAAACATTTTTGTATTTATTCCAGTTTGCTCTGCTATCATTCATATCTTTAACATGGATTATTAAGAACATACTGCTATTGACATTTTTGAGCGTGGAGAATGAGAGATTCTACTCTGCTATGAGAGAAGTTCAGAGTACTTGTATACAACTTGCAAACTCAAGGAGGTGCTCGGGTAAGTTAAATTAAAATCCTGCAAAAAATATTTAAAGGATCAGATGGGTCCGTCAACAAATCCAATAAAGGTTTATAGATATTTTTTTACAGATACTCAAAAAAGGGTCTGCAAGAATATCCTTCGAGTTGAAACTACCTCGTTCAAGAAAATGCACGCGTGTGGCCTGTTCATCATAGACGCTGAACTTCCCTTGAGCTTGTGTGCTCTCATCACTACTTACACTATCGTTATACTACAGTTTGAATTTCTGTAAATGTGCACTTATTAAAGATAAAACAATAATGAATAAACTCCATGATAAAAGTCTTATTTTTATTTTAAATTACCTACCTTAGGTAATTTTTAAGTTAGTTAAAAATATCAATCTGCCTACAATATTCCAGATTATTCAGATTCTGATGGATTCTGGTTAGATAAAGGCTGATAAAGGCTGGTTGATGATAATAATAATAACCTTCTCTAGCGAATACGATAACATACCAATATTAGGAACATTAGAAAAAACAACGCTGCCACAAATAACTCATCCATACTTATATAAATGTAAAAGTAACTGGTAGTACGTTCATCCGTTTATTGTAATTTTTTCTGACTAGCACACGAGCGAAACTGTGTGCAAAATAGATAGAATAGATAGAATATCGAAAAATAAATTAATGTAGGTAGTAGAGGGAATCTTTGCCTACAATGCATCGTGACAGAAGAGTCCGTTTGTACAATAAGTTTCAGAAAAAGCAGCTTGTTCCGCCATGAGTGCAGTGCACTTGGCTCGCATTTAATAAAATTGATTTGATGATCAATGAGCTGGTGTGACTTAATATTGCGTGTTTAACCTGTAAAGTATTTGAAAAACTAAAAGAAAGGCATTCGTGACTAAGTAGATAAAACAAGTCGATAACAGACCAGACCGTGGTAAATTGAGTAGCATATGTCCCGCCGAAGAAAAAAGCAACAAAACTTTATAACAGAAACCATGGTTATCTATTGGTTGTGTTCAGGAAATATTGATGCAAAAGGGTGCTAATTATGTCTCAAGATCTCAGGAAACCATTAGTGGAAGCCGATCACAAATATAGAAGTATCATCAAGAAACCGTTCCTTCCTGAGACACTTTTCTCAATTTCTACATTTACAACTCTGTCTAAAAAGTACCGGGAAAAGATCAATAATACCTACGCAAAATGTTAGTTATTCATTCAAATGTATTTTATCGCCTTTAAAGTATGCTCCTTCAGAACCGATACACTTATGCCAACGAATAATCCAAACATCAAAACATTTTTTAAACGCCTCCTCCGGAATTTAGTTTAGTTCTCGCCGTGACCAACTAACGTAACTGAAGCTATTTCTGGTATATCTACCAAATATTTTTTTTTATCCTAACGACCAGGGGCTCTAGGGAAAATATCAAGCTCTTGATTTCAACACTTAACGACAATGATCACCCATCGCACAAGTCGACAGTCTCGGGTGCTAAACCAAAATAGATCACTATTGTAGTCAGTTCGTAGCCAAATGGCAAAAACGAAACCCTTATAATTGCATCACATCCGGACACGCAGCCATTTTATTCGGAGACTATTAAAAGGCTATACAGTGCGCTGCTAACTAATGGTGTAGTGAAATTATGAATAAAATAATTTGGGGTGACACTTCCCGTTCATGTAACCGAAGGATGCAAAAAAAAAAATGCTCATAAGCATGTGGGATATCGTTGAATCCCATAATTAAAAAGATAATAATGTTTCTAATGGTGCATCCACACCGAAGTAACTTTTTAAGGAGCAACGTTTGCAAGTTTAAGTGTGCAACAACGGATATCAAAAAGTTATATATTAAACTTGGCGGCACGGTTGGCGCAGTGGTTAAGCGATTGACTGCTGCGCTGTGAGTCGCGGGTTCGATTCCCGTACGGAACAAATATTTGTATGACCTACAAGTAGTTTGTGTATGTGAATTTAAATGTTTGTAAGCGCACCCACACTACAGGAGAAATTCCTAGTGTGTGGCAAAGTTTATAAAAAAAAAAAAATCGTAAAAATATTAATTCTGCTCAACCGCGTAAATAACGCAATAAAAAAAACATACTAAAAGTTATAGTAAGTTACCTGCTCAAGTCCCCCGCGGCAACGGCAGAATATTATGTATAGTTTTAAATACATAATATTCTGCCGTTTCTGGCGTACAAATAAATTGTCCGGGTTTTGGTACGTTTATTATATCACACATTGAATTAACTTTGAATTAAATAAATGAGGAAAACATTCAAATTACAAATTAGTCAAATATTAGCTATAGAAATGTCAAAAAGATTAAATTAAGTCAAAGAGATGGACAATAGAATATTATTATAGATATTTCGTACAAATATTATCTATAACGATGTAAAAAATACATATTAATCAAAATAAAATAACTTCCCGTCGATACGATACGACACGTAAACAAAACTGATACGCCGAGTGCGCACTCGCTACCATGTTGTTTGACGTGCGAGAACTGTCAGTTTTTTTTTTCCAATGTTGCCTGTCGATATTTTTGGTTTTAAATGATTTAGTTGACGAAAACATCCGTCAAGCCATAGCGTAAAACTGATCACAGCCCTTATTTCATAGCAGAAATATAGAACTGATATTAGCCCTTATTTCATAGCAGAAATATAGACTTTACCGGTGTCCAAAATGTTACTTTACAAAAAGTACCTTCGGTGTGGATGCACCTTTTTTTTTTTTTGGTTGGGGAATCATCAAATGACTTCTCCCGCTCTAGGTGGAGCGGGATGGCGTGTCAGACTCTTACTGACTAAAACCCTGCCGTGTTCCTTCTGTTGCCTGTGCAATGCCAGGGGGCCACGGTATCCCTTTCGGACTTTCCTGCTATCCCGGCAGGCAGTGGTCCCATCGGACCCCTTCACTCGTTGACGAACATATGGCGCCGTTGACCCGGGCTTGGTCCTTACCGGACGGCGAGCTACCCATTGCTCACCGTCCGCAAGCGCCTACGGTGGCAATCGGCAATTGATTCCCGACGCCCAGGGCGTCTCCTCCTGCGGCGGCTAGGGGCGTGAGGGCGCGAAATTTGCCTCTCCCTCACGCGTTCCGCCTCCTCCTTCGCGAGCATTACTGCTTCGCAGAAGGAGGTGACGGCCTCCCATGCCCTCTCGCTCCGTACCATGGCCTGGACCAGGGCCGGACGCGAGAGATCCCCGCCACCGATCGCCTCCACAAGGACACGGCGGTGCTCTGTCCAAGCCGGACAGACCTCCGCCGTATGCTCCACCGTGTCCTCCGGGCGATGCACATGTTATATAAATGTAATTATTGTGTCTAAAAATAAATAATAATATATATAAATGTAATTATACTTGTTATACCTATAAATGTAATTATTATCTACGATTAATTTACTAAATGAATTTAATAACAAACTTATTTTTTATAAGTCAAACACTGATTTGACTCAACTGTTGTTAATGTCTCCAATATCTTGGTTGAATTATGTAGTAGGGTCACACTGATTTATTTGTTGTTCCTATATTTAAATACTAAATGATTGAGGATACAAGTTTTATTAAATTATTTTGTTAAGAATATCTAAGAGATTAGTTTACGTATAAATTATATTTTTGTAAAGATATTATTACAGTTTATAGTTTAAAAGTATTTGTTTTGTACTAATAGTTCAGTTCATTTTATCTGTGGAAATATTCATGTTAGATAGGATAAGGTAGACAACTGTCATTTGAAATGTTTTAAAAGGTCGTGTAACTTAATTCTTGTTCTCTTTTCTGTACGTGTCACTGGACTGGTAACAATATAAAAGCTTATGTTAACATCTAAGAACAGACCCTGAGTGATGTCCATGTCCGTAATATTGAGTTGCTAAAAGCTAATATAAGGAAATAATGTTGCTTATCAGAAGTTCTGCTTTTATTGTAAAATGGATTGAAATAAGGATCATCAGATCACTTCTGATGAAAGATCGACTAACTACAATGTTCATGTAAGTTAAATTGTCATTATATCTTGATTATTGCTGATAACTATGATGTTCTGTATGTATTAAAATATTGCTAATATTGCTACATAAGTGTTAAATCGAATTAAGGAATATTCATATTCTATTTGTCATTGATAAAGTGGTTAGCTTTAAGAAATGGTCCAAGAGATTAATGTAATAACAAAACTAAATGCTAATGTAAAAATATGTTGATAAAATACTTCAAAACAAGCTTCCGTGGAGTTTCTTATCCTTCTTCTCCACGAAGACCTAGATTTGGAACGGATAACTAGCTTTCTCATTAACAATACCTATTTATTGACAAGTCTAATTGAAATAAATGCCTAGTCTTGTCTCCATGTGCTTTCTTATAATCCTTTTCCCTACACACCATATTCATAGATATTAAAATACATAACATAACATCACGCCTTGTTTCTCCGAGGGGTTGGGCAGAGGTGCACCTGTAGTAGGTACACCCACATATTAAAATGCCTACATGATTAAATAATTAACTAATAGGTAACCTGAAAATCCTGACACTCAAAAGTTGATAGTTAAGTGGATATCAATGCCTCTAAATGTAGTATATCTAATAATCTTTTTCTCACATCAGAAGTGGGATAGTGCCCTGTCTTACATAAGCGATTTCTAATGAATTTTATTTTGCTATTTTCATAATCAATGTTGGAGCTATTGGTGATTTTGCTGGAAGCCGTGGTGTCGCCAGATAGCTGTCTAAGCCCTCACCATGATGATGACATCATGCTGCCAACTCCTGGAGTAGGACTCTATCGGTGATTTTGCTGGAAGCCGTGGTGTTACCGGGTAGCTGTCTAAACCCTCACCATGAGGATGACATCATGCTGCCAACTCCTAGAGTAGGACTGTAAGTGGGAGCTGCAGGGCCGGTAAGGCCTTTAGAGGCTCTGCTTTGATATTACTTTGAAATGAGAGAACATCAACTGATGGTGCATCATAGAAAAAGTTTTGTAACCTTTAAACTAGAATATTTTAAAACAGGATGGTGCCGATTCTCTTGACGCAAATGCCTTTAAACTGGGCTGGAAATTGCCAAAATTTAGTTTACTCTTGTCAAACGATGATTTCCCATTCTGAAATAGACAAAGTATATTTGACTATATTTTGAAACAACCAACTTAACTATATTTTAGTTTGACAGCATTAAGATGGTACTGAGATTTTAATTTAGTGTAAACGACAATTTTGCTATTCTGAATTTTGCCTAACTGAGTCTGACCTTAAATTAGTTGTCATGAACTAAAATTCACACGAACATCTCGACTTCGGGTGCAAAAACAGTACTGTACTGGATTTTTTTCTTTTCTTTTGCTTTTATCTCGAAAATGGTGTGTCCTATCGCAAAAATAATGAAAATTTTGACCCCCTTTACCTTAAACCCCTAATACTCAACAAGTAGGTAATTATATTTTTTATGTGTTCCATGAAAAAAGTGAAAAATTCCAAATAAAAAAGGTCGAGGCTATAAAAAAAAAAAAAAAAAAAACACGGAATAGGGCAAACAAGTATGTACCACGTGGAGTCGTAATTGTCAAATTCAATTTTGGTTGTTTCGAAATATTTTTTGAGTTGAGACTATTTCAGAAAAGCTTTACGATTAGTGAAGTCTTGGTGATAGTTTGGTTGGTTTTGTTTTGTGTACGGGAGAATCGCCACCAGTGTTTGTCATTAAAAGTTAAGCTTCAATTGGTATTTTAACAAATTTCAAAAACAAAGGTCTGTAAACAATGGTATCTACTTCCATAAAAACATACTTATAAAAAAAAAAAAAAAATGTGCCTACTTACAATGATTAAATATGTTGAAAGATCATTAGGTAATGAACCAAAAATAGTGAACATCTAATTGAAGCTTAGCTTATGAAACCAATAATAACTAGGTACGTTGTTACTCTAGCTAGATTATAATTAATTAATTTTTGTTCTCACAAAGATGACTGAGAATAGGATACAAGTGTTCACTTAGATGAAACTTGGCATTACAAGAGTACTAATTTAATGTATATATAAATTAGGTAACACAGAAAAATCAAAAATGAGATTGGGTTTCTGAACAGGACATTGCGAGGAATTGTGTACTAAATTACTTGACCATTGTTTTCAATCTTTGATCCTGCTTTAAGAACTGAGTTATAGACTGATGCTACTGCTATACGATATGGTGCTTTTTTAACCCAGAAATACGATAGTGATTTTTAAGTCATTTGTTTTAGTAAAAGAACTACACCTGCAGAGTCAAAATATAGTTCTTATGATTTAGAAACTAGCTATTCACAACGCCTTGAAACACTTCCGTGTCTATTTACTAGAGATTAACTTTATAATTATCACAGATTGTAACACTATGTGCAATGAACAGTCAGAGTGGCCGAACGTTCTGTGGAAAGTACAACAATTAATTAAGACAACTGTACAAAATCCATGGGCTCTACCCCTTTGCTATTACTTACGACGTACTAGAAGAAAAAGATAGACAAAATCCAAATAAATTAGAGGCTGACCGAGAAATAGCTAGACAAATTGCAGAAAAATTCAATAAACGTTTAGATGTCACTCGTCGTAACAATGTAAACTTTAACGTAGGAGATGTAGTGTATGTCTCGCGGAATCATAATGCGTAATGATGAATTGGCACCTAAATTAAAGGGCCTTTGAAATATCTTCTATCCTTTCTAATGATCGTTTTGCTCTGCAAGGTCTGGGTAATTTACGAAACATTTCAGTAGCCAAAGAAAAATTAAGATTCTGACACTTTGCCTAATTACATTTTCTTATTTTTGTGTTGATATTTTGTTCTATTAATCTGACATGTTAAATTACTGAAAGCATATTTTAATTAATTACACACTGATGTGGATTTAATTCGGAAATAAATAGAAAGAATTGTGTATAATTATATAACTTATAATATTATATATATACTGCTGGTCGGTCACTGCCCTGATACCTTTCTGAAATTCATGCGCATCAGGTGATAGGACTGGTATGTCAAGGCCAGAGGCTACTTATGATATTACTGCTGGTCGGTCACTGCCCTGATACCTTTCTGAAATTCATGCGCAGCAGGTGATAGGACTGGTATGTCAAGGCCAGAGGCTACTTATAACATTACTGCTGGTCGGTCACTGCCCTGATACCTTTCTGAAATTCATGCGCAGCAGGTGATAGGACTGGTATGTCAAGGCCAGAGACTTCTTGAAAACAAATATTTATTTATTTAAATATAATTAGTTGGGTACTTCGAGAGCGAAGTACAGGTCGTGATAGATTATTTTTTTAAATAATTACCATTTGTGATGGTTATTTTGGTACATTTAAGTTTATTAGAACATCCAAACAATAGATTTACATATACTTTTAATTTATCCTAGTAAAATATGTGTTATTAGGAGCTTAAAATCATATGAGATACACTTATGATTCTTTACCTAATTGCATTTATATATTAAAATTAAAAAAAAAAAAAAATGTTTCCGCTGGTCGGTCATTTGCTTGGTGCAAGTATATCCCACTAGCAGCGGGTGGAGGGGACTTGACACGTCGGCAATTGGCAAAACAAAAGTAAAACAATTGTAGAAAAAGGGTCTCTAAAGTACTTCGAGAGCGAAGTACTTGTCAGCATGGCCGTGTTATATAAATGTAATTATTGTGTCTAAAAATAAATAATAATATATATAAATGTAATTATACTTGTTATACCTATAAATGTAATTATTATCTACGATTAATTTACTAAATGAATTTAATAACAAACTTATTTTTTATAAGTCAAACACTGATTTGACTCAACTGTTGTTATTGTCTCCAATATCTTGGTTGAATTATGTAGTAGGGTCACACTGATTTATTTGTTGTTCCTATATTTAAATACTAAATGATTGAGGATACAAGTTTTATTAAATTATTTTGTTAAGAATATCTAAGAGATTAGTTTACGTATAAATTATATTTTTGTAAAGGTATTATTACAGTTTATAGTTTAAAAGTATTTGTTTTGTACTAATAGTTCAGTTCATTTTATCTGTGTAAATATTCATGTTAGATAGGGTAAGGTAGACAACTGTCATTTGAAATGTTTTAAAAGGTCGTGTAACTTAATTCTTGTTCTCTTTTCTGTACGTGTCACTGGACTGGTAACAATATAAAAGCTTATGTTAACATCTAAGAACAGACCCTGAGTGATGTCCATGTCCGTAATATTGAGTTGCTAAAAGCTAATATAAGGAAATAATGTTGCTTATCAGAAGTTCTGCTTTTATTGTAAAATGGATTGAAATAAGGATCATCAGATCACTTCTGATGAAAGATCGACTAACTACAATGTTCATGTAAGTTAAATTGTCATTATATCTTGATTATTGCTGATAACTATGATGTTCTGTATGTATTAAAATATTGCTAATATTGCTACATAAGTGTTAAATCGAATTAAGGAATATTCATATTCTATTTGTCATTGATAAAGTTGTTAGCTTTAAGAAATGGTCCAAGAGATTAATGTAATAACAAAACTAAATGCTAATGTAAAAATATGTTGATAAAATACTTCAAAACAAGCTTCCGTGGAGTTTCTTATCCTTCTTCTCCACGAAGACCTAGATTTGGAACGGATAACTAGCTTTCTCATTAACAATACCTATTTATTGACAAGTCTAATTGAAATAAATGCCTAGTCTTGTCTCCATGTGCTTTCTTATAATCCTTTTCCCTACACACCATATTCATAGATATTAAAATACATAACATAACATCACGCCTTGTTTCCCCGAGGGGTTGGGCAGAGGTGCACCTGTAGTAGGTACACCCACATATTAAAATGCCTACATGATTAAATAATTAACTAATAGGTAACCTGAAAATCCTGACACTCAAAAGTTGATAGTTAAGTGGATATCAATGCCTCTAAATGTAGTATATCTAATAATCTTTTTCTCACACACGCAGTGATGACACCCGGGCGTTTCCTCCCGCCTGATACCGAACAGGAACCTCCCGAAACAGCCGTGTCCTGTGAGGAACTGTATCAGGCGGAAGGTGAGGACGTCGTGGCGCCTCTCTAGCGACTAATCAAAGACGGGACTTATCGCCGCAATAGTAGCGTACCCAGCACTGGGTTGCGACAATCGCACTCTCCATGACGCCATGAGATCCCGTCGGAGCTCTGTCCGCTGTCCCGCGATTTCTCGCGGCATCGGAGTCAAGCCGCGGCGTTTCGCCTCCTCGTGCCACTCCCAAATATGCGCGAGGACTTTTGCCTCCTGATCCCATGGCGGCAATCCGGCAAGGAGGCTCGCCACCTCACCGGAGACCGTGTGGTATCCCCGGACCAAACGGGTGGCCATGACCCTCTAAGACGCGTTCAACCGGCGGGCTGGCCGCCGCCACAACGAACGCGCCCACACCGGTGCCCCGTTAAGGGCCATGGGCCGCACGACGCCTGCGTATAGCCTCCAGCAGGAGGCGTTTGGACCCCCTAGATTGGGCAGGAGCCTTTTCAAGGCAGCCCCGGCCCGCTCCAGTCTAGGAGCCAAGCGTCGGAAGTGCTCCACGAAGTTCCACCGACTGTCAAGGACGAGTCCTAGGTACTTCATCGTCGACTCGACGCCGATGTGAACCCTTCCTACCGTTATTTGGGAATCCGGCGGTGGCGCGTTCCGAGGACCATGAAAACACATGGCCTCGGACTGCAGGACCACCTCGAGTCCCAACTGCCAGATTCAGGCCACGATTGTCGCAACCCTGTGTGTCGCTAGTTCGGCCGCCGCCTTGTGCAACCTCCTTTGCGCCAGCCAGGACCAACGTGTCGTCAGCGTAACAAGCGACGCTGACGCCACTGGGGAGGTCGGCGCGCAGCACCCAGTCGTATCCGATGTCCCACAGATGCGGCCCCAGGGCCAATCCCTGTGGAACACCGCACGACATCTCTTGCCGGTTCCATTCTCCCTGGTGACAGGGATAGATGACGACCCTGTCCGTCAAATAGGCCTCGACCACACGACAGAGGTAAGTCGGCATCCGGTGATACCGGAGTGCCTCCCTGATGCAACTCCAGGGCAGGGTATTGAAGGCGTTGGCGATGTCTAGAGACACCGCCAAGACGACCCCACCCCGACCCACCGCAACTCCCGTCGTGAGGGCTCGCACGCGCATGATGACGTCCACTATGGAGCGCTCCCTGCGGAAACCAAACTGGTTCTCCACCAAATCCAGCCCCACCCGCACCAGCCGCCCGACGAGGCGGTCTGCAATGACTCTTCCAAAGAGTTTGCCCACTTCGATCCCCGGCTTCTTGATGAGGACCAGTTTCCCCGTCTTCCAACGAAGCGGGAACTGGCCCCTCTCCAAACATGCGCTTAGGAGCCCCCTTAGTCGAGGCCCGAGAGCCTCTGAGGCCAGGACCCAGGCTTTCCCAGGTAAGCCGTCGGGTCCTGGGGTGGTATTTCTGGCATTCAGCCTACGTACCGCCACCCTCATCTCTACCTCGGTCACCTCCGGAGCATCTTTGTCGTCGTCGGCGGTGTGGTCCGCATCGGGTACCGCAGTAGGCGGAGCCATGAGTGGGGAGGCATGTTCCTCTCTCGAAGGGAACAGAGCGCTCACTACGTCCCCCACAAGCTGCGGCCTGAGACTCTGCGTCGGCAGGGGAGCCCATGGGCGGTGTTTTTCCCGCCCCATCTTGTATGGGCGTCCCCACGGGTCTCTGTTCAGTTTCCAGCGACTCCTCGCGGGACTGTCCCCTGGCCCGCAGGATCTCCGCTTGGAGGGTCTTCCCTGGGGCCTTTACCGCCTGTGTAGCCGCCCCGCTCTTGGTCTGCCCCGACGAACCTGGATTGGCCGAGGCAGCTGCGGTGGTGGCATATGACCCCGCCTTCCGCTGGCCAGAGGCCGGCAGAGGAGGGCGCAGTACGATGACTTCTAGCGCGCAAATACGAGACCACAAAGAAGCCATCTCCTGCCTCACCAGGGTCAGAACCCGGTCCTCCGCAGGCACGGGCCGTCCCTGCCCATGCTGTTCCCTCACTTGTGGCACCTCACGTGGGCTGGCTCCCCGGAACCCGGCCAGGTCCGCTCGGAGCTTCTCATTCTCCTTTCGGAGAAGCTCCATGGCGGCTGTCAAACGGGTGACCTCCGACCGCATCTCGGACATGCCGTCCGATGGAGGCCTGAGGTGATAGGCCTCCGCTGCCGCCAAAATAGAGGCTATTGCCGCGGGCATGGCCTTGTCTTTAGAGGACTGAGTCCTCTTCAAGACCAAAACCTTGATTGCGGCTGCAACGGCCTCCGCAAACCTGGCCGCTCGCTCCGAATTGAAGTCGCCAGCGGCGTCCGGCTCACCGCCTGCTGATTCTGTAGGGGCCACCCTAGTTCTGGTCCCTACAGAGTGGTGTTCCTCCTCCGTAGAGGGCCTCTCCAGCTCAGCTGGGCTGGCCCGACTCGGCTTGCCAGCCTCCTTGGTGGTGAGCCGACCTCTACCCACACCTTTTCCCTGGGCCGCACCCCGCCAACTGAACTGCATTTTCCTCCTATGGCCTTGGCCTGAAACCCCCTCATTGGCAGACGACCCTTGGCCATCTTCCGGTTCGGACCGCTTCCGTAGGAACTTTCTGTTCCTCCGGGCAGCCCCTACCACTTTGCACTGAGAGCTCTGACCAGAGCTGTTTGCGCTAGATGCAGCGTCGGACTCTGACCCCGCATCACTCCCCTCTCCTTGGTTTGTATTGTTATTTTTTCAGTTTCCATTTTTGTTCCCACGAGTATATGTATAACTTTTTTTATTGACTCAAAATATTTTGGTTCGCACTAGCGACTAATTATCTAATAGCTACCCATTAGTCAAACTTACAACCTCCCTCACGGTGCGCCGCCGCTTGGAGGTTTGGGGTTATTTTTTTTCATGGAAATATTAGAAGGCTTTAACATATTTGGGAAGACCTTTCATCACTTGGTATGTTTATTAATATTTAATGTTTTGACTTTTTAAAATGTTCATTTTGATTGATGTAGCTGAGTACGTATTTGAACATCGAAGATTAAAATACCTACGTATAAAAATGGGTCAATTTGCAACATTTAATACATTCATTAATTCACCCTAAAAATACGTACAAGTTAAAATATCAACTTAATATTAACTTCTAATACGTATTCCGACATAATAAATCTATAATATGCTATAAACCGTACGTTACACTTATGCAGTAAACAGACTAATGACTACTTAATAGCAACGGGTAACGGGCGAGCAACGGCAGGGTGTGTCAATTTGCTCTGTTCCCTTCGAGAGGGGAACATGCCTCCCCACCCATGGCTCCGCCTACTGCGGTGCCCGATGCGGACTACACCGCCGATGACGACGATGATGCTCCGGAGATGACCGAGGTAGAGATGAGTGTGGCGGTACGTAGGCTGAATGCCAGAAATACCGCCCTAAGACCCGATGGTTTACCTGGGAAAGCCTGGGTCCTGGTCTCAGAGGCTCTCGGGCCTCGACTAAGGGGGCTCCTAAGCGCATGTTTGGAGAGGGGCCAGTTTCCGCTACGTTGGAAGACGGGGAAACTGGTCCTCATCAAGAAGCCGGGGCGCCTTGCGGACTCTCCGTCCGCTTACCGGTCCATCGTGCTGCTCGACGAGGTGAGCTTGCCCACCTCGTCGAGCAGCACGATGGACTTTGAAAGAGTCATTGCAGACCGCCTCGTCAGGCGGCTGGTGCGGGTGGGGCCGGATTTGACGGAGAGCCAGTTTGGTTTCCGCAGGGGGCGCTCCACGGTGGACGCCATCATGCGCGTGCGAGCCCTAACAACGGAGGATTCAGTGGCTCGGGGTGGGGTCGTCTTGGCGGTGTCTCTAGACATCGCCAACGCCTTCAATACCCTGCCCTGGGGTTGCATCAGGGAGGCACTCCGGTATCACCGGATGCCGACCTACCTCTGTCGTGTGGTCGAGGCCTATCTGACGGACAGGGCCGTCAACTACCCCGGTCACCAGGGAGAATGGAACCGGAGAGAGATGTCGTGCGGTGTCCCACAGGGATCGGTCTTGGGGCCGCATCTGTGGGACATCGGATACGACTGGGTGCTGCGCGCCGACCCTGTGGCGTCAGCATCGTTTGTTACGCTGACGACACGTTGGTCCTGGCGCAGGGGAGGTCGCACCAGGCGGCGGCCGAACTAGCGACACACGGGGTTGCGACAATCGTGGCCAGGGACTCGAGGTGGCCCTGCACAAGTGCAAGGCCATGTGTTTTCATGGTCCTCGGAACGCGTCACCGTCGGATTCCCAAATAATGGTAGGAGGGATTCACATCGGCGTCGAGTCGACGATGTAGTACCTGGGACTCGTCTTCGACAGTCGGTGGAGCTACGTGGAGCATTTCCGATGTTAGGTTCCCAGACTGGAGCGGGTGGGGCTGACTTGAAGAAGCTCCTGCCCAATCTAGGGGGTCCAAACTAAGGCTATACGCGGGGGTCGTGCGGTTCATAGCCCTTTACGGGGCACCGGTGTGGGCGCGTTCGTTGTGGCGGCGGCCAGCCCGCCGGTTGAACGCGTCCCAGAGGGTCATGGCCACCCGGCTGGTCCGGGGATACCGCACGGTCTCCGGTGAGGCGAGGAGCCTCCTTGCCGGATTGCCGCCATGGGATCTGGAGGCGAAAGTCCTCGCGCACATTTGGGAGTGGCGCGAGGAGACAAAGCGCTTGACTCCGATGCCGCGAGAAATCGCGGCACAGCGGACAGAGCTCCGACGGGATCTCATGGCGTCATGGAGAGTGCGATTGTCGCAACCCGGTGCTGGGCACGCCACTATTGCGGCGATAAGTCCCCTCTTTGAGGAGTGGCTAGAAAGGCGCCACGGCGTCCTCGCCATCCGCCTGACGCAGGTCCTCACTGGACACGGCTGTTTCGGGAGGTTCCTGTTCGGTATCAGGCGGGAGGAAACGCCCGGGTGTCATCACTGCGTGGATCGCCCGGAGGACACGGTGGAGCATACGGTGGAGGTCTGCCCGGCTTGGCAGAGCACCGCCGTGTCCTCGTGGAGGCGATCGGTGGCGGGAATCTCTCGCGTCCGGCCCTGGTCCAGGCCATGGTACGGAGCGAGAGGGCATGGGAGGCCGTCACTTCCTTCTGCGAAGCAGTAATGCTCACGAATGAGGAGGCGGAACGCGTGACGGAGAGGCAAAATTTACGCCCTCACGCCCCTAGCGGCCGCAGGAGGAGACGCCCTGGGCGTCGGAAATCACAAGCCGATTCCCGGCCACCGTAGGCGCGGGCTTGCGGATGGTGAGCAATGGGTAGCTCGCCATCCGGTAAGGACCAAGCCCGGGTCGACGGCGCGTGGTGTTCCACGTGCGCCTTAAAGACATGTCAGCAAGTGAAGGGGTCCGATGGGACCATTGCCTGCCGGGGTTGCGGGAAAGTCCGAAAGGGATACCGTGGCCCCCTGGCATTGCACAGGCAACGCGGGTGGGTTTAAGTCAGTAATAGTCTGACACGCCCTCCCGCTCCACCCAGAGCGGGAGAAGTCATTTGATGATATCCCACAC
The DNA here is from genome assembly GCA_963853775.1 of Xanthia togata. Taxonomy (NCBI): domain Eukaryota; kingdom Metazoa; phylum Arthropoda; class Insecta; order Lepidoptera; family Noctuidae; genus Xanthia; species Xanthia togata. The sequence continues at coordinate 22,843,845 of OY970799.1, read as the reverse complement.
AAAAAAAAAAAAAAGTGTGTGACAATTTCACATCTACCTATATTTATGAATGCAATCATACTGCATAATTATTTTTTTTCGGTATTTTAAGTAGTAGGTATTTTTAACGTAGATATTTTGAACTTGGATGTATTAAATGTTGATATTTTGAACTTAGGCATAATGTCATTCGATATTTTGAATCATTCGAAATTTTAATCACCTCGGCATTTCAATCTTCGACGTTTTAAGCGTAGGTATAGCAATTTTCGACATCTAAATTTTCGATATTTAAATTTTCGATGTCTTGAACATTGGTATTTTAAGTGTACCCACGTAGGTCCTTGTTCCAGATTATGTTCTATATCATTGACAACCTCAAAATCTTTGATTTGCACAACAATTCGAATAGAGATGAAAAAAGTAACCACTGGGAGTGACAGTTATACAGTATGGAAACCACATATATGCAATAATTGAAACCACAAGTAATACTAGTCCACAGAAGTATAGCAAAATTAAATATTAAATAAAAAACCGTAAATTAAAAAAAAGAAATTTTCAAACAAAATAAATATCTAAATAAATTCTATAAAAGTAAACACTGTGTGTATGATTCTCTCTTTTCAATGGAAATATGAAATTTGATTAGGATAATAATTAGCGAATATGATGAAGTGGCATCAATCAACGTTGATCCGCTCGCAGCTTTATCGGTTAAAGTTGCTGTTACACTTAAACGTGCCAGGTTTTAATTAGGATATACGTATTTTATTTCCTGGCCGGGCAAAGTTTTATCGGATTTTCCTCGTAATAATTTTGCAGAAACAGCCCGGAGACCGGTTTTGTGTCCGGTATAAGGAAATTGGCTCTATCCTCTATAACATGGGACTTAAACATAACTGGTGAACTAATTATATTATGTTTTTACAGACACGCAAAAAAGAGTGTAAGAATACCCAACGTGACGCTCTCCCCCAGTGGTGGAAAACGAGAATAATGTTTTAAAGTTGTCTTGCTGTCCCCCAGTGGTGGCCAGACAAGTGGTGGACATCGGGAATAATCGACGCGTGCAAAACACCTCGTTTAAAAAGATGCACGCGTGTGGCCTGTTCATTATAGACGCTGCGCTATCGTTGCACTTGTGTGCTCTCATCACTACTTATACAATCGTTATACTACAGCTTGAGTTTCTGTAATACTTTAAAGAAATTTTTTTTTTTGTCTCTCGAATGTAGTTTTTTTTCATTTATGCATGAGTCTTCTAATATTGATTAAAACCATAATGTAAACAAGTTTATTTCTTTCAATGATAATTAATTTCCAACAAACAACAAAAAAAATAACAGACTCACTGTGCAAACGCTTGTGGCACGCCAAGTACACAGTACCTAAAGCATAGAAAGTGGTAAACAGCACAACCAGAGCCAATCTATTCTGTGACACAGCGGTGGTAAATCTCAGTAAAAGCAGCTTAATGAACAAGACTTCTCGAAATGCAACTGGCTTGAGTACAAACAATACGCATATTATGATGATTGACGTGTACACAAGGCTTTTGTTACAAAAACAATCTTCTAACCATGAACTGAGTGAAAGTATTTACAAATTCACAGATTTTGTTAGGTGTTGGACAGGGGATTTCGCGGTTCTCCGCTAGGAAAATTATATCTTTTGATCCAGTTTAAATTTTAAATGAAAATCGGTTCCGTGATTCCTTTGAGTATCTTTTGTTATTTCTTATAGTTTCCGATTTGGCCATCTACGCACACTGTGACAATTTACTATGTTAATATATGTATGTACACAATTAGTAAAATAGTTCTATTAAACATAATCTAAATATTAAAATGAATTATTGATTCCATCCCCATTACCTTAATGAAAATGACGTGCGCAGGCATAAACCGTACTTCATGTATCACATGTGAACTAAGAAGGTAACTTAAAATAACTCAGTAACTCATAAATAATGAATACAATTCAAAATATCGGACAAAAATACCCAGTGAAAAATATTTTTACGAGTAATAACAAAACAGTGGACAAAGATGTGCAATCGATGCTTTTACCTTTGAATCTGATGCAATATATTAATTTCTGTCTTAAATATCGCATTAAAAATAATATTATAACTCCGAATGGTCTCATCTCTAATTTAGTCTCAATGATTGCAACACTAGTATTCATTTTTTCATTTGTCTACCGCACTTTTGTGACGTCGCTTCAGAAAGATTTGATCAAATATACTTTTTTCACGTATGTTACTTCTTATGATGCTGTGTTCTATGGTTTGGGATTTACTATTAACTTCGTCATCGGGATAATTCGCACCAAAGAATCTGTTAAGTTTGTCCTTACTTTTCAAAGAGTGCACAGATTTCTCAACAATAAATCCAGTTTTAATAACTTTATCATTTGGAATTGGATTACTGTAATCTGGACTGTGTTTGGTTTTGTCTCTATATTTGCTTGTCTTTGCGTACTGATGGATTTACCTTACATGGCAGTTTATTTTAGCTGCCTTGTAATTAGTTTTGATTTTAATGTTCTTTACGCTATCCGAGTAATACAATTGTTGGAAAATAAAGTTAATCTTTGGAGGATTCAAGTATTAAATTTTCACGAAATAGAAAACACGTACGGTTGTAAGAAAGTGTTTCAAGCTTACAATGATATACTACAGTGTTATGACATCCATAAAGATTGTTTTCAGCAATTCGTAAGTGTTTTAAAATCCAATCCAATCAAGACAATATTCTTAACATACAGTTAGTTTTCATTTTGTCTTATTGAACATTGTTACATTTCAGATACTTTATTACATTTTAGAAATATTCACTCACTCTCTGATGTACATCCAAGTGACAATTGAAGTACTTAAACTAGGCGAGATGATTAATAACGATGTACTCGTAAGTATCATTCGAATTACTTTATTTTTGCCTATAGCTTATTCAATAAGACAAAGGTCAATATCGGTTAGTAAAATCACCAAAGAAACAATACAGGCTTTTGAATTATCAAGGAGTCGATCATTCAGAAAGTTAACGCGGTAGGTTCCTATGGAGAACAACGGCAAGAAACTCTGTTACTGTTAAAACAAAATGTATTACAGATCTTGATTGCATCATTTATGATGAATCTAAAGGTTTACAATTGGAGAACATTGTAAGATGTCGGGCACGATTAAAGTAGCTCCAGGTAAAATTTAAGAAGAAATTAAAATAAACCAGCTAAGCGATGACCAGTCCCACCTGACGGCGCCCATTCACGGAGATAGACGAGTGTAAAGCCTGACAGCACGGGATGACTAGACTTTTTCCCACCGAATGATGATATTTGAAAAGTTTTGCACTTATGTTTACACTCTTTTTGTTACAGAAATTATTGTCTTGCGGTTCGTTTTCCTTAATTATTTGGTTATTTAAGGATTTAACTTATCAAACCATATGGAGCAAGCAATGTGAGAAGTTCTACTTAGCTATTCAAAGTGTGCAAGATTCATGTACACTTATTTTAATGACAAATTATTCAGGTAATTACTTCTTCAAGCGACTAGCGACTGACTTCTCAGTCCTTCAAGTTTACAAATGCTGTTTTGTTTTATTCTCAAAGAATGTAAAGATCACTTTCTAGCTATTAGACCATGATTCGCCTTTACATATTTAATTTTAAATTGTTTGGCAGCTGACCAGAAAAAACTATGCAAGAACGTTCTGCGCTTGCATCGAACATCATTCAGCAAGATACGTGTGTGTGGCCTGTTCGACGTAGACGCTGCGTTACAATTAAGTCTGATGAGTCTTCTTACTAACTACACTGTTGTGTTGCTACAGTTTGCTTATTTGTAATTCAGGTTCATTTAAAGTGTTTTTTTTTTTGTTTTAATGAAAACAGCTAAGTTTACTATTCCATTGAGTTTGTTTGCTACTTTTGAGATTTAATTTAATTTATTGGGGACAAAAAACAGTTACACGCTGCAGATTACAGAGAAATACTTAATATAAAATAGTCTACTGCAAGTTGCACACTCTTAACAATAATAAATATTAGATGCTTATTTATTTAAATATTTAAAATATTAGCCTACTTACTGCTAAGGTCTGGTATTCAACCGGTTAAAACTAAAATTTAACAAACATGTAACCCACACCATTGTCCTCATTTTTACTAAAGATTAAACATTAAACAACAGTGCTGATGACAATTAATAAGTGCAAAAACAAAAACAAAACAATAGTCGCTAACACAATAACGCTGAGAGATAAGATTAGCTTAACATGATTTAACTTAAATCACCTCGCCAGTTAAAACATCAAGATGACATCTATTTTAGAAAGATTCGTTTTACGCATTTTATACTCAAAAACTGAATGCTTTATCAACAATGTTATGTTTTAAGTGAGAATTTTATTTAGCAAATGTCTATCTGCAATAAAATAATCATTTAACAATGGTGGTTTTGTATTTAAATTTAGAAAAAATATTTTAGTAAATATCCTATTTTTGGTACTTTAAAGCTACAACCATTGCAGAGTTGCCGTGTTCCGGTTAATTTGTGTATAGATAGGTTCATATGTACATACTTTGAAGGAGACGCGAGTGAACGAAAGACTGAATATGAGCGACAGAATTTATGATTTAAAATAGTTATTCTAGAAAGAACCACGATACTGTTTGATTTTCCTCGAACTTTAAGAAAAACTCTTGGTTGTTAAGTTGTGTTTTAATTAGGTTTACATGAAACACAATGTTTGGTAAAGCTATAATATTTAGAATTAATTCATATTCATTTAATAGATTTTTTGTTATCGCGGTGTTCGTTTTGTTGGACTACTTATTTTTATACTTCAACTATGTATGTCTTGTCAGACTAATCCCATAAAAACATAACGTAGCAATCTCTGAAACTGATATCACAAAATTTCTGGGCCATTAACTAGATAGTCATTTGACTTGGAATCATCATATTGTGACTGTGTGTCATTTATTCTAAATTAGTAACGAAATATTATATTTACTTTAAAATCGGCATACGGTTTGGGCCACTTAGAAACACATTAAATCTCAATTTTGTGGTCTGACAACATGACATGTTACCCTAATAAATAACAAAAGATCCTATTTCTTTAAAATTGTAAAACAGTATTGAAGCTCTTAAGTCTTGAATCATGTGGTTCTCAAAGTTAGTGGGATCAAGCGTGCTCTTACATGATTATAATGAAAGTAAGGTAACTAACAAATATAAATCTAGAGTTATGCTAACTACCTAACTAGAATGATACTTAAAACAAAAATTACTTATGAGCCATTCAAAGGCATGCAAATAGTCAATGCTTCCATTGATGTAACTATTTATTATCCTATAGCTGTAGTTTTACTGTTGGATTGATTGTTTTGTTATTCAATCAGATGGCTAAAATATTTTAATAGGTTTTGTGCTAGAAACATAATAGTATATTTAATAATACAATATAATATGTAAATTGTAACTTTTGAATCTTCGAAAGTTTCGTCATCGTCTCGAAAGTTTGATATTCTTTGTTCCAAGGCAACGAATATTATTACTGCTACATCTGGTTCGCATGAAATCTACTCAGGCAATTTAAGCGGACCTTTTTAAAACAATTGAGAATTTTTACACAAAAACTGCAATAAACCTATTCTGCAAAACTGTGGGAAGTTGGTTGTTTTAGGAATGTGGGGAACGGAGGAGACGGATATTTTAAGACAAATGAGGCAGTTGATTTTGAATCACGAAAGGCTAAGGACGTCAGAGTCCAGGCGAGTTAAGCTAGGAGACTTGATGAATATCAAGTTATAGTTCGTAGGCTGTCGTAAGGGATCGAGCATTACTTATTAAGTTGATAGTGTGTTTAAGACCACGTTAGGTAGCGACGACGTAAAAGTCCTCGCGCATATTTGGGAGTGGCGCGAGGAGGCGAAACGCCGGGGCTTGACTCCGATGCCGCGAGAAATCGCGGCACAGCGGACAGAGCTCCGACGGGATCTCATGGCGGCATGGAGAGTGCGATTGTCGCAACCCAGTGCTGGGCACGCCACTATTGCGGCGATAAGTCCCCTCTTTGAGGAGTGGCTGGAGAGGCGCCACGGCGTCCTCGCCTTCCGCCTGACGCAGGTCCTCACCGGACACGGCTGTTTCGGGAGGTACCTGTTTCGGATAAGGCGGAAGGAAACGCTCGGGTGTCATCACTGCGTGGATCGCCCGGAGGACACGGTGGAGCATACGGTGGAGGTATGCCCGGCTTGGGCAGAGCACCGCCGTGTCCTCGTGGAGGCGATCGGTGGCGGGGATCTCTCGCGTCCGGCCCTGGTCCAGGCCATGGTACGGAGCGAGAGGGCATGGGAGGCCGTCACCTCCTTCTGCGAAGCAGTAATGCTCGCGAAAGAGGAGGCGGAGCGCGTGAGGGAGAGGCAAATTTCGCGCACTCACGCCCCTAGCCGCCGCAGGAGGAGACGCCCCGGGCGTCGGGAATCGGTCGCGGATTCCCGGCCACCGTAGGCGCGGGCTTGCGGACGGTGAGCAATGGGTAGCTCGCCGTCCGGTAAGGAACAGGCCCGGGTCGACGGCGCGTTGTGTTCCACGCGCGCCTCAAAGAGTGTCAGCGAGTGAAGGGGTCCGATGAGACCATTGCCTGCCGGGGTTGCGGGAAAGTCCGAAAGGGATACCGTGGCCCCCTGGTATTGCACAGGCAAGAGAAGGAACACGGGTGGGTTTTAGTCAGTAAAAGTCTGACACGCCCTCCCGCTCCACCCAGAGCGGGAGACGTCATTTGATGATTTACCACCCAAAAAAAAAAAAAAAAATGTAGCGACGGCGTAGTCAAAGCTAGGCAGTGAGTTTTGGAGCGCTTCGGGAGACGATCTAGATGACGAAGCGATACCCGAGGCTAGGCTGGTAATGTGTGCAGTATTTTGTAAGTGAGTTGTAACCTAATTCTCTCTAAGGAATTATTTGGTAAGTTTCAACTTCAATTATCTTTTGTCTTTAGTAGTAGTATGTCCATTATTATTATTTATTTTTTTGGGTTGGGAATCTACTATCTATCTATTTGACCCTAGTACGCTCAGCAAAGGAATAAATAACGGTCGTGCACCTTTTTTTTTTTTTTTTTTTTTGGTTGGGCAATCATCAATTAATGACTTCTCCCGCTCTGGGTGGAGCGGCAGGGCGTGTCAGACTCTTACTGACTAAAACCCACCCGTGTTCCTTCTCTTGCCTGTGCAATGCCAGGGGGCCACGGTATCCCTTTCGGACTTTCCCGCAACCCCGGCAGGCAATGGTCTCATCGGACCCCTTCATTCGCTGACATCTCTTTGAGGCGCGCGTGGAACACAACGCGCCGTCGACCCGGGCTTGGTCCTTACCGGACGGCGAGCTACCCATTGCTCACCGTCCGCAAGCCCGCGCCTACGGTGGCCGGGAATCGGCAATCGATTCCGGTGAGGACCTGCGTCAGGCGGAAGGTGAGGACGCCGTGGCGTCTCTCCAGCCACTCCTCAAAGAGGGGACTTATCGCCGCAATAGTGGCGTGCCCAGCACTGGGTTGCGACAATCGCACTCTCTATGACGCCATGAGATCCCGTCGGAGCTCTGTCCGCTGTGCCGCGATTTCTCGCGGCATCGGAGTCAAGCCCCGGCGTTTCGCCTCCTCGCGCCACTCCCAAATATGCGCGAGGACTTTTGCCTCCAGATCCCATGGCGGCAATCCGGCAAGGAGGCTCGCCGCCTCACCGGAGACCATGCGGTATCCCCGGACCAGCCGGGTGGCCATGACCCTCTGGGATGCGTTCAACGAACGCGCCCACACCGGTGCCGCGTACAGGGCCATGGACCGCACGATCCCCGCGTATAGCCTCCGCCATGTTCATTATTCCTACTAGTTGATTTACATTGTATTTATAGGTAACAGTAAGGTGATATCGCTGACGAACTATTAATGATCGTTTATACCAGAATGGCGAAATAACTCTTATTTAGTATCGTGTTTTATAACTAATGTTATATTCTCGTGTATTACCTGTCCATGACCTACCTTGGCAGATTAATCACTTGCATTTGGCTTTAGGGCATGGTGAAGGCCTTCCACCATACTTGACATTGAGCACTAACGCTCGAGACTATTGACGATTGTTGACCTTGAGCTGACGCACCACATTTGGAAGGCAGAACCATAGATACTCACAGCTCACTAAAAGGAACTAGGCTATGAAGCCAATCTGTAATTGTATTATAAAACAACCAAACATATTGGTGCTCAGCTGAGAGATGAAGACTTGGTTTTAGACCTTGGTAGAATGCAGACATAATAACCTAGGCGAGTTATATTAGCAGACTTGGTGAATACCATAGAGGCTATGTCCAGAGGCTGTCGTAAGACAGCTAGTATTATTTATTAAGTTAAATAAAGTTGGGTTGGAGCCCGGATTAGACTAGTATTGTAGTAATATAGTACAAACTCAGGATCTGCTAAACATAGGTTATTAATACCTAACCAGTCGAAAGTATCTGAGTTAAGACTTCGCTCAGGCAAGTAAGAGGTGATCTTATTTAAAACATAAGCACTTAAAGGAAACTTAAAGCTAGGATCGACACGAGATTGAATTGTTAATTGTACCATGTATTTTTGTAGTACTTAACATAATAGGTGTGTGTGTTTGTTGGTAGGACTGGGTGAGTCTTCACAGACGGAGACGTGTGGCTGGGGAGTTTGTTGCGCCACTTCTTCTCCCCAGCTCAAACACTAGGAAGTGGTGAAGGGAGGGCACTTTGGGCTGTCTATAGGCCTTAAAGAGAGTTGATCCACAACTCTATTAATTAATGATTCTCGAATCATGATTCTCTACTCTATTCCCTAGTTGGTACAGTCTGTTGTCAACATTATCTGACCCACCCTAAAAACAAACGAATTTGGACCCTGTGCTTGTAACATTAAGGTTTATTCAATTTATATGAGCATATCAGACTAGTTAGTGCTCGAGGACTCGATGAAAAAATACAATAATAATACAGACACGCAAATTTGATCTTTAACACGTAACGTTAAGGTAAGCCCACCCAACATTGTCGGAGCCACCGGCATTTTATATCATTTTGTTATACTATTTTAATTATTATCTCGTTGACATTAAAGTTGAAAAGCTTTTAAGTCACACTACATAATTACAACCCAATCTTTAATTTCGCGCATTTCTAACAAGTTCTTGTGACTTAGCGGTTTGATGCTGGATTGGCGACGAACAACATGTGGGTTCGAAAACACAGTCCACCTGTTATCAGTTCCTTTTTTAATAAATAAAAACACACATGATAATAAAAAAACTACCTAAAAAACAGAAAATAAAAAATTGTAAAGAGACGACGTTGTTTTTGTAATTTAGTAAGGCAAGGTAAAATATGTTTGCGCGTAGTCAATGCATACCCTTAGGTTTTATAATGAATACGAATATTTATTTTTCAACTACCCACTTATTACAAACTCTGCGAAAATATTACCATTTTAGAAAGTTTATATTTGAAGGTTATCCGTCTATAGTTCTTTACAATATACAAAAAATGGTTTTGGAATAAATTCTAAATTGAAATTAAAACAATCATTTTGTCGCAGGATTTGATCTCGCAACTTGTTTTTCTTAGTCTTATATTCAGACCACGAGACCAGAATTACTTGAAGAAAATCATTAAAATAAGTTATTACACTAATTATATTATAACAAGTAGTTATAACATATAACCTAATGCTAAACGTTTTAAAGATCAAATTTGCGTGTCTGTATTATTATCGTATTTGTTCATCAAGCCGTCGAGCTTGTCTGATAAGCTCATTTAAATTGAATAAACCTTATTGTTAATGTCAGAGGGTCCAATTTCGTTTGTTTTAAGGGTGGGTCAGATAATGTAGACAACAGACTGTACCTTAATCTTGAATTTTGTATTCTTTGCCTCTGACTAATAATAGAGCTTTAAGAGAGATTATCCAAATCTCTATTAAATAAATAATGATTCATGAGTTTGATTCTCAACTCTATTGATTAGTTATTCTTGAATGTTGTATTCTTTATCTCAGACCAATAATTCAGTCAGACTGACATGAACACGTGTCTTGTAGATATGCTTGTTGTGCGAAGGGTGAACATCCAAGGGTTTGGGTGACCACATCTATCTTATATTCAGTCCAAGGACTGATAGGGACCATGTCTCGTAGCGAACGCGGTGCGATATACCGGTAATCGCAAGAACAACCCGGGAATCCTACCGGCTGCGCCAATTACGTAGGCTGTAGTACTGCCGGAGGACTCCAAAAAAACCGAATTAATTATGAACTAATTTATTTTAATAAAGAAATTACAATTATGAGAAATATAAGAGAATTGACAAATAATTTACTCGATCGATGTTGGATACGAAGTGCGCGGGCTCGGTCACGTAAACGGTGTCTTCGGGCCTCGTGTTCTGGTGTCAGCATTTTCCCCTCGTAGCAACTGCCTTTGTGTCAGCGCTTTACTTAATAGTGATGCGCGTACCAAAATATTTAAAAGTTGGATTATTGCCATGGGCATTGAAATGCAGTTGTTTACTTTTCAATAACTGCATAGCTGCACTAATAATAATTAAGTCCCTCTCACGCCGATAAAACACAAAAAAAAAACAATATAAACATTATATACCTTTACGCAGAGCCGGTTAATGAACTTAGCGCGTTCACTGCGATTTGTATGGCGGCATGGCATACCTAGGTCATCGTGATAATTGGGGAGGCAGTGAAAGTGTTAAGACCCAACAGCATAGCAATGTGTCGAAGACCGGAAAATATTAAAGTAGATAGAATAGATATAAATTATTTTTTGACATTTCTTAATATTATATTTTTGTGGAAAATTAATCCTTACTTCTTATAGCAATAACAATAATACATTTTCTAAACCAAACAGAGTACGTAATTACTTCACTGGCCGTGTCCATTAAAAATCGTCTCACAAACAAGTGAGCATAGCACGCGCCTATGTGAGTGACACACTTCTATACATAATTATGCTAATACGAACACGCCTAAAATACGCTTCGTTCATTCTAATGGTCAAATCGCATGCTTCGGGCGATTGAGTCGTGAGCAGTGCTATACGATTATCGCCTTAAAGGTGAGCTTGCGAAAGTTTTGCTCACTGTACATATGAAATAGGAGTGTTAGTTCGCTGTAACTGTTTTTTTAAATTACACTCTTCTGAATACCATTCATGTTACCTCTCATACAAGCGCGTTTTTTTGCATAAGTGTGCTAGGTATGGCCCCCAAAATATATAATAGTATACCAGCAGCTATTAGAAATAAAGAGTATCTTGGATTCTTTAAGAGAGCCTTGTTTGAATTCCTTTTAGATAGATGTTACTACTCCATCACTGAGTTTACTACTGATAAACAGAGGTACGACGATTCCGACCCGCTAATAAACACTTATGATTTTATGTATTGATTAAGTATGAATGTGTTTATTTTTCTAAATTGTAATGAACTGTTTACCTAAGTGACATATTTTAAAAGGAATATTTTTTTAATGTAATCTCTTGGCATGCCACCTTAATTGTAATTGATTGTTTTTGTTAATTTTGTACGCCATATATTGGCATAACATAGTGCACATAATATTTTAGACAATATTACTGTTTGTAATCATACCTATGTTTAACAAAATAAATGATTCATTGAAATAATGCTGGAGAAGAGGCTATTTGTAATTATACAATTATTTTTTGTGCGATACTTAGGACAGCACATAATTTATATTGCATCGGATTTAAAGGCAAAAGCATCAACTGCACAAATCTTCGTCAGCGGTGTTGTTTAAAATATGAGTTTATAGGATATTTTTAAAACGGAATTTCTTCATCATAAAATATTTTTGTTTCCCAAGCACGAGCGTTACCGAGCGTTACAAACGGCTAATTACCTACGGCTACTCGGTAGACGTTTGTATGCACAATTCACGCGTCACCACGTTCTTAAGCGAGTAAATTTATTTGTTACTTGACAATAGTAAAAGGAGAGTTTAATTCAAAATTAAACGAACTATTATGTATATAATTATATACGTACTATTTTAAATGTTTGATTAAAACTCAAAAACTGATAAATTAGTCGAACTGATGGATTATTTTGTTTATAATTTTGCTGTACTTATTAAAAAAATTGCTGTGCACGACAGGGTCCATACTTGTTTCTATTTATTAATACTTACCACTTGTACAATGTGTAAATTATGCATTGCATTAAAATTTTACTGAATTAAACTGAATAATAACTTCTACCATTAATCATCAACTTGATGGTTGGAGTTTATATTAAGTAGCAGATGGTAGGACAGGTCGATGTTTCAAATTAATCGTGTCCATAATATTGATACTATCAGCAGGTAAATTATAATGTAAGTAGACTGTCATAGCCTTGTCAAAGTGTCTTATTTTAACATAGTATTACTACTTTTTAAAGTCATTGTTATAACAGAGGCGGCAGTTGAGAAGTCACAAAAAATAATTAAAATGCTTTCAGAGCCTTCATTTCACGTGTTACTAAATAATCGCCTGGAAAAAGATGTGCAAAGAATAGTGTGTTCTTTTAACTTTGTTCCCAATCTGTTTTTGATTTTAAAATATAGCGTACGAAAAAAGCATATTTATCCAAGCGGAAAAATATATCACATTTTTGCGTTTTGCCGTATCTTGGTCATGAGTTTGTTTTTTATATGTCGAATGATTTGTGTAGACTTTACTGATGTAAATACAAAACAGATTGAAAGCGCTGTCTTGAAATTCTTTTATGCTATCAATTATATCGGATTTTTGATCGGGATCATAATGATGTTTATACTAGATATAATAGATAAGGACAACAACGTCTTGCTTATTTTGAAGATCCAAACAATACATAATAAAATGGACATCGATTTCAGAAAGAGTATTCAGAGTTTCATTAATTGGAACTGGATCTCCATAGCTACTCTAGTCTTTACTGATATTTATATAATTATTGTATATTGTGTAACAATGAATGGCCCTTACAACATCGTTTTTATTATTGACCATATTGCTGACATATTTTCCATCGCATTGGACATCAATTTCGTTGTAGCCATCCGAATTACAATATTGCTAAAAACATATCTCGAAGAGTGGATTAACGATGTCCTGTTGATGAAAGGAGAACAAGAGAATGATGAATATTATATGAAATTGTTTGGAATATACCAAAGTATAATGGAAGCTTACTGTTTATTGAAGAAAATTTTCCAAGTAACGGTATGTTTGCAATATTTTTTTACTAGAAGTTTTATTGAATAACAATAATACGTTTACGTCTAGGAAAGATAACACTACGCTTCTTTGGATTTGCTGGGCACAATGTGCCATGAACACAATTTCGAAGTATCACTACATCTGGGGGCACGGCAGTGTCCCTGCCAAGTCGAGCAAAAACAAGCGGCACCGCAGTACCATCCTTTTCTCGAAGCAGTTCAGGCCATTTTTGACCCCCTTTTTTTTAATTTTTTATTTGTGGGAAATCATCAAATGACGTCTCCCGCTCTGGGTGGAGCGGGAGGGCGTGTGAGACTCTTACTGACTAAAACCCACCCGTGTTCCTTCTTTTGCCTGTGCAATGCCAGGGGGCCACGGTATCCCTTTCGGACTTTCCCGCAACCCCGGCAGGCAATGGTCTCATCGGACCCCTTCACTCGCTGACACTCTTTGAGGCGCGCGTGGAACACAACGCGCCGTCGACCCGGGCTTGGTCCTTGCCGGACGGCGAGCTACCCATTGCTCACCGTTCGCAAGCCCGCGCCTACGGTGGCCGGGAATCAGCTATGGATTCCCGACGCCCAGGGCGTCTTCTCCTGCGGCGGCTAGGGGCGTGAGGGCGCGATTTTTGCCTCTCCCTCACGCGCTCCCCCTCCTCCTTTGCGAGCATTACTGCTTCACAGAAGGAGGTGACGGCCTCCCATGCCCTCTCGCTCCGTACCATGGCCTGGACCAGGGCCGGACGCGAGAGATCCCCGCCACCGATCGCCTCCACGAGGACACGGCGGTGCTCTGCCCTAGCCGGGCATACCTCCACCGTATGCTCCACCGTGTCCTCCGGACGATCCACGCAGTGATGTCACCCGGGCGTTTCCTCCCGCCTTAACCGAAACAGGTACCTCCCGAAACAGCCGTGTCCGGTGAGGACCTGCGTCAGGCGGAAGGTGAGGACGCCGTGGCGTCTCTCCAGCCACTCCTCAAAGAGGGGACTTATCGCCGCAATAGTGGCGTGCCCAGCACTGGGTTGCGACAATCGCACTCTCCATGACGCCATGAGATCCCGTCGGAGCTCTGTCCGCTATGCCACGATTTCTCGTGGCATCGGAGTCAAGCCCCGGCGTTTCGCCTCCTCGCGCCACTCCCAAATATGCGCGAGAACTTTTGCCTCCAGATCCCATGGCGGCAATCCGGCAAGGAGGCTCGCCGCCTCACCGGAGACCATGCGGTATCCCCGGACCAGCCGGGTGGCCATGACCCTCTGGGATGCGTTCAACCGGCGGGCAGGCCGCCGCCTCAACGAACGCGCCCACACCGGTGTTCCGTACAGGGCCATGGACCGCACGATCCCCGCGTATAGCCTCCGGCAGGAGGCGTTTGGCCCCCTGGATTGGGCAGGAGCCGCTTCAAGGCAGCCCCGGCCCGGTCCAGTCTGGGAGCCAAACGTCGGAAATGCTCCACGAAGTTCCACCGACTGTCGAGGACGAGTCCCAAGTACTTCATCGTCGACTCGACGCCGATGTGAACCCTTCCTATCGTTATTTGGGAACCCGACGGTGGCGCATTCCGAGGACCATGACTTTTGCAAGGCCACCTCGAGTCGCAACTGCCGGATACTGGCCACGATTGTCGCAACCCCGTGTGTCGCTAGTTCGACCGCCGCCTGGTGCGACCTCCCCTGCGCCAGGACCAACGTGTCGTCAGCGTAACAAACGACGCTGACGCCATTGGGGAGGTCGGCGCGCAGCACCCAGTCGTATCCGATGTCCCACAGATGCGGCCCCAGGACCGATCCCTGTGGGACACCGCACGACATCACTCGCCGGTTCCACTCTCCCTGGTGACCGGGGTAGATGATGGCCCTGTCTGCCAGATAGGCCTCGACCACACGACAGAGGTAGGTCGGCATCCGGTGATACCGGAGTGCCTCCCTGATGCAACTCCAGGGCAGGGTATTGAAGGCATCGGCGATGTCTAGAGACACCGCCAAGACGACCCCACCCCGAGCCACCGCATCCCCCGTCGTGAGGGCTCGCACGCGCAGGATGGCGTCCACCGTGGAGCGCCCCCTGCGGAAACCGAACTGGCTCTCCGCCAAATCCGGCCCCACCCGCACCAGCCGCCCGACGAGGCGGTCTGCAATGACTCTTTCAAAGAGCTTGCCTACCTCGTCGAGCAGCACTATGGGCTGGTAAGCGGACGGAGAGTCCGCAGGGCGCCCCGGCTTCTTGATGAGGACCAGTTTCCCCGTCTTCCAACGAAGACTGGAACTGGCCCTTCTCTAAGCATGCGCTTAGGAGCCCCCTTAGTCGAGGCCCGAGAGCCTCTGAGGCCAGGACCCAGGCTTTCCCAGGTAAGCCGTCGGGTCCTAGGGCGGTATTTCTGGCATTCAGCCTACGTACCGCCACCCTTATCTCTACCTCGGTCACCTCCAGAGCATCGTCGTCGTCGTCGGCGGTGTGGTCCGCATCGGGCACCGCAGTAGGCGGAGCCATGGGCGTGTTCCCCTCTCGAAGGGAACAGAGCGCTCACCACGTCCCCCACATTTTTGACCCCCTGTAACGTTCGTTGTGGATAAAACTAGAAGCCTGAATTTTGTAGTAACCAAGCAGACATTGTATAAAAATGGTATATATTAAATTGTATTCAATTTGAACCAGTAGTTTTAAGAATATAACTAATCAGAGTTTGTTAATTTTGTCACTCACTGACTGACCAATCATCAAAACTCTAAGGCACTTCTAGCAGACAAGAGAGCTTCAAATTTAGAATACAATTAGTGTTTAGTGTATAAATCAAGGAAAAACTAAAATATTTTGCAATTTCGGTACAGTTTTTTGGGTATGCCCTCGTAAAAACATTGTATAGGATAATTCACATAATCAAAAGCCTTAGATCCATATAGATAGCACATAAAGGATTTCTGTTATCTATATTTGACAAAATAGGGAGAAGCAGGTCATGTATAGCCATGTTTTCTGCTTACGAAATCCCTTTTGTTCATTTACTAATATGTTTGATTTCTCAAGGTAGTACAGGGACTTATAAAAGACTTTTTCAAATATCTTTGAAAATACGGGTAATAACGGAATAGGCCTATAATTTGACATAGTTTGTCTATCATTTTTTTTGTGCAATAGTACAATTATTGACGTTTTTAATTTCTCAGGGAAGATTCCGCTAGAAATACTCATATTAATTATGTGACTGAGATGTGGAGCTATGTAATGAGACACTTCTTTGATAACTTTAGTGCATACTCCATCATAACAAACACTATTTGTATATCGAAGTGAGGAAATATGATTATTTATGTCTTGAGGTATGATCGGCTCCATAAATAAAGAGTTTAAGTTAAGTAGTTTGAAGTATTTAAGGGTACGTTAATTTCTGGTATAGTTTTATTTTTTGGTTCGGTAACTTGATTCTTGATTCGGTAACTTGTTCGAAAACCTGAGCTATATTTAATGGGTTCATGATTTTCTGTGTCCATGTTTCAATTTGTGTTATTGGTTCTTTAGGGAAGTAGGTTTTACAATTATTAATTATGGTCCATGCCACTTTAGATTTATTTTTGGACGTTTTAATGAAGTATTTATTTCGTGATGCTTATGTTAACGTTATAACTTTTTTAAACCTTGCAGAATATGTTTAAAACGATTGTTTATTCTTTGGGGAAGGATTTGTTTTATACTGCCATAGCAAGTTCCGTTTCTTTTTGCTACATTTCCTTATCCCGTTCGTGATCCATTTTGCTTTCTTAGTAATCGATTTTGTTATTATTTCATAGGGAAAGCAAAGATCGTAAAAATATCTGAATAAGTCAAGAAAATGGTCGTGGGCCTCATTGACGTCACTAGTCGTATATATGTCTGAAAAAGTGAGACTTTTAATGCAATTTCTTTATTTCTTTACATTATCTTTACAATAATTCCTTCTTTTTATATTCCAACGCTTTAAGACACATGTCTTCTTAGGGTGTGTAATGTTTGGTATAATAACAGATAGTCTAATTTCATTTGACATAACTTTCATATTATGATATAATTTTCATATGCTATAAAAACATTTAACCTAATTTCATATGATCTAATGTTATATTTGATATAATTTTTATTTACTCTAATTTCATTTAGTATAACGTTTATTTCATATAATTTTCAAATTGTATAATGCTCTTTTTATATAATATTCTTTTGACCTAACTTTCATATTAACTAATTTTTTAAGGTAACGCATCGTTCTTGAGAAAAACAATTTATATTGTAACCTAAATTCAAAACAATAAAGTTGCTTCTGCATCGTCTCCGGCGCTGCGGGAAGTGCAACCCCTTCGCCCTTACGTAACACAGGATAGGCACCCATGCTTCGTTACAGCGGGCGGGGGTTGCTCTCCCTCCGCGTCTCCGGTTTTTATATACACTCTAGGGGTAGGAGCCAAAAGACTACGTAAAGTCGGAGTGGCCCGATTCGGTTTTGGAGCAGATTCAACCTATTAACTACAAGCCGGTGTATAATTATGTTGTCGCCATATCGGAGATACGATACGATAGTGAACGGCGTAAATCTAATCAGTTTTTGAAAAAATAAAAGTAGACATTTCCAAATTATATTAAACGTTACTTATAGATTTTGAATATTATTATAGCAACTGAATATTATATTAATTGAATATTATTTCAAATGTGCATTATATAAACTGTTCATTATACCATATGAAATTAGGTAAAATGAAATTATATCAATAATTCACTATATCATTTGATCGTTATATTAAAAAAAAAACTAAATTAAATTAGGTCTTGTGATCATTAGAACTTTTGTTATTATATCAAACGTTACACACCCGTCTTCTTAACAGCACATTTCAAAAGTTGCGCGGTATGATCCAACAGACACAATTCTATAATTTCTCCTTTACATCCTTTTACATTATGTGATATATTGTCCAAACAGTTCCCACTGCTTAACCTAGTGGGTTGAGAATTTAACAATGTATTTTCGAAGTCTAGGGTTTGTTTATTTCTTTTCAATAAGTTGATATTAAAATCCCCACATAAGACAATATTTTTTTTATCCAATTTTAAACACAGCAAATGCATAATATTATTTAAATTGTAGAAAAATGTATCCCAATTAGATTGGAGTACTCTATACAATACTTTATACAACATACAATAATAATGTTGTGTTCTGTCAATTCTATCGCGCAGCATTCAATTACGTTGATTACCGAATATTTCCCTAAGTTTAACACTTATACTTGTGACCGACCCTGGTTAAAATGCACGCGCCACCTCTTCTATTATCTCTGGAGAAACTTGTTGCTAGGCTGTAGTTTGGTATATTTAGAAGTCTTTCCTGTTCAGGTGTCATAAAATGTTCGGTAATTCGGTAGTATCGATCTGTTTTTTACTATTTTGTAGTTCTTCCAAATACACAGTAAGCGTATCGCTTTTACTCAGGAGTCCAGCAATATTTTGATAAAGGATGTGTATAATGTTATAAACGAAAAAAGTTGGGGGTTTCTTTCAGGCTTGAATTGTGTACGTCACCAATCATCGTACATAATATAACCGTCTATAACCGTCGTTATACTCTCGTCATATTCTTGTCTGTTGTTATTATTCGTCTGTCTGCTTGTCTGACAGTATAAGTCTAAATCAATCTTTATGTTACTCATAATATTGTTACATATATTTTTGATTCCGTATTTATTGATTCTGCCCGTAGTGTAAGAAAACATCTTATGTGTTAGATCACGATTGCTGTTGGTTTTGGTTGTCTAGGTAAAGAAGGTTGTTGAACATCTCAACTTTGAAGTTATATACAATGTGGATCTGGACTTACGACATTAAATTAAAACGAGCACAGTACTAGTCCATAGAAACATTTTAAAATACGAAGATTAGTTAATGGAAAATTGAAAAATTGCAATTTTCAAACAAAATAAATAGCAGAATCGACTGCATAAAAAGTAAACACGCTTTATCTACGAAAAGTCACTAACCTGTTGCGCGGCCCGATGCGGGTCGCGGCTGGGGGCGGCGCCTGCGCTGCGGTGCGGGGCGTAGGTGGACGTGGGTAGGTAGTTTAGTCGGAGAACAACAAATTAGCGGCATAAACTCACTAAGTTGCGCGTTGTTAATTAAAAGATCACTGGTTGAATAATTAATCACATAATATCACATCACAATCAGAATTTACATCAATAGTCAAATTTATAAATTTTCAAGGTTTCCACCGTTGTTCATTATGCACAAGCGACATCGATACCTAATTAACTAACTAATATTAAACTAACACTGAACAATAAGTCACACTAAATCGTCTTTAATCACAAATAACAACTAAATTTTTTCGCAAAATCACAACAATGCGCGCGCGGCTCGTCTCGTGATAAAATAAGTAGCCGTGTGCGCTCCTCAAAGGGCGCCGCTGCACTGACTGTGACCGAGTCCCGAGATTGCCGAAAAAATTCCGCTCACACACACACTCGCAATTGTCTATGCACCACTAATGCATAATTTGCGTAAGTAATATTTCTTTTTCTTTCTAATTGTAGTATTATTTTGTGGGACTGGGCGGGGCGCGTCAGAGTGGAATCATATGACACCTTTCTCTGTCTCTCAAGCATATTGAGACGTAGAGGATAGAATCGTACGTTTTGCACAGGTTCTTGACCTTACAATGTTTACCTATTATTACGGACTCAGGTCTACATCATGTTGAAAAATAAGAAAATGAAAAATAATTTCCTGTGGCTAAAGTATTCATTGGATTTGATTGATTTTTTGTATACGGGTAAAGAACATGACACTTTTTATGTGGTTTTGAGGAATGTCAAGCGTCCTGCTCCACATTGTATAAGTGATCCTGTCTTATACGTAGGAAGACAAATTACTACGTTGGTGTGCGTAACTTTTCGAAGCGACTCATTTAGTAAGTTTATTAAGTTTATGTAGTTGTTTTCATTTGTAATAATATGATTTTCTCCAATAAAAATTAGGCGGTAGTCGTTTAGGGTAAATCCCTTCAATCTTTCTTCGATGCCGCTTAATAATTGTTTTATGGTACTGTTAGGAATTATGTAGTGACAGTAGTCGCAGTATTCGAAGAAAACTTCCTCTATGGAGGACAAGGATCCGTTGTATTTGTTACTACTTAAGATATACAATTTATTATTTTCATTAGGTTTCGATATCACAGTTTTCAGTGTTGCGGAATTAATCGATGTTACAGAAGCAGGCAATCTTTTATCTTTGTGTGGTGTCTGCTTACGACTATTAGTAGTCTGAGTTCCTTTGTTTTGTTTGTTGGTTGCGCAGACTGGTAGAATGATTGGTGGTTCACGTTTATTGGTTAGGTCATTTGATGAATTAACTTGGCGTGATGCCTTACTTATGAGTGTTGGTGTTGTACTCTTTTTCTCAGGCGTTGAGCATATTCTCTTGTAGGTGTTAACAGTTGAATTCATATTTGAGGCTTTGATAATTATTATTATCATCATAATCATTGGCAGGCTTAATCTTGATCTTTGTTCCACCCACTGCTGAGTAAGTTGAAAATTCTGTACCCTCAGTGAAAAGTTGTACAAGTCAGAAATGTTCGTTTTGAGAAATAGGATACTATTTCGATAATTACTGTTTTCGTTTTAAAGAAAACTGCATTTTTTAAACGGCTACGTTTTTTTTATAACTCAATTGGAAATTGTTATTATTATATGCTTTTATTGTGTTCAAAAATAATAAGTCTGAGATAATTAAAAAAAGAAAAAAAAGATTTTTTTAATTATAATATTATGCGTATTACATATACACATAATACTATTATGCCAGTATTATAGTGCCAGTATCATAATTTTATAATTTAAATTATATCATTTAACATATTATAACATGCACTGGTGTTGAATGTAACAAGTATTTTTTAAACATCTTTTTGATAGCAATAGAGTTATAAATAATAAAAACACTAGAACTTAATTGTTTAGAAAACGTCAAGATTTAATTGGTACCGTGTTTTTGTAGTACGCTGTGATAAACTCAAACTTATATCAATTTACAGATGAAGTTTATATCGATTTATCTTTAATTATATCAAATGAATTACAAAACTTTCAAGGTGTAAAGTAATATAAGTTTAATTTTATTTCTATTGTAGGGGCCTCGAAACATGTACTCACACTATTGGGGTCTATTTCATTTAAAAAGCAAGTGAATAAAAGTGTAAATATGTACTACTTTAAGTATATTTTTATTATTTTTAACAGACATATCAGTGTTTTCCTTAAATCAATAACAGTGTAATTAAATCAGTCTATATCAACAAAAACAACGAGCCGTCTATGAAAAAAGACACTGAAAACTAAGTTCCATAAAAGTTAATAACTACTTATGTCCTTAAGTTGTTTAATACAATTCAAATTCATTTAATTCGTGAACACAGCGTACATATTATAGCAGGTGTGTAAACATAAGATCCGATACTGGTGTGTATACATAAGATCCGAGTTTTGTCCCACAAAAAGGCACACAAAATATTAAAGGTTATTTTTTTCAAACAAATACATTTTATAAAATCAAAATTCGGTACAATCAAAACTATCAAATTAAATAAAGTAAAAAGAACCCAAAAATACAAAATTAAAAAATTAAAATTGTGTCACTAATTCATTAATACATCAATAATCAAAATGAACAAAATTATTTAGTATGTCACATATAAGGTTCACTAAAGTTTCACCAAAACTCCACTGACAAATTTTCATTTTACAACCAACGGCAACGTTTCGTATACTATTTATTTTGAAAATAACTAATTCCTCAAATGTATTATTTTATAAACACTCGTTTTACAAACATTTATGTGGCAAACAATTATTTTTACAAATGCATCAGATGATATTTAATCATTACACCGATTATTAAAATACCGATTAATACAATTCCGAAATAAAAACGCCTTATAAAACTGAATAGCAAGATAAAATTAGATATAACATAATAATAATGAAAATAAAAGTTATAAAACTAAAACTAACTTAACTAAAACTATTGAAAAATTAAAATATAGCGTCGAAAAATTCATCCGCATCGCTGTCGACTGGTAATGTACCCAAGAGACTGGCCGCATTGCCACGTTGTATGGCAATGCTTAGCCTCTGCCCAAGGTAAAAACCAGCCCTTGGGTCACGGGAAGTGTCAAATAGCCGTTTTGAAATATCATTGAAGAGGCCGTGAGCACTCGGACCCCACGGCCCGAGGGTTTCAACCCCAAACGGCTCGAAAATATAATTACCTGTAAGGTTATTATACTTACGCCGCTTGAGGTTTTCTGCAGCCGCAGCAGCAGCACCAGCACAGCACGCCGAGCCAGGAAGATGGGATGGCGCAAGAGTGTCGACACAGGTTGCATCCCACACTAAAGGCCTACCCTGCCTACCTTCCATGGAGATAAAGACATGCCGTCCGGTCTCTTGCCATCGTCGCGTGCCAAGCCATTGGGTTCTAATAAAGCTGGAACGCCGGCGGTGACAAGAGCTCGTCGGATGATGTCGTGCCATGCTAAGCGACCCGCACTTCGGCTGCAAGACAGGCCATGATGTCCGAGACTGTTGACAACTTCGCCACAGTGACAGCGATGAGGAGAACAACAAGGAGCTCCTAATCGTAGGGAAGCAGCGAGGCGGAAGGTAGTGTCGTCGAGCAAAGTGCCTATGTTCGACGACGGTAGTGCATGAAGCCACAGACCCGATTCCCACTTACCCACAGCTAGCAGGCGCGCACGCTCCGCAGTAGTAGCAGACGTGTTAAGTAAATTGTTCTGTACTACTCTGCAGAGCGGCTCATCCCATCGTCTTTGGGAAGATGGATAATCGGGTAGATCTGAGTTCGGGCAAGCGAGTCTCCAGGCGTCCATAGCCTCAGTGAAGCACGGCACATCAAAATCAATCAGTGTGGAGGTTAGAATTTTCCTGATTAATTTCTCAGTGCCGTGGACCGAGGATATGAAAGCCGGTAAACTAATACTAGAAATTTTACGGACGCCGAGGCCTCCCATACGAATGGGAAGAGTAGCAACATAAATAAACACACAAGTGCAAGCAGACATGCAGCATGCAAGCAAGCATGCAACATGCAAGCAGGCATGCAACATGCAAGCAGGCATGCAACATGCAAGCATGCATGCAACATGCAAGCAGGCATGCAACATGCAAGCAGGCATGCAGCATGCAATCAGACAAGCAGCAAGCAAGCAGGCATGCAACATGCAGCAAGCATTGTTTCTGTCACAGCTCCGCCGCTGCGGGGTTTGGGCGGCCCCACGCGAGCTTATCGTCGCAGATGGTTTTAACGCTCACCACCACAGCCTCCCCCCTCCGCGCCTACGTGATTTTAAATTACACTCTAGGGGTCTACCCCTCTCTGCCCCTCTCTAGCAGACAAGACTGCGTGGAGTCGGATTTACAGCGATTCGTTTTTGTCACAAAATTTTGTAGCACAACATGTTGACTTTTAGTTTATTCGAAGTATTGAAAATCAGAATGTCGTTTTTCGGACCGAGAATCCTTCGAGCATTTGATTTTTCGAACGTATGAAAATCGGAAAACTAGCAAATCGCATTTACGACTTTTGGTTAAATAAAATACGTGATTTTGAAAAAACAATGAATTGTTTGTCAATTCTTGGTAAACTTGTTGTTGTAGAATGATGAAATGACAAATAATGTTTTTGCCAATCGTTGCTTGACAAGTAAAAATTTTTGAATTTATGTTTGGTGAACTGACTCCGAATTGTCACCCACATTATATTATATGTCATTTAAATATTCGTCAACAGAATAATACACCATGTTATTTAACAATTTCAACATTTTTTTTAAAATTCGTTAATACGTGAGATAACTTGTCCTGGTAACATAATATATGTATAGTTTTTGAGCCATTGCATGAAAGCAGTTGCTATAAATTTTTGTTTTTGTTGCAAACCCCTGCAATTTTTTTAAGCACCGTTTACTTTCTACAAATTTATATAAATTCAAGTTGTGGTTTCTAAAAAATATAGGCTTCATAAATATAGAGTGACGGTAAAGTTAATATTTTTGGATTATGAAAATGTGGATTGCATGATTATTTTTGTTTTATTTTACAAATCGCTCAGATACATTTTTTCTGTACTATAAGTACTTGAATCTTAGGGACATTTCCTTAGAATATGAGGCCATACCGCAGAGCCAAGGCGACGTAACCATGATAAGCTGCGAGTAAGGCGGTCTTATTCGCAATTTTACCCAACATATAAAGAGTATATGAAAATCTACTAAGCTATCCACAAAAACTTTCAATTTGAGTCCTCCATTTCATGTCATTGTCAATATGTAGTCCAAGAAATTTTGTAACACTAGCTTCAGGTATTTCATTCCCTCTATAAGTATAGTTTATTTGAAACTATGATTGTTATTTGTGTCTAATTTTAAAGTTCATAACTTTAGTTTTGGTTAGATTTAATTTAAGGTTATTAGCATTTAACCAGTCAATAATAGGAATAAGGCTATTGTTTACATGCATACTATTTCTTTTATAGTGCCAGTATCATAAATAACAGTGATGTCATCGGCAAATAGTGACATTTGATGTTCGACTACTTGGGGAAAGGCATTAATATAGCAAATAAAAAGTAAGGGTCCTAACACAGAACCCTGTGGCACACCACATGACTGCATTCTAGAGCTAGAGGAGTAAACTACCTCAGTTTTGGTCTTTATATTTACTTTATTAATTTGTGTCATTTGAGTTCTATTCTCCAAATAAGATTTTCTCAGATTAAGCACGTTACCTCTGATACTATATCTTTCGAGCTTAGTGAATAGGCTTTTATAGTCTACGAATTCACTAGTCATGGTCATAAACATCGCCATCACTGGTTTCCTGTTATCCATGTTATGATGTGTTTTATCTAAAAAGTTATAAATAGCCATATTAACGGTTCAATTTTTTCAAAAGCCCGTTTGTTCTTTCCAAATTTTTTTTTTCTAAATAGCTGTTCATGCTGTTATACCTTTTAATTTTTTTTGTTGAGAATTTTTATCAGTGAAACTGGCCTATAATTGGTTACTTTTGTTTTATCGTCTTTTTTGTGTAATGCCTTGAAATTGAAATCTTGAGCTTATCGGGAAAAGTGCCTTTCTGAATACTTTTATTTATTATGTCACTTAATATGGGTGCTATAATATGAGCAACTGATTTGACTACTCCGGTGTTAATATAATAACAATAGCATTAGGGTCACAACTTAGACGTTACTCGTTGACTTCAAATAATTATTTTTACCTGACACTAGATGAAACATAATAAATGTCTATTGGGCAGAGCCAGCTTGTGAAACTGAATACCGATGATGGCAGAATTGTATCCACCAAACCTGAACTATAGAGAGAGATCGAGAGTTTCTGTGGAGAGTTATACACGTCAATCAGTCACCCCGTTACGAATCTGGCAAATGAACCAAGAGCTAGATTGACCCGACACTATACCGAAGACATCCCGGACGCCAGCTTGTACGAGATTAGGATGACTCTGAAGCAACTTAAAAACAACAAGCCACCGGGTGATGACGGAATTACAGCCGAACTCCTGAAGGATGGTGGAAAACACCTTTTTTATGGCCCTCCAGAAGCTGTTCGATTCCATCATAGTCTAGTTTAATGTACATGTGTTTTAAATTTTTATATACTGTATGGACCATGTCTGAAATAAATGAATTATTATTATTATAGTCGAGACATGACATATATACGCTGCGGCAGGTTATACAGAAGACCGAAGAGTATAACCTGACTATTTGCTTAGTGTTTGTGTGTCAAGACTAAAATGTCTGTATGAAAACGCTACTATGTCAGTCTGACCCCAGACCTCGAAACCTATCTTTCTGCAGCGAGGTGTGAGACGGGGAGACGTTATTTCTCTGAAACTGTTAACCGCTGCACTGGAGGACGTTTTGAAGGTTCTGGACTGGAAAGAGCTAGGCATCAACATTAATGGCGAGTATATCACTAACCTTCGGTTTGCCGACGACATAGTTATCATGGCTGAGACTATGGACCACAGTACAATGCTCGGTGACCTCTGTAGAGGCTCCAAAAAAGTGGGTCCTAAAATGAACATCGATAAGACAAAAGTCTTGTCAAATGCCCACGAGTGTGTTTACCTAGGACAAACTGTCCAGCTTGGTAGGTCTTACTTCGAGAAAGAGGTCAATCGTCGAATCCGACTTAGCTAGGCTACGTTCGGGAAGCTACGTAATATCTTCGTGTCTATCGTAATAGCGCGCGCGCGCGTATACGTGAACGCGACGTGGCCTCACAGGCTCCCGGTTTTTATTTCCAAATTTGGTAAATTTTGATTTTAAGGATCTAAAAATGTGTGATAAGTGAACTATTAACTTTAATACATACATAGGAAGAGGAGTATAGTACTAATTAAGTGGTTTTGTCGAGCAACGAAACAAAATTGTTGTTGTGGGTAAACAGACAGTGAGTGTTCGCGCGCGAATCCGTAGCCGTACGGCAGCGCGACGTTGCCACTCCGGCTCTTGGTTTGTTTAGCAAATTTTTACTTGCAAAATGGAACTAATAACTTTAATGCATACCCAAACACAGTGGTCTCCCGGAACAATTTAGACATTATTATAGGAAGTTGAAGGAGTAATACCTACTATGATTTGCTTTGCGTGCTATAAGAAAATAGTTCTTGGAGAGCTGCTTAGATGTATTGGTTGCAAGACAGGATATCACTATAAATGTTTGAATATCACTTCAGCAGCATTCACAGAGAGGCAATGACATATGAAAAGTTCTTTTAAGTGCTACTCGTGCTCAAACATCACTCAGCGGGTTCGAGTAACTGATGATACCCCTGTACGCGGCACCCGCGCATTAGTGGGTGGGTCGGACGAGGAAGGAACTGATCTGCCGCATTTCGTGCAGTGTTCCACAGGGCTGGGTCGTAGGACCCCTCCTGTGGAACATCGGGTACGACTGGGTGCTGAGGGGCGAACTCCAGCCGGGTGTGGACCTGACGTGCTATGCGGATGACACGCTGGTCAAGGCCCGGGGGAGTTCGCACAGGGAGGCAGCGTTGCTGGCGACGGCTGCGGTCTCACAGGTGGTGGGCCGCATACGGTGCCTTGGCCTGGAGATGGCCCTCAACAAGTCGGAGGCCATGGGGTTTCATGGTCCCCGGCGCGCGCCGCCGCCTGGATCACACATAGTGGTCGGCGGGGTCCGGATCGCTGTCGAGTCTACCATGAAGTATCTGGGATTGGTGCTCGACAGCCGGTGGGACTTTGGACCCACTTCCGGCGGCTGGAGCCCAAGTTGATGGGCGCGGTTGGGGCGCTGTCAACGCTGCTTCCTAATCTGGGGGGCCCGACTCTACGTGGGGATCGTGCGATCGATGGCCCTGTATGGGGCCCCGATCTGGGCGGCTGACCTGACGGCCAGTAGCATCGCAGCTCTGTGGAGACCGCAGCGAGCAATGGCCGCCAGAGTAATCAGGGGGTATCGCACGATCTCCTACGAGGCAGCTTGCGCACTGGCCGGATCCCCGCCCTGGGACCTGGATGCGAAAGTACTCGCGTCATTGCATCTGTGGCGCGAGGAGCTGTGGTAGTGAGGTGAGCGACCGATGCAACGGCAAATGGAGCAACGTCGGTCGCAGCTTCGCGAGGTCCTGGTGGCGGAATGACGGGACAGGATCTCACGCCCTACCGCCTCAACACAATTGAGGAGGTCCGGCCGGTGCTCGACACTTGGCTCGGGAGGAGGCACGACTCCCTGTCGTTTCGGGTGACGCAGGTACTCTCGGGGCATTGTTGCTTCGGGAAGTACCTGTGTCGCATAAACAGGTAGCCGGACGCCCGGTGTCACCACTGCGTCAACTGTCGGGAGGACACGGCACGGCATACGCTGGCAGAGTGTGCCGCTTGGGAGGAGCCGCGCCGTGCCCTCGTCTTGGAGTAGGCAGTGACCTGCTGCCAGCCGTCGTGAATTCCATGGCCGGCAGCGAAGAGTCCTGGGACGCGGTGGTTTCCTTCTGCGAGACAGTCATCTCGCAGAAGGAGGCTGCGGAAAGGGTGAGAGAGATCACCATCCTCTCATCCTGCCCGTAGCAGGCGCACTGGGCACCGGAGGAGGGCGGACGACGCTCTCTTCCAGCCCCGCTAAATGGGTACAGGGGTGACGGACTCGGGGACGTCCCCCCGTACATCGGAACCGAGGCGGTGGTGCGTAGTGTTCCACGCGCGCCCCTCTAAGACGTCGCTAAGACGTCGCGGGGGGAGTCAAACACCACACTCCCCCCCTCGAACGAAATGAGGGGAGGCCCACCGGGGTGGTTTTTAGTCAGTACGAGTCTGACAGACATCTCCACCCGCCCCAGGGCGGAGGACATCCATGAGGATTTTCCATCCCGAGACCAAAAAAAAGGAGGGTGTTTGTGATAAATTAAACAAAGATTTCTTGATGAAAAATAGGTTTACTTAAGGCTGCAGTCTCGCAAAATGCACTCGCGGCGAATTATTTGCGTAACTTTGTATTTTTATTTTTAACAAAATAATGAAATAACATGAAATATTTTTATTGCACATAAATAACCATAATATAAGTAATAGCTAGTTATTTTTTGTAAGTTCATCTAGGTGGATTATGTTAGGTAAATCAAGCATTAAATACAGCTCTTTCGCGCCCAACATCACTTCGAGTTCTGTTTGCGCGCTTAGTTTATAGCAATGAAGAATTAATTTACAAATCTGTTCAGCGCTTAATTAACTCAATATTCTCGTCTTCAAAATGCGTTGATTAGTTTTTTCTAATTATGTTTCATTTTCTTAATTCAGAGGTCACAATTTCATCAAAATTCTCTGTTTTTAGCTCCTAATAAACGGTTTGTTACATAATAACTATGCATCTTATGTATGTAATAATTAGATTATTTTAAAGCCAAGAGTTTATTTAGCAACTACTAAAAAAATTGCACCTAAATCACACATTACACTAACAATAATAATCATCTTAAAAGACCTCCAAAAAACGAGTTTAAAAACAAGAATTGAGAGAGAAATTCTGTTTTTTTTTAGAGGTATTTTGAGATTATTATTATTGTTAGTGTAATGTGTGATTTAGGTGCAATTTTTTTAGTAGTTGCTAAATAAACTCTTGGCTTTAAAATAATCTAATTATTACATACATAAGATGCATAGTTATTATGTAACAAACCGTTTATTAGGAGCTAAAAACAGAGAATTTTGATGAAATTGTGACCTCTGAATTAAGAAAATGAAACATAATTAGAAAAAACTAATCAACGCATTTTGAAGACGAGAATATTGAGTTAATTAAGCGCTGAACAGATTTGTAAATTAATTCTTCATTGCTATAAACTAAGCGCGCAAACAGAACTCGAAGTGATGTTGGGCGCGAAAGAGCTGTATTTAATGCTTGATTTACCTAACATAATCCACCTAGATGAACTTACAAAAAATAACTAGCTATTACTTATATTATGGTTATTTATGTGCAATAAAAATATTTCATGTTATTTCATTATTTTGTTAAAAATAAAAATACAAAGTTACGCAAATAATTCGCCGCGAGTGCATTTTGCGAGACTGCAGCCTTAAGGTTTTACAATTTTTAATAATTTTTTATAGTAATGAACGGAGAATTTTTGCAAGATGAAGATTGAACGAAATGTAGGAATGAATATGTGAATGAACGTTAAATCGAATGAGACTGGAGCGAATGTGTCCTAGACATCCTCGGGGGCCTTGAAAGTTATAGATGAAGCTTTCAAGATCAGTTGTCCGTGTTGTTAACTGGTGAACGTAGCAGACACAATCTGTTGATGGCTCTCCGTATGGTGCCTTGTGAGGTAGATACGTCGGCGACTCGTGGCACACCATCAGTGCCGGGAAACAGCTTCGAGACTCTTCCAAGGCGCCAGCATAGTGGAGGAGTCCTATCATCTTTGATTAGGACTAGATCGTCTATCTTTAATTCTTGGCACCGCACCTTCCACTTTGTGCGCTGCTGGAGCTCCGTGACGTACTCTGTCGACCACCGCTTCCAAAAGTGTTGGCGAGCTTGTTTCAATCGCTGAAAACGATCAAGACGGTTTGTGCTATAGTCCAGCAAGTACGGCGATGGTAAAGACGTCAGCGGCCTACCAATTATAAAGTGACTCGGGGTGAGTGGAGATAGGTCTTGAGGTGAAGGACTTAAAGGACATAAAGGTCGGCTATTAAGTATCGCCTCGATCTGAGCAAACAACGAACTCAGCTCCTCGAAAGTCAAGTGAATATTTTTAAGAACTCTGTATAAGTGAAATTTCGCAGACTTGACCCCGGCTTCCCAAAGACCTCCAAAGTGAGGAGCGTATGCTGGTGAGAAGCGGAATTCAATGCCTTCGCGAGATGCAGAGTCAATAATATAGTCGCCATTGGACTTAAGGAACGAATTTATTTCTTTTGCTGCGGCAACAAAATTTCTACCATTGTCGCAGTAGATGACCTTTGGTTTACCTCTGCGGGCTATAAATCTTTTTAGTGTCAGCACAAATGCATCCATCGTCAAGTCACTGACTAACTCTAAATGAACGCATTTGTACCGAAAGCAAATAAAAATACACAGATAGCTTTTGGTTATTTTACAGCCTCGTCCCTTGCGGTCCGTAATAAGAAATGGACCGGCAAAGTCGGCACCTATCGTGGAGAAAGGAAAGTCAGCTTCTACGCGATCTGCAGGTAAGTCTCCCATAATATTATTCATAGTACGAGCATTGAAACGACGACAGGTAACGCACTCGCGCGCTGCACGTCTAGCTAGAGCCCTGCCTCCTACAGGCCAATAGTGTTCCCTTATAGATGCTAGGAGATGCTGAGGACTGGCGTGCAACAGGCGTAGATGCTCCTGTTTGAATATTAACTTTGTTAAATAATGACTGGAATGCAACAAGATAGGATGACGTTTGTCATAATGGTAAGTAGATGAATCGATGCGCCCTCCGACTCTAAGAATCCCATTTTCATCAAAAAATGGATTAAGAGACGAAAGAGCGGCTTTAGAATTTAAAGATTTACCCTTTTGTAGTAGTCCTAATTCTATAGGAAAGGAATCTTTCTGGGCTAACTTTATAGAAACGTTCCGAGCGTTTTCTAACTCGGAAACTTGAAGTGGACCTCGTAATCTGTCCAACCTTTTATGTGACCTACAATTGTTGGCGAACCTTAAAACTGTAGCTAGAACCCGAATGAGAGTAGTTAAATTAGAATATTTTGCTAAATCCACAGACAAATCTGGCATGAAAGATGCCTCCTCCCCCCCTAAAGTATGGAGGGTAGCTCTGGCAATTCTATTGAGTCTGCAGTATAGGCGGGCCAGGAATCCTCGGATTCTAAAAGGAACGATGGACCATTCCACCATATAGAGAGATCCACTTGGTCTGGATCGACACCACGCGAGACTAAATCAGCCGGGTTGATAGAAGTGGGAACATAACGCCAGTCTGTGGGATTTGACAGCTCATTTATAGCAGCTACTCTGTGGGCAACAAATGTTTTAGTTTTATTAGAGTTGAGCCAACCTAATACTACTTTAGCATCTGTCCAATACACCTGACGTTCAATAGGGCAACGTAATGCGGCTAAAACGGTAGCAGTTAATTGAGCTCCTAATAGGGCAGCGCAGAGTTCGAGCCGTGGTATTGTCGTGGGTTTAATAGGTGCAACCCGTAATTTTGCACATACCAGGCTAACTTGAGTAGCGCCGCTAGTAGAAACAGACCTCAAATATATACAGCTGCCGTAGGCACGCTGCGAAGCGTCACAAAAACAATGTATTTGTACAGAGGAAGCATTTTCAATTAAAATGTATCTAGGTATCCTTAACGAAGACAAACATGAAGATTTATTAGAAAAATTTAACCAGGAAGACCTTATTTCTGGAGGAACAGGTTCATCCCAATCAATTTTGTGACTCCATAATTCTTGTAGTAGTATTTTAGGTTTAATTGTGAAGATAGACAGAAGACCAAGAGGATCAAATATTTTAAATGTTGAGGAGAGTATAGATCTCTTCGTGACATTTTCAGAAGTCGAAACATCATGCTGAAAGTGAAGTTCATCCGAAGACGGCGTCCAACCTATACCCAGCGTACTAGTCGTATTACTAATCATGAGATTACCACTTTCCAGGTTAACTGAGTCTGCGAGTAACTCAGGTAAGTTTGAACGATATTTACGCAGATGAAAACATCCTTTTGCTAACTCAGAAGAGACTGAAAGACGGATATGACGTAACTCCTCATCACTGCTTGCACCGGTAAGTAGATCATCACAATATAAATCATTTTGTATTATTGTTTTGATCTTCTGATCTGAACACTCTTCACCTATCTGCCAAAGAGAACGAGTAGTGAGAAAAGAGGCACTAGCAAACCCGTAAGTAACAGTATTTAAACGAAGTGTCCTTAAAGGCTTATCTTCACTATCACGCCACAGTATCAGTTGAAGATTGCGATCAGATTCTTTGAGAAGCACGGAGCGAAACATTTTCTCTATGTCTCCTGTTAAAACATACTTATGCTGTCGAAAACGAACTAATATATTAAATAATGGTTCTTGCACTACTGGTCCCACCATTTGTAAGTCGTTAACAGAAACACCAGAAGAAGTACGAGCCGAGGCGTCAAACACAACGCGTAACTTAGTCGACTCGCTTTGTTCCCGTATCACGGGGTGGTGTGGCAAGAAGTAGGCATTTAACGGTCTAGGCTCCGGGGATTCAGATAGGTGACCTAATGCTTGGTATTCGTTTATGAATTGACAGTATTGTTGTTTTAATTCTGGTTGTTTTCGGAAACGACCCTCTAAATTAAAAAACCTCTTTTTGGCTAGATTATAGGAATTGCCTAAACAATCTATGCTATCACGAAGTGGCAACCCTACACAAAATTGACCATTACTAGTGCGAGTAGTGTTTGTGAGATAATGTTGCTCACACAATTTTTCTTCACTACTCGGGGGCTTTTTTTGAGGAAAATTTTCAAGGTCCCAGAATCTAGACAACTCGTCATGTATATTACTAGAAGTGTCATCATTTGAGACCAAATTGCACATGACTGAGTTAACTTTGTTTTTATCAAAACAAGGCAATGATCCCGTAACGAGCCATCCTAATTTTGACGCCTGAAGCTTAGGATAACCATGACCTAACGAATGCTGCTGGGCACTTATGATGTCCCAGAATAAGTCAGCACCGATCAAAATATTTACTGGGGATGGTTCATTTAAAGTGGGATCTGCTAACTGAAATCCATGAATATTTAATTTTTGTAAATCAATATATGATTTAGGTAAGTTGCCGGTAATTTGAGGCAAAACTAAACATGAAACTGTTACATTAAAAGAACTTGTTTCAGAATGAATGCGTAGAATACAGCGTTCTGTGTTAATATTTAACTTAGTGTTACCAATGCCTACTATGGTAGTGTCTGATGGCTGAGGAATCAGGTTTAGATGGCACTTTACGGCCTGTGTGATAATTGTCGACTGACTCCCGCTGTCGAGCAACGCTCGCACTATCATAGTCTCGTTGGTGGCTGGGTTGGTAACCTTTACTCGAGCCGTACACAAAAGTACTTCAGAGGAGCACATTGAGGACATAGTGACCGAATTAACTGAATTAGAATTTTCAGTTTCATCTGATTTATGAAGAAGAGAATTATGTCGTAATTTGCAATGACGACATGTAGCTGACAGACGACAACGTTTAGCTATGTGACCAGATCTTAAACAATTCTCACATTATTTGTTAGAAACAATAAAGGCTAACCTATCCTCTAATGAGCTCGACTTAAAAGAAGGACACTCATACATGCGATGACTATTCCTACAGAACAAACATTCCGGTGTTTTAGAAGTAGAAGTGTTGCCTTCGTTTGGTACAGCCACTAAAGACTTGGTACTATTATTTTTGTTTTGATTACCAGAGAATTGTTTTTGTTCACTGTCTTGATTATCATGTTTATGACGATAAACGGTCTCCAATACATCAGCGCGACATTTAAGGAAACTGAAGAAATCATTAAGTGAAGGTATGTCACTCAAACTATTTCTATGTTCTTCCCACTTGAAATATGTACTACTATTTAATTTACCTGCAATAATATATATAAGTAAAACATCCCATTTGTCAGTAGGCAGCCCGAGTGAATTAAGGGCCCGTAAGTTTATAGTGACGTGGTCAATAACATATCTTAAAGACTTGTCATTTTCTTGAACGGAATTAATGTTGAACAAAGACTTAAGATGATTATTTATCAATTGACGCTTATTGTCGTAACGTTCGCATAAAAGTTTCCATGCTTCGGAATAATTACTATGAGAGACTTCCAAATTAGCGATCACCCGAGTGGCTTCTCCGTTAAGATAAGATTGTAAATAGTGATATTTATGAATATTTTCGATCTTATCATTGTTGTGAACTAGCGAAACAAATGTTTCCATAGACTCCAACCACTTGAAATATGTACCGTCGAAGTTAGGAATCTTAATCACCGGTAATTTAAAACTTAACGCATTACAACTGTGATCGTTATGATGACACGTAGCCAAAGACGATTTATTTTGAGAATTATTCTCATTATCTTGAACCGTTGAATTTTTCTTAATTAAATTTTGAGCTAACGCGATACAATGGTAGAAATCGTTTTCTATTAAATCTCTGGTAACCAACTCGCTACTCTGACTATCTGCGTTGTTAATTTCTATCAGATTCTGCACCTCATCGAATTCAATAAACAATGCCTCAATTTTTGATAGCTTCAATGCGAGTTTACTTATTTCTATTTCTGAAATGGATTCTAATAAAACTAAACTATCGAGACATAATTTAAATTTCGTTACCCGTCCTCTAATAGAACCGCGTTTGCTTATTAGTTCCTTTAACTTTAAATTTTCGGACATTGTAATAAACTCGTAATGAGCTAACACAAACAGATGTTAATAGAGATAACGAAATAGGTATATAGCATACGATACGCTCCTCGCTTTGTTGATCAGCTGATGGGCGCGGCTCACGTAGGCTGCATACAATGGTGAGCTATGCAGGTGGGGCTACGCGCCGGCAGTCAAGTAACAGCGATGCGCAGGCGATGCCGTGTCCCTGGAATTAGATCAATTCTGTGCGTCTTAGTAAACTGATAACAACTAATTACTCGTATGATGAAACGACGACGGTTCGTAAGTTTACAGTTAAATCGAGAAATATTTAGTATGTAAGTGATATAAAGGTTGAATTGAGTGATAGAAGGGGTAAATAATCGATAATAGTGGAAAAGTTTTACAAAAATTGCCAGGTTTGAGTACGGGAAGAGAACTATTAAGTTTTAGTTACTTAAATGTGCATTATTTAAGGTGGTGATAATGATGTCTACAAATAGTGAAGTTAATTAGGCTAATTTGTGCTTTGCCTATCCTATTTAGATTTCTTTAGAAAATAATTATGGTTAGGCACAATAGACACAAATAGAAAGGTAGGAACTTCTTTTGACTTCGAGAATCTAAATCCGCTAAATGCACAGATTAGAGGATAACACAATAGGAAGGTATGTTAGTAAGATGGAACGAGCTCACTTTAAATAGGCAGGCAGCTAATCCCAGCAGTCCTTTTGTAGGCAGGAGCACGTAGATAGGTATATTAGTGATTCCTCTGACTCGTTGTAAGATCGATCGGAGTTCCGTTGTCCCAGTAGTTCCCTGAATGGCTTGACGAAGGTTGCTCGACCCAGGAAGAAGTAGGATGCCAGTCCACAAGCACGGTGATCTTGGATTCTCAACACGGCCTTCCGTTGGTACTGGTAGATTTCGTCCGGTGTCGACGATGTCCTTCAAGTGCCCTTGATACGGTACGGGAACAATGTGCGTGGATATTTAGCTTCGATCCGATGATTGTAGGTCCTGTCACGGTCGCCACTTTTGTTTGTGATAAATTAAACAAAGATTTCTTGATGAAAAATAGGTTTACTTAAGGTTTTACAATTTTTAATAATTTTTTATAGTAATGAACGGAGAATTTTTGCAAGATGAAGATTGAACGAAATGTAGGAATGAATATGTGAATGAACGTTAAATCGAATGAGACTGGAGCGAATGTGTCGTAGACAGAGGGAACTGATCTACCTTTAAGGAGGTTGCTATTACTACAACCGCATCAGTTAATATGGATATCATGCCCAGTATTATGGAAATGGTGAAAGGAGTTATAACTGAGAAGATCAACGCTATGGAAAAAAACCTTATTGAAGAAATTAAGAATACGGGAACGGCCTTGACTCTAGAAAATAGCAAATTAAGGCAAGAGTTGAGTGTAGCTAATAAAAAATGCTTAAGTTACGAAGTAGAAATTAATATTCTGAAAGTTGCGGAGAAAAAGGCTAGGCAAACTAAAGAAGAGAAGAAGCAGATTACTAATTCTCATCTTCAAAAAGCTGAAGTTCCACCTGCACCCGTAACAGAGGTATGATCTGGGGTAATCATTTTTGACAACGGTAACTCTAAACCGCTACCGCAGTCAAATATTAGCGACGCAAGTATGGCCAGTAATTCAGCGGTCTCGCCTGGGGAATCTATTTTTAAGGATAATACTATTTATAAGGATAATACTTGGATACAAGTAAAAGGAAGAAAAAAGAATAACCCTATATTAAGAGGCGGAAAAACATCGGTCGTAACTCTTAAGGCAGTCGAACGTAAAAAATACATTCATGTCTGGAGATTAGATAAAAGTATGACAGAAGAAAGTTTAAAGGATTAAAGTTATGTGACAGAAACTGCT
The DNA here is from genome assembly GCA_963853775.1 of Xanthia togata. Classification (NCBI taxonomy): domain Eukaryota; kingdom Metazoa; phylum Arthropoda; class Insecta; order Lepidoptera; family Noctuidae; genus Xanthia; species Xanthia togata. Next base: position 22,806,666 of record OY970799.1, on the reverse strand, counting down.
ACAATTGCTGCGGCGGTGAAAATGTATAATAAACTACCGGAAAAAATAAGAAAAATGTATAACTTAGAATTTAATCGAACTTTAAACAATTGGTTTTGTGACGGATGTTTTTATTCAATAGATGATTATTTAATTTTTTAACAGAAATGTATAACCTTAAAAAATTACGAACACTTTTTCAAATTATAATTCTTGACATTATTTTCTAATCCAATCAATAAATTGATGAACTGTCTTAACTGTGAGATACAATCTAATAAACTAAATTAATATATTTCGTAATGTAATATGCTTAATCAATATTAAATTTTATTATGACTATGATGTGTATGACTAAAATGATATTGATGTAATTTCATGATATTATTTATTTATTTATATACACACAAAACACTTAAACAGGACACAATATTAACATAAAAGAGCAAAAAGGTACTGCTTATTTCTTAAGAAATTTATTCCAGCAGACCTGCGAGAGGAAAGTAGGATTGGATATGTAGACACAGTGTGTAGAAAAGTCGAAACAAGAAAATTTAAATTAAAACTTAAAACAAAACTATTCTATATAAAATAAACGCGCGACGTTTCGCATGAGCTAGACGCATATCTTTTCGCTACTCGGAAAAAAAATTGTTTTAGAGTGAAATACATTGTTAAAAGTAGCAGAAATGAAGCTAAGGGAAGTTCCCAACCGGACCTGTGAAAGATGCATGATGATGATTTACAAAACATTACTAGCCGCAACTACAAACGGAAACAACCGCACGATGATTTATCAGAGCAATTTCAAAACTTCCAAGACCATATTTCAACATTGCTGACAAGTTTCACCAGTGAACAAAAGGAAATGAATGTATGTAATGAATGTAATAAGAGATGATGTTGCATCCATAAATAAACAGTTAAAAGACACTATGTCAACCACAAATAAATTAGTCCAGGAGCAAGAAATTCTAAAAACCGAAATAACAAACCTTAAAATTTCCAACAATACTACCGCTGAGAAGATAAATACACTTCAGACTGACGTTGATCAGCTGAAAATTACCTCAAAGACTGCGATTGCTAACATTACTCCTAATCTGACTTATTGCGAGGACGTATTGTCGGAAATACAAGAACGCTGTCAAAGAAACAAGAACTTAGTTATTGTTGGCATATCTGAACTTCATTCTGTTAACGCGACTTCAAAACATGACCATGACAAGGAAGAAGTTATTAAAGCAATAAGCAATATTACCTTAGATTGTCCACAACCAGTTAAGCTGCATCGCCTTGGTAAATATAATATTGAAAAAAGTCGTCCTATTAAGATATATTATGCATCGGAAGACGTACCCAAATATATATTGCGCAATAAATCAAAACTGAATGACAAATCTATCAAAATATATCCCGACCAAACACTCCAACAACAAAGCTACCTATAAAACCTCCGGCAAGAACTCCAGCAACGCACAAGGAATGGCGAGACCAACTTAATTATTAAATACCTGAAAGGCGTTCCGAAAATTACCCAGGCTGAATCAAAAAACTGACAGTAACGAAATCACAAAATTGCCCACAAGTTGAAACGCAAAATACCATTACTTACCAGATAACAGACAACTATACTAATATCAGCACTACTACTAAATGTCTAAAATTCCTATATACGAATGCTCGAAGCATTGTCAAGCCAGGCAAACATGATGAACTTAAATGTATTATAGAATCCTTCCACGATGCTATACATGTCATAGTTCTAACCGAGACGTGGATCAAATCAGACGAAGAGGCTCAACGACTGCAAGTACCAACCTATACCCATTACTATAACTTCCGAACAAATACCAGAGGTGGAGGAGTTTCTATTTACGTACACAATTCTCTGAAGCAAACCTTCATCGAAGAAAAAACTGAAGATGACAATCATTACCTTTGGGTCCACCTGGGTAAAATTTTCTCTTGATATGGAGTTGTTTACAAACCGGAACGGACGAATGTAACAAGTTTCCTAGACACCTATTCATGCTACTTACAAAAGATGAAAAGAGCTATTATATTTGGGGATTATAACCTCAATCTTCTTAAACCTGATAGAAATGTGAAAGATTATAAATATTTATTAAAAGAAGATGGCTATACAATATTAAATAGGATTACTAAAAAACATTGCACACGAGAAACTCCAACTACCAACACTATCTTGGATCATATTAGTACGAACCTGCAAATCACTGACTACAACTTTCATTTGGCAGTTATTGAGTCGTCGTTTTCAGACCACAAACAAATTTACTTTGAAATTAAAAGATTATATCCAGAACTACTACAGAAGATTAAATACAAAAAAACTGATTATGTAAATCTATACAAAACTATAAAGGAAAACAAGTTTGAAAATGAAAATGATGACTATTTGGTACTTGAAGAGTACTTAAAATCTGTGATCAACAAAAATAAAACTGAAAAATCAAAGATTCTTAACCCACCTAAAACCGATTGGATAAACAAAAATATAATTAAAACTATCAATACTAGAAATGAACTGGGTAAGAAATTAAAAGGTAATCCTGAAGACGCAGAAATAAAGAGCAATTTTATAGCTGAACGAAATAATGTGACAGCTGTTATTCAGAATGCAAAGAGTTCTTATTATATAAAATCTTTCAAAAATTGTATTGAAAAGCCTTTTAAGATGTGGAAGTTGATTAATAATATAACTTGCAATAAAATAAAAAATAACTCAGCCCCTACAAAACTTGAAGGTCCGACTACCGACACAAAACTTATATGTGAGAGCTTCAATCAATACTTTTCAACAATCAGTACAGTACTAGCAAGTGAAATCCCAAAATGCAATCAAAATAATGCAACTGACACGCTCACGAGACTGAGTACATGTACACAGGCTGGTATAGAACTTACAGAGTTGTCACCAACCACTACTAAAGAGGTTTCAAAAATGATTGACGAATTGAAAACTAACACAAGCACAGGCGTCGACGACATCAGTACTAAAATAATTGAATGTATTAAAGATTTACTTTTGGATGACTTAACAAAATGCATTAACAAAAGCCTTCAGGAAGGAATATTTCCTGATACATTAAAAATCGCCAAAGTCACACCGATACATAAAACCGGAAACAACGCAGATGTGAGTAATTATCGTCCAATATCGGTCTTACCGATTATTTCTAAAATATACGAAAAAAACATTCACAATAGGTTACAAGCATACTTAAATTCTATAACTTTTATTTCCAAAAATCAATATGGCTTCAGACAAAAATCAAATACCCTATCCGCGACTATTGATCTTATAACTAACTTAAAAACTAACATTGATAAAAAACAAATAGCTCTTGGGATCTTCATTGATTTAAAAAAGGCATTTGACACTGTAAGTCACAAACTTCTTCTTAAAAAACTGGAAAATATCGGTATTACTGGCTTTGCATTAAAAATACTAAATTCCTACCTTCCTAATAGGTACCAAGTAGTCGGTATTGGTGAACATCGAAGTGAATCCAAACCCATTACCTGTGGAGTACCATAAGGTTCTATACTAGGGCCCCTATTATTCCTTATCTACATCAACAATATTAATGAAATCGAACTTAAGGGAGTTATTTCACTGTATGCCGACGATACTAGTCTTTTTTACTTTGGCAGTAATATAGAAACAATTGTTAATGAAGAACAAAGTGATCTTAATAGACTAGTTATCTGGTTACAATCCAATCTGCTGACTATAAATGCTAGTAAAACCAAATACATGATATTTAGTGCTAAAAATAAAAAACTTCATACACATGGTGAATTAAATATAAATGGTCAACCATTAGTAAAAACAAATTCTCAGAAATATTTAGATCTTACTCTTGATGATAAACTTACAATGAAACCTCACATTGAGAAAGTAAGAAAAAAGATATCATCACTGACTGGTGCACTCAAGGGAATTGTTCGATGTCTCCCATTACAGGTCAGATATATTATTTATAATTCGATGGTTAAGCCACATCTCGATTATTTAATCGAAGTATGGGGAAGTGCTGCCAAAGCTCACCTTAAAAAACTACAAACATCTCAAAATAAAATTATTAAGGTCTTGTTTAATTATGATTATTTAACATCTACTCAAAAAGTTTTAAAAGAAACAAAATTAATGAATATTGATCAAATTTATAAATATAACACTTGCATACTTGTACGCAAAATAATTAACAGAGACATACATACACAAATAACATTTACAAAAAGAATGCAAATTCAAAAGCGCATGACGAGGCAGGCTAGCCATATAATTTTAAGAGCACCTAGGACAAACTACGGAAGAAAGACTATAGTATATGAGGGGGCGGAACTATATAACTCTATACCTAAAATAATTAAGGAATCAAAATCACTTCCAACTTTTAAAAGACTATTAAAGCACCACCTGAATAATGTTTAAATTGTAAGTTTCTACCGTTTTTCTAATTTAATTTTAGTTTATACCAAGCGAAACCGTCGCATATCTAAATTATTATGTTTTTCCTCATAGAAGTGAATAATTGTATTCTTTTTGAGCGAAATAAATCTCTTAAACCATAAACCATAAACATACATACAAATACATACACACATATATAAAAAAAAACTAGTATTAGTAAATATTTACCTATAATATACATACATATAATATGTAGCTATTTGACTTGCTTTTTGAAGAGAAATAAAGTTTTAGAATCTTGAATGTTAGGCGGAAGTGAGTTCCACAAACGTACTGCGTGAACAGAGAAGGAGTAAGAGTACAGTTCAGTTTTATGGGATGGGAAATTAAGATGATGCCTGAGGTGAGATCTACACAGAGCATCCGGAGGACGGGTAAAGGAAAAGCGATCGCGCAGGTAGCTGGGATATGCAGTGTTATAAAGGATGTTGTAAAGGAGACATAATATCCGAGTGTTCCTGCGAAGACGGATAGGGAGCCACTTGAGCACCTTGCGGAAGTGAGAAACATGGTCATATTTCCTCAGACCAAACACAAAACAAATACAAAGGTTTTGTAAGCGCTCAAGCTTATTTAACAGCTCCTCGGTGGCATCCAAATAGCAGGCATCAGCGTAATCAATGATCGGCTGAATCAGAGTTTGAGCTAAATAAATTTTGGTTTTGAACGGCAAGAAGCTCTGTAAGGATTTGAGCGAGTGAAACGAAAAGTGATAAATTATGCATGCATCTATAAATATTTGCACGACTGACAAGTCGAATATAGTGAGACTAAAATTACTCTTCCATGTTATTATGTACCTATAATCTGGCAAATAAATAAATAAATATCAAATAAAATTATTATATAATTTGAGTTATGTTCATTCATAATTGTATGGGATTTTTTTGATACTTAATATGAATTGTATTGTATTAACAAGCACAAAGCTCATGTGTAATCAATATTAAATGTGTCGAGTATTACAAATCAAGATAGCCTTATTTACACGTACTTGTTTTAAGTTTAAGCTTTAGCTCAATTTAATATTACTAAAGACATATCAGTAATACACCAAAATTATCATCAAAATTAACCAAGAATGCAACTTGTATCATTCAACATGAAACTTATTTCCCGTTTATAGAACGGGAAATAATTTTCATGTTGAATAGATAGAGAATAGATGGAGTTAAACCAATTAGATAGAAAAATCAAATAAAATTTAATCTTCATGGTTGTATTCTCAACTCAAAACTGCTACAAATCGAGTTATATCACTTTTCACCGAGGATACAAAATTATGATTATGATTTTATCAACATTTATTTTTTCGCAGGTTTTATATCAGGCGTTTAACACGTTTTTCGGAAATCTAGTCTCTTTTGGCATAATGCTCAATGAGTTAAGAAGAGGTACAGGAATGGCGATCGAAGTGAGTGGCAGTTTCAACTGATCAGAGGCGTATATGACGTTTAAGAATTATGACCAGTATCCAAGAGAGATGGAGATGTACAGTACGGATATCACCATCTCTTTTACACAACGGAACAATCAGTAGGTGCATGGATATTTTAAAATGTTTTTTTTTTTTTACTTTAGGTGCAACCCATAATTCACATGTTTGCGATGGTTACATGGGTATCAAAATGTATAGTACTAGTAACAATACTCAGTATTTACTGTGAGAAGTTCTATATAACTGTTGAGGAAGCTAAGACGGCGTGTATACAGCTTATGAAGAACAGGAATTGTCCAAGTGAGAAGGTTTTATAAATAAATGTACTACATGTTTTGGTTCTGAATTTAATTTTTGATGATGGCATATTTTTTCACAGTGAGTCAACAACATCTTTGCAGGAATGTAATACAATCGAATCGATCATTCAGTAAGATGACCGCATGTGGCCTGTTCTATGTAGACGCTATGCTTCCCACAAGTTTGGTGGGAGTTTTTACTCACTACATTATAATACTGCTACAGTTAAATTTTCTGTAAAATAAATATATATGAGAGTAAAATGAATATATACCTGACTTATACATCATTGCCATCGTTCAGCTAAAAACCTTTATGGAAGCTAAGTTTCCCTCGGCAACAAGAGCAGAGCAAATGGTAAACGAATTAATTTATTTATTTTACGTGAGGTGGTCTTGTAATTGCAACTATCTGGTTATTGCAACTAATATAAATAACTCCCCCTAGGATCACCGTTCTGACCAACGACAGGCCAGATTATTGATCTTCAACTAAACATCGTAATAAATTAAAAAAATGGCACTGTAGTTGCTCAGAACGGTGATCCTAGAGGGAGTTATTTATGTTAGTTGCAATAACCAGATAGTTGCAATTACAAAACTCCACAACATACATTATTAATATACGTGAATTTAAATTATATAATTTCAAAAATATTTTATAATCGATAAAATAAGATATTATACTCAATATAATCTATAATGAACAGATAACCGCACGCCACGGTTATCTGTTCATTATAGATTGTATTAAGCATAATATATTATTTATCGATTAGCCAGGAACTAAAAAGACCTAGTTCAAGAGATCCCACTTTCTTTTTTGGCTTCTATACCCAACGGACGGCACGGTTAGCGCAGTGGTTAAGCGATTGACTGCTGCGCTGCATGAAGCGAGTTCGATTCCCGCACGGAACAAATATTTGTATGACCTACAAGTAGTTGTTTCGGGTCTGTTTTTGTATGTGAGTATAAATGTTTGTAAACGCACCCACGATACAGGAGAAATCCTAGTGTGGGGCAACGTTTAAAAAAAAAAGGTGCAACGGAACCCTATAACTAAGTCTCCGTTGTCCGTCCGTCCGTCTGCTACAGGGCTGAATCTTTTGAACCGTTATTACGGTTACACACTTGAAACAGAGGGTGTACTACTATGGATTCTATAACAACACCCCCATACAAGAAACGTTTATTTGTCGGTTTTTTTTTTACTGACCAATGTTTAAACTTGTTTAAAAAATACAGTGATATCCATAACATAAATACTAGGAACAAACACAAATTTGTTGTACCTACAACAAGGCTCAAGAAAATAGGTGGCTCGTTCAGATGTCAATGTATACGCTTTTATAATAAACTTCCAAGCCGCGTACAAGACCTAAGCCTTAATAAATTCAAATCATTCATTAAACGTAAGTTGTACCAGAAAGCGTTTTATACCGTTAAAGATTTCATTGAGGACAAAAAGGCTTGGGATTGAGCTGCTCCAATTTATTATTATTATTATTTTTATTTTTTTTTCATTTTGAATTTTGTTTGTTTTTCTGCTAACTTTAAATTATATACAAAATGACATGAATATTTACTTTGTGAAGTATAATATTATTATTATGATGTGAGGACTATGTGGGTCATATATTTAGCTAAGTATATTTTACTTTTTGTTATGTTAATCTGGCAGTTTGAGTACTTTATGCGGCCTACCCAAATATCCTTTCTTTGGTATTGTTCGTCGATTCGTTGAGCTCTTTTTAAGTTCTGAGTTGAGCTACACGATTACTGACAAATTCGTGCACTGACTGGCCAGATCCACTCAAATCTGTATGGTTCTTTCCTCAAAAGACCATTTCAGACACTAATCTACATGGTCCTCAAATTGAAATCATCTGACCAAGATTATTTCCGGGTTATTATAAACACATTGACATTAATGAATGTTATATATTCATTGACATGAATATTTACTTTAAAGTATTATATTATTTTAATTATTGTGAATGTGAAGACTATGCGGGTTATTCCCTTTTGTTTTGTTTTAATTTTTTTTTTTTTGTCAATTAGTTTTTATCATGGTCTGGCAGTTTGAGTAATTTATGTGGCCTACCCAAACGTCCTTTCTTTGGTATTGTTCGTCGAATCGTTGAGCTCCTTAAATTTTGAGTTGAGCTGCACGATAACTGACAAATGCGTGCACTGACTGGACAGGTCTTCTCAATCTGAATGGTTATTTCCTCAAAAGACCATTTCAGACATCAATCTACATCGTCTTCACATGATCTGACCAAGATTATGTCTGGACTTTAAAAGAGACTGTGACCTCTGAGTTTGTTTCGGCCTTTCTTCTCAGAGTAGTCAGATAGGAAACGCCGACCTCATCTAGTTTTTAAAATATGATTGACGTGTAAAAGTGTTTGTACAAACCTACTTGCAGAAATAAATCATTTATCATTTATCATTACTTGGAAACAAGATTTTCAGACGGGTTGCTATGGGTTTTATTTTTTCCTAATTTTTAATTTTCTCAAATGGTCTCCTGGGTACATGTGACACTACTGGTTTTTGAAAATTGTGTTTTCGCCATCTAAAATCTATTGAACTACATTCTGAAAATCAGACAGATTGCTATGAAACATTTCAGTTTTTTTTTTTCATATTATATAATTTTGCGCGCCCAAATGGGCACGGTGGGATAAACAGTTTTGTTCGCAAAAATGTTGGTCATGAGCTCTCATACCATTATCATAAAAACTGAATAGGGATGGTGACATTTATTTTTATCCTTCAGGTAGATTATTAAAAAAAAAAATCGACAAATATTTTTCTTTTTTTACCTAATCAAAAGATTACGGCGATACATTGAGTGAAAATGTAGATTTTATACTGAGTTGTGACGGTAGCGAACCAAGTAAGTACTTGGCTAATATATTTTTTTTATCTGACTGACGAATTAAATAGAATTTCTTGTTTTTTACTCAGTCATCATGCCTATTAAATAAATACCTCCCCATATACTACAACTAAATTAAACGAAATTTAAATCTTGTATAAAACGCACACTATGCTGCCAAGCATATTATAAGCTTGGAGATTATATCGCCGACAAAAATGCTTGGCTTAACGCTGGTCCAGCTCCACAAGGGCGCATAAACTAATTGATTAGCATTCGAAAATGTTGTTGAAAAAATCTATCTTTGAATTGTATAACTTCAATCTCTTTTTTATTGTATAATTGCATAGCACATGTGTGAGCACTGTGACCAAGTACCTTCTATAAAGCTACCATTTACTGGGTACGTCTTTCATTGACTTGATAATATGCCCTGGCGGCTAAGAGTATGTCATGCTCACTCAAAATGTCTCGCTGGTGGTGGCGTGTGTGTTGGATCGTTGAGTTCCCTTCAAAATGGTTGAGCTAAACGGTGCTGATCCATGCGTCATGTTCGTGAACGGGCGCCATCAGTAGGGACTGGTCATCTCTTATCTGCCACGGCTTATTTTAATTTTTGAATTGTTTTTATCTTTTTATTACAGACGCTTTATACGTACACGTCTTTCTACATTGTTCTCACATGTATAATTTTAACATGAATGATGTAAACAATGTTTCTTGCCCGTTCTTCTCCATAGGAACCTACGCTTTGGAATGGGCAACTAGCTTCATATTTCTGACTGACTGACCCCTTGACGATTCAAAAGTGCATGTAAATGGTTTAATTGAAATAAATGCTTTGAGTTTGAGTTTTGAGTTTATTGTTTATTTACTAATTTTTACAAAATAAAATGACCATCGATGACAGATTAACTGTTAACGATGTCTTTTATAAATTAACATGATTGTATAGTGTAACATATTATTACAGTTGAAAAGAAGCGCGGCTACAATCACGAATATTTTCACCACTCTGAGAAATGAAGCACTATTAAACAATATAATAGTTGTCCAATACAACTTGTTAGAAGTAGTTTGTATGTTAATACTGCGAGTAGTCAATATTTCTATATTATTAATTAGATCATTTTCCATTGTCTGGACGAGTGTATCCTATTTCCTTTATTTGAGCAACGTTTATACCTGCTTCCATTCAATCAACTACATACTGAACCGCTGTGTGAATAATTATCATTGAGAGTAAAAACAATATTTTGTTGTTCGTATGGATTCAGAGCGCACATAGAGTCTTCAAGATTAAAAGCGTAAACTTGACGAAAACCGAAGTTTGACGATATGTAACTGGATCTCAGTAATTTCCATGTATATTTTATTTATATGTTTCTTCATATATCCTTATTGACTACGGCGTCATCAATACCTTTGGTGTAATATCAGCATTCGCCACCATATCTTTGGAATGAATATTGTTTACGCTTTGCAACTCATGAAATTACCAAAACAAACGCTGAGTATGTGAACTCTAGAAAATATACGAGTATTGGAGGCGTTTAAGGTTACAGAGAAGGGAAGGTATTCTACTTAATGATTGGGAGTCGAAACTGTCTCTCCTAAATACATATTACTCAGTGATCTAGCTAGGAGAGCAGTGATTCACCCAACAATTTCAATGTACCTACACCATGTTATTAATAATGCATTTGTAAGTCCCTCATGTACTACAAAACCTTTACGTTCCTAAATAAATTATACATTATATTCTTGGAAATTAGACCAGAAGTGACTTTTTTTAAAAGAATTTTAGAAATACCTACAGGAAATGATTGAAATAAGCAAATCAGACTAACGAGAATTTAATAACAAGAATCGAATAACAAATTAACTAAACGAAAAAAAATACACAGACACAATAATTAGAAATGTAACCGACAGAGTGACGTTCTAACGATGTTGTTCCCACGACGATCCAAGTGAAAAAAGGACCGGTGCTAGTGCCGCACCGCCTTATATAGGTCTTCCCCCTCTTCATATCTTCCTATCTTCTACACGGTCTTTCCTGACTGGAGACCGTCCTCGGACTCCTTTAACTTCTAGCTTCGAAGATTTGTCTCCAACGTTGGCATGGAAGGTCCCGATTCTTCACTGCTTGCAGGTGCAGTGCTGATCGGCATCTCCAGCTGCTTCTGCGTGCCAGAGGTGCAAGGTTCTGGTTCCTCATCAACTGGCTCGGCCTCGTCAATGGACTGTTCCGACTCCTCGTTTTCTGCAAAAGAAACAAACAGACCACACGAGAATCAATTTTGTAAAATAACAAACCATCCATTGTAAGCTGTTGATAAGATAGCTCTTTTCAACACCACACATTTTAACATCATAATAACTTTGGGCTAGCCTAGCAAAGCCTACGCACATTAGGTGTGAAACATACAAATATCTAAACCACCCGGGGCGAGACTTGTCGGAAGATCGCCACCTCACGACTCGTTAGAGACCTACGTGAGGCATAACTTTGCGTGTGTGAATCGGTTCACATACAAGCATGTTTCAAACCATTCCCAGACATATCATAGAAATGCTTATCAGCAAGCATGTATTCCCACTAAACACGATAGTCAGGCACCAACTCATAGTCAAACTCTACGTGTACCACAGCTCCAGGATAACATGTCTGAGAACACCACTCCAAGACCATAGGTCCGATAAAGCTACTCCAAGACCACACGGGTCCGATACGGCTACTCCAAGACCGTAGGTCCGATAAGGCTACTCCAAGACAGTATCCCTTCGTGAGCTGTTCCCAAGGTATGTTCCATATACTAGGTAGCATGTCCGATGTGCTCCAAGACAGAGGCCCATCCAATAATATGAAACCATACCTCACTTGAAGTGTATCCGTCAAATTGAGATAGCATGTCCGATGCGCTCCAAGACAGGCCTATTTCAAATTGCAAGACTAGACTTCCCTTCAACATCGTTCAGTATTACCAATCCCAACAAAAATCACTCATTAAGTTAATAGAAACCTCTTAATTTACAAACAATTGACATCAAATAAGTCATATTCAGTGAATTGTATCACTTACATAAAAATAATCAAAACTCATTACGCTAACTCATTACACAAAAACGTAACACTCACCGCTAAAGAAAGCAGAACACACGTCGGGAGTCCATTCCCCTTGCCACGGGATCATGTATTCCGCAGCTGCTTGTGTAGACTTGCCATACGAGCCAGCCAAGAGGTGCAACTCATAGCGACCGTGTGGGAGTACCTTCGCCACGCGATAAGGCCCTCGCATGCACGAATCCAGCTTCCCAGTAGATTGGGCCTGTTTTCTCACAAAAACAAAAGAGTTCAGTTCAAAAACACGAGGTCGCTTTCGCCCTTGATTAACATAGGCGTCCTGATGTGCTTGATTTAAACGGAGACGTTCAGATGCTCTTTGACGACTCATTTCGCGAAGAGCTTCCCGATTAGGGTTGGAACCTTCCAAGGCCACATCGCGAACCAAGCTACGAATAAGTGGCGTCGCAGCATCAATACCTATCAATAGGTTCAAGGCTGAATACTGAGTTGTTCTGTGTTTTGTGATATTGAGAATCAACTGCAGTTTCCACATAACACTCGGCCACTTTTCTTGTCGATGGTTGCACTCAATACGAACCATGTTCAGCACAGTGCGACAATATCGTTCTACCTGCCCGTTAGAGTGATGCATTTCAGGGGTTATAAGGTGAGTGTCGCAACCCATATCTTTGACCCAATCTAAGAATTCGGTACTCTGAAACATGCGACCTCTATCGGCTACTATTAGTTTAGGAGTTCCGAAGAGGGAGATCATATTGGTGAAATGGCGATTTAGTTCGTCAGCGTCTTGTCGGTACATAGGATATAACAAACAAAATTTAGAAAACGCATCTATAACTATAAGAACATGGCGATAACCATCGGCTTCGGGAAGAGGACCTAAGGAATCTAAATGGATAGTTTCGAAAGGTAAATCTGGTTTTTCCCAAGAGTGGATGGGCTGTAGAGGGGCTCGGGGGACTTTCTTATGGGAAAGACACACTAAACAGTGTGTTACATACTTTTGTACAAACGCCCTCAGCCCTGGAAACCAGAAGTGTTTCGTGATAAGATCAACGGTCTTATCGACACCGGGATGATCATGTTCATCATGGAAAATTCGTAACAGGCTAAGTCTGTGACCTTTTGGGATATAGCAAAGGAATTTGGGATTTTCACCAGTAGGTGAGAACTTTACATAAAGAATGTCGTTTTTGAAAATATAACGGCTGGAGTCTAATTGGCCATCCGCCAATTTTTGAATAAGAGACCGGGTCTCCTCATCGGAAGCCTGAGCAATCCGCGCCCAATTCAGAGGTTTCTGAACAGTGCACACATTGACTGGATTCCGACTAAGATAATCGGCATGGGACAGAAGGCTTCCTTTCCTGTAGTCTAGGCTGAAGTCAAAATCTTGGAGGTATACCCACCACCGAGCCACTCTTGGCAACAAATCTTTCTTACGTTGTGTAAGCTTCAATGCGTTACAGTCGGTGACCACAGTGAATCGTACACCCACAAGATAATGCCTGAAATACTGAAGAGCTTTTACCACCGCAAGAGTTTCAAGCTCATATGAGTGGTATCTGCTCTCAGCTCCCTGAGTAAGCCTACTGAAGTAGGACACTACTCGCTTACGATTACCTTCATGCACTTGCATCAAGATTGCTCCATACCCAATAGAACTTGCGTCTGTGTGAACTTCTATGGGTAATGAAGGGTCATAAATTGCAAGTACTGGCTCGCTCGTTAGACATTCCACAATGTACTTACGAGCCGCCCGTTGTTCAACTCCCCAATTAAAATGTGCTCCCTTTTTAGTGAGTGCCGCAATACACGCAGTTTTCTGGGCAAACCCAGCGATATACCGCCTGAAATAGCTAGCTAAGCCCATGAATTGTCTAACCTGCTTTACATTTTGCGGTTCGGCTGAGTCAATCAAAGCCCTCACTTTTTCATGACTCGGCTTAACCTGACCTTCGGAAATTGATCTACCCAAATATTCGATATCTGTGGCCAAGAACGAGCACTTTTTCAAATTGATGGAAAACCCAGCTTTAGTCAAAGTGTCAAGAACCCTTTGTAGTAGAACAAGGCCTTGATCAATACTTCGGCTCATGATTAGAATGTCATCTATGTAGACGAGGATATCACCAGATTCAATTAGTTTGCGAAGTGTTTTTGTGATTATACGTTGATAAACTACTGGAGCATTCGCCAAGCCGTAAGGCATCTTCAAATATTGATAATGCCCCTCTGGCGTGACAAAACCCGTAAGCGGAACTGAGTCCTGGTCTAATTGAATTTGATGAAATCCAGTTGCCATGTCAAGGGAACTGAAATATTTATTATGCCCTAAACGATCTATATAGTCATCTATACGTGGTAACGGAAAACGATCTTTAATAGTTATCTCGTTTAATTTACGAAAGTCCACACACATCCTATCTGTGCCGTCTTTCTTTTTAACTAAAAGAATCGGGCTTGCGTAATCAGACTCCGACTCTTCTATAATTCCTTTATCCAACAAGTCCTTAATAATATCACGGACACGAAGAGTCTCAGCGTGAGAAAGTTGGTACGGCCGATAGTAAATAGGAGTGTTGGTATTAAGTTTAATGGACATACAACCTGTATTTACAGTTGATGTTGCAGTACCGGAAATAAAATACTGAGAGAAATTATTCATTATTTCTAGCAACTTATCCAAGTGACCGTCAACTAGGGGTGTATTGATTGGAATTGAAGTCTCAGATTGTATGTTCATTACCCTATGCAAGTTATCAACGCTTCTTGTAAGTGACTGACAATCTTTAGTGCGAACGTACCTAACACCGTCCCTATTAAGAACATCCGTTCCTACTATGACCGGCGTGTTCATATATTCGGCGGACACCACAAACAAATCTACCTCGAGGGTTAAACCGTCAAGTTCAATAGGTAACGTCACGTAACTTGTACTCTCTACCTCTTGGGTACCTAACCCCTTCAAAACACGAAGCGCTGGCTTACGTGAACAATTGAAATGCTTAAGCAGCGAAGACGAAATTAAAGATATAGTGGACCCACTATCAATCAAAACATCGACCGCTACGTCCTGTATAATTGCTACAACAACATCACTATTTTTGGTGTTTACAAACTCGTTGCAGAAGTTAACACTACTTTTGTTTGCAGCTTCCGATCTTTGCTTAGCGAAACAATTTTCGGCCTTGTGACCCGGTTTCTTACAAAAACTACAAGTTTCGGATCTAGTCGGTACAAAACCAGACGTAGGGTTAGTCGTAGGATTATTAGACGAAACGCTTGGCGGTTGATCAGTTCTCGGTTTCCTAGAACACATTGCCTGTCTATGTCCTGATTCGCCGCAAGAAAAACATTTAACATCATTTAGATTACGCTTCCGAGAAAGATCTGTAGTTTGTTTATCTCTTAGAGAACGAAACGCGGAACTTTTCGACGTACTAGTGTTGTTTGGCTTAACGTAGATTGAAAAGTATTCGACCAAGTGATTAGGTAACAGCTTGGCGTTCGTCGCTGACGCTTTTATGTTGGGATCGGTGATACCGCGTACTATTATCGCCGAAATTAGCTCGTCACTAAGTCCCCGCACTACTCGTAAACGGAGCAATGACCGACGCACGTAATCCGCATACGTAGAATAGTTATCGGAATTTTTGGTCATTACGTCATATAAAATATTCGCGACGTCCGGTACTCTAGGGCACAACGGTTTAAATTCCTTTTTGAAGTTGCTCCACGATCGGTCATTAGTTACCCATTCGTTAAGCCATGATCGAGCGTCACCTTTCAAACAATTACCAATACGCGACAAGCATTCGAAATCACTCCAATTGTTTAAAACTTTAGCGCGATCGACCTCCGCACACCAATCATCAATATTATGTAGGGTAGGATCAAAATTTGAAATATAAAAATTCTGAGATCGGCCCGCAGTATTAATTGACCGAATAGCATCCACGATACGATCGGTTACCGTAGCTTGTGTTGAATTCGAATGATCATTCACGTTCCTAATCAGATGGTCCGACACCTGTACCGACGCCTGCTCAGATAATCGTAACGGCGGAGTTCTAGAACGAGAACGTGAATAACGACGGTAGTTATATCCGCGAGCCGGTGACGTAATATGTCGAGACGCAGTCTCTCCAGGCGAAGGTGAAACGAGACGGCGGCGACGCTCCGGTGGTGACGAATGACGCAAGCTACGCGATTTTATTCGACCTGGCGATCGTACCTTATTATGTTCTAGCGACGGTGTTCGCTGGCGCCGCGATGCCCGTCGGCTACGTACACTATCAGACACTAAAGTTTTATCACGATCACACGAACGCACTGGCAAGGGTGAAGCCCTCGTTTTGTCTTCAAGCGCTTTAAGGCGAGACATCATCGCTTGTATCTCGAGCCGTAACGTGTCGTTTTCATTAGGGGATCGCTCGCGGTACCCACTATTTTGCCGCGCCCGACTTTTGCGACGCGAGTCGCGACGGTCGTGAAGAGGACTATAGTCGCGACGCGAGCTACGAGTATTATCGCGGCTGCTGCAGAGACTGCGACTACGATCGCGTTTGCGGTCTGCCATCCTAACGTCCTAACCCAAGACACTGAAAACAACAGACCAACAGACTAACACACGATCAAACGTATACCAGTAATAACACTCAACACAAGTAACCACACACAAGTAAAAAAAATGCAGCGACAGACCACAACGGAAAAAATAAATTGACACAAAAAAATAAAAATGGGGGTATTTGTGATTAAAACCAAGCGAAAAGTGGGCAATAGAAATGGGAAGAATCCCACTTCTGATCTTGGAAATTAGACCAGAAGTGACTTTTTTTAAAAGAATTTTAGAAATACCTACAGGAAATGATTGAAATAAGCAAATCAGACTAACGAGAATTTAATAACAAGAATCGAATAACAAATTAACTAAACGAAAAAAAATACACAGACACAATAATTAGAAATGTAACCGACAGAGTGACGTTCTAACGATGTTGTTCCCACGACGATCCAAGTGAAAAAAGGACCGGTGCTAGTGCCGCACCGCCTTATATAGGTCTTCCCCCTCTTCATATCTTCCTATCTTCTACAATATATATTTATTTCATATTCGCATAGCTGACTAGCTAAATGTTACTTCTAGGTAGCAATAGATAAAATTAAATTGACCATACATTCTACACTAGTAAAAACTTACTATTAATACTGTACTTACTATTTTTTTTAAACGCTTTGAAATTTCATAAAATTCCAATATATCAACATAAATATCAAACGTTCTTTTGATTTCTTCCGCATCTTCAATTCCATGCAAATTCAATGCACGGTTTTTCCATAAAAAGTAAGGCAAATCTTGATTAAAACTACTTACAACTGATGAAAATGATGGCACAGAAACTACCGGGCATAATAATACTGAACTAGTTCCAAAAGTGAAGAACTTGGATCTGTTCTATCATTTAGTAATCTGTTAATGTTTTGAAAAACCAAGAAGAATGAATTACATCGTTTCATTTTCAAAACGCCACTGATGAAGTTCGTGGCTATTCCGAGGCTGTAGTAGCTGCTATCAAACAAGGAGTACACATACTGTACATAAAGATAATCTTCCGCTTTATGATTATACAGAATGTAAAACTGCATCAGTCAATATGTTTTTGATACAATATTTGGGCAGAAAATCATGTTTTGCATCAGATTTAGAGGTCGATTTTCTTTGGCCTGATATCAGTTTTGTTCGGCGTGTCTATGACCATTATTTTCATTAGCTTTTTTAAACTTTAACTGATATCGATGGTACTATAATCAATGAATAACTTAAAACTCGTTTGTATTTAAATAAACAAAAGGTATTCTAAGTAATACGTATGACATGTCATGACATATCTATTCTTGTTCACGATAAAAGGCATTACGACTGAAAACGAATTATTCGGTTACTAATTTATATACTAAGTTCACATTTTAATTTAATAAACAATAGTTAAGATGCTCAAACATGAATATTGGATTAAATTGTATATTTGCGTTTAGATCAGTAGATAACTGTCTCTATTTGTTTCTTACTTGTATATTGTTCTAGAATACAAGTCTCAATAATTATGATTTCAAACTGGGCTTAACATTACATAGCTATTTGTTTCGTTTGGAAATTGATACCCAATCGCGGCTGAGCGATTTCAGCCATTGCACCATTTAATTGTAAAACCAATCAATTCTAAAATATTCAACTGTTGAGACACAATAAATAACAAAATAACTGGAACGTCAAAATTAAGGTGCAAAACATCAAAATATTACAGAAACGCAAACTGCAGCAGTACTATA
The DNA here is from genome assembly GCA_963853775.1 of Xanthia togata. NCBI lineage: Eukaryota > Metazoa > Arthropoda > Insecta > Lepidoptera > Noctuidae > Xanthia > Xanthia togata. Next base: position 22,788,132 of record OY970799.1, on the reverse strand, counting down.
ATGTAAGTGGTGACAAGGTTGCAGAAATGTAACAATGTTGCCGCGTCAACTACAAATACTCCACACGCACTGAGCTTCTCAAAATCTCCTTGTATTATACGATGCATGTTTTTCCAGACCCTTTTTGATGGCACTGAAATCAAGAAAATGATCGTTGAACTAAAAATAATGTGGTGCTGTTCCTCAAACGATGGGGTACTTAATATCGTTTCCTGGGTGTATTGTTGCCTGCTTGTTACAGGAACTGATGGACGTTACTGACGGTGCCAAACAAGAAACAAAATTCTCGGTAGATTCAGTTGCCGTCGATATGATCATAAGACACTGTCAAATACATATATTTGTATACATATTTTTGTAAACTACAGTGCTATTTTTTATAAAATAACTTTTACTTAAAAAATTTGTACTTACAGTCTTGGGATAGTTTCAAAATCACATTAGTATGAGCTCTTGAAATTTCTCTGTAAAATCCTTCGCAAGCAATACACAATTGCGTTTCCACGAAGAATGCCTTGGATAACAGCAGCACCATACCAACGGCATGGCTTAGAATCATATTTTCTTCCCCCTAGAAATGTTTTACTTAAACTATTGATAATATATAATGAATAGCGACACTTTGTGAAGAAATATTTATGATTATGAATGAGTGGATGGCTTTGAAACTATAATAGGGGAGGAACCAGAGAAACGATAGATGTTTTAAAAATAATAATTATGGTAAAAAAAGAGTTTATTACTGGGGTGACGGCTGATAGAAATGTTTAAAAGATAAAAACCCTACTAATAATGAAGTAAAATATAAAAAAAACTATATCGATCTGAACAAAAAAGTTGCTAATGCTAACAAATACTTACAGAATGCATTTTCGACCATGCAATTTGAATTTCAGCGTAAAACATAGATTGTATAAACGTTGTAACATAGTGAAAAACAATCTGTAACAGAATACAATCTTCTAATATTGTCTTGATAAAAGGATTTCTGGAAATACGATAAGCGGATGAAACATCATCAGCTGGTGAAATAAAAAGTTATACTTTACTATAAATCCAGAAGAATATCTAATTAGATCCCAAGCTTCATTAACAGACATTAATACGTTGTTTATTTCTTCCAATGCTGTTTCACTGTCCACTGTTATTTCGTTATCATTAACTTTGCCAAAATGTGTATTTACTACAATCGTGTTCCAGATTTCAGCTTGGTAACTCAACATATTAACAGTAATCATGATGTGTACTATTTCCATGTCTAAGAGTGCAGATATTGATACAAAAATACCTCTCATGAAAGACCAGTGCTCGTCGTAAACGACTTTGAAAAGTACTAGGGCAATACAGTTGGATAGGATTAAGATAATTGACACCCATGTGAAAATCTTCAGTTTCCACATATCTCTGTTGCTATGAAGGTTTTTATTAATTTCGTACAAAATTGATAGCAAACGCACACTTTTGCCACTGTAATATAAATTGATGACAAACACAGCTGCAATATTGAATGCATATTCGAAATAGACAAAATAGTAGGCCAATTTGAATGCCAGACCAAAATTTGTGTATGTCATGATTAAGCAGTAAAAACAAAAAATCAGACAATTAATGACTATAGCACACGTAATATTTTTTCTTGTTACAACTTCCACCCAATTATCATGGATGTTATATTTCCGGACACACAATATAGTATTCATGTAGTAAAAAGGATAGAAGACACTTAAAAAGTCGACATTCAACAATACTTTACTTGCAGATTTCATATTGTTATTTTAATTTTAAAAACACAGAAGTTTTCAGACGTCCTTCTTCAGACTAGAGAGAAGTTAAAAGGCATTTATGTCAATACTGGCTGTTATGCTAGCCAACAATTTGTGATGTTGATAGATTAATATCGTTAGAGCAATTTTAAAAGTACTTATAAAGTAGTTCGGCTCCTTTTAAGGGTTCCGTATGTCAGAATTAATAAACGGAATATAAGCTATAGGATTACTCTATCTATCTGTATGTTACAGCCAGTTTGCTACGAATCTAATGGACCGATTAAATTGAAATTTAAATCATCAATTCAAATCAATTTCTGTGACCCTAACACGGGCGTGCTACGAAACGAAATAAAGGATTTTTAATATGGGAAATAATTAGGGAATTTAACTTTAGGGAAATTGCTGTTTCTATGGAATCCGTCACTCAGATAGGTGTTCACATGTATTAGAACGAAGTTATTTAACGGCTTGTGGTGGTAGTAAACTGGTAGAAATCGTCACGTAACGAAAAAGTGTTATGATCAGTAGGGTGGAATTGGGGGTCTAGATCACTTCTTCCTCCCGTCGTTTTTGCCGTCGGTCTACAATACAGTTGGTCTGCGATACTGTTTGCAGATTGAATATTGTATTTCATTCTACAGCGAGCGTGACGTTGAACTGATACAGTGGAACAAAATTATTGCATGCGCTTAGTGATAATATAAACAGCAATATCAAGTTCGACCGCCGCGTTACATCGAAACGATGCGGTGCACAACTTGTGTTCCTATATCCATTGATGAATTAATTTATATTTGACGAAGTGTGACAACTGTTCACAGGTAGAACTTAGTATGTGTGAGCCCCTTCGCTGACTCATAACTAAACTGGGCGGATGCTGGTCGATGAATGAAACAGAAGAATCTGTTTCTCCAAGAGAATGCTTCCTTTATTTGCTATTTACTGTAGCGGAGCTAGAGCTGAACGGCTTCTTCGACGTGAACTGATGAACTACTAACTATGTTTTTTTTCGAGCAGCGCATCATCTGAAAAGTGGGTCGCTCAGAAGAGGGTCGTGGCTGCTTAACCGGACTACCGAAATAGCCTCTCTTTTTTATAAACTGTTCAAGACAAAACGAGAGTTTAAAGACAAGTCCCGTAGATGTGCGTCTTGAGATTGAATGCTTTGCACTAATACCAAATAACACAATTGGATATTGCTTAATTATTAACCATCAACTTGTGGAATATAAACCTTTGAGCAACATAGTGCGCATCATATCACAACTGCTATTGAAGATGGTCAGGGTTTAAAAACAGAAGCAAATGAATTTATCTTAATAAAATTGCAGTAAAATAAAATAAAAAAATCTGGTGTTTTAAATTTATCAAATTATCAGGATTTGATTGTAGATATTTTAAGCTATAAATATGTTTCCACTAAAAGTATTGAAAAGGTTTTAAAAAAATTGGTTAATAATTAATGTTCTGAATAATGATAATGTAAATAATTTAGAAGATAATGGTTGTCCTAGTTTATTAAGTTTGCACAAAAAATATGTACATTCTCATGAATTGTATAGTTGTATTTATCATGACTCAATGTGTGCTTTAAAAAATGTTTTATTTATTTATTATTTATTTATAGAGACGCATACAATTTCATATTTATAGCCATTCCTCCAACTCATCCACGTTTACAGTCGTCTTTATAAGTTTCTAGCAACGCCTATGTGACTAAATTATACTTTCATAAATATCAGTATCAAGAACTTTAGCATATAGAATATGTTCCAAAATAAGTACAATCTTCGATATGATACACATAGATATAAAGTGCGCTTATTTTCAATCAACCATTATTGGGCAACGGCTGATTGAAAGAAAGTGGTAACGGAAATGGCTGGTGCTAGATTCTTTTATTGTGGAAATAGTATAAATGATAAGGCAGCATGTTTTCCATGTGGAGGTAACCTATCAGAGGAATGCCGATCAAATTCCAGATAAGGCAAGGTTGTCTCATTAAACATAAGGGGTGCCACAAACATGTTCGAGCAGGCATCATTCGGCACATTCGAGTGGCAAAATTACATCTTAACACGTTAACTGCCAAAATGACTGGTGGGTCAAAATGACCGGCACGTCATCTACCCATTGGAGCCGTGGGGGATCAAAATGACCGGCATGGCAGACCCTAATTTGCGAAGCCCGTTCACGCCGCAGATTGCAACCGCTGCGTATTAAACCATATAATATGACCGGCGCGGCCCTAATGAACACCTGTAATAACTTGGTTTTTTTATGGTATAGGTACCTACTTTTTGGACTTAGAGAAAAAAAATAAAAATAAACACACAGGATTTCGAATTTAACATTTTTATTTTGTTTCCAAGTTGAACTAAAGCAAGCAAAAATAATGATAATAAAAAATAAAAAAATGTGTTCGATGTGAAAAAAGGTTTTCTAACGTAAATCAAAATAGGTATCGAAACATTTTAGTGGCATTTGTCAAAACATTGTCGACATAAATGTGGATTTCCGGGACAAATAGTGCAAAACCAAGAAACCTTTTTTGTTTTGTTTTTGGCCGCATTTCTTCCATACAACTGAACATTTGTTTTATAACAATCGCGACAAAATTTTCTTGTTGACACTGCTGCACCTTCTTTCTTCTTCAGCTCATGTTTTTGTCTTCTGACTCGTGGTGTGGTCGATTCCGTATTTTCTCGACAGCCCTGAATCAACTGCTTTGCTAACAGTCGCCTAAAATCAACAACAGAGATTTTCTTGTTGGTTGTACTCTGATATAGTACTCTCGCATTTACTACTGCAGTATTGAGTAACAATTCGAAACCGAGTTTCTTGTACCACTTTAGTGTCTTTCTCAGAGGACTCGAATAAGCACTCATTTGGTCAGACAAGTCAACGGCTGCCTTGGCTTTATTATAATCGATCACGATTTTTGGCTTAATTGTTTCAATCCCTCTTTTGTTCTTTTTTCTCGTGAATCCGATAGAATGTTTTGTTGACAACAAACACACATCCCTCTTGTCCTTCCACTTCATAACGGTGATGCCATTTTCGTTTTCTTTTGGCGAAAATTCACCCGTGTTTCAGTTCATAGTCATGACGTCCTTTGGTAAATTCTTCCTGTTTTTGCGTAAGGTTCCTACTAAATGAGTATCTTGTTGAATTAACTTTTCAGCT